>CM071867.1:20752389-20783253 GCA_036759665.1 Gynandropsis gynandra
GTGTTCAGCGAGGGAGACTGGGTGTGGCTACACATGCGACCCGAACGATTCCCTGAGAGGAGAAGCTCGAAGCTTGCACCAAGAGGGGATGGGCCATTCCGTGTCATTGAACGGATCAATGACAACGCCTACTGCCTCGAGCTACCTGGTGAGTATAACGTGTCAACAACATTTAACATTGCTGACTTATCTCCTTTCGATGCAGATGATAGCATTCCACAGATGGAACGCTCGCAAGGGGGAGGGAATGATGAGGACATCGACACGACCCGAGGACCGGACATACAAGCGAGGAGGCGACCCGAGCCACCGAAGAAGTGGAGTCCTCTCACGGTCTAATCACGAGGGGCCGGGCTCGGAGCTTAAGGACCAAGGCGGTCGAGATTCTGAAGGATGCATGGGAGGCTCTCGTCCGTGAAGACCACTCATCCGTGGCCGTTGGCCGGGTCGCGACCATCTTCTGCATTAGCCCAGGCGCCTAGGACGCCCAAATGGGCCAGACGACCTGATGACATCACTTCCACGGGTCGCAACAGCCACATGACGTCACGGGACGATCCAGCGCGTTCTAACGGTAACATGACATCACCCAGCGCCTCCAAACGGTAACATGACGTCACCCCGCGCCCCCAACGGTCTGATGATGTCATTTGTCCATTCCAGCAAGTTTTTGACCCATTTTTTCCATTTTTCAGACTATTTTCTGCCAATAGGAGCATTAGGGCCGTCATTTCATGTATTTTGGCTTCTTCTAAGGCTTGAGACTTGCCTATAAAAGCAATCTCAACCTTCTTTTGTAATCAGTTTGGATTTTGGAGTGAATAAAGTTTGAGAGAATTTTACTTTTATTCTAAGAACGTTTCCGGGAAACGTCTTTGCCTTCAATTCGTTCCGGGAACCTTTGAAGTGCGTTTTAGACTGTATCAAGAGGCTTCCGCCCCTCTTGTGGTGTCGATCATTCCATCCAACTCAAGGAAACCTCGCTTGACAAACGAGGATTTCGGTTCACCGAATACACATCCCCAGCCGCTTAACCCGAGCGTGTATCACTTCTGCATCACTACGACCTATGAACGTAATTTTTATTTTGATGATGCTAATGGCATTATCAATCTGTTTTCTCGCTCGTTGATTGGACCTTATTGGACGGTCATATTAGCCATTATAATTTCATCATACTCATCTTCATCCATGTCTATAGGGCATGGCTTATGAGTTGCATTTGATTTCCTCCTAGGTTTTTCTTGGCGAACTCCACGAGTTGTGTCTTCCATTTGATCAAGTTGTTAGTTGACACCAGCGAGTTCTTCTCACATCATCATGCGAAATCCAACCATCATCAGCTGCATTTGTGTTTGCATCTGAGTTGCTCTTTCACCTTGCGGTGGTTCATCGTATTGGTATCCTTAATTAGACATCGAATATGATACAAATAGAGAACTCGTTAGTAAAAACATAAATGACGAAGGAAATGAAGATTAATGCATCTCACCATCACTCAATATAGTGTTTCACTCAATTTTCATTCCTATTTTTAGTATTTTCATTGTCTTTTCAGTTCGATTTATTTAAGAACTCACAGAATCAAAATTTAGAGTCAGCTCCCTATAAATCAAACTAAATCTTGATACTACAAATATATAACTTAACATCTATATCATAGTCTCGTAAGTCTAATTTCTAAGACATTTTTTTATTTTTTCCATTTTTCTTTTATTTTCTTTTCATTTTATTTTCTTCCTTTTTGTTTGCTTTTTTCTTTTCTTCATGTTTTTGTTTTCTTTTACTTTTTTTTTATTTTTGTTTATTTCCCTTTCTTTTTATGGCTTATCTTACAACGATAACAATAAATTTAAATAAAAATTAAAATTAATTAAAAGTATTAAAAGAAAATAATATAGATAGATAATATAACGCAAAAATGGACTCTAATACCATTTGATGTGAACTTCTACCGGTGTATTATTATTAGATGGGAAGGAAATAGGAGTGGAATCCCTTAATAACTCGATAATAGGATCTGGAACATGTTTTTCAGAAGATGAATGCCTCAAACCCTCCTACAACTCGACTATTAAACCTCAAACACCATGAATTGCGCTACAATACTTGTTATTTAGTGTTGATAAGTCAGTTGAACACTCAGAATCACTTTATGAGTTTTTTAGCTAAACTGCATAAGGTTTAAAACCTAAAATCTGACTAAAACAATATGTTCGGTCTCATAACTCCTATGCTCAGTCAAGTCAGGTTGGACGTTGGTCAAGCGGTGTGTGCTCAGACCGAGTGGTCCATGTCGTGGATTGCTCTTTGGTACAGAGAAGTTTCTAGGGTCGAGCGATGTATACTAAACATACATTTGGTCTAGAAATCGCTTGGTTCGAGTGGTTCCTCATTTTGGCTGAACGCCTTCGACTCTTCTAGCTTTCAAGCTTCTATCAGTCTCCTATACTTGCAGGAAAGTCACTACAAAAAAACAGGCAATTTCCAACAAACATATTCGTTGGAAATCGCCTAAAATTCTTTGCAATAACCGTTTCCCAACGGATGCCAACGGATCCGAGATCGTTGGGAATCGTTCGTTACAAATCGAGATTCGTTGCGATTCCTAACGAAGTTGCAACGGATAATATCCGTTGCAACATTGTAACGGATGCATAACAGGTAACGTCGTTGGAAAATTGTAGCGGATGTCTGTTAAAAGAAATGTGATGGATGCCCGTTACAAATTTGCAACGGATGCTCGTTATAATTTTGTAACGGATATCACTTACCACTCCGTTGGGAAAAAAATAAGCGTGAATTGAAACTTTGCAACAGGCATCCATCGCAAACTGGCGAGAAATGGCAAGAGACATCCGTTATAAATTGGTGGAAAATAGCAATGGGCATCCGTTACCATTTGGCGGGAAATTTGTTTCCCACGGATGCCCATTAGAAATTGCAACACACATCTGTTAAAATTTTGTAAAAAAATAAAAAATAAAAAATAAAGGTTTACAAAAATAAATTTTTTTAATTAAAATAATTAATATAATAAAAGTTTTTACAAAAAATTAAATCTCATTCTATTACATTTCATTTAAATCGGTGGGACTGATATCATCCCCGTGGTCATCAACACCTCGTGAAGGCGTTGCATCCGAATCGATACCCGGTTCTTGACGCGACGTTAATTCCCTCGCTCGGACGGATAGCAACTCTATGACGCTCTCCATGTGCTGAATTTGTGATCTTGTTTCCTGAAATTGGGCTCGAGTGTCTCGAAGTTGTGTTTCGAGATCCTCAATACGTTGTTGTTGCGTGTAGCTCTCCTGGACCACGAGAGGTACCATCGTGGCGTCCTTGACGATATCATTTTGCAGTGCCCTGAGACTGTATAGATGCCCCTTATACGGTCCAACCAACTACAAAACAAACAAAATTACAGTTAGAATTTTTAAAAAATATTTTATTACTAATTGAAATATAAATAATAAATGTTTACCTCAAAATAAATTTTGTCCTTTTGTAAAGGACTGAGCTCGCTGGGAGTTGAACCGCAAACTTGTGATTGCTGTGTGATCTTTTTTGTCATAGCTTTCACGGTTCTTTCCGCTCAAGGGTCGACGAGTTCAGGTTCGTCGCTCTCTTCCCTGACGATCGGCTTCTTCTTGGCGTGGCTTTCCACTAACAGCTCAAGAAGAGTCGGTTCTCTTCCTATTCGTTGCATCTGTTATGTAAAATAAATATAATTATATAAATATTGTAGAAAACCAAAAGTTTAAATAATAATAAATTTACCAATTCTTGCTTCCTCTTCGGGAATGATTTCGAAGTATGGCGATGCGGATCATCTCTGGGAACCTTCTCGCATACCGATACTTTTTGGCCTTCTCGCTCTTGGCCTTGAAGTCTTCAGACTCCCAATGTTGAATAAGTTGATTGAAGACATCGTCTGTTGCTCATGTCGGTTTGGGATTCTTGGTGTAGTAGTTGCGCTTGGCATTGTTCCTCATCAAGCGCATACGAGCCTGCATGTCGTGCATCCAAGCCGTGTAGATGCACGACGTATCCTTATTCCATCATCTGTATGCGCGCTATAATGAGTTAGTTTAGAACATCTATAAATAATCATTTTAAATAGAAATTTTATTTCAAAAACACTTACAATAAAAGTATACCACCATCAGCGGCATATGACTTCTGGCGTAACTTGCCAAGAATAATATAGTTGGTCCTGTAAGGACCCTTGGATGATGTTTTTGTTCGTATGTTTTAGAACATCATCCACGTCAAACCTGCACATTAAAATTAAAAATTTAGATAAGATTTATAAATTAAAAAATATAAATACATATCACATTAAATTTTTACTACCATAGCGTCCCGAGAGGACGATCGAGATCGATAATTTGAAGGGTGGAACGCCCGTCGAAATTATAGATTAAGGAGTCGGTATCCATCAAATCGTTCTCTTCATCAAATATCGGCGGTGCCGATATTGGTGAAGGAGGGCGATATGGTGGCGGTGGAGGCGGGGGAGGGACTCCCGCTGAACCAGTCAGCATACCTCCCGAACCTATGAATCGTCTAGCCATCATTTTTGTGTTTAGTGTTTGTAAGTGTGATTGTCGTGTGTGAGAGGAAGTGTTTGAGAGGATTTAAAGCTATGGATTTGTGTTGAAAATGAAATTGTTCAACATTTTATATACATAAATTTCCAATGGTCATCTGTTAGAAATTGTAACGGATGCTTGTTGGAAAAGTCGTCAACTCAACGGACACAATTAAGTGACACGAAGTTCAGTTTCTTCAATGGGTATCTGTTACAATTTCCAACAGATGCCCGTTGGATATGCGTGTTCCCGAGGCAACATACGACAAAACGGTTGTTCATCTTCCTTTGCAACGGGCATCCGTTACAATTTGCAACGGATGCCCGTTGGAAAGTATCGTAGACTAGGTAGTCATGATGACACTTTGCAAGGAGTATCTGTTACAAATTATAACAGATACCCGTTACAAACTTTCTAACGGGCATCCGTTAGTAAATGGTAACAGATGCCCGTTAGCATTATTAACGGATGCCCATTGAAAAGATTTAACGGTCATCCGTTAACCTGTTCTAGCGGATATCCGTTAGAAAACTTGTAACGGGCATCCGTTACAAATTTCAAACGGATGCACGTTACAATTATGGAAAACTTAGAAATTTTTCTTAAGTGTCGAAGGCGATTTCGTGTTCCAACGGGCACCTGTTAACATTTCCAATGGATTCCCGTTGGTATTAGATCATATGAAGTTCTAAAAACATTGCACATCATTTATATATTCTTCGATTGTAATCGATTAGAGATTCTTCGATTGTAATTACACATCATCTACATTACACATCATTTACATTACACATTATTGTATTTACATTTCTTCGTCAGTAGATTCATCGGTTGACGAGTCTTCCTTCGATTGTTCATTGAATTCATCGCCATTTTAATCTTCAGCATCTTCCGGTTCAATGTCTTCATAATCGCGTATGAATTCTCCGTCTATGTCAGTTCTTGCGAGAATCTCCTCGCGATTGTCTATATGAATTAAATGAATCGGCAGTGGATGATCGGGTTGCAACGGATCTTCTTTTTCATCTAAGCTTATATTTCCTTGTAGCTTGATCTTTACTACAGCCCATCACTCTTCTCTTCGATGTTTCAATATTGTTGGATATTGCACATAACATATGTGATCTGTTTGATCTATTGTGATGAATGGATCATACTTACCATATTGTCGTTCTGGATTGATGTCAATTCCTCCACATCGGGTTTTCCGTATTCTATGTCCTACGGTTGGGTTGAACGACAGACATTTAAAAAGCATTAACCCAACGAGATCTAGATATTCCACTTGTAGGATTTGGTGCAAAATGTCGTAGAAGTTATCACCCTCTATTTCACTATTAATGCAAACGCCATAATTGTATGTGCTTCTATGTTTTTCCGTGTTCATACGTGTGGAACGTGTAGCCGCGAGTAAAAAAATTTGCCAACACATAACATTTTGTGTAGGGCCATTAGTTAAATCTTTTAACCACGTTGGAAGTCTTTCATGAGAATATTTTACCTGTATAACATACAAACGAATGAATATTTTATAATAAATGCAATTAATTTTAATAGACGTCTGCACGAGTACTTACGTAATCTCTCAACCACGAGCCATAATGTTAAACTTTCATGTTTGTGAATTCATTTGTGTTTAGATGAGGATATGTACCAAGTACTTCATTAAATATCCTGTATAATGAAAAAACGTTAATATTGTATATATATATATACATATATATTTAAAAGATTGAATAATATTGTTTTGTACCTTTCGAATGGTAATATCTCTTGATATTTTAGTAATATATATATATATATATATATGTGTGTGTGTGTGTGTGGACGTCATTATACTCCTCTAGTATTAACCAATATTCCTCGGATTTACCTCCTATACGTCCAATCGGTGTAAACATCTCAAGAATTATACCAAACTGCGGATTATATTGATACAGATAGTTTGTGTGATCATCTGTTGCACGTTATTCTTTCGTATGAATATGTGACTCCAAATAAAATGTGCTTAAATATGTGATTTCTTCCAAAAAGTACTGTTTGACAATAGATCCTTCAACCACTACTTTATTTTTTTATTTTTTTCTTTAAATGAAAGAAAAACCTTTCGAAAGGATACATCCATTTGAATTGACCTAATCCACCGAGTATTGCCTCATCTGGTAAATGTATTGGCAAATGTTCCATGACATCAAAAAATGAAGGCGGAATTTTTTTCGATGAACATAATATTTCAGAGATATTGTTTTTCATTAATTCCAAGTCATCGTTTTTAAAAATTTCTTGAGCATATATCTCTGAAAAATATGCCGATTCCGCATAGCACATCGTGAACATTCTGTGGTAATAGCTCAACAAATACAATTGAAATGAATCGCTTCATAAAAACGTGACAATCGTGATTTTTCAATCCGATCAGCCTCGAATAACAATATCCACACACCGAGCAATGTTCGATGCATATCCATCTGGAAACTTAACGTCTTCTTTTAATCACTTTAATAATGTTGTTTTCATCGGACCAGAAAATCTAAATACAGGGACATGTGACCTTCCATCTCTTAATTCCAACTTAGGTCATCAGCTTATTATCTTCAAATCTTTTCTTGATTGTATATTATCCTTATTTTTACCCACCACATTCAAAAAATCATTGATGATGTTATCGAAAACGTTCTTTTCGATATGCATAATATCTAAATTATGACATAATATCAATGATTTTCAATATGTCAGTTTCCAAAAGATACTACGTTTACACCAGTTATGCCATTCACCTTGGCCTTTTGGTTTACGATGCCCACGATCTCTATTGCATTCTACCGATTCTTGTAAATCGCTCATTATGTTCAATCTTTCGTAAAGAATTTGTATTCCGGTTTGCATGCACGATGCCTCTTCTTTTTGTATCACGTTCTTTCGAAAATGTTTTTATCTTTTCGGAAAGCATGTCTACGAGGAAGAAATCTTCTATGACAATCAAACCAACATGGTTTCTTACCATGTACTAGTCGAAATGAATCTATATCCTCCATATAATATGGACATGGTAATCTCTCGTGCGTTCTCCATCCAGATAACATTCCATAGGTAGGAAAGTCGCTAATTGTCCACAACAATACCGCTTTCAATGTAAAATTTTGCTTCGTACTCACGTCATAAGCAAGAATTCTTTAGTTCCACAAATGTCTTAATTCATGAATTAAAGGCTGCAAAAAGACATCGAAACTTTTCTTCAAATATTCTGGTCCTGGAATCAACAACGTCAGAAACATTATCTCTCTTTTGAAACACATATCGGGAGGTAAATTATACGGAGACAAAATCACCGACCACAAAGAATATTGACTTTCTGATTGTCCATATGGACTAAAACCATTGGTGTACAAGCAAAGATAAATATTTCTTGTTTTATACACAAACTCGGGAAATATTTCATTGAAATCTTTCCAAGCCTTATCATTTGATGGATGCCCGTCGAGTGTTCTGTGTGCCATCTCATTGTCGCAGCGGTTTTTTCGATTCAAATAACCTTCTCAACCTGTTTGTTACAAGCATATAGAACATTTTCTTGTATGGTACATATCTACGTGAAGATGGTTTCTTTGGCCGAAATCTGCTTGTCCCGCAAAACTTGCACTCCAACAAGTCTTTATCATTTCCCCAAAACAACATGCAATTGTTTCTATAAATATCAATTTTCTCATGTGGTATTTCCAAATCTTTTAACACATTCTTTGTTTCGTAGTATGTCTCGGGAGCTTGATTATTTTCCGGTAAATATTGACGAATGGCTTTGCAAAATGAATCCATGCAATTTTCAGCGACATTGTAGTATGTTTTTATACTCATCAATCTTGAAGATAAAGATAAGCGAGACTGACCTTCACAACAACCTTCATATATAGGTTGTTTCACCGAATCCAATAGGTTGAAGAATCGACATGCATCGATGTTTCGCGTCTCTGCGTTTGTTTATGAACAACTCCAGGAAAAACATCTGACACAATTTCCACATTTGGATTGGTCGTTGATGCTTTGTAAATAACTTCTTCATTTCTTTCTACTTGTGCTTCGTGCACAATATCTCTAATGCCACAATTTTTACCGTGGAAAAACCAAATTTCGTAATTCTCAACGAAACCCACCTTGTAAAGTTGTTTGCAAAAAATTTCTTGACTTCGATACTTCATGTTTTTGCATCTTTTGCATGGACATAACATTGTCCCGTGTTATTAACACAAAGGTTGCATCGATGCAAAAATCATGAATTGTTCTAATCCATGTAAGAATTCTTGGGTAATCTCTTCGGTTATAGGATATTTTCTTCTATACATCTATTCTCTCGATCTATATATATCTCTATTTGAAGAAGATGACATTTTGGTGAAAATATATATGTTATTGATGATCTGATGCTAAAACCTTGATAGTTGTTATTAAATAGTTTAATTTGCAACGGACATCCGTTGGAAATCTCAACGGATGCCGGTTGTAAGTTCACGTGAAATTATTCCATCGACAATCCTCGAAATTAACAATTGCAACGGGCATCCGTTACAGTTTCCAATGGACATCCATTACAATGTGCAACGGATGTTCGTTGGTCATTTTTGTAGTTTTCTAACGGGGTTCCAACGGACATGGGCAATGGAACCTATCCATTGAACGCCCGTTAAAAGTTGTGACAAATTGCAACAAATGGAAGCAACGGTATCTAACTGTTAACCGTCTATTGAAGTTTGCGACGGATTGCAACGGATGACCACCCCTTGGAATTTCTTGTGTATCCGTTGTAATCCGCTGGCAATTGTCATCAACAGACGGATCCGTTGCCCCGTTTGTTGCAAATGTCGTATTTTTTCTAGTGCGTCATATGGGCTTGTCTTGACGCCTCTTGATGCCTTTGTGGTGATGTTGCAAGCTTTTCAACGACCATTCAAACGAACATGTTCTAGGTTTTCTTGGCCATAGCCCTCATGATTGGTTCGTGCATATTTGGTGTTTGGAGTCTCATCTTTGTTATTGTTTATCGTTTATCTTTTAATTTAGTTAGGTTCATTTTTATTGATGTTTTGTGAAATTGGTCTTAATGGGAAGAACAAGAGTTGTACCACTATTAGAAATTTTGCACCTAAACTATATGAAATTTTTTATGCACGATCTATCCATTTATAATCTTTTGGTATCCTAATATTCAGAATTGGGATAAAAATATTGTCCAGAATTCTTCTGAAAGCTTATCTCAAAATCTTTTTTTGAATTCATTTGAAAAATTCATCTTAAAGTTTTATATGAAACGAAAAATAAAATTAAAAATTATAATTAAAAAATATAAATATAAAATTATAAAGTTTTAATGATTATAACATTATTTATGCGCATAACATTAAGAAATTTGATCCTTTAAGGATGAGTCATTTAAATACCTTTCCTCTAATTTAGAGACATATACAACTGATTGAAGATCCAAACATAATTTTTTATTATAAAAAACATTAATAATTTGGATTCTTCAAAAGAGAAAATAAAAAAATATGAATGAATCCGATTATTTTTCGATGTTGCAAGAGGAAAAAAGATCTTTCTGCAACTGTTTGAGCTCATCTTTATTCTGAAATTATGGATGGATAGTAATTACATCACACTATTTATAATCTTTCTACGAATTGTCTATATTTCAAACGAATCAAATATGCTATTAATATTTTTTATAATGTATCATGGTTTCGTTAATACCACTAAAGCGAACCCTGATGTGCTTTTAATTGTTAGCTTGATTCGGTTGGTTTCCTCGGTAGAATCAAATTATGTTGGTTGTTTATTAAGATGACAATGACGACGAAGTACGGTTAGTGTTCAATCCATATGGCAGAGAATGAGTGAAGTTCAAGTGAATGAAACCCATCCCCGCATCAGAATAAGCTTATCGAGATTTAGTACTCCTTTGAATTCGGACGATCCATCCATAGAAGCCGAGAAGAACTTCTTGACAAAAGCCAAGAAGGCTCTAAAGTTCCAATACAACTTTTATGTATTTAAACTACAAAGATCTCGATATTAGTGTAATTGACCACGAAAACAACAAAAAAATTAAAATAATAAAGAGGTATTATGGTTTAGAAAAATTATTTACAAAATCGGAACAATCTTTTGCGATTTGAGTAAATTAATTTCGAATATTTAGGTTTAACCATAATTAAACAAAAGATTTTAACTTAGTCGTAATTCGCATGTCAATATAATTAAAATTAATTATCGAGAACAGAAAAACAAAACAAAAAAGAACAGAATGAAGCAAAGTATATCAAGGCTTAACCAAAAACTCAAAAGACTGTGTACTTCCCTCTCTTTCTCTCTCCCTCTCTATTTCCCTCTCTCCGGAACGCTCTCTCTCTTCTCAGATCGCGCTCTTTGCAATTTCCATTCCCTCTGGCCAAAGGCTACTTCTCCTTCTCCCGCTTCGTCCCATCTGATCCTTTCTTAATGCACTCTCTCTGAACCATGTTCGTCGACATCTCAACCTCTCTGTCTCTCCCTCCGAGTGAATTTGGGCCCTGATTCTCTCATGCAAATGGATTTTCTTCGTTTCCTCCCTCATTTTTTCATGCCAATTCTCCGAGGAGGAGGCATACATGATTAGGGAATTTCTAGGTTGGAGCAAACTTGGGTAATCACTCTCTCCCATGCCTTAGAATCATTCGTCCGAGTTTTAGGGTTTCCGCAGTAACTCACATTGGCTTTCGGGGAAGGATTTGGGCGTTCTGCGAGGTGGGTCGCATCAACGTAATGTTAATTTACTGGTCTATTGGTGGGAAGGTGTGATTAGGTAGATAATCTTGGTTTTAGTTAACATCTTTTTTGTTTTCTTGATTTCTAGTTGAAACAATGGCCAAGGAGAGGTCTAGTCGTGAAACACCATCTAGAAAACCTGTTCCTTTCCAATATAACACTAGAAAGTCAGAGAGACTGGAAAAACAAACGCCCTCGCCGCCTCCTTCGGTCACCAGAAAGTCAGAGAGACCGGAAAAACAAACGCCCTCGCCGCCTCCATCCGTTACCAGAAAGTCAGAGAGATTGGAAAAACAAAGTCCCTCTTCTCCTTCAATTACCAGCAGAAAGTCAGAGAGATTGGAAAAACAAACCCCCTCTTCTCCTTCAGTTACCAGCAGAAAGTCCGAGAGACTAGAAAAACAAACTCCCTCTTCTCCTTCAGTTACCAGCAGAAAGTCTGAGAGAATCAAAAACAAGAATGCTCCAAGTCCTTTGAGTGATAGGGGAATCAACTCATCGGTGTCAAGGATGTCTGGTAAATTTTCAGAAACTTCTTCAGATACCGATCAAAGAAAGCACAAGAAAGAGAAGAGTGTGGAAGACTTGACCAGTCAGATCAGAAAATGTAAGCCCCTAATGAAGGCTCGAGCTTATAGAGGATTGTTTATGCGACCACCAAAGAGATATGAGTACATAGGTAGTTTCTTGCCCATTAAATCATGTGTAGTGATTTATCGTTTCTCTTTCATGTTTGAAATATGACCCTTTCTTCTCGTTTCCAAATTGACGAGCTTGTCGTTTGAAGAAATCTGTTCTTACGCCTTCGTATTTCTTTACAGCTGATCAACATGGAAACAAAGATAACGATATGGACCAAGTTGATTGCGATGTGTCTGATCGTAACAGTGCAAAAGATATGGCAGAAACCTTGGCACAAAGCGCTCATGAAGATCCTCCAGAACAAGTAGTATCTCCTTCTTCTCACTCGATCCAGGAGAACAACCATGTGGAGAAATCAAGTGCTTCTCCAAATGCCGATGAAGTAGAAGTTGATGTTATGTCTTTCACAGCAGATGGTGAAAATGATGGTGCTGAAAAAGCTGGCTTGGAATGTCAACAACTAGAAAATACAGAACCCCAAAATCTGGTAGTGGATCTGGCTGGTTCATTTCTGAAACGGAAAAGGGACCCAGCTGAGGTGGTGCTGGATGTTTCTGCCATGGTCGCCAATGGGGATGGCTGCCTTATGAGTTCTGAAGGGATGACACCATCAACATCTGAGTGCAAAAATGATGAAAATCCTGAGAGTTGCAATATGTGTCAGAAAAGGAAAAAGTAAGAATTTAGAGATCGTTTTGTTGTTTACTGCTTTATACATCAGATGCTCAATATATAGGTCTTCTAGGTCAGAAATTTGTTGGACAAGTTACATATTGGGTAGCAATTTAAGCCGTGAAAAACTTTTTGAAGGGTCAACCATGATTCAGCAAAGCTGGCTTGCTCCTGCAGTACAAAGCTCGATCAGGAATTTGATTGCTCGGTGCAGGTTGGCCTTTTTCTCTTTGATGAAATTTTTATTGAAAGCCTTTTGACGCCCTTCAAGTATTGACTTCAATTTTATGTCAACTAAGGATGATGTAAAATTTACAATTGTTTAAGGGTCTAATGTTATACTATTGCAACTATTTAAGGTTAAAAAGAACATGTCATCTTGGCCATTCAAGATTTCGTTAGTTGTGGAGCTTGCTCCGTTAGATACTAGTTAATGTCTTTTAAGTTTAAGATTCAAATTTTGCTATGAACTGGATTAGGATCGGGGGGAAACTGAAGCTGCTTCCAGCAAGGACTTCAGGGAGGTCAACGAGCAAACTAACCAACAATATGAATTACATGATTGCAAAGGGGATTCATCGAGCTATCCTGAGTATTGGGTGCCAGTGCAGATATCAAATTTACAGCTGGAGCAATATTGTGCGACTCTCCTGTCCAATTCTTTACATCTCTGTTCGTTGTCAAAGAATGATCCTGTCAGAGAGTTGCATAATACTCTTAATTCTGTCAGGAAGGTAGGTTGATATAAAACATGTTATTTCTAAATTGCCATGTGCCATAAATCTACAGCAAAAAGAAGAAAAGAAAAGGTGAGACAGAATTGCATCTGGTGGTTGCATCATTGCTGTTTTAGACCATCCTGAATATTTTGTGTTCTCTTGTTGGGGTGTTTTGCTTATTGAGCCTAGCATAAGTCTCTACGTTAGTCAACTTCTACATTGAGTTTCGATATAGCAAATTGTCTTGGTCTAGTTAGTTATATGTTTCTCCTTTCTAGTATAAATTGGAACTGCAAATATGGTGGTCCAGGGTATGTTCTACATCTACTAGATATGAGCCTGTAGATGGAGTTGCAGTTTCCTGAAACCCTTTTAGGCTTTGTTCTTGTGTGGACAGATACTATGAGTCTATGATTACTTACTTACCTTCTTTCTGTGATATCTCTGCATCTTTATTGACAGACCTGCGACCATCCATATCTTGTGGATGAATCAGTGAGATCACTGGTCATCAAGAACCTCAAGGGGATTGAAATTCTGGATGTAGAAATCAAAGCAAGTGGGAAACTACAACTACTTGACACAATGCTGACAGAGATAAGGAAGAAAGGTTTGAAAGCGGTTGTCTTCTTCCAGGTGCATAACATTTACGTGTTCATTTTCTCCATTATATTTATTTTATGAAATTTAATTCATTAAAAGTTTTGTCTGATGATTAATCGTATATGTACTCTTCAATGATCAGCTCTTTATATGATATGATGGATTCTAATGTTTTTATTTTTTCTTTTGGCATGGGCACTTCTCATATATACTTCACCTTTAAACTGTGGTCAACAGGGTTTGACTGGTGATCTTCTTGATCTGTTTATGCGTCAGCGATTTGGAGAATCGTCTTATGAGCGTATAGATCGTAATGTTGGGGCTTCGAGAAAACAATGTTCAATGAACAAATTCAACAAAAAGAGCGAAAGATTTGTGCTACTGTTGGAAACACGGGCCTGTACAAACATTATTAAACTTTCATCAGTTGAGGCTTTAATCCTTTTTGCTAGCAGCTGGAATCCCTCGCAAGATCTAAAGTTCATACAGAAAATAAAGATTGAGTCACAATCGGAAAGAACTAAAATATTCCGATTGTACTCGTCATGTACTGTTGAAGAAAAGGCTCTGCTTCTAGCTAGGAAAAATAAGCCTGTTGCAGAGAACCCAAGCCGTCTTATCATTCACGAACTGCTCATGTGGGGGGCTTCTTATTTATTTGATAAGCTGGATTGTTTTCACAGGAATCAATATACAGAATCAGGAGTACTTTTTGAGCAATCTATAATTGAAGGTGTGATTGGTGAAATTTTGTCCATACTTTCTCCGGGATGTGGAGACAAAAATAAAGGGAAGCAATGTCTAATCTTGGAAGCCAAACATGTTCAGGGAACTTACAGTACTGATTCTACATTATTTGGTGAAGAGAAGGTTAAGCTGTCAGATGAGGATAGCCCAAACGTATTTTGGACAGAATTGTTGAATCAAAGGAGTCCAACATGGAGATACTGTTCAGTTTCCTCGCAAAGAATCCGGAAAAGGGTAAGCTATTTTGAGGGTTCTGAAACTAGTGCTGGAGGTGTAAATGCGGGAGTTGCAAAGAAGCTTAAGAAGGCTGCCGGTGATAGCGCTGATCACCTAGCACATCATGAGGAAGAAAATTCCTGTGGGACATACCCGAAGGGTAACAAGATGAACTTTTACTACTACACCTCTAGAATTTACTGAATCTTGTAACTGGTTTTCTGAAACATGTTTCTCCTGCAGAGGTTTTGGAATCACCCAGATCTGCTTCTGGCAATGATGACACGTACGTAAATGATGCTCGTGGATTGTATTTTTTGGGTGGTATTATCTCTGAAATCCCAGAGGATATGTTAGTTGGCAACGAAGGCACGGAAGGACTCTGTGAGTCACAGAAAAGTCTCCATGCTGCTTTAAAGACAGAAATGTCAACGCTTTGCCAAGTTTTACATCTTTCAGTGAGTTTCTTTTTTATAATGATTAACTATCTTCTGCCTTTTGCCTGTATGCATTACAGAATTGCGGTCTGAAAATGTTACCTTTTGATGCTACTACAAATTGTCAAATTTTCTCGATGCTCAAATTTAGTGCCTTTTAAAGTATGTGATTTTCTTGTGATTTCATTTTTTCTCCTATTCAATCTTCTCTTGCTTTGGCGAAACATGTGGGAATGTTTCTCAAACAATAAAGTATTTATGTGGGCTCATGTCCTAAGAATAGGTCAAGCTATATGCATTCTCTTTTATATGAGCAAGCCATCAAAGGTTTTTCTCCTCTAACCTCAAGTCATCATATATGTCTAAATATAGATGTGAATGATGCAACTTCTTAGCCTATTGTATTGCAAAAAATCTATCTAAAGGCTGTCGGAAGAGGATGTGTTTTGCTTTTCTGACACTATATATTTGGCATATAAACCATTATGTATTAGTTATGGTACATCTTGTAACCCTCTAACGTATCCTATCTGATCTAATAGCTACTTGTTTCCATGTTGACTTCTTCCATTATTGTCTATGAGCCTACCTATGATTGTTGCACTAAGAAATTGTCATTCTCGCATAATTATTGATCGACTTATCGTTTTTTGTCGTAACAGGCAGATGTGGCGAGCGTTGTCATGAATTTTTTTGAATATGTGATCAATAACCATCGTGTATGCAAAGAACCAACCACCACATTGCAGGCTTTCCAAATAGCTGTGGTATGTCGTTTACTCCTGTGGACATATGCCTTTGTTTGCATGCTCTTTACTTTAAGGAAGCATCGTTGTTGTGGTAATGCATCTCACAAGTTCTTACAAAATCTTCGTCAAATTACTCATAATCCCAACAACATTGTGGTGTGATCCCATATGGCGTTAAAAAGTGAGATTTGTTGATGCTTACAATACTATGGACACCCTTCCCCAATTAGCTAGCTTTTGGGAAAAGTCCATGAGCCTTGTAAAAATTGGTTTGAGCATAGTATGGGGTAGGTTCTTAGCAATTGGTACAGAGCCTACCACATGCCGGTGGCATGACATGGATGTCAGTGTCGGAAGCATGGTGGTATGTTACGATCTCAAATTGGCTAAAAAACTGAGATTATTTGATGCCTTATAAGACCATAGGCACCTTCTTGGCTTTTGGGAAAGATCCCTGGGCCTTGTAAGGATTGAGTTGAGCTTAGTACGGGATAGGTTTTTATCACATTGATCTGGAAAATGTCTAAATAATAAAATTTAGGTGCTGAGGCACCTGAGCGAAAAAAATTGTTTTTTTTTGTATTGATTGATCATTTGACTTGAAATCCTCCCGCTTGGTGCAAAATCAGTGTGGCTGGATGCTGCAAAAACTTAGTACCTCGCTAGAAGACATGGAACCTTAGCTAGTTGTGTGTCATTAGGAATCTCAAGTATTCATGTTTGTATTCTTGTATGCTGTGCTTATTTCTCATACTGAATGTGACATGTTTTGGAGTGCAGTGTTGGGTCGCAGCCACATTACTAAACCAAAAAATTAAACGCAAGGAAACTCTTGCTCTTGCTAAAGATCATCTAGCATACGGGTGTTCGAGGGAAGTTGTTGATTATATATATTCTATGTTGTGCTGTTTGAGGAGTGTATTCTTGAAGAGCCAATGGGGTTCAAGGTTGGACTGCCTTCCAAAAGTCTCTGAAGAAGCAGTGGAAGGTACCAGTAGGAATCAAGTGGACAAAAATATGTCACAGGCAATGCTTCTCCGGGAAAAGAATACAGAAAAAGCGTGTGGCATGGATAATCAAGCATGCCTGTCTGACAGGAGAAGTACGGATTATGGTTCAATAAGGAAAGATATTGATAAAAGTATTAAAGACATTGGAAAAAGGTGGAGTAAGCAAGTCAAAAAGCTTCAGGCAAAACATCAAAAAGAAAAGATGGAGCTCGCAAGAAACTACGAAACAGAGAAGAGCCTCTTGGAGAAAAGCAAAAAAGCTAAAACCATGGTTATCAATATTGCATGGAGGGCCGGAAGTGTGCAGAGCAAGATGGATGAACTGAAAGAAATGTACCATGATTTCGAGAGGAAGTTTGATGAGCTCAAAGGCCAGATGAATGAAAGCTGCAAGAATCTCGAGGAGAAGCATGAGGCTGAAAGGAAGAAGTTGGCTGAATATGAAGTTGATTGGATTAAAAGAATGGAGAGATGGGCAGAAGACCTACTTGGTCTTATGGATAGCAAAAGCCAGCATCACTGTGGAATAATTCCATCAAACGCTTCTGGAAATGCATCTGGTGTAGCTGGAACATGCAATGACCCTGCTGGTGATGCGAGCGGATGTGACGAACGACCAGGGGCCATGGATCCTTTGGCAAAAGCACAGAACATGATAGGAACCACCATGGCTGATGACTCTCAACTTGATGTCCCTGAGATGGTGAGAAATGGCCAAGAGGTTATCTTACCAATTACGTCCTCTCAACAGCATACACATGTTGTGGTTACAGATAGCAGGACAACTGGAGTGATGCCACCAGCACGTGATGAAGATGTCACCGTGAGGGTGATGGAGATATCTCCACCTCTAGAAAATGGTGTGTCGGATGGAGAAAACAAAATGTGCACTGGCTCTGCTCCCATCTTGGACAGGCGGAATGAGGAAACATGTTCTCTCAATCAGGAGTCTCCTGGAGGGTTAGTTTCGCCTTTGGAGCACCCTGTCCCTGCAGTAGAGTCTGACGGTTCTGCCATACTTGATCAAGTACTTTCTACCTCTATGAAAGAGTGCTCGCTTTTTCTCTTACCGATCATCGGTTTTCCTGGTTTTTGAACTTCTGCAGGAAAATGTGGGTGTTGATAAGATGCTTATTTGCTGACGGGTTCATATTTTCTTGGACAGGCCGCTCATAATATGTGTCATCCACCATCATTATTGACTGAAACTCAACATAACCCTGCACCCAACATTGAGAGCCAAAATATTGAAAAGGCAGCTGAGCTTTCCATAGCTGAAACGGATACACGGGAAGTGGGAGCAGCTGACCCCTCAGTTGAAACAGATTCGCAAGAAATGGAAGCAGTTATACCTTCCGTGGCTGAACCAGATACTCATGAAGTGGAAGAAGCTGAGACTTCCGTACCGGAACAAGATACTCATGAAGTGGAAGAAGCTGAGACTTCGGTACCAGAACCAGATACTCATGAAGTGGAAGTAGCTGAATCTCTACATCGTTCAAGCAACAAGGGTGTTATTTCGGGGAGTGCTGAGGCTTCGTTGAATCATGCAGAGAACCTTGTAGAACTTGCCCAGGACGGTGTAGTGGAGCCTTCGGCAGGGGACCAGCCAGCTACCTCTCAAGGCAGATCAATGACCAATCATTTACCACGGAGCTCCAGTCAAGGTACTCAGCAGATGCCCTATGCTCCGCACGGCGACCCGTTTCAGTACGAGCTAGAGAAGATACACAAAGAAGCAGAGACCGCTACAAAGATCCGTGAAGATACAGTTAGTTCTTTCTGTTCTCAATTTTGATTTATTTGTTGGTCTGGTTTGCTCTATACTTACTGTTGTGATGCTTGTTTTCAGAAATCACAATTGAAGGCTGAATTTGAAAGGAAGATGGCTGAATTACAACGTGAGTACGACATTAAATACCGTGAAGCAGATACCAAATTCCAAGCCAAAGCTTCGGAGCTAGAAGCCTATAAGAATTTAGTTGTCATGAACAAGTGCTTGGCGGACATTTTCAGGATTAAGTGCTCGGATTCAAATGCAGCTTCTTCAACAACAGCTTCTAGAGGTAAGTGAAGTTTTTCTACCATGGATTTGAAAAACTAGGAATCCTTCAAGCGTACTACAAAATGACTTTGGGGTCACGCTTTAATCTCTTTCTGTGCAGATATAAACACCGATATGATCCATCGACTTATGCAGCATTCCACACAGGGCCAAGCACAGAGGAGTTCTGCCGACCCTTCTTGCCCCTCAGTCACATCATCTTCACATTCTCAATTGACCTTTCCTCCCTTCCCTCGTCCATCTGTCCCTTCTCCATCTCCCCCTCCTCCACAATCTCAATCAACCCTTCCTTCCATGCTTCTCGTTCCTCGGCTGTTGACCCGTCCTCCACAATCTCAATTTTGCGTTCCTTCCATTCCTCCCGCCCCTCGCCCTTTAATCCCTCCATCGCAATCTCAATCAACTGTTCCTCCTGTCCCTCGCCCTTTAGTCCCTCCATCGCAATCTCAATCAACTGTTCCTCCCGTCCCTCGTCCTTCAGTTCCTCTGTCACAATCTCAATCCACCGTTCCTCCTGTCTCTCGCCCTTCAGTTCCTCTGTCACAATCTCAATCCACCGTTCCTCCCGTCCCTCGTCCTTCAGTTCCTCTGTCGCGATCTCAATCCACCGTTCCTCCTGCCCCTTCAGTTCATCCGTCGCAATCTCAATCGACTGTTCCTCCTGTCCGTCGGTCATCAATCCCTCCTCAACACCCCTTCTCCATGCCTCAGTCGAGACCGCCTGTTATTACAACCACAACCCCGTCTTCAGCATCTCCTTCGCCAGGCTCATCTATACCACCTGCATTTCGCGGTGTACGCTCTCCAGCTCCGCATTTGCAGTCATACAGATCCGCACCAGCCGCAGTCACCAGCAATGTCCAACGAGCACCATCTCCGGCCTGTCAGAACTCTCTTCCTGTCAGAGTTCCCCGACCCGAGGCTGGTGAAGGACTTAACACGGCCTCGAACCTGTCTGATTCGGCTGTGGAGCAAGCTACTGCAAGTTCTGCTGCTGCAGCAGCAACATATTCAAGTCCGTTGATTAAACGACAACAAGGACAGGAAAAGGAACGAGGGAAGTCAAGTGGTGGAGATGTGGTATGTCTTTCAGATGACGAGTGAGTTAATTCCCTTTTGGAAATTTTGGGAAAATCAGAGGAACCGAAAAGTTTTAACCTTTATGAAAATATTATCAATGATTCACAAAATTATAGTAATGAAACGTATTACACATGATAGTATGCCGATTATCTATATACATATATGTATATAATTCTTATACCCCGAGATTTCATAAGCCAAAATCACATAAACCAATTGATTATAAAAAAAAGGTGGAACGAAAGCAAAATAGTCTTAACATTTATTCGAATTTATAATCATTTGGTTTTGTGGGATTTTTACATCAGCAGAATGTAATTGCATAAAAATTTCATAAACCACTCAGCTTTCAAACTTTTTATTTAAAACATAATATTTTATATTTATATTACGAATGGTAAAGAACATTTATAAAAGTTTAGTTAATTGTATTTTTCCCGTAAATGTTATATAGTTGTCTTTAGTTCCTAATAATTTCATAGGGTGTAGATATTGGTTTTTAAGGTTATATCCTCATTTTCTCACGCGCAAATTAGCTGACTTTATTCACTATTTATACTTATATAATTCAACTATTAATTCTTTATATTATATAAATATATACTAACGTAATTGGTAAATTTATAAGGCTTTTATTATGTACACATGTATTGGCATTATGTGCCACATATGACTTGGTTTTAGCAAACACGTTGACCCATTTGTTGGTCAAACCAACAAAAACTTATTGTTTTTGCTATATATAATTTCACCTTTAGTTCAACTCTTATTAAAAAATCCAACTTTAAAATATCATTTCCAATTTATTTAAATGGTTCAACAGAATTTATTGATTCTATAATTAAGATAAGACAATCTTATTTTCAGAATATTGATGTTTCAATCTGAAAAACAAAAACTGCCGAATTATGAAACAAAATCCATAGAAAATCATAATCATCATATATCCTAAATCAAACGTTTATATAGTAAACTTAAAAATATTATTATTAGGGGACGATGGTTTTAAACTTTGTAATATTAATATATTCGAAAGTTTTCTAATTTTTGGGGCTGAGACCAATAATTGATATAATATGACCAACAAAAACCATCACGGTCACTTTGAGTTGGGGTTATATGAAATAATATTATTTATTAGTGTAATATAAAATATTTTTTATCTAAATTATATAAACAATTTTACATGGAAAATTTAAAAAACTAATAAAAGATATAAAATATATATGTCAATCTATTTAATACCAATTAGTTTTGAGTTATATATTTATAAACCTCGTTGGATAGATATCATTTGGAAATTGAAATTGTATTCCAAAAGTCAACTCATATTAAACATTAAATTAATCCGGTGGTTTTTATATGTTGAACTTGATAGGGAAACAAAGATTTGAAAAGTTTTGTATAAAGGAAATATTGGGCAATTATTATGAAGTCCATTTCAATTATTCGATGGTAATTAGAGAATATTTGTTTAAATTTTCTAGAATTTTGACTCAAAACATTCTCAAAATAAGTCTTAAAGTATTGAATGGAAATATTAGATTTCTATTAAAATTCAAATTTGATAATATAAGTGTTTAATTAAAAATGATTATTTTCACTAAATTTTTAAAGGGTGCAACTTCAAAAATAAAGTTGAATTTCAATCTTACCATTCCTTAAAAAATATCAATTTCAAATTTAAATTTAAAATATTGATAACCATGTCTCTCTTTTATTCGACATTTTTCTCTATCATCCAAAGCACCTCGATTTCCTCCTCTGGCGCGTAAATTACGGTTCTCACACACCACATCAGATTCGACGTGAGTAGCTTGAAATCGACATCAATATCGCCGCAAAAAGCTTGAAATCGACATAAAATTCGCCGCGAATAGGTTGAAATTGTCAACAAAGAAGCTTGCAATTAAGCACCGCAGAAAAATCAAGTATATATAGTGAGTTTTTCGTATTTATCTTGTGTTTTCCGTGTTTTTTGTCTGAATTGGATAACTTGATCGAGTAGTGAGTAATATGTATAGATTCGATTCTCTCTTTTTCAAAATGAGTCTTATACTGATGTAGTCAAAACAAGCCATATTTATTGAAATGTCAAATGGTCGCAATGTGTGACAGTCTCTTTGAGTCACACGGTCGCATTCGATCACAAAGTCATATTGAAACACATGGTCGATGTGGGTCACAGAGTCTCATCGAGTCGCACGGTCGCACTGAGTCACAGAGTCTCATCGAGTCGTACGATCGCACTAGGTCACAAAGTCTCATCGAGTCGCACGGTCGCACTGGGTCACAGAGTCATATTCACTACAAGAAAATTCAGATTTCGGGACTGGATTTGCGGACTGAGTAATCCGTCCCTAAATTTAGGGATGGATTAGGGACTACTTAAGGACAAAAAGATAAATCCGTCCCTAATCCGTCCGCAAATTTGCAGACCGCAGAGTAGTCCCTAAGTCGTCCGTAATTCAGGACGTATTCGGGACTAATTTCAAGGCGGTCCGTAATTTGCGGACCGATTAACTCCCAGTCCGCAATTTACGGATGACTGAACAATCCGTTCACAAATTACGGACGGTTTGGGGACAACATAGTCGTCCGTCCAGAATTTCCGGATGGATACACAAATCGTCCGCAAATTCTGGAGTATTCAGGACGGTTCGTCGGGAAATATTCATCTCAGTCCGCAATCCGTCCAGAATCGGTCATAAAATTTTCTATTTAATCTCTCATCTTCTACCTGTTTCTCACACACAAAACTCATATATTTCTCTTTATATCTTGTTATTGTTTGTGATTATAATGACATCACCGTCGAGATCGAATATTTTCGTTTCGAGTCAGTGGATGTATAGAAGAATTGATCCGGAAACTCAAAGTGTATCGAAGGAGTTTCTAGAAGGCCTTACACAGTTTATGACGGTGGCGACAAATCAACAAGTTTATAGAGAAAATGGTAAGTTGGTTTGTCCATGCGTAAAATGCAAAAATGAAAAATTCGTTAATAAGAAAACCGTTTGGAATCATCTCTATTTAAGAGCGTTTACTCTAAATTATTTTATTTGGTTATCTCATGGAGAGAATTTTGCACCACGACCGAGAGATGTTGTGGAAAATTTTAGTAGGGGTATCGTAAATCATGAAGTGTCTCAGACTTTTCAAGATGTAGAAAACCCTTATGTAGAAATGGTGCAAAATGCATTCGTCGAAAGAAACGAATATGAAAATATTGAAGAAGATACGAATGAAGAAGCAAAAATTTTTTTTGAAATGTTAGAAAGTGCTAGGCATCCACTCTATGATGGTTGTAGAAGTGGTCTATCACGGTTGTGTTTATCTGCACGGTTGATGAATTTGAAGACTAAAAAATAATCTTTCTCTCAATTGCATGGATTCTATATCACAATTAGTAAGACATTATTTGTCCGAAGATAATAATGCAGTCGAGTCATATTATGAAACAAAGAAGATGATGAGATCATTGGGTTTATTGCCGTATAAAGAGATTGACGTTTGCCAAGACAACTGTATGATTTTCTAGAAAGAAACTTCGGACTTGATCAATTGTCGATTTTGTGGAAAAGATCGATTTTATTTGACAAGAAATGGAAAATCGATTCCGTTTCGTCGTATGTGGTATTTACCAATTATAGACTGTATAAAAAGATTGTATCAATCGGAGAAGACCGCAAACGACATCATATATCCTAAATCAAACGTATATAGTAAACTTAAAAATATTATTATTATGATTATTATTAGGGGACGATGGTTTTAAACTTTGTAATATTAATATATTCGAAAGTTTTCTAATTTTTGGGGCTGAGACCAATAATTGATAGAATCTGACCAACAAAAACCATCACGGTCACTTTGAGTTGGGGTTATATGAAATAATTATTTATTAGTGTAATATAAAATAATTTTTTATCTAAATTGTATAAATAATTTTACATGGAAAATTTAAAAAACTAATAAAAGATATAATATATATGTCAATCTATTTAATACCAATTAGTTTTCAGTTATAAATTTATAAAAGTCGTTGGATAGATATCATTTGGAAATTGAAATTGTATTCCAAAAGTCAACTCATATTAAGCATTATATTGATCCGGTGGATTGTATATGTTGGACTTGATAGGGAAACAAAGATTTGAAAAGTTCTGTATGGACAAAAAAAATTGGACAATTATTATGAAGTCCATTTCAATTTTTTGATGGTAATGAGAGAACATTTGTTAAATTATCCCGAATATTGACTCAAAATATTGTCAAAATAAGTCTTAAAATATTGAATGAAAATATTATATTTTTATTAAAATTCGAATTTGATAATATAAGTGTTTAACTAAAAATGATTATTTTCACTAAATTTTTAAAGGGTGCAACTTCAAAAATAGAGTTAAATTGAATTCAATCCTATTTCAACCACATATTGTCTTTCTGATTTAATCGATATTTTTTCTCTCTTATCTAAAGCACCTCGATTTTTCTCTCTCCTATGGTGCGTAAATTGTTGTTCTCCCACATCACATCAGATTCGGCGCGAGTAGCTTCAAATCGACATCAATATCGCCGCAAGTAGCTTGAAATCGACATCAAATTCACCGCGAATAGGTTGAAATCGTTTGTTGTCAGCAAAGAAGCTTACAATAATGCACGTTCCACAGAAAAACCAGATATATATAGCGAGTTTTTCGTGTTTTTCGTGTTTCTTTTGTGAATTGGATAATCTAAGTGAATAGTGAGTAATATGTATAGATTCGATTCTCCCTTTTACAAAACGAGACTTATATTAATATAGTCAAAACAAGCTAAATTTACTGAAGTGTCAAATGATCGCAATGAATGACAGTCTCTTTGAGTCGCACGGTCGCACCGGATCATAGAGTCTCATTGAGTCGCACAATCGTTGTGGGTCACAGAATCTCATCGAGTCGCACGGTCGCACTGGATCACAGAGTCTCATTGAGTCGCACGATCACACTAGGTCACAGAGTCTCATCGAGTCGCACGGTCGCACTGGGTCACACAGTCATATTTAAACACATGGTCGCAGTGGATCACAGAGTCTCATCGAGGTGCATGGTCGCACTGGATCACAGATTCTCATCGAGCCACGCGATCGCACTGGGTCACAGAGTCTCCTTGATTCGCATGGTCGTACTGGGTCATAGAGTCTCATCGTGTCGCATTGGGTCGCAGAGCCATATTGAAACAGGGTCGCACTGGGTCATAGAGTCTCATCGAGTCGTACGATCGCACTGGATCACAAATTATCATCTAGAAACACATGATCACAGTGGGACATAGAGTCTCATCGAGTTGAACTGGGTCACAAAGTCTCATCGAGTTGCACGGTCGCACTGGATCATAGAGTTTCATCGAGAAACACATGGTCGCAGTGGGACACAGAATTTCATCGAGTCGTATGGTCACACTGGGTCAAAGAGTCTCATCGAGTTGCACGATCGCACTAGGTCACTGGGTCTCATCGCGTCACATGGTTGCACTAGGTCATAAAGTCTCGTCGAGTCGCACGGTCGTGTTGGGTCATAGTCATTTCGAATTTGAAACACATGGTTGCAGTGGGTAACAGAATTTACTCCCTCTAATGTTTTTGTTACAGGTATAATGGATCGATGAATGAGAAAATCATACTGATTTATTTTTGTATGATGGTAAATGGGAAAAACGAAAATAGAGAATCTGAATGGGTTGGTAGAGTTCAGGAAAACCAGAGAGTATTTTTCTATTGTCCTCCGATTAGTCTGATATACCAGCAATGGTGGAGAAAAATACAACGAAGCTGAAGTTAAGCTATTTGCCAAATATTTTCTGAAAATAGGAAGCTGACATATATAATGAATCAAGCATATTATTTGTTATATGTTTGATCGCATAAGTGGAATTCGACCACTGCTGTATGTGGAGATAGAATCTGCAAGTGTGAAGTGTGAAATGGAAATTGAGAGGGAAGTTGAACCTAAGTTCCTGCTTTTGGAAATATTGCTAGAGAAGGTGAGGATGGAGGTTTTGTAGATTATGATAATTGTGTTATTATTGTTTCAAATAATAAAAGTAGATTTGCGAGTAACTCGACAAAAACAATAAATATTTTGGATGCAGATAATTGTGATAATGAACATACTAGCGGGTTAAGAGAAGATGGTGGTTGTGCTATGAATGTGGAAGTTGATGAAGTTGTTTGTGGCAATAATAAAGTTATTATTAATGTGCCAAGAGAGCATAAAGATGATGATAATGATAATAATTTAGAAATGATAGTTTACGAGAAGGCAAACAATCAAAATAATATCTTCGAGTTCGAAGACGGATTGCAACTTAAACTTAGGCAAGAGTTTGACAGCAAGAAGAATATACAGAGATTTGTAATAAAGGGTTCACTTGAAGCTTGTTTTAGATATAGAACATCGAAATATGACTTGACACTGTGGGAAGTGCGATGCAAGTTTTCCGAAAGTGGTTGTAAATGGAAATTACGCGTGACAGCAATCCCGAATTTCAAACGGTTTAGTATGAGGACACACTATCCCATTCATAAGCGTTCACCTGTATATAAATCGACATTAGCTACAAAGGGTACAACGCAATTAGTTAAGGATTATTTGAATGAGGAATATGCCAGGAAATATGAAACACCTCCAGCAAAAGAATTGATGGCTCGTGTAAAAGTAAATTACGGTGCTAATGGATCGTATTTGATGACATTAAGAGGTAAATGCAATGCTCAAAAGGAGATTTGTGGTGATGAATTTGAACATTATAAGAGGTTTCCAGGGTGGTTGCACATGTTTACAGAAATAAATCCCGGATTTGCTGCAAATATTCAGCTGGATGGTGATGGAAAAATCTTCAAATACCTTTTTATGACTGTCACAACGGATATAAGAGAATGGAAATACATGCGTAAAGTGGTTGTTATGGATGCAACATTTCTGAAAGAAGTGTACAAGGGAGCATTGATCGTGGCAACCGTGCAAGATGGTGAATATTAGCAATATCCTCTTGCTTGGAGAATAATCGATAGAGAGAAAGACGAATCATGGATGTAGTTTATCTCAAGGTTGAAAGATGTGATATCGGACGGACGTGATGTCGTTGTGATATCTGATCGCCATAAAAGCTTGATAAAAGCAGTCAAACAAATGTACAAACAAGCTGATCATGGTTTTTGTGCGTGTCATATATTGTAAAATATAAAGATCTATGTCAATAAGGGCAAAGGTAGAAAGATTTCAAAAGGTGATAATATGGCGGAAATGTTCTTCAAATGTGCAGCAACATACACAATGAACGGATTTGAAATTCTATTTAATGATTTGAAGGTTATATACAAATATGATCTTTTTTACTTTTGTGACTGTTGTGACCATTTTGACCTTTATGACCTTTCTAACCTTTGCGCAGGTATCCTAATGTTACAACGTATTTAGAGAAAGAGGAACCTGATCCCGTTAAGTGGGGTTTAGTCAATAAATTCAATGTTGAAGACGTCAAATTTTTTTTTGATCCTAGCGCTTTTAGATATTTGTTTGGGAAAGACAATGTAATGGTTCAATAGGTATAGGTTGGAAGTAACTACTGGTGATGATTCTCAAAAGTTAACACCTTACGTTGAGAAAACATTACATGAACGGTTTGGACAGGCATCCAAGTATGAGGTTATTGTATTGAACAAGCTGAGTGATGAGTATGAGGTGAGGAATGCACTACAAAAAAAACAGGCGTTTTCCATTGGAAAACGCATTTCCCAACGGACGGCAACGGATCCGGGACTGTCGGGAAACACGCGTTGCAAATCGGGATCCGTTGCAAAATTTTAACGGATGGCCAACGGATAACGCCGTTGAAAATGTGTAATGAACGTCCGTTGCAATCTAGACCGGAAAAAATGAGCGGGATTTAAAATTTCCAACGGGTATCTGTTGGAAAAAAAGGGAACCGGACGTCCATTGCCATTTGGCGGGAAAAGACACCAACGGATTCCCATTAGAAATTGCAACGAGCATCCGTTGGAATGTTGGTTAAAAAATAAAAAATAATAAAAATATTTTTTAAAATAAAAAGTTTTTAATTTAAATATTAAAACTGTTTACAAAAACCATTAAAACTAACACTAATCCTATTATATTTCATTTAGATCGGTGTTGCATTATCAAAGTTAAGTAAATATTTAACCTAAACTACCCGCAAGTGCACGACACGTGTGTAGTACTTTAGATGTCGATCCCACAGGGACTACGCAACACAACCTAAACTCTAACTGTGAATCAAACTTGCAAACGAACGAAATATGGGAATTGAGAATGAAATACTAAAAACAAATCAACAAACTAGTTCTTAAGAATGAGACAAACGTTCCAGGAATCCAGTTTCACCACAAGACTACCGAAACCAACAATCAACCTATCTATCATGCAATCCCAGTCAAGTTATCTAAGACAGACGATCCTAATATGATATCTACCCTCTCTCAAGGCATAGACACGTGATCTAGTCAAGTTATCTCCTACTTTCGTGGCTGACACCTCGAACTAAACCCATAAGATATGTGATTCATCCGTTTTACCCTCAACCGCTTCTACCCTACTTTCGTGGCCTAACCTCGGTTGTTCTAAACCTGATCTTCTAGAACTAGAATTCTTCTTTCGGTCTTTCTTCTAATCCCTAACACATGCATCTACTTGGCCTTCACAAACACAAGTCATTTAAGCACTCAGATAAAGAATAGATAAACGAAAACGGGAAGATGCATTAAAAGATAAATCAAAAGTGGTTCCGGGATAGCCATGGGCTAATCCGTTCTCCTAGAACAAACAAACTACTTGCTCATGCGTCCGTAAACAAACATAAACGAAATAGAAGATCTCAGGAACATGAAAATCAAATGAAACTGAAGTGTGGGGTTGATCTCCAATGCTCCTTGTAAGTCTCCTTCGCAAGAACCTCCTCCTTATCTCTACTCTCTCTCCCCTCGATCAAGAATCTGAAAACTGAATGAATGAGCTCGACCTCTCACTCCTATCCTCTTCTTTCCTTCCTCTTTTCTTTCCTTTCCTCCCTTCTTTCCCTTTCGGCCGTTCAGTTCTTCCTTATGTTGCAGCAGCCACCGATTGTTTCCTTTTTATGAGTTTCCATTCTTCAATAAGTTGGGTGACGTTTCCATTACTTTCTCCAGCGAAATATCACTTATTCCTCTTCTCTAAAGTTGTTTTCCTTATTGTATAAGTCCCCAACAAACTCCCATTTGTTTTAAGTCAAATTAAATTATTTGGAGTTGCAGGTGACAGATGCGACCCGCGCAGGCAGGGTAAGTGACCCGCTCGGGTACGGCGCAGAAGATCGCGCAAGAACGCGATGTGAAAAGAGGCAGCCCGCTCGAGCTGAGGTGCTGCCCGCTCGGGCTGAAGTGTTACCCGCTCAGGCTGAGGCCCTGGGCGTGGTTTTTCTTACCCGACTCGTGCCCAATTTGCTGGACAAAATCACCGTAACAAATGACAGCTCGGGCTAGGGAGTTACCCACGCGGGTAGTCGCTATTCCTTGCCGATTCTCGTCTCGTTTGTCCCGTAATGATCCTCGATGTTCGTACTTTGCCTCGTGCACGTCCTTTAGCTCCGCAATGAACCAAATACGCATAAAAACCTGTAAGAACATGAAAACACGAAAAAAAGTAAAACGGATACGGAATCATACGTAAAGCATCACATCTATATCATAAACATCTCTAAAATCGTGCAAGAAATACATATGAAAACGAGATGATCAAAATCCCCCAGACTTGAGTGTTTGCTTGTCCCTAAGCAAACGTAAACGTGGAACACGTGGGGTACACAAAATTCGAGAATTCCCTCTTCTCCTAGAAGTACCACTAAAGCGAACTTAACCGATCAACTAGCACGTCGAGAGAAAATTCGGCCTAATTAAGTTTTCAGCCTTCATCCTAGATTCACCAAGGCTACCCACGAGAAAGTAAATCAAAGGAAAACTAAACAAGCCACCGTAACTCTCTCCACCAAACAAGACTTCAGACAATGCTAAACCTAGAACAACCGAGGATACTTGTTTCTTTTTCGAGCTTCTTTCTTTCTTTATTCCTTTTTTTTCTTTCTTTTTATTTTCTTTTTATGTCCTCTTTTTCTTTTCTTTTTTTTCTTTTTCTTCGCATACACACTAGGCTTCTAGGACGTCGGATTTGAAGGGATCCAGCCTCTACTTAGACCCAGACTACCGATGACAGTATACTCATGCATCTCGTTCAAGAGTGCAGCGGCAGCGTTTTATTTGTGCCATGCCCTTAGGACATAGAAAGATGATCGCCAACCCACCACTTAGACCCGAGCCATCGAAAGAGTTTCAAGGTCGATGCACTCATATCGATTTTAGATCATGCTTTTTAGGCATTATTTCTATTGGCAGCGAAGTGTCAGTGTGCGCTCTTAATCCGCAAATAAGCTCGATCTCATACGATATAGTAATCTTCATAGAAAAGTGAAGTAAAGCATC
>CM071867.1:20811646-20835674 GCA_036759665.1 Gynandropsis gynandra
CCAAAGGATCCCAATCAATAGAAGAGTACCTACGGTTCATCACCACCAAAACCGATGAACTCTCTCTTCTCGGGAAACCGATGGATCACGAAGATGTCCTTGAAGCCGTTCTTGACGGACTTCCAGAAGAGTACAAGCCTATTGCTGATGTGATTAATGCCAAAGACACTGCCATCTCAATTGAGGAGCTGCACGAAAAACTTCTCAACCACGAGGCAAAATTGGCTGTTGATCTCCCACCACCCGCCGCTGCCCTCCCGGTCACGGCTAATGTTGCTGATGCACGTTCTCGCCCACGAAACCCTAACTCTCAATGGGGTCGTCACAACAACAACAGGAACTCCTCGGGTGGTTACCGAGGTCGCTGCCAATTGTGTGGAATTCAAGGTCACAGCGCCAAATTCTGCTCTCGCTTCCGCTACACAACCGCGAACAACTCATCCGATCGCATCTCACAACCGTGGACACCTCCTCAACGTCCATGGCCACCAGCAGCGAATGTTGCTACGTATCCTACGTACGACACCTCCAATTGGCTACTGGACAGTGGTGCCTCGCATCACATCACCGCCGACTTGCAGAACCTCTAACTTCACACTCCGTATCACGGCCGTGAAGAGGTTACCATAGCTGATGGCTCCGGACAGCCCATCACTCATACGGGTTCATTTTCGTTATCCTTACGAACTCGTTCCTTATTGATGGATCATGTGCTTTGTGTTCCCTCGATGCACAAAAATTTGGTTTCGGTTCAGCGTTTATGCAAGTCTAACAATGTTTTCGTTGAATTCTTTCCTCATATGTTTCAGGTGAAGGATCTAAACACGGGGGCGTCGGTTCTTCAAGGCAACACTAAGGATGGAGTGTATGTGTGGCTGTCCTCTACTACCAATACCAAACCCACTGCCGCATTCTCAAGCCTCAATCCCACCGTCTCCACTTGGCATTCTCGTCTAGGACATCCGTCACTACCCATCCTCAAACATGTCTTGTCCAAGGTTCACATTCCGTTAGTTAGAGAGTCTTTTGTTTCTCCATGCAATTCATGTCTTAGTAATAAGAGTCATAAACTTCCGTTTAATGACTCATCCATTGTGTCTTCACGACCCCTTGAGTTTATTTTCTCTGATTTATGGACATCTCCTATTGTTTCAACGGATGGTTTCAAATACTATGTTCTTTTTGTTGATCATTACACGCGCTATTCTTGGCTTTATCCACTCAAACAAAAATCGCAAGTCCGAGCAACCTTTATTGCCTTCAAATCCCTTGTCGAAAACAAGTTTAGCGCTAAAATAGTCAACCTTTACACCGACAACGGTGGAGAATACATAGCCCTCCGTTCCTTTCTCTCGGACAATGGCATATCCCACTACACAACCCCACCTCACACTCCCGAGCATAATGGGATATCCGAGCGTCGACATCGTCACATTGTCGAAACCAAATTATCCATTCTTATGCACGCCTCCCTACCCCTACCCTATTGGTCTTACGCCCTTACGGCTGCGGGTTATTTTATCAACCGCATGCCCACCCCACTCCTCTCATATGCCTCGCCCTCTGGAGCTCTCTTCCAAACCGATCTTCAGAAAATACAATTTGAATTCAAATCACCATTCATATGGTATCAGAGCTGGTTATGTCTCATGACTAAACCTAGCCGTCGCCGCTCACCTTCTTTCTCGGCCAAACTCTGCCGCCGCACCATGTTTGTCTCGCGTCATGTAGTTTTTCATGAATCCGTATTCCCCTTTGCCAACCTTTCGAAATACGTCACACATCCTACCTTACCCGTCTCCTCTCCAACATCCCATGCTTCCTCATTCTTACCCGTAGAGCCCCTCACTGTCGCACACACTCCATCTCCATCACCGCATCCCCCACGATTAGATCCTTCCCTGATCATTGTTGAGAGCAACACGGACACGAGCAACGCTGCAGACTCTCCCTCTCCCGTGTCGTCTTCGGATGCGACCCCCCCTCCTGCACTGACGTCGGACGCGGCCCGTGTTACCACTGCGGATCCGAGAACTAGAAATGTGCATCGGATGGTAACCCGCAGCAAGGTCAATCTTATTCGATCTAATCCTCCATCTGCAAATGTTTGTACAGGATCTCTTGATGACATTGAACCGGCTACAGCAGCGCAAGCTTTGCGTCACACCAATTGGAGACAAGCCATGAGTGACAAATTTAATGCTCTTCTAAGCAATGGGACGTGGGATCTTGTCTCTCCTCATACCGCGAACAATGTGGTTGGTTGCAAATGGGTTTTCCGCATCAAACGCAAACCCGATGGTTCTATTGACCGCTACAAAGCTCGCTTGGTTGCCAAGGGTTTCCATAAACGTCCGGGGGTGGACTTTCACGAGCCCGGTTGTCAAACCCGCAACCATTCGCACCGTACTCAGTCTTGCAGTCTTTAACGGATGGTCCATCAATCAACTCGATGTCCACAACGCATTCCTTCAAGGCACACTCACCGAAGATGTGTACATAGAGCAACCACCCGGGTTTGTTGACAAGGATCATCCTCTTCACGTGTGCAAACTTCGGAAAGCCATCTATGGTCTCAAACAAGCCCCCCGTGCGTGGTACTCGGAATTACGGACGTTCTTGCTACACATTGGCTTCAAGAACTCTCTTGCGGATGCCTCCCTCTTTGTGCTCAACACGGCAACTACTAAACTTTATGTGCTGGTTTATGTTAATGATATGATCATCACGGGATCATCTTCCTCTCACATTCAGCACTTCATCAAGTTGTTGGCGTCTCGGTTTTCCATTAAAGACCTTGGTGCCCTACAATTCTTCCTTGGAATTGAAGCTACGAGGACACCACGGGGTCTCCACATGTCACAGCGGAAGTATATTACGGATCTCCTCATTCGAACCAACATGAATGAGGCGAAGCCCGTCTCCACACCCTTGCCATCCACCTCTCGGCTCACCATCACCTCGGGCTCACCTTTGTCAGATCCCACCGAATATCGTTAAGTTATTGGCAACTTACAATACCTTGTTCTCACGCGCCCGGATGTTAGCTACGCCGTCAACAAGTTATCTCAATTCATGCATCAACCCACGGATGAGCATTGGCTTTGTGCCAAACGTGTGCTTCCTTATCTTGCTGGATCTCGTGCCCAAGGTATCTTTCTTGCAGCTCACAATACTTTGTCTCTTCATGCCTTTAGTGATGCGGATTGGGATGGAGACAAATCTGACTTCAAATCTACGGGGGCGTATATTGTATATCTTGGCAAACATCCCATCTCATGGTCGTCCAAGAAACAAAATGGGCACGCACGCTCATCCACCGAGGTGGAATATCGGTACGTAGCAAACACCTCGGCTGAACTTTGTTGGATTGGTAATCTTCTCAATGAACTTGGAGTCACTCTCCCCTCGGCACCTACCATTTATTGTGACAACATTGGAGCTACCTACCTAAGTGCAAATCCAGTTTTTCATTCGCGCATGAAGCATCTCGCACTTGATTACTTCTTCGTTCGTGGTCAAATAGAAGCTGGTACACTTCGCGTCTCTCATGTGCACTCCAAGAACTAACTTGCCGATCTCCTCACCAAACCACTTCCGCGGTTGCCTTTTCATGCCTTGTGTTCCAAGATTGGAATCACATCGGGTGATTCATCTTGCGGGGGCGTATAAAGGGTATTAGAACATTATTGTACATAAGGGTATTATTGTAATTTCTTATTCTGTAATTAGGTTTAATTCTTAACCTATTGCACATATAGTCGTTTTATGGCTATTCAAACACATTATTCAGAAAATACAATTTGAATTCAAATCACCATTCACAGAAACGTGGCCAACTTAATCAAGATTTGGAAAACTCAAGAAAAGGCAACAAAGAGAGGTGGCTGCTGTAACGAAGGAGGGGGAGCTTCAGAGGGACGGATTCATACAGAAACGAAGAGAGAAGAGAGAGCACACAGAGAGAGAGAGAGATAAAAGGAGACCAGCAGGCACACACAAGGGCGAAGGATGGAGCTAGGAAGCCAGAGCGTGGAGGAGCTATTGAAGACATCGGTAATAGAATAGAGAGCGATCTCATTCTTTATCCATGTCGAATATAGTTATCTTTTGTGTTCTTTTGCTGGGTTCATGTCCGAGTACGTCCACAGCCATGGGTTAGAGAGCTTTGCCGATATGTAAGTTCCTAATCCTTGGTTATAATATTTGTTCGTTTCGGATTGATTGGTTGTTCGTAATGCTTTTATTCTTGTTGGTAGCTTGAATGAATGATTATAAAAATGTAATTGAATTGGGAGATGAATATGATTTTGGAACGTAGCCATGATATGAAATCTTAATTGATTTAGAACCTTGGCCGGTCGGTTGATTGAACTTAGGAATTACGATAGCGATCATAATGCATCTAGTAGGTGAGATTACATAATTGGGAGATTGGTAGTATGCATGCTGGATAGTGGGTTTAGGCATCTGGAGAGTCATTTCCTATTAAAGAGCTTGAATTCTCCGAATACGTAACGATATCTATAACCATGATCTTGTTAGAACTTCATTGCATCATCGTGCATCTCTCGAAACCTGTGGTGTTTAGTCATTGAGTTTATCCCGTTAATTAGTTTAGTTTAGTTGCATTCGCATTCCCATCACTTATGGATTTCACATGTCTTATTTATTAGTTTACTAGCTTTAGAGTTGCATCGATTCCTCGTTTTCGACCCCGGTACTATACGATCCGTATTCTTGCGGAAGCGTTAGTCTAGGTAAATTATTACTTGAGATTAACCACATCAATTACAACGCCATGATACTGAATATATATTCATGATGATTTCCATCTATAAAAAATGAAATTTTAATTTAACTATATCTTGATCAATTATAAAGAGCTTCATACAACACATAATATTTCACTTTGACTGGGTAATATGTATTATTGAAATACATCTCACTATCCTAAATTATTTCCAAACTATATCCAACCATAAAACTCAAAATTCACTCCCCTTCGTTCACTAAACCACATGTGTATGAAACTTGTAAGTAAGTCGTCACATTCAACAACACAACACAGACAATGTTTGCATGCAGAGACGCTCGTGTAGATTCAATTCATTAACGTTTTGTGTTTGATAGCTCTTTGCTTTTTCTTGTAAGTTGTACCCAATGTTGTTGTGTTCTCCTCCTTTTACAGCCATTCCAGCCGACATATATGTTATTAGTTTCTTTATTCTAAGGATGACATATTCTCTTAGAGGTTGTGATTTGACTTGCGAAAAATAGGTCCAAATTGTTCAAGTTGTTGACTTGTTCTCCTTGCCTTTTTCTCCTCCTATTTTGTTGAGCATAAATTCAAAAATGTTAGAAAACTAATGCACAAAATAGCTCAAATAAGATAGGGAAGAGAAAGCATTACGATGATGAGTTTTAATATGAACTTTCAACTGTTCTTATAGGTTGTTGAGCTATTCTTTCAAAGATCCACATTTTTACTGACCTTGAGGATGATTGTTTCCAAATCATTTTTCTCATTAAAGTGAGAGTCAAATTTTGTTATGTTCTTCTTAAGGTATCTGCTCTTAATAGTAATCCAACGAGTCATTGGCTCCAAGTGTTCGTCACAATCAAAAACCCTTCTTTGTTTCACGATTATTCCATGAATAAGACATGAAAAGATCAGTGAATGACACCTATAGTTTCACACGGATTTGCATCTTTATCTAATCGAAAATCAACTTTCCAAAGTTGATTCTGCATTCCATCTTGATAAAAAAAAGAGAAAAGCGACAAGATCTTGGTGTAGGAGATCTGATTTCTAATTCGGCACCCAATTTATCTTTGAAATTTTATTCAAGATTGAATACTCAAAGGTCAGTCTTGTAGGTGCAATCCCCTCTATCCATTCAGCATTTGTTTCCCATGTCAGTTTCCTTCAGTTGACTACACCACATGTGTATTAAACTTTAAGTAAGTCTTCACATTCACCAACCCGACACACATAATGTTTGTATTCAGAGACGCTCGTGTAGGTTCAACTCTTTAACATTTTATGTTTGATAGCTCTTTGCTCTTGTTTGTGAGTTGTACCCAACTTTGTTTCTTTAATGATCCCTTCTTAATTCGTCTTAGAAAATTATTTTAGTTCCAATGATATTTTCATTTTCTGGTTTGGGAACTAATTGTCACACATCATTTCTAGTGAATTGTTCTAATTCATCCGGCATTGCTATAATCCAAAATTAATCATTAAGTGCTTCCTCAAAATTTTTGGATTCTAAAATTGAGTTCGAATTCACATAGCGAACCATATCTTGGTAATTGCGGCGTGGTTTGTCTCAAATCCTTCTTCGTTCATGTACATTTCTAATTACATCAGTATAAGAATGGTTGACGTAAACTAATTTGGGCTCATCAAAGTTGTTCATATCATTCTGCTCTTCGTCTTCTGTTTTAACTTCATCGTTGGTGGCTTCACCTGTACTTGCATTCTTGGCAGAAGTAGCATTAGGACTTTGAAGTATATCTACATTTGTAATTTTAGTGCAAATAAGATTTTTATCGAACACAACATTCACTAATTCAATAACATTGTATTGTTCCCATATACAGAAAAGTATCATATCATCTTACACGATTTTTCTGCATCTAAAACTCCACAACAAAATGGAGTAGTAGAGAGGAAAAGTCGATCATTGTAATCAATCTCTTCATTCTCAAATTCTCATCAATGATCACTTCTTATTCTAATGGTACTTTCGTTTAAATTTATCAAGTGTAAGTATAAGGACTTGAAAGTATCAACAATGTATATTTTTTCTTGGAGGCATCTTACCCAAGTGTATCTAGAATAATCATCCACACAAACATAAACATACCTCTTTTCTCCAATGCTTTCGGTTTGAATCAATCCCATAAGGTCCAAATATAAAAATGTTAGCACCGTGTCTGTGTTTATGTTGGTTACCTTTTTATGACGAATATGTACTTTCTTCTCTTGTTAACATGGCTTGCACATAAAACATTCTTCCATAGCAAGTTTTTGTACTCCACGAATGATTTCATGCTTAAATAGTTTGATAAGAGTTTTTGTATTGATGTGTCTCAAACTTTGATGCTAGAGATCTAGTTCACTCTTTGAGACTTTTAAACATCTTTTTTGTTACTCCACACATAAGAATTGTTCACACCTCTTGTCCCAATCAAAATACAATTTTCATTAGTATCATACACATTCCATTTTTTTAAAAAATTTAACATTGAAAACAATTGTCACAATGTTGGCTAATGCTAATCAATTTTTTCAGCCTTTCCGCATAATACAAATCAATCAGTTTTGGTTGTCCATCTTTTCTAACTTATCCTTTTCCATTATCTCTCTTTTTTCTCCATCGCCAAATATCACATGTCCATTCTCATTTTCCTAAAATTTGAAAGTAACTCATTTGTTCCTGTCAAAAGCCTGGAACACCTACTATCAATAAACCAAGTGACATTATGTTTGTTGTGTGTTGAAGTATTAACAACATGACATTGTAAATCAAGCTTTAACCCAAGCTTGTTTGATTTTCTCTATTTTTTATATAAATCTGATTTTCTTACCCAAATTTATCTGGTATTCTTGGATTTCTAGTACGAAAACTTACTTGTAGAGTGTCTCCTCTCGTAGTATGACACCATCTCCAAAGATGTCATAGTTGTCAGTAGGGGTTGGCACCCGCGGGTACCCGCCAGAATCTTAAGACCCGCACCCCAACCCGTCCCACACGGGTAGTTCATTCTATTACCCATACTCGTACCCGCAAGACACAGGTACCCGACTTTCGGGTACCCGCAAAAACTCGCCATAAGTTTTGAAACCCGCGGATACCCGTCCCGTAATTAAAAAATAACATAAAAACAAAAAACAAATCTCAAAATCTCACATTCACATTCAATATACATTCAATATACAATATACAAAATAAATTACATACAAATCACAAAAAATAGAAGGGATATCTTCAGGAAAATCCAAGAACACAAACCCGTCTTAGGCTAACGATGATGCCATTAGCACGGCATCAAGACAAACTGATAAAAACCGCACACACAGCTTTGCAGAATCGTCTGTCATAGACGACGAGAGCCTTGCTAGTTCATCGACTCTCCCAAGGCATCGGCGAAGAAGCGGCTTGAGCAGAGTAAAATAGAACAAAGAGCGACACACAGCGAAGAGAGAGCGGAAACCGACAAGCCCAGGTCGGAGACCGACAAGCCGAGAGCGGAGAGCGACAAGTGGCAAGAGAGGCAGAGAGCGGCGAACGGTAAGCAAAGATCGGGTGAGCGAGAAATGGAAGCTGAGAGCCGTGAGACGGAGAGAGAGAGAGAGGAAACTGGGATAGCAGAGAGAGAGAGAGGAAACGGGCGTGAGACTGTGAGAGAGAGGAAAGGGATAGACGCAGAGAGAGAGGAAAGGGGTAGGTTAAGAGGAAGGAGGGTTAACCTAATGGCATTTATGTAATTTATTAAAATATTAGTGGTAGTTTTGTAATTTTTTCGGGTACCCGCGGGTACCAGTTTGTGAAAATAAAATACCGGTCCCGAACCCGAACCCGAACCCGCGGGTAATAGAAAAATATTACCCGAACCCGCACCCGCGGGTACGAGTAACTTTTTGCGGGTTCGGGACGGGTTTCGGGTAGAGACGGGTTGTGCGGGTTTTTTGCCCACCCCTAGTTGTCAGCAAGAGTAACACCTTTCTACAAATTTCTGCTATTTACTCAAGACTGTAAGTTCATGGTGGACTATAGTTTTCTTTGTTTAAATTACAGTTCGGACAAATATGTGCATGCAGTTTTCTTTGGTTGCCCTGTAGCTCGAACAGTCAGTGAAGTAGCTTGCTTTGATTGCACTATAGGTGAAACAGTTATGAAGAAGCTTGCTTTGATTTCACAATAGTATTAACAATTACCTTTTTCTGAATACCATATGCCTTGTTAGTGTTTCCCTTTTCGAAACAATTTTCATAGTGATGCTTATCTATTTTTCAAATGGGCAAAAGATGATCCAATTTTTTAGTACCATTGTTAAGCATACCCAGTTTCTCTTGAGTTTCCACCAAATGATGTTTGATTAACATCACTTCTTCATTTTGTTGGTTCAACTGTACTTCATACTATTGAAATCGTTCTTCAAGTTGGATATGTTCATTGATCAAATCAATACTCTGCTTGCTAATCTTCATCCATAATTCATACATTGATTCATCGGTAACTTCATCATCACTATCACTGTCGAATAATGATTTTTCTTTTAGAAATGCCACAAGATTGATCATCTCTTCTTCATCGGTATCAGATTCACTCCTAGTTATAAAATATTTTCCTTTTTCTTTTTAATTTCTCGACACTCGGCTTTCATGTGATAATATCCTTTGCATCCAAGGCACTAAATTTCCTTTAATGTTTTTAACAAGGCTTCCCTCTTTAATGCATTTGGACATTCAACTTTAAATTATCCATGACCTTTGTATTCATGACATTAATTTGATGTTTTTTCCTCCTTTGTGTCTCGGTGAAACTTTGAACTGCCATTATTTATTTTCTTGCAAATTTTCCGAAAGTTTTTGCCATGTATGTCATACTTTCTTCTAATGCACTAAGTTGACTTGACTAATTTGTTACTTGAAAAGCAATTCCTTTATTGTTTGGTTATTTATCATGCTCCACACTCATCTCATGTGCTGAGAGAATTCCAACTACTTCTATAAAGCTTGTGGTGTCAGTTTTCATTGCAATTTCCATCACAGCCTTCTTAGCTTCGAATCTTTTCTATAAAAACCAAGTAAGTTTCTTCACTAGCTTATTTCTTTGTAAGTTTTTCCCATATTTTGTGCTTCCTTCACTAGTACATTCAGCTTTTCACTGAATTCAGTAATCTTCTCGTTGTCATTCATCCCCATGTTTTTAAATTGTGAGATGAGAATGTCTAGACAAGTTCTGCACACACTGATTGTTCCTTCGTGTTGAATTTGCAATTTATCCCAAACCTATTTTCATGACACACAAGATTGAATCTTTTGAACTAATTCATGTCAACTGAAGTGAATATGACTAACAATGCTTTTGCATTGTAAGTTGAAAGAATTTTTTCTTTTGCAGTCCACCATGATTTTGGTTTGGGAACTGTCTTTCCTTCCATGTCAGATTGCAATGGGGGAATCCAACCTGACTCCGCAGTTGTCCAAGCATCTTCATCGATGCATCTAATTGTTGCCTTCAAGTTGACTTTCTCATATGCATAATTTTTGGAATCCAATAAAAGGGGTTTTGAAATTGAAACAACTTCTCGGTGTGAATTCATACCTTTTACCTAGATTATGCATGAAACAATGATTTCCATGACCCGCTCTAACATCAATTGAAATTTTGTATGAATCTCAATCGAACACTGAGATTTAAACCATAGTGATCTTCCACCACCACATAAAGTAAATTGTTTTATTTACAATGAAGCATGTTCAATTACAAATAATTATCACCCAAGTACACGTGAATACGTCCAAAATACACCACATGTGTATGAACCTTGTAAGTGAGTCTTCACGCGCATCAACTCAACACACACAATGTTTTGTATTTAGAGACACTCGTATAGGTTCAACTCATGAAAGTTTTGTGCTTGGTAGCTCTTTGTTTTTGTTTATGAGTTTTACCCAATGTTGTTGCATTCTCCTCTTTTTCCGACCGATATATCAGTTGTCAATTTCCTTATTTGAAAGATTACCTATTCTCTTGGATTTTGTTATTTGATCTGCTAAAAATAGATTCAAATTGTTGACTTATTCAAATCTCTTACTCAATCTATTTGTTTGTTGACTTCTTTGCTTCCTAACAGAAACTTCATTGGTGTGAAGTAATTCATGTACAACGCTCTTTACAACCTTTATAAATTCATATGTGTATTATCTAATAAAACCAACCTAATACATTGACTAATATGTATTATAGAAATACAACTTTAGTTATTTCTAATTTAGCCCCTCAACAAATAAGAAATTACGAATTGGTTTCTACACTTTTAATTCATAACTATTACACCCTTTAGCCATAAATTACTATAAAAGATCACTTTAATTTTGGCTAAATAATATAATTGCACCATATATTTAAATTATATATATATATATATATATATGTCCCCAAAATTCATTACAATCTCCCACTGGGTCATATGTGTATCCGAAGAAATGTATTGACTGTATGAGCTCAAATGTTACCATCATACCTTAGAGTATAAACAATTTCATCCATTAACCAAAATGAATATAGAATCATGGCGGCTTTCACTACACTTTTCGTAATTAAACCTTCCATAGTCACTAAATCTGATATGACTAAATGACATAAATCTTGTTATGAACCTGTAGCATGAAAATCACATGAATGTGATCTACACATGTCGATTTTTAACTGGTCTCACTTAAGCGAGATCACTGAATAACTTTATTGTACAGAGTGAAATAAACGCAAGGTTACTTTATTTCTGATCAGAAAATGTATATTTATTTCAATATAAGACATAAAACACAAATACAAAATAGATATCAAACTCCCACTAAACGATAGAATCCTAAAATCTTGAAATACCCATTCGAGCAGTATGCTCATGAAAGACCTTGGGGGAATACCCTTAGTAAGAGGATCTGCTATCATGGAATTCATCCCAATATGCTCTATGAAAATTTGTCCACTCTGAACCCTTTCTTTCACAACTAGGATCTTAATATCGATATGTTTTGATTTTGTTGAGCTCCAGTTGTTGTTATAGTACAAGACGACAGATTTATTGTCACAATATATCTTTAATGGTCGTTCTATACCATTTACAATTTGCAGTCCCGTGACAAAGTTTCTCAGCCAAATTCCTTGATTTGATGCCTCAAAACAAGCTATGAATTATGTAGCCATGGTTGATGATGCCATAAGTGTCTGTTTGGCACTTCGTCAAGAAATAGCTCCACCAGCCAATAAATAGATGTAGCCCGAAGTAGATCTCATACTTTCTTGATATCCAGCAAAATCAGAGTCAGAATACCCAATGATCTCCAAATAATCTTATCTCTGATAAGGGAGCATGTAAATTTTTGTTCTCTTCAAATACCGCATGAATCTTTTGGCTGCTTTCCAATGTTGCATGCCTGGATTGCTTAGGTATCTACCAAACACACCAACAATGTACGCAATATCCGGACGTGTACACACTTGAGCATACATTAGGCTCCCAACTGCTGATGCATAAGGAACCTTCTGCATCTCCTGAATTTCAAGATTATTTTTAGGACACTGATTGATACTAAACTTATCCCCTTTAGCGACCGGAGTATTTCCTGGTTTACTATCTTGCATGCCAAATCTTTTGAGTATTTTATCGATATAGCTCATTTGTGATAAACCGAGAATAACATTGGTACGATCCCGATGGATTTGAATTCCTAAGACAAAGGAGGCGACACCAAGATCTTTCATTTCAAAATTTTGTGAAAGAAATCTCTTAGTTTCGTGCAATATGTCTATATCGTTAGTGACAAGTAATATGTCACGTACATACAAAACTAGGAAAATGAATTTGTTCCCACTGAACTTGTGATACACTTAATCATCAACAAGATTCACTTCAAAGCCAAATGAGATCACTTGATGAAATTTGTGGTACCACTGACGAGATGCTTGTTTGAGCCCATATATGGATTTTGTCAATCTACAAACCATTTTGTTCGGATTTCCTGATACAAAGTTTTTCTGGTTGTCTCCATTGAGAAACTTTGTTTTGACATCCATTTGATGAAGCTCTAAATCATAATGTGCAACAAGAGCCATGATTGTTCTAAAAGAGTCTTTCGAGAAAACTGGAGAAAAAGTCTCTTTATAGTCAATCCCTTCCTTTCGAGTATATCCTTTAGCCACAAGACGAGCTTTATACTTATCCATATTACCTTTAGAATCTCGTTTGGTTTTAAATATACATTTGCATTCAATGGGTTTCTTACCTCATGGTAAAGGGACTAATTCCCAAATTTTATCGTCTTGCATAGATTTATACTCTTTTTTCATTGCCTCGATCCACTTTTTCGAGTTAGAATTACTAATAGCTTGATGGACATGATTGGATCATCATCCACCATACTATTATTTTCCTCATGTTCTTGAAGAAACACAATATAATCATCTGAAATAGAGCTCCTTCTCTCTCTAGTAGATTGCCTTATAGGCAATTGATCTTGTTTCTCAGGTTTCTGAGGTTGTTGAGTTTGATCTTCTTCAACAATGTCATATTGAGGATCCAAACTTATTTCATCTGAAACCGCTATACGAATAGGTTCAGGTACTGAAACCAACTCTACTTCAAAGACAATGTTCCTAACTTTATTTCTCCCACAAAACTCAATATCCTCAAAGAACGTAGCAGTTCCCGTCTAAAAAATTGACCTTAATTTGGGATCATAAAATTTTTAATCTCTCGATTTCTCAGAGTAACCAATAAAGTAACTGCTAACTGTTCGGGGTTCCAATTTCTTTTCATGTGGCTTGTAAGGTCTTGCCTCAGCTGGATATCCCCATACATGAAAATGCTTCAAACTTGGTTTTTTACCAGTCTAAAGCTCATAAGGTCTTTTCGCAGTTGCCTTCGTTCGAACTCGATTAAGAATGTAAGCTGCAGTCTTTAGTGCCTCGCTCCAAAGTGTTTCCGGTAAGGTTGAATGACTAATCATACTCCTTACCATATCCTTAAGTGTTCGATTTCGTCTTTTAGCTACACCATTCATGCTAGGTGACCCTGGCATGGTGTACTGTGGGAAAATTCCACAATCTTCTAGGAACTTAGCAAAAGGTCCTAGACGTTGTTCACTTGAACAATCATATCGACCATAGTGTTTACCACCACGATCAGATCTAACAGATTTAATTCTTTTGTTGAGTTGATTCTCAACTTTAGCTTTAAAAGCTTTGAACACATCCAACTACTGAGGCTTTTCATCAATGAGATGTGAGTATGCATATCGAGAGTAATCGCCTATGAAGGATATAAAATATTCCTGACCATTCCATGATGGAGTTGGAAATGGCTCGCAAATATCTATATGTATCAATTCTAGGACTTCCGTAGCTCTATATGCACCAATTCTTTTTTTCTTGGTATTTTTACCTTTAATGCATTCAATACAAACATCATAATTTGTGAGGCCAATGGAATCTAGGATTCCATCCAACACTAGTCGTTCAACTCTATTTCTAGAGATGTGACCAAGACGTTTGTGCCATAGCATCCCGGAAGTGGTGTCATTAAGTTTATACCATGTGATTCGGAATTTAAACTTGTATGGTATGTTTCAACAGTGCCAAGCATATAAAGATTATCATAACCCGAACGTGAACTGGTTCCAAAAATATTTGAACTTAATGACAAAGTAAATTGATTGTTTTCAAATGAACAAGAATAACCAAATTTGTCCAAATAAGAAACAAAAATCAAATTTCGTCTAAAAGATGGTATAACAAAAGTGTCTTTTAAATCCAAATAGTAACCAGTACTCATTAATAATCTAAAATGTGCAATTGTCTCCACTTCCACTGATTTGTCATTTCTCACATAAATGCATCTTTCAGCATCACTTGGCTTTCCGAAGCTCAGGCAACTCTGCATAGAAACACTGATGTTAGTAGTAGCACCAGAATCTAACCACCAAATGTTTCTTGACATTGAAGCTAAATTAACTTCAGAACAAACCAAAGTAAGGAACATACCCTTTTTCACACGCCAAGCGTGATAAGCGGTACAATCCTTCTTGTCATGTCCAGATTTCTTGCAGAAGAAACAATTGTTTTCAACCGTTTTCCACTTCTTTTTTTTCTGAACCCTTTGCAACTTATTCTTATAACTTTCAAAGTTCTTTCTTTTGCCCTTTCCTTTAGAGGTATGAAGCATATGAGCACTTTCTGTCTTTTGTTGTTTCATCCTCTTTTCCTCTTGTACACAATAAGAGATGAGCTCATTAAGAGACCATGACTCCTTTTGACAATTATAACTTATTTTGAATTGGTTAAATTGTAGAAGGAGAGAGTTCAAGACAAAATGCACAAGAACATCTTCTGAGAAGATGATCTTAAGAGTCTTGAGCTTTGAAACAATATTGGCCATTATTCCCATATGCTTCCTTTACCATGATACCTCATGGTGCTCAAGCGGTACAATAACATACTTATTTCAGCCTTATCGCTTTGTACAAAACACTTTTCAAGCTCAGTAAGGAAATCTTTCAGAATGACCTCTTCACTGCCTCTAAATGTTTTTGGAATGGTGCTTATAATGATTTGAAGACCAACGCGGTTTGAGAGTTCCCATTTTTCATAAATTTTCTTCTCTTCAGAAGAACTTGAATCTCAAGGGGGAATTGGTGGCTCAATCCTTAATCCAAGGTCCAAATCCATGCACCCTAGAACTATCTTGGCCTTATCTTTCAATTCCTTAAATTTGGAACCATTAAGGATTGGAATCATACCAAAGTTGGTAGATACCGCAACAAGATTAAATGAAAAGAGAATATATGATAACATGGTCAATGAAATCAATCAACTATTATAATGAAAAAATTGTAAAAATATAAATCAAGACATGAGCACAACATCAATATCAAGTCTTTGGACAACAATATCACTTGATGTGATGATCAAACAATGATAATTAGACATGAATAATAAACCTATCTTTTGACCGATTTATTATTACATATCAAACAATATTATTATCATATATTTACCATCACAAATATATATGAAATTTGACCAAATATGAATCTACCTTTGGGTCGAGTAATATTCGCATGAATATTCACATATATAACATTCAATACTTTTCATATGAAATATTCACAATAGAGAACACATTGGTGTCATATTGCTTCAATTAAACATTTCAAAAATTGAATCTGTACAACATTGAAATTATGTCGCAAATATTGATTGAAACTAAAACACGATCGGGAATACGATAACGCAATATATATATATATATATGTTATAATTATAGGAGCATGCGTTACCATTACTGAAATTTGTGCTTGGCCCAGTGGCTATGTGTTCCCTAAAACCAATACCATATACTTGATCTCAGGTTGGAATCCAACGAGAATGCATTTATTCTCTATTTGTTTGAGTTTTCTTGTTTTTAATCAAAACACACCGTTTCAATAATTAATTTTTTTTAATAATAATTAAGAATTAATAATAATAAAACAGAAGTATGTACATACACACGTTTGTATCTCCTTCTTCCTCATTAAAACAGTAAAGCGAAGGAAAAAATAGAAACTGAAGAGCCATAGAAACGGTAAAATTTAAAACAATCAACAACAAAACGTCATTTTACAGGAAACGTCATTTTACACCAAACCAAATACGGTGTTGGTCCGTCGAGACGCATCTCATTATGACGAAAATGTTTGGCTTTCGTCAAAACCAAAACTGGGTTTTCGGGTATGAAATTTGGTAGTTTTGCTTTTGGAGAGGGAGATACATACACAATATGTATCTATATGTTTGTAAACGAAATCGTTTTATTTATATTAACCGTGCACCAAATTTGTTGAAAACTGCGCTTGGCGTAGTGGCCAGCGCCTCAACATGACCATTAGGAAACGGATTCGAGTGTCTGCAGGCCATATCGATTCTCTCTTAAAAAAAAATTCAAGAACTACATCTGTCGATTTAGTTTTTTTTAAAAAAATTACATATTCGACATTTTGATATGTTGAACATTCAAGTTACGCTAATCAGATTATAAAAAAGACGAAATTGCATAATCCTTAATAAATAACAAATAAAAAATTTTGATCCACAATTATTTTATTTGTTATTCATAAGATTTTATGTTCATAACCACTGATACGTTCAACTAAAAAAAAGGAAAATCATGATTTCTTTCTTATTCTAAATGCTCTGATACCAACTGTAAGAATTAGAAAGTATACGAAAATTTGCGGAAGCGTACCTTGATCCATCAAGGATGCCGAAGAACTTCGGGTTAAATCTTCCAACGAACAATTATTCGACAATTGAGAGACCTTTTGTTTCTGCTCTTATGAAACAAAATGTTTTTATCTTTTGTCTATATGTTTATTGGAGACCACAACCTATGAATTTATAGAAATACAACTTTAATTTTTTCTAATTTAACCCTTCAACTAATTAGAAATTACGAATTGGTTTCTACACTTTTAATTCATAACAATTACATCCGTTAGCCATACAAGATCACTTTAGTTTGGCTAAATAATATAATGGCACCATATATTTAAATTATACATATATGGTCCAACAATTCCTTACATTTACTTCCCAACTAAGTATAATCTTCAATCCATCAAAATACAAAAAGAAATCCTATAATTTTGACTTTCTCATGGTTGAAATGCAACAAAAATAGTTGAAAAAATTGAAATGTTTATATTCTGACTTTCAATTTAATAATCTATGGGCAATTCGGTACATAGTCGTGCATGAATATTTTATTGATTTTGCTTAAATTTGGTTAAGTCAGCCAAAATTTGCAAGTGTATTGATGTAAGGCGTGCTATGGATTTGTCCCAAAAATTTCTCTTAAATGGATTAATGACTAACCCTAGATTTTCCGTTTGTCTACACACGTGCGGATCGCTGCTCTGCCCGATCAGGTCTCTAGGTTGCCCGGTCCAGGCGACTGCTGTTTGGTCCGGGCGGCTGCTCTTTGAAAAATTTTCCGCATTTTTGAGCTGCTTCTTCGACCTCCTTAGTGGCTGTCTCTCATATAATATGGTGAGATCCAACAGTTCGTTGAGCGTTTGGCACCGATGTGGATCCACTTGCTCCAAAATATTCATGTTGAGGCCCCGTTTGAAGCGGTCCATGGTGGTCCGCTCGTCCTCTTGAGTTTGCATCCTCACCATCAAATTTTGCATCTTCTTGTAGTAATCCTCCACAGATAAGGATCCATGCACTATGAAATTCATATTGTTATGTACTTCTTCATAAAAATATGAAGGTACGTATACCGGCTTTTCATGATTTGCTTAAGTTGCCACCATGCGTTGACCGGTTGGTCGCCGTTCATTCTTCTAAAATGGATGAGTTGATCCCACCAAATCAAAGCGTAGTCACTAAATTTAGCAGTGGCTAGTTCGATCTTTCGTTGCTCGGTGTACACGTGGAGATCAAACACCATCTTCGTGCGCCTTTTCCACTCCAAGTATGCCCTCCGGATTTCTACCCTCAGTGAACATGGGAATGTCCACTCTCACACAACCGTTTTCATGGTCATTGAAGTCTCTTTGTGGTGCTCTTCTCTCTTGCCTTCGTCTTGCCACGAAGGGTAGATCATCTTCTTCATCGGAGGGTCCGTTTGCACCTCTCCTGTCGTGTCAGCCAAAACGAAGGTTTGCATTGTGATCTTCGTCTTCTTCTAGGTCGGCTCTAGGATGTGGTCCTTGGCCTCCTCTAGATGGTATCTCAGGCTCGGCTTGATCATGATTGGGTCTTAGATGAGCCGGTTCTTGATGCGTATCAGAGTTAAATATAACCTAATCTACCCGCAAGTGCACGGCACGTGTGTAGTATTTTAGGTGTCGATCCCACAGAGACTACGCAATGCTACCTAAACCCGAACTACGAATCAAACTTGCTAACGAAAGAGTGGTGATGAAGAATAAAATACTGAAAGTAAACTAAACTACTTGGGTTCTAACGATAAGACAAGTGTCCTAGGAAACCGGTTTCACCACAAGACTACCGAAACACACGATCAACCTATCTATCATGCAATCCCAATTAAAGCTATCTAAGGCGGACGATCCTAACATGATATCTACCCTCTCTCAAGGCATAGACACGTGATCTAGACAAGCTGCCCCCTACTTTCGTGGCTGACAACATGAACTAAACCCATAAACTCTGTGATTCGCCCGTTCACCCTCAACCGTTGCTACCCTACTTTCGTGGCCTAACCTCGGTTGTTCTAAACCTGATCTTCCAAGACTAGAATTCTCCTTTCGGTCCTTCTCCTAACCCCTAACACATGCATCTACGTGGCCATCGCAAACACAAGTAAATTCAAGAACTCAGATAAAGAATAGATGAACTAAAACGAGAAGATGCATTCAAAATAGATCAAAAGCGGTCTCGGGATAGCCAAGGGCTAATCCCTTCTCCTAGAACAAACAAACTACTCGCTCATGCGTCTGTAAAGAAACATAAACATAGTAGAAAGTCTAAGGAACATAAAAACCAAACAAAACCGAAGTGGCGGTGCTTGATCTCCAATGCTCCTCGCTTATCTCCTCGCAAGAATCTGCTCTAACTTCGCTGAATTCTTCTCCTCTGTATGCTTGCTGTAACGGCGTCTTTTTGCCTCCTTTTAAGCCTCCTAAGTCAGTCCAATTGTTGCCTAAATTGCCCCACGAGTTCCCTTATGTTTTAAGTTAAGTTTACTTAAGTTTTGAGCAGTTTCGGGCCGCTACCCGCTCGGGTAATGAGTGTACCCGCTCGGGTGCGGCTAGGGCAGTTCGTGCGCGTCCTGTGGTGCTGGAATGGTGCCCGATCGGGCATGGCATGTGTGCCCGCTCGGGCACAAGGCAAAATGGTCCTAAATGCTTGCCCGAGTCGTGCTAAATGGTCCACACAATTGGCCGTAGGTTTTGCCCGATCGTGCAAAGGTTGTGCCCGACCGGGTGAGGCTTTTCCATGCTCAATCTCGTCCCGTTTGTCCCGTGATGATCCCCAAAGTTGCTCCTTAGCTCCGTGCATGTTCCTTTAGCTCCAAAATAGTCCAAATACACGTAAAAACCTGTAAGAACATGAAAAGCACGAAAGCAAGTAAAACGGATACGGAATCATACGTAAAACATCACATATGTATCAAAAACGTCTCCTAAATCGTGCAAGAAATACGTATGAAAACGAGATGATCAAAATCCCCCAGACTTGAATGTTTGCTTGTCCCTAAGCAAACGTAAACGTGGAATACATGGGGTATGAAAATACGAGAATCCCCCTTCTCCTAGAAATACCGCTAAAGCGAACCTAACCGATCAACTAGCACATCGAGAGCAAATTCGGCCTAATCGAGTTTTCAGCCTTAATCCTAGGTCCACCACGGTTACCCATAAGAAAGTAAATCAAAGGAGACTAGACACGCTACCGTAACTCCCTCCACCAGACAAGACTTCAGACTATGCTAAACCTAGGTCAACCGAGGATACTTGTTTCTTTCTTTCCGAGCTTCTTTCTTTCTTCTTTTTCTCTTTTTCTTTTTCTTTTTCTTTTTATGACTTTTTCTTTTCTTCTTTTGTTTCCTTTTTATTTTTCTTTTCCATTTTTTTTTCTTTTCTTTTCTTCTTTTTCTTTGCATACACACTAGGCTTCTAGGACGTCGGATTTGAAGGGACCCAGCCTCTACTTAGACCCAGACTACCGATGACGGTATACTCATGCATCTCGTGTGAGAGTGCAGCGGAGTAGGCGGCTTTTTGTGCCATGCCCTTAGGACGTAGAAAGATGATCGCCAACCCACCACTTAGACCCGAGCCACCGAAGGAGTAACAAGGTCGATGCACTCATATCGATTTTTGATCATGCTTATTAGGCACTATTTCTATCGACAGCGGAGTGTTAGTGTGCGCTTTTTAATCTGCAAAACAAGCTCGATTTTATATGATCCAATGATCCTCAATGTAACCAAAGTAAAGTGTCGTCTACACGAAGTATGACCATCTGGGTAGAGAAAATAAACGACAGACCAGCCTAGCAACCTCGTCTAAACATCCCCACAAGCAACACTAGGATTCCCAAGAACTACGACCTATTGTTTTTCAGCCGACTAATAAGCTCTAACGCATAGGAAAACCTAGCTCAATCATGCAAAGTCTAACGGAAAAGGTCAACCTCTTAAGCATTCCTAAGTTCAGGGTTCATCTCAAAACGTGGCACCGGACAAGTGCCTTGGGACGACTCTGACTCAATGAAAACAAAAACGAACTAAAAATCGCAAAAATAACCTAAAAACTAAAAATCAAAGGAAAATGAAACGAAATCACCTGAAAAACGTGAGCTGCTCCCCCAGACTTGAATTGAACGGCGTCCTCGACGTGAAGCTCCGATGGAGGATGAAGGAAGTGAAGCACATTTGTGGTGTTATTATTATTTTTGTGTTTTTCTGTTTTTTTTTAATGGAAATTAAATAACCGAGTCTTAAACATGAAAAGTAAAAACAAACAGCTGGGTTGCCTCCCAGAAAGCGCTTATTTAACGTCATAAAGCTTTGACGTCTCCATTCCTCATGCGTGCGCGACGGGTGGATCGGAAAGGGAAATAGAGTTTCCATTTTCGATCGGTTGAGCGGCTTGGTAGAGCTTAAGCCGCTGTCCATTGGCGTTGAACGTGTCACCCGCATCACTCCATAGTTCCACGTCTCGTACCTGAAAAGGATCAGACCAACAAGGCAGTAGGTCGCCCGAGAAAGACTTAGGTCGAGAATTAGAAAGTGGAACGAAATCACCTGATTGGAAGTCATGAGGTAGGGTCTTCTTATCGTGCCATCCCTTAGGCACATCATGCACGGGGTTCACTTGCTCGCTGTCCAAGGTTGGATAAGGGGTATCTGCGTTGAAAAGTTTAATGACATCTTTTTCCATTACCTCGTGCAAGTGCGGGTGCAGCCTCCTTTGAATTTCGAGTGAAGGTTCGTGGCTGTCCTCCCTATAATTCCCGTACATACATATTGAAGAGCTGAGCCTCTTACGCTTCTTCACGCGTGTGGGCTGTCTTCTCATCTCATCTGCACTCATGTTAGCATCTAAAACAGCAGGATATATGTTATCGGAATCAACGTACTCATACCGAGAATAAGGCGGCGGAGGATCGGGCTCAAGCTCGAATGCTTTCTCCGCTATGAAATCAGCATGCATATCACGTGGTATCTCCTCATGTGGGGCGTCTCCTAGTGCTGTAATTGCACTCATGAATTTCGTGTACATCTCAGCTCTTTCGTCCGCAAATCCTGCATTGTCGCCAACTCGTGTCAAATACCGTAAAAGAGAATCGGAAACACTTACTTGATCGTGCGTGTCTTTCTCTAACTCGTCCAACGAATCTACTGTAAAGCAAGACTCCTTGAGTGGTGATTCGTCCATGGGGCTGGGCAGGATGAATTCAATCGTTTCGTCTTTGACACGTAAGGACAACTTTCCTTGTTGTACGTCTATCGTCGCACCTGCAGTAGCTAAGAACGGCCTACCAAGAATAATAGGTGTCCTAGTGTCTTCCGTTATCTCAAGTACAACAAAATCAGTGGGAATGCAAAGCTTACCTACCATGGTGGGAACGTTTTCAATGATTCCCACCGGATGTCTTACCGTACGATCCGCGAGGCGTAGAGACATCTTCGTCGGTTTAAGGTTCCCAAACTCCATCCGCTTGAAAACTGTGTGTGGCATGATACTCACGCTTGCCCCTAAATCACACAAAGCATTATCGATATCGAGGTTACCTATTGTGCATGGAATGGAGAAGCTTCCGGGGTCCTTTAGCTTAGGTGGCAGCTTGTTCTGAAGAATTGCACTGCATTCCTCGGTAAGTGCTACAGTCTCGTTCTCTTCGGTGTGCTTCTCTTTGGTCATTACCTCACGATTAGGCATCTTTTGGACTGCTTCCACGTATGGCATGTTGATGTCTAGCTTCTTGAGACCTTCTATAGATCTGCCCACTTTCTCTTGGTTCTTACTGCTTACCAATCGTCGAGGATACGGTATCGGAGGTACGTACGCCGGAGGAGCAACGTATGGCTTATCTAAATCTGGTTCGACTCCTTCCATAATCGCAACCTTACCTCTTCCTCTATCCATGGACGTACCAGCAGCATCCCCTCGCACATTTGAGGGCGGATTCTCATCCTCATCATCGCTGCACACAGAAATAGCATTCACATGCTCTCTCGGGTTAAGATCGGGCTTACCGGGAAGCTGTCCGGGATTCCGAGAAGATGAGGCGGCCTGTTGTGCTATGGAGTTTTCCAACATCTTCACATGAGTGCTCAGAGACTCCATCTGAGATCTAAGCTCACTAATCGCTGTCCCCACATCTGCGTCGAATTTGGTTCGAATCGATTGTTGCTGCTTCTGCTCCTTCATGAATTCGAGCAATACCACCTCAAGGTTTGATGAAGAGGCTTGAGGAGGTTGAGGAGCTTGCGGAGCTTGCTGGAATTGCTGGTTGTTTTGCTGGAAATTATTCTGCCTTGGTGGAAACCCCGAATACTTCACCGGTTGAGTCGTTCGATATGACAAGTTCGGGTGATTCCTCCAATTCGGGTTGTAGGTATTCCCGAATTGCGTGTTACCTTGCTGCTGGGCATAATTCATCTGTTCGTAATCCTCATGTACTGTGCATTGATACGCTACATGATCCGTATCTCCGCAATTCGCACAGTACATAGCATTCGCTGCATTACCCATGGCTCTATTCTGGTTAGGCTCATATAAACGACGAGTGCTAGTAGGCATACCTCTTGGAGTGGACCACATGGTGTGGTTCATGGCGAGGTTATCAATCAGCTCAAATGCCTCCTCGACGCTCAGATCCATGAATGATCCTCTGGCAGCGTTATCCAACCTCATGCGGTGCTCATCTGAAATTCCGTTATAAAAAGTTTGGATAACGTACCACTGCTCAAGTCCATGGTGTGGACATAACTGTAGAAGATCCTTAAATCTACCCCACGCCTCAAACATAGTCTCTCCATCTCTGCATCTGAATGTTGTGATTTCCCCCCTCAACTGAATTGTCTTGCTCGGAGGAAAGAAGCGTGATAGGAACAGTGTGCAGAGCTGATCCCAAGTGGTGATAGATCCCGCGGGGAGTGATTGCAGCCAAGCTTTCGCTTTTCCCCCAATTGAAAAAGGGAAAAGACGCAGCAAGATTGCATCCTCAGAGACTCCATGAATTTTGAACATACCTGAAAGTTCGAGGAA
>CM071867.1:20854821-20891969 GCA_036759665.1 Gynandropsis gynandra
GTAACTGATGCCTGTTAGAATTTTTTCGACCCTTACATGTTCTAACGGATACCCGTTGGAATTTTTATAACTGGCGTCCGTTGGAATTTTTGTAACGGGCGTCCGTTGCAATTTTCCAACGGATACCCATTAGAAATGTTGAAAAGTTAGAAATTTTTTCTAATTGTCGGAAGCGATTTCTTGTTTCAACGGGCATCCGTTAATATTTCCAACGGATGCCCATTGGTATTAGATAATATGAAGTTCTAATACATTAAACATCGTTTATATAATTTTCGATTGTTCGATTACACATCATCTACAATATTACACATCATGTACATTAGACGTCATGTACATTACAAATCATCTACATTTATTACACATCATACACATTATTGTATTTACATTTCTTCTTCAGTAGATTCATCGATTGGCGAGTCTTCCTTCGATTAATCAATGAATTCATCGTTTTTTTCATCTTCAGCATCTTGCGGTTCAACGTCTTCATAATCGCGTATGAATTCTGTGTCTATGTCAGTTCTTGCGAGAATCTCTTCGCGATCTGTATCAATTAAGCGAATCGGCTGCAGATGATCGGGTTGCAACAGATCTTCTTTATTATCTGAGCTTATGATCCCTCGTGGCTTGATCTTTACTACGGCCCACCACTCCTCTCTTCGACGTTTCAATGTTGTTGGATATTGTACGTAACATACTTGATCTGCTTGATCTTTTGTGATGAATGGAAAAAGTTTGTCGTGCCGGATTGACGTCAATTCCTCCCCATCGTTTTTTCGTATTCCACGTCCTACAGTTGGGTCCAACCATCGACATTTAAAAAGCATCACCTTCAACCCAATGAGACTGAGATATTCAACTTCTATGACTTGGTGCAAAATATCGTAGAAGTTATCACCCTCTATATCACTATTAACGCAAACACCATAATTGTATGTGCTTCCGTGTTCGTACGTGTGGAACATGTAGCCGCGAGTAAAATAATATTGGCCAACACATGACATTTCCTACATGACCATTAGCCAAATCTTTTAACCACGTAGGAAGTCTTTCATCAGAACATTTCACATGTATGTATAATAAAAACAAATGAATACTTTATAATAAATGCATTTAATTTTAATAGATGTGTACACGAGTACTTACGTAGTGTCTCAACCACGAGCCATAATGTTGAACTTTCATGTCTGTGAGTTCATTTGCATTTAGATGAGGATATGTACCAAGTACTTCTTCATCAAATATTCTATATAATGAAAATTCGTTAAATTGTATATATATATACATATATATTTAAAAGATTGAATAATATGTACCAGTACCTTTCAAACGGTAATAACTCTTGACAATTTACTAGTATATATGTGTAGACGTGATTACACTCCTCTAGTGTTAACCAATATTCCTCGGATTTACCTCCTGTATGTCCAAACGGTGTAAACATCTCAGGGATTGTGTCAAATTGTGGATTATATTGATACAAATAGTTTGTGTGATCATCCGTTGCACGTCGTTATTTCGTTTGAATATGCGACTCGAAATAAAATGTGCTGAAATATGTGATTTCTTCCAGCAAGTAATGTTTGACAATAGATCCTTTGACCGCTGCTTTGTTTTTTTTGCTTTTTTCTTTAAATGAAAGAAAAACCTTTCGAAAGGATACATCCATCTGAATTGAACTGACCCATCGAGTATTGCCTCATCTGGTAAATGTATTGGCAAATGCTCAATGACATCGAAGAATCAAGTCGGAAAAACATTTTTCAACGCACATAATACTTCAGAGATATTGTTTTTCATTAAATCCATGTCATCCCTTTTTAAATTCCTTGAAAATATATCTCTGAAAAATATGCTGATTCCGCTAGCACATCATGAACATTCCGTGGTAAGAGGTCAGCAAATGCAATTGGATGAGTCGCTGCATGAAAACGTGACAATCGTGGTTTTTCAACTCGATCAGCCTCGAACCAACAATATCCACACACCGAGGAATGTTCGATGCATATCCATCTGGAAACTTAACGTCTTCTTTTTACCACTTTAATAATGCCGTTTTCGCCGGACCAAACAATCTGAATATCGGGACAGGTGACCTTCCATCTCTTAATTCCAACTCAGGTCCTCGGCATAATGACTTCAAATAATTTCTTGATTGTATATTATCATTATTTTTACCCACTACATTCAAAACAGTATTGATGATGTTATCGAAAAAGTTATTTTCGATATGCATAACATCTAAATTATGACGTAATATCAATGGTTTCCAGTATGGTAGTTCCCAAAAGATACTACGTTTATACCAGTTATGCCATTCACCTTGACCTTTGGTTTACGATGCCACGATCTCTACCGCATTCTATCGATTCTTGTAAATCATCCATTGTGTTCAATCTTTCGTAAAGGATTTGTGTTTCGGTTTGCATGCACGGTGCCTCTTCTTTTTGTACCACGTTCTTCTGAAAATGTTTTTTATCTTTCCGGAAAGCATGGCCACGAGGAAGAAATCTTCTATGACAATTAAACCAACATGGTTTCTTACCATGTACTAGTCGAAATGAATCTGTATCCTCCATACAATATGGACATGCCAATCTTTCGTGCGTGCTCCATCCAGATAACATTCTAGAGGCATGAAAATCGCTAATTGCCCACAACCAGACCACTTTCAATGTAAAATTTTGCTTCGTACTGACGTCATAAGCCAGAATTCCTTCGTTCCACAACTTTCTTAATTCATGAATTAAGTACTGCAAAAAGACATCGAAAATTTTCTTCAGATGTTCTGGTCCTGGAATCAGCAAAGTCAAAAACATTACCTCTCTTTTAAAATACATCTCGGGAGGCAAATTATACGGAGACAAAATCACCGGCCACAGAGAATATTGACTTCTAGATTGTCCGTATGGACTAAAACCATCCGTGCACATGCAAAGATAAACATATCTCGTTTCATACGTAAACTCAGGAAATATTTCATTGAAATCTTTCCAAGCCTTACCATCCGATGGATGTTGCATTATACCTTCGGTCGTTGAGTGTTCTGCGTGCCATCTCATTGTGGCAACAGTTTCTTTTTTCAATTCAAATAACCTTCTCAACATGTTTGCTACAGGCATATAGAACATTTTCTTGTATGGTACATATTTACGTGAAGATGGTTTTTTAAGCCGAAATCTGCTTGCACCGCAAAACTTGCATTCCAACAAGTCTTTATCATTTCCCCAAAACAACATGCAACTGTTTCTACAAACATCAATTTTCTCATGTGGCATTCCCAAATCTTTTAACACATTCTTTGTTTCGTAGTATGTCTTAGGAGCTTGATTATTTTCTGGTAAATATTCACGCATTGTTTTGCAAAATGAATCCATACAATTTTCAGCCACATTGTAGTCTGTTTTAATACTCATCAATTTTGAAGATAAAGATAAGCGAGACTCACCATCATGACAACCTTCATATATAGGCTGTTTCGTCAAATCCAATAGGTTGAAGAATCGTCGTGCATCGATGTTCGGTATCTCTTCATGTGTTTGTTCATTAACAACTCCAGGAAAAACATCTAACACCATTTCCACATATGGATTGGTCGTTGATGCTTCATAAATAACTTATTCATTTCTTTCTACTTGTGCATCTTGCACAATATCTCTAACACCACAATTTTCATCGTGCCAAATTTCGATTTCGTAATTTTCAACGAAACCCACCTTATAAAGATGTTTGCAAACAATTTCTTGACTTCCATACTTTATGTTTTTGCATCTTTTGCATGGACATAACATTGTCCCGTGTTCTTGACACAAAGGTTGCATTAATGCAAAACTCATGAATTGCTCCAATCCGTGTAAGAATTCTTGCGTAATCTCTTCGGTTATAGGATCTTTTCTTCTATACATCCACTTTCTCGATCTATATATATCTCGATTTGAAGAAGACGACATTTTGTTGAAAATATGTTTGTTATTCATGGTTTGATGCAATCTTTAGTTTTGATCTAAATAGTGAAATTTCCAATGGACATTCGTTGGAAAGTGCAACGGATGCCCGTTGCAAGTTCACGTAAATTTATTTTCACCTGTGAACCTCAAATTAACAATTTCAACGGGCATCCGTTTCCATTTGTAACGGGCATCCGTTACAAATTTCAACAGATACCCGTTGAAAAAATTTTCAATAGCTACTAACAGACTTCCAACGGAAATGGCCGACGAAAGAAATCCATTACCATTCCGTTAAAAATTGAGATGGATTGCAATGGATTGGGCAACAGACAATATATGTTAAACCTCCGTTAAAATTTGTAAAGGATTCCAATGAATTTGTGCCTGTTAAAAGTGCTTAAAAATTCGTTACAATTCGTTATATTTGCATATTACAATATTTAAGGTTTTAAGAATGATGATGTTGATGATGTAATTGGAACTGATTTCATGTCGAACGCAAGCGGTGAGCAAAAACCGAAACGACACGAAATATGGTGTCAAAAATTAATTTCAAAACTTTTATTTCTTAGATTATTTTTCCTTTTAAACTTAAACTTCATTAAGATCTCTCTCTAAATCACACTATTAACATAGGGTAACAAAAAACAGAAAAGGAAAAAATTGGGGAATGGCTTCAACTCAGAGGCGAAGTGTGGATCGACTCGGATACTCTCCGTCGGCTACCTCCGTTGCCAAAACCAGCATCTTTGTCTCTATTATTCAATCCTAAACCACCCTCAAAAAGTGGCTCACCACCGGGAATCCTTTCCCGGTTCTCGGTGGTGAGACATTTATGAAGGTGGTTTTGGATTCATCAATGGATACAAAGATACTTTTTATTTATGGTTTGATGCAATCTTTGGTTTTGATATAAATAGTGAAATTTCCCAGTGACATCTGTTGGAAATTGCAACGGATGCCCGTTGCAAAATCACGTGAATTTATTTCCACCGGTGAACCTAAAAATTAACTATTTCAACGAGCATCCGTTGCCATTTGTAACGGGTGTCCGTTACAGTTAGCAACTGATGACCGTTGAAATTTTTTTCGCGGCTTCTAACGGACTTCCAACGGAAATGACCAACGAAATAAATCCGTAAACAACCCGTTAAAAATTGCGACGGATTGCAACTGACAATATCTGTTAAACCTCCGTTGAAATTTGTAATAGATTGCAACATATTTGCGCCCGTTGAAAGTATTCACAAATTCGTTACAATCCGTTGCCATTTCGTATCAACGGACGGATCTGGTGCCCCGTCTTTTGGAAACGATGAGTTTTTTGTAGTGAATGAAATAGGTAGAAGATTTGTAGCGAGGCTTAAAAAAAGAATGTGCGACTGCAAAATATTGGTATGGATAAGTATCCATGTAGTCACGTAATTTGTGGCTGTGCATAAGGTTGGTAAAGGTCACAAGATACGAAAACTATGTACAACATACTACCTCCGGGAGACCTGGCGTTGTGCTTACCGAGAAACCGTGTATCCGGTTCCTAATTGCAGTGATTGGAATATTCCTCCTCAATATTCTGAAGTTACAGTTCTACCTCATATGTTGGCTGAGAAAAGGCAAATTGGGAGGTCTAAAGAGAATCATTATCTTGGATCCGATTAGGCTCGGAGAAACACCCTATCTTCGTCGAGACAAACGGGTTCAAATGTCAGCATAACTGAAAATATTTGGAACGTGACAATCCAAACAACTCCAACTTCAAAAAAAGAAAAAAAAAGTTTGTTAGTTTGTAATATTATATTATTTGTGTTATTAGTTTGTAATATTATATTATTTTTATTATTTGGAGTAAATCTTGGTGACTTTCATCATTATAATTCGATATATTCTTCAAGTTCACATCTATTTTTCCTCATTGACGTTTAAGCACTATTGTGGCCTTTGTGACTCAAACGACCCATGCAACCCCTGTGACCCATGCGACCACTGCGACCCTTGCGACTCTTGCAACCCTTGCGATCTAACCCTTGCATTTGTGACCCTTCCGACTCATGGGACCCATGTGACCCATAAGATCCTTGTGACTCGTCGTTTCAATGTCAGACTCCTGTCTTTTCAAATGTCAGCTATGGCTTGCAACTCGTCGTTGCGATGTCAGACTCATGTCTACGACACACTATGTCTATCCATTCTCTGTTACCTATATATTAAAATGTTCATCAAGTTCTCTATGTCTCACCATCTCACCCATTTAAGATGATATTGAATTGAGAGAATCCCATCTATCTCCTCTATTTGTCTATGTCTCTAACCCCAAAATCTCTAAAAAAATCTTTATGACCTTCGTCTCGAAGGTCACATGATGGACGCAGGGGATCGTGTTGTCTCTCTGTTACTCAACATCTTGATAATCGGTAGACCCGGTCTCTATGCAGTCACACACAAGTCCTTAAAATGTGGATTGAGGACATTGTGTTGTATCTGCATTACTTACGGTCTTGGTAATCGGCGGACTCAAACTTTGTGTTGTATTCGCGCTACTTAAGGTCACAGTTGCAGGTGAACTTGGAGATGGTGTTGAGTCACACACGAATAACCTTGGAGATAGGGCTGAGTAACCTCATCCGTATGCAATGTATCTCTCTTATGTGTCTCTAAACTCTGCAAATGTGACCTTTGGGACCTTTTGTAACCTTTTTCTTTCCTTTTTTGTAACCTTTGTGACCATTTACAACCTTCTTTTTCTTTCTCTTTCCGTAACCTTTGTGGCCTTTGTCAATCATTATAAATAAATCCATATTTAAACGTTGAAAATGTCTTATTTTGCATCTAATGTTCATAATTACATGAAAACCATAAATTTATCGATCCTCAATTGGCATCAAGAAGAATGAACAAATTAGAATCAAGTTTAAATAGGAATCCATCCGACTCATGCAACCTAATATGACCCTTGTGCGACCCTCAATTGGAATAATTAGAATCAAGTTTAAATGGGAACCCATCTGACTCATACGACCCAATATGACCCTTGTGCAACCCTCAATTGGAATAAATTATAATCAAGTTTAAACGGGAACCCATCCGACTCATGCAACCCAATATGACCCTTGTGCGATCCTCAATTAGAATAATTAGAATGATGCATAAACGAGAACCCATCTGACTCATGTGACCCACTATGACCCTTGTGCGACTCTCAATTGGAATAAGTTAGAACAACTCATGTCATCCGACTCATGCAACCCATACCACCAATGCGATCCATGTGACCTTTCTGACCCATGTGACGTTTGTTACTCTTCGTTTTGATGTCACACTCCTGTCTTCTGACCTATGTGACCCATGTGACCCTTTCGACTCATGTGACTCTTGTGACTCGTCGTTTCGATGTCAGACTCCTATCTTCCGACTTATTTCTGTAAGTCTATGTCTATCTCTCCTCTCTTAGTCTACGTCTCTAACCCTAAATTCTATGAAAAATCTTTGTGACCTTTGTCACGAAGGTGACATGGTGAACGTAGGGCATTGTGCTATCTCTATGTTACTCAAGATCTTGGTAATCGAAAGACTCGGTCTCTATGAAGTAACTCACGAGTTACAGGAGTGACCTAGGTGACGATATTGGGTCACTCTTGACATGTGACTAGACGACAAAGTACATGGAAGGAGATAAGCAAGAAAAAAACAGAAGAAATGTTTACATTCTTTTAACATTTAATACCTAAATTTTTTATGGAACATTTTAAACGGATACTAACATTTTTCATTTTTCCTAATGTCTCATTTCGATTTGCAGTGGAGATCTGTTAGTACAATCTCGGCTAATGAACTATATCTCCAGTGGAAATAGAATGTGTGCAGAGTCTTTGTTTCATGCTTTTGTTCCTTGTAAAACTCTTCCAAATGATACTTGTGAAGATTTCTACCATGTCGCCGGTACAGGTGCAATTGTAACTCTAAGCTCAAGTGTTGGCTTAATATATTTCTACTGCTTAAGGCTTCCATCTCATGGGTTAGTTTGACTGCTCAAGACTTCCATGCCATTATCAAAATTTGAGTTGTAGATGTCTAATTAAGAATCAATATAGACAATAATATCAATAATATTGACATTTTCACAAATTTTAAATGTATTTTTTTTTTGAAATTTTCTAAAACTTATCTGACGAGTTTTTAAAACACTACTATCACTTTTGAAACACATGCATTTGTTCTATACTTTTTGGGACACATGGGTTAAAATCTGTTTTAACCATTTCTTGATGTTGTAAATGTGTTATTTTTTATTGGTTTTTGTCATTTTATCCTTATAAATCCATAAATTCGTCGAGTTCACATCTATTGATCCATCATGCGACCCTTAAGTGGCATACATTAGTTTGACGTTGTAAATGAATTATTTTGATTGGTTTCTGTCCTTTAATTCTTATAAATCTATAAATTCATCGAGTTCATATCTATTGATCCATATATGCGGTAAATCCACCCATGCGACCCTCAATTGACATAAATTAGTTTGACGTTGTAAATGTATTATTTTGATTGGTTTTTTGTTCTCTCATCCTTATAAATCCATATATTCATCGAGTTCACATCTATTGATCCATATGTGCGACCCATACGATCCTCAATTATCATAAATTAATTTTACGCTATTAATGTATTGTTTTTATTGGTTTATGTCCTTTTATCCGTATAACTCCATAAATTTGTCGAGTTTGCATCTATTGATCCATATTTGCGACCAAGCGACCCATGCAACCCTCAATTAGCATAAATTAGTTTGATGTTATAAATGTATTATTTTGATTGGTTTTTTCCTCTCATCCTTATAAATCCATAAATTCGTCGAGTTCACATCTGTTGATTCATATATGTGATCCATACGATCCTCAATTGGCATAAACGAATTTGACGCTATAAATGTATTATTTTTATTGGTTGATGTCCTTTTATCCTTATAAATCCTTAAATTTGTCGAGTTCACATCTATTAATCCATATAGGCGGCCAAGTGACCCATGCGACCCTCAACTGGCATAAATTAGTTTGACGTTGTAAATGTATTATTTTAATTGGTTTTTGTCCTTTCATACTTATAAATTTAAAAATTCATCGAGTTCGCATCTATTGATCCATATATGCGACAAAGCAACCCATGCGAACCTCAATAGGCATAAATTAGTTTGACATAATAAATGTATTTTTTGATTGATTTTTGTCCTTTCATCCTCATGCGACCTTTTATGCCCCATGCAGCTTATGTGAACTTTTTTTTAAACCATGTGACATGCGACCTTGATGACTCAAATTACCCATAAAACTCAACAATATTTTGTGACCCATGTGACTTTTGTGACTCAAATGACCTTTGTGACTCAATATTACTTACTTGGTGGTACTTCGACCTCTTTGACTGAAACTTTTGGACTTTCCTCAGCACTAACATCAGCGGCGACCTCTTCGACAAGAACCACTGTAGTATCCTCGGCAGGAACCTCATCAGGAACACCAACGATATCATCTAGATAAAATTTACTTCATTCGTTAGACTTATCCTTCGTGACATTGATGTGATCCATATGCGACATCTGCTTAATATGCGACTCATGGGGCGTATGCGACCCATGTGACGTATGTAGCCTTTATGACCCATGCGACTCATGCAACCTTTGTGACTGATAACACGTAGTGTGTATCAGTTTTAGGCTAGACATTTGCATCATTTTCGCATAGATTATATAGCACGAGTTACAAATCCGACACGAACGTTCTTTATATACTCCCTTTTTCTTAATTTCAGGTTTTAAGGCGACAAGGCCTAACCGAGCTTTAGAATGCAAATTCTTGGATTCAACCGCACATATTGGAAGCTACAAATCACTCGGAGCAAATTCAGGCGATGGAACCAAAGGAAACACCGAGCATAGGCCTCGACAGAAGTTTCAGCCTGCTCGGACTGAATGTTTACCCGCTCGTGCTGTGTGAGAAACACGAACCCGGACGCGCTCTAATCTTAGCCCGCTCGGGCTGAAGTTACGCAGAAGTTCCAGAAAAATTCATACGACTCGGGCCGGAAGAGAATCCGATCGGGTAGGCCAATCACATTGACCCCTCTCGGGCGGATACCTTAACCCGCTCGGGTTGACTGATACCCGATCAGGTAGTGAACCTAGTCCGCACAGGCCACCTTTCTCGCAACAACTTGTTTTAAGTGTTTGAACGGGAAAAAGAGAGAGGGGTATCGATTCCAGCAACAGAGGGCGATGGCTAGGGTGATGAGAGGACTGAAATTCATCAGGAACGACTCAGGAGAAGCTGGAGAAGGAGAGAAACATCAATGCAGACTTCGGTAACAAGATAAGGAAGACCGAGAAATCGTATTTCTTATTCTTTATCAAGTCTAGGGTTAATTTCTCTTGTTTCACAGTAGAAACCATGAGTTAGTAGATTTCCAGCTATGGGTTAGGGATATCGGATTTGTAATGGATGTTTGGATTATGCATTAATGCTTAGATTTATTGAAACTTTCTTGATATTCGGTTTTAAAATCAACATCGTAAACGTTTTATAATAGTGTTGCCCGCGCAGTAACCTAGGAATTTGTGTTTAGCTGGAAGGTTAAATTATGAATCTGGAACAGTTGATTGTAGATTAAGTTTGATTAATGAGAATCTGACCGGTCGATTAATCGACTTAGGAATTAGGATTGTGCGCTTAACGCTACCGTAATCATGAGTTAATCGCTACTGGAAGGTAGGATTGCACGTAATTATGGTTAGGAGGTTTAGGTTCGGCAGAATCATTCCTTATTTCAGAGCATGAATTCCCCGTTGTCAAGATAGTTCGATAGGTTTATGATCCTTTGTTTATTACATCCTTACAAATCCTGATAACCTGAAACCCTCAGTGTTCTTAATAGTCAAGTCTTCCGTATCTTCCCATCAATGTCACGATTTACCTTAGTGTTTTAGAGGTTCATATCACACCACCATCTATTCAACCCGTCTTAGTTTAGTCATATTCTTAGCTTATGTTGCATTAGTCCCCAGAGTTCGACCCTTTTATTATACCGATATGTTTTCTTGTGGTAAGTGGATATTAGGCATTTATATAGCTTGATATTTCCCACATCAGTGACCCATGCGACTCATGCAACCTTTGTGACCCATGCGACCTTTTTTCTCAAATGATCTTTGTCTCAATATTACTTAGTAGAACTTCGACCTCTTTGACTGGAACTTCTAGAGTTCCCTCAGCAACAACATCAGCGGCGACCTCTTCGATAAACCCATGCGACCTTTGTGACCCATGCGACTCATGCGATCTTTTGACTCAAATGATCTTTTTGACTCAATATTACTTACTTGGTGGAACTTAGACAATAGCAACCACTAGAGGAGCCTCTTAAGAAATGCATTTAGTTAGAGGAATGCCTGCGACAGATGTAATATTTTAATTAATCTAGAAATCTTTGCCACATCCTCTTCTGAGCCATCTCGAGAGTCATTTTTAGCCTCTAACTCCACCGGCTCTTCGCTTCGCTCTTCTCTTGACACTGGATATGGAAGTCGAAGGAATTCAAAATCATCATCTCTCATAGTGCCAGAAGATTGGAGTCCGGTGCTCGCATCTTTCTCGGTAAACTTTGATTTTTCCTTGTCGGTACCTTTGGGATTTACCGCATTTGATATTGGATTAGGCAAATGAAACCCGACATCCCTTAGAAGGTCTCTTACAACGTTAATCATTCTTTTCTCTAACTTCTTTATTTCCTTTATTAACTCTAGCTCTAGTGTCAGAGGGACTGCAACTTCTTCTCATTCACCTTCACCTTCATCATCACCTTCTCTTTCAGCTTCAACATCACCTTCTCCTTCTTCGTCAGCTTTAGCATCACCTAGATATCATTTCTCTTTGGAGCAACATTACCGATTGATAAATCTCTAAATACGGGGAAGCCATGTATATGGAGACTTCTCTTCAACAGCCTTAATGGATTCTGCTGGGGGCTCGGCTAGCTTCAGATATGGGTTGCTTTTTCACCCATGCTCTTCTTCTTCCTCTTAGTCCCATTTCCTTTCCCCTTCTTTTTATCACCAAGAGTTTCTTTACGTGTCAGCAGTTCTTGCTTACGGATGTCCTCCCAACAAATACCCTTTGGATTTCTATGTAGATGTTCCATCCATATCTAAAATCGTTGCATCCTTTGTAATCCTCCAGATAAAAAAGAAAAGCTTCATCGTCGTGTTCATCACGAAGAATACTTCGAATATCCTGCAAAAACAACAAACAAGCATTATGACCCTTTGTGACCCTTGTGACCATTGTGATCCTTGTGTAATTGTTACCTTATAATTTCCGATCTGCCTCACACGTCTACATACGTCCGGTTAAAATTGGATTTAACCCTCTTCTTGCAATCCTTGGGCATCATGGATTGGTATCCATAACACCGACTTACAATATGTTTCCACCCAAACAAATGACGGTTTCGAATGGAAATAGCTGAAACATTAAAAAAATGACAAGAATGCAAAAAGTATGAAAATATTCATGTTATTCGAATAATATATACAACTTACTGTTAGTGGGATCATGACACCAGCATAATGCCATTTTGGTTTCGGTAATTCCCCGCTAACGTGCTTGTAGCAAGTATCCACAAGCTTCACAAATGTTTAAAGCCCCCATGGAAAGCCTTCACAAAGTTCCAAGTCATCAACCATGTCAACGAGATCATGGTTGATAAAATTTTCCGATGAAGGCATGTGATCTAGAACTTGCGACATAACATCAAAGTCGTCCACCTCGTCCGGTCGGCAGAATTCTTCCCCTTCACAAGCTTTTCACTCACTTGTAAGATGGTCACCTTTCCAAGGTCAAAATTCTTCAGCGTGAATGTATGACCCTTTTGGACTCACATCCTCTGGGATAGGGTCCGCAGTTTGATCCGGTAATTATTACATGCTCCACTATAGAGTACCGGATGGGAACATCGTTTACGATGAACCACAATTTCTTCTGGTCCCGTACAATCACAGAGTGATTTAATAAGACATACATTTGAACCTTTTTCAACATGGAGTTACATTGGAAACAGAATAAATGCCTAAATTTTGACTCCTTGTTGAAGTGAGGCAACTCATTTTCATCTATCCCTTTCAACTTCTTGTATTGTCTCGTGAGGATAACACTTGATGGTGATCTTTCCATTCTGTCCATGTGTTTGAATTCAAAAAAAAACTTCGACTTTGGTGGCACTTGCAAAATGACCAATTAAGAATACATTAGACTTCTACCAACTCAAGCAACCCTATCGACTTAAGCGATCCTTACGACTCAAGCAAACCATGCGACTCAAGCGACCCTTGCTACCCAATGAGTCTCTTGAGTCGAAGAGGGTCATGACTCTCAAGTGACTCACTAAGACTCTTGACCATCTTCGACTCAAACGACTCAAGAAGCCATTGCGACTCAAGCGACCCTTGAGAATCATATAAACAAGTATCCATTAACCCTTGAAAATTGATAAAATTACAAAAAAGAACTTTTAAACTAAAAATCCTACAACAATAAAATTATGAAATTCACTTTAATCTAAAGATTAGAATTTAAAACCCAAAAATGATACAATTGTTATTGGTTTTCGTTGTTTGTTTCTTATTCCTCCTCTTTCGCATCACTTTTTCCATGTTCTTGTCGTCGTCATCGATTTGTCTCTGATTCACCTCCCTTATCCTCTATTTGTCATCGTGTCGCACCTTGCTTGTCCTTCTGTGCATCTCCTTGACACACCTCTCTAGCCGCTCATCTCATAATCGTCTTCACATGTCGTTGTCTCCTTGTTCATGTTAATGTCGCGGTTGATTTTCTTTTTTCAATGCGGGTACGAGTTTGAGTTCACCTAGTGATTTTTATTATCCGTGCAGGACATATTCATATACCATTTTTTCACGAGTACCCATGGATTAGGGATGGACAAATTCCCACAGGATTTGTAAACTCCAAAACTCGACTCGAACCTATCCCAAAAAATGACGTATAAATATGTCTAGGTTCCAAAATCATGAATTTGTTGGTTCGAGTTCTCGTTCGGGTTTTAAAACACATAAAAAATATCTGAATGCATCAAAAAAAATTATTTTTATCATATTTCTAAAAATCCAAAAAATATAACTCTTTCCCTAAAGATGGGCAGATACTGAATATCCATAAATATCTGACTATTCGTATTCGTCGAATATTCAATTTTACTATTCGTATTCGTAAATTCGAATATTCGTAAATTCGAATATCCAAATATTTGGATATTCTTCGGATATTTATATCCGTATACAAAATTATTTTATTTTTTTTAAATACAAAATTAAATAAAAATTGATATCTGACAATAGAGGAGGGCGTGCGTGGGAGGAGTGCGTACGGTGAAGGATGGCGTGTGGTAGAGGAGGCCATGCGATGGAGGAGTGCGTGCAACGGAGGAGGGAGTGCAAGGGCAGAGGGCATGCGAAGGAGAAGGGTGTGCGACGAAGGAGGGCGTGAAAGGGAGGAGAGAGGGCGATGAAGGAAGGTGTGCAATGAAAGGCATGCAACGGAGGAGTGTGTGCGGCAAAGGAGGGCGTGCGACAGCGGAGGTCGTGCGGCAGAGGGGTGCGTGCGGCGGAGGGCGTACGTGCGGCGGAGGGCGTGCGTGCGGCGGAGGACATCTGATGAGTAGAAGAAAAGGGAAAAGCATGGAAGAAGAGAAGAACAGGGAATGAAGGAGTGACAAGCTAATAAATTTTAGGTTAAAATAAATATTAGAGTATTAGGGTTGAAAGTTTATAACAATTACATTTTAGTCCTTTAATATCCTTTAATTTTTAAGTATAGTATATATTGGTTATATATTTAAAATTTGTTCTTAGAATAAAATTCATAATGTTTTTTATTTATAATTTGATCCTTGAAATTAGTTTTGTTATATTTATATATATATATATATATATATATATAATATCTCACGGATTCAAGTTCAGGTACAAAACTGAGTACTTGTTCAAGCTTGGGTTCGAGTACCCTCAAAAATCCAGGAATCCGACCCATGCCCAGCCTCACGAACTAGTTTTCTATAGAGTTCTCTAACCTAGAAAGACTTTAAATCGTGGAATTTACGCTAACACTAGATATATTTAAAGAACGAACTAGATATCCTATCAAGGACAATTCTCGAATATATTTATTGTTGTTATGCGAAGCACTTCGGTTCAATTCGTTTAGGTAAGGCTCGATGGACGTGATACGACTTTTTTCGAAGATTTTCTTTTTTTTCGAGACTTAACCTTCTTATTCTCCCTTTTTTTTAAATTTTGACGTTTTCGGCGTTATTCGCCTATTTTATTTTTCTTCTACATATATGAATTTTTTTCGTTTGGAAAATATGAAGAGAACGGGTAATCGGGATTAATACTCACATGTGATGATTGTCGTTATCCCTAGATGAGATGTCTGGTTTTTGTTCGAATAAAAAATTTATATAGTAACTCGAACAATATAAACGGACCAATACTCCAAAGAACAGGGAACGACTCATTAGGAAATATATCAACTTGGAACTAAGATTCTAGCATGATCCTTGGTAATTAAGCGTTTATATACCCCACATAATATTAAATCAACATAAGTTAGAAACCTCTAAATGAATGTCCCACAATTCGTTCAAAACTACTTAGTCACACTAAATTCGATATACATAGCTATTTGAGTAAGAAAGACTCCTTAATCTCCTAACATCATTCGACTACCTTGTAGCTAAGATGTGAGCTAAATATATGTGTATCTCTTATTGGATTATAAATGAAAAGAAAAGAAAATAAAAATTTTGTTTCCTAAAATCTAAACTAACTATGATGCACCTTAAATAGCCCTTAATGGTGGTTATGATGGCAAACTATGTCTTCCCTAGACTTAGATTCAACATCGTCCTCAGTGTGAAACTAACGTGTGAGAGATGACCAAAAATGATGATTAATTGGTTTTTATTAATACATTTTATATATATGTTATACGTTAAAAAATTTTAGTTTCAGATATAGATATCCGTATATCCGTATATTCGACAAATATTCGTATTTATAATTATCCGAATTTATAAATATAAATACAAATAATAAATTTAGATATTCGCCGAATACAAATACAAATATAAATAGTCGGATATTTGCAAATATTCGTTATTTATCGAGTCTTAGATTACATAAGCTTTAGAAAGAATAATAACTTTTTTCAATGAAGAAATGGTAATTGATATGATTAAAAAACCTTGTAATTATCCAAAGAAAATGTTTATTAGTGTCAGAAGATTTATTGTTACATTTTAGTATTTTACGAGAACCAAAGGTTTTATTTCTTTCTTTCTTTAATTTAAAAAGAAATAAAAATTAATAATAACGGAATAAGTCGCTTCTTTTTCATATTCTTTATCTGCTTCGTTACGTGATCATAGAGCTTCATTCAGCAATACAAATATCCCTGTCTCTTTCTTTCTTCTTTCTTCTTTCTTCTTCCTTATTTCTTCTTTCATCTTTCATCTCTCTTCAATCTCTTTGATTAAAAAAAAAAGAGAGAAAGAATGGGGAGCACGAACAAATGGCGAGAAGCGAAATCGGCTTTGGGTTTGAACAGATGTCTCAGTTTTGCCAAAACCCTCAACGATTCTTCTTCTTCATCTCAGTCCTCCGGCGACGACTCAAGAACCTCCGGAGAAGTTCCCGGAGACCCAATCCGACCCGAGTCCTCTTCTGGGTCAGGTCCCCGGTTGTCCAAGGTTTAGTATTCATATACCCATATGTATATATACATACTTACACGGGTACATGTCTATCTAGAATCCTGCATTGAGCAAGATTCCCAAGATCACAACTTTTCTCGTTGATTGTGTCAAAGTTAAAGTTTTTTGGTTGTTAACGCTTGTAATTTTTATGAGTTAGCAAATGGGTTTGGTCAACGATGATACATCTCGTTTTTGTACATAGTTTGATTGTTTACCATAAAACAATTTCTTATAGCGTCAAGCAGATGTGTTATTACGTCTAATCGTTTCTCCTTCTTTCAATTAGGATTGAAACTTGATGTCCTCTTCTGTTTAAAATCTATCCAATTTTATGTATTCAAAGGGGATACTTTGTTGATGTTCAGTAAATTTTAAATGAATGCTTCTACACATAATTCTGCATGTTCGAGGTATGAGAAAAGACGACAGATTCTCTGTATCATACTACAAAACTATGAACTTGGAACACTTTGAAGACCTAAACCCTGAACTTGAGATGTCTTGCAATATCTATGATCTCGTGTTTTGCTCAGAGGATGTCTGACATCTCTGTGTTTTATCATGAAAAATGCAGAAGACTTGTCCGATATGCTTGTCCGTTATCAAACACGGCAAAGGCCAAGCCATCTTCACTGCGGAATGCTCTCATTCTTTCCATTTCCAGTGTATAACGGCGAACGTGAAACACGGGAATCGGATTTGCCCCATATGTAGATCACAATGGAAACAAGTGCCTGTAGACAGTTGCGGTCCTTCTAACTCCCAATTTATGAGCATTCCAGTGATCTCTGCACAAAATGATTCCAATTTGCCAAGCTTTCATGAGTGGCCTGGACTTCATGAGTTTGACGATGATGATCTTTTGCCTCCTGGAGAAGTTGAAATCCAGAATCATCATTTGGACGACAATGGAAAGACCCTTGAGGTGAATTTGATCCCTGAACTCTCTGCATTGCCAAAGTCAGCCTCTCGTGGTGACTTTGCTGTTCTGGTCCATCTTAAAGCTGAGGGTGCAAACCAAAGCCTTACTCGTGCTCCAGTCGATCTGATCACGGTTCTTGATGTGAGTGGAAGCATGTCAGGGGACAAGATTGAGCTTCTAAAACAGGCAATGAATTTTGTGATTCAGAATCTTGGTCCCGCTGATAGGCTCTCTGTCGTGACCTTCTCTTCCACTGCTCGCCGCCTTTTCCCTCTCAGGTTGATGTCTGAGACTGGGAAGCAAGAGGCAATGCAAGCTGTTAACTCTTTAGTTGCGGATGGAGGGACCAACATTGCAGAAGGATTGAAGATTGGTGCTAAAGTGATTACAGAGAGGAGATGGAAGAACCCAGTTTCAGGAATGATGCTCTTGTCGGATGGAAATGATAATTATACTTTTGCTCCTGGTCGGTTCCGCATGATACCACATTACGAGTCATTTCTTCCCACTTCTTCTAGGATTCCCATTCACTCGTTTGGGTTCGGGTCAGATCATGATGCTGAGTTGTTGCACCAAATCTCTAATATCTCCAGCGGAACCTTCTCATTCATCGAGACAGAGACCGTGATTCAGGACGCCTTTGCACAGTGCATTGGAGGCCTTTTGAGCGTCATGGTCCAGGAGTTGCACATTGAAATCGAGTGCATCGATCCATGTTTGCAAATTTCTTCACTAAGAGCAGGAAGCTACAGAACTCATGTGATGTCTGATGGAAGGACTGGCACGATCGATGTTGGAGACTTATATGCAGAAGAAGAAAGGGACTTTCTTGTGATTCTTGATATACCGCCGAATGGTTCCGAATCAATGTCGCTTCTGAAGGTTAAATGCACGCACAAGGATCCTATTACAAAGGAGACTATCAATTTAGAAGCAGAAGTAAATATCCGGAGGCCACATGCGGTAACTGAGGGACAACGAGTGGTGCCCATTGAGGTAGATCGGCAACGAAACAGGTTCCTTGTAGCTCAAGTTATGTCTGAAGCTACTGTTTTGGCTGACCAAGGCAATCTCGATAAGGCGGTGTCGCTCCTCAGGGTCCGACAGAAACTGTTATCAGAGTCCGTTTCCGGTCAGGCCGGAGACTGTCTCTGTCAGGCTCTATCTGCAGAGTTGCTTGCGCTACAAGAAAGGATGACGAACCGTAGAATGTACGAATCAACTGGTCGAGCCTACGCCTTTTCGAGCATCAGCTCGCATTCGTCTCAGAGAGCGACTGCTCGGGGTGATTCGACCAGTAGTTCGAGCCGAGTGCAGACATATCAAACGTCGAACATGGCTAACATGGTGAAATCTTCACGAGAGCGGGGGCGTGCGAAAATTCCTAACCCTAATTCAAGCCCAATCATGGATCCAGCTTCTCCCGGGCGGCGAAGGCAAAACTAAACGATGTCGTTTCAGTCACGACAAAAGCCGAGATAAGTCGGTCTTGGTTTTTCTTTGGTTTGGTGGGTGAATTGAATACAGAGAAATGGTGTGGTTAAGACTGAACCGGTAAAATGGTTTCAAGAATATGGTATTGGTTTATTTTCCAAAATGATATATTGGTATAATCATCTGCTTGTGATTTGATTACAATTGGTATAATTTGTTTCATATATTTCACAGGCTTACTTTTATAAAATTTGAATTAATATATTAGACTGGGTTTTATATATTCATATAAAATTCAGAAAAACGATAGATAATAAATTAGAAGATGAAAACTTTCGATTACAAAAATAACACCGAACCTTTAATTTGGGCATAAACATCGGTCCATCAAAATATCCAACTTAGAATTAAAATTCATAAACTCAAATTACATTGATAATTTTTAACTACGTCTATCATAATTATATGCCTGTTTAAGTAATCTCAGGGTTCTAATTTCATTTAAAATATAAATATAAGTGGAAGGATTAAAAAAAATGCGTGAACATTATTCATCGATCATGGGACCACAGGCATTAAGAGATCTAGAAAAGAAATGTGTCAGTATCCAACGGTCAGGATCGTCTAGAGATATACTATTGCAGTTAAGTATTAAGAAGTCGAATCCAACTTAATGAAAATCATGATAACGCCACGTGGAACGTGAAGCCCTGACGCTTGCCGCAGCTGCAGAGCCCGCTCCTTTCGTCCTCCCATCCAATAAAACATTTAAAACCCCAACTCGAAATCTTCAGTCTCACTCCAGACGCAAACGCAAACGCGGACGCATTGCTCATTCTGACCTCTGTCTGACATTGCTTGCCTTGCATTGTCCTCTCTTCGAGTTCTTGTGCTTTCTATGGAAATTCAGCGGAAAGATCTGCGTCTCTGAGGAGCTGAAGAAATTTGACGTTTCTGTAAGTCTGCGTCTGGGTTTTAGCTTTCATGATTCTGGCTTTGGTTGCTTCTGTGAAGGTCAGTTCTTCCAAAGGCGTGTCATGCTCCATGAACAGAAGCATTAGAAGCTGGAAATTAGTTTCATGGTAAAGAAGAAAAACTCGCAAGTCCGTAAGCAAAAGCTATTTTTCTACCTTATGTGATCGCTTCTGGGTTACGCTGAAGAAGATAAATACTGCAAACGAATCTTCATTTTTGGTGGGTTGCCATTTTTAATATTTTTTTCGCAATTTTCGATTCGTGGGTATTTGTTTAATTGAAAGGAATAATCACGATTCGTGAACTGGGTTTTGCAATTCGATTCTTCGTTACGCAACCTAGATTTCTTTATATTTTTCCTGAACTTCTAATTTTATATTCTCCGTGGGAGTATATTTTTCTTTGGCAATTTTCTCGTCATGCGTATTAAATACATCATATAATGATGAACTGGGTTTTTGTATGTTTCCCAGACAGCTTCGATTTTTCAACACGCATCCTCGCTCTCTCTTCTGCAGATTTCTATCCTTTTATTTAGGAAGAACTTTGTTTTCTATTAAAATGTAGTGGGTCAATGGCGGAAGCGGGACCCACCACCGAGATCCGGGACCGGTTTCCGACAGCCGACACCGGGAAATGTGGGCCCCGACAATCCTAATGTTACAGTTTGCTTCGTCCTTTGAAGCCAAGTCTTTTTTTTTTCCTTCCCCTTTGGCTTTTATCCATTTGCCACTTCATTGAGACTAGTGCATCGAATTCTCTGGTAGTAGAAAATCCTTAACAGCTATGAACAACTCACAGATTTTGGATTTTCGGTGTTTTAAAATTCGCTTATTGTATTGGGTAATGTTGAAATGGAACGGGTAAAAGATTATTCTTTTCCATTTTGAGAAAGTGAAATGGGAAATCTGATTTTAATATGGAAAGGTTCCATTCTTGAACAGTATATGATGGATTAAAAAAGGGTTTAATCTCCGTGATTTTAGCTTTTGCTGCTTCAATATGGTTGAGGGATCACTCTCAGATTTGCAATTGGGTTTCTTTCAAAAAGTGGTTGGTGGGTTTCTTTCCATTTGTTTTGTCATTTGACTGTGTGTAATATGTATCAATCTCAATCATTCTACAATCTGAATTCTTTTTAAATCATCATTTGCAGATTCTCCATTTCATTCTTTCCTGTATCTTTCTCCACAAATTTCCCTTTCTTGACACTACAGCACACCTTTTTGTTATGTTTATCATCTTGCTCTTCTCTTTAGCATCACTGGGTATTTGTTCTGTTCTGTTTTTTTTCCTTTGATTTTGTTCTTTGAGTTCTTCTTAGCTTTGTCTAGTGTTGTTGCTTTCCAACAATGCAAACTGAACTAGAACCAGCTCAAAACTGCTGATTTCTTTTCCAGGAACATAGATGTCGTGTTTAGCACTATGTTTCTTTTCTGTTCCATCTATACCGACATAACTATACATGGATATGAAGATTGCAGAACAAGACAAAACTCAGGATTGTTCATGGCAATTCATTTTTTAATGATTGATGTGATGTGACCATATATGGATATGTGTTTATATCCTAACTACTACTTTTAGTGATTGGTATTCTTTGCACTTCTTCTATCTTTGGGCCCTTATGCATTGAAATCTCTCAAGTATGCTTAATTTCGTCTGACCTGGTCCTGGGTGTTCTTATCTATGAAAGGGTTTTCCAGTGGGTGCAACAGAGTTTGAATCTTTTGGCGTCTGTTGACCAACCATAGATTCCTCTTACCATTATTTCCTGATACACTCTACATTCTCATATTCTCTATAAAATTTTGTCACTCCTGCCTTATTGAGTGAAAAAGTATTTGGAAAAATTATGATTCGGGCTTGGCTTGACGTTCTACATCTATGGTTGCTACACATTCTTTCTCCTGCTTCCAGTAATAGTCAATTCTTTTCTTACATGTTTGTTCTTAAACCCTTTTGTTCTCCTACTGCAGGTTGCTCTCATTTGGGACTTGAACATAGTTGCATCAGCATAGCAAATTTGATATGAAGGTCTTATCCTATCTTCCATGTCATCTTCATAGTCTGATTCTTGAACATAATTGCATCATCTTCATCCTCTGGTGTAGTTTCTCCAGCAAATATAAATGATGAGCAGAGTGGACATTGCGCTTCTGTCTCTCTTCGGCCTCATCTTGATACACCAATGTCTCGGTGGTTAGCATCTTTACTTATAAAATTACCAGATTTGATTCTAACCTGGTAAAGCAAGCAGATGGAATGACCTTAGCATCACTCTCTGATATTCAGATGAAGTTTCTGGCATTGGCTCAAGTAACTGGACGTGCACATGCTTTTCCCCTCACAATCAAAGTGATGTCTTGCTATCTAATTGTTCCACATTATGTGATTGCCGACCAGGTAGGGCTTTAAATTTTGATCTCTTTGACCAGATATGGCTTTAAACTTCACACAAACTCATGGCATCACTCTCAACTCTAGCAGATAATTTCCAATGGTCATGCTTATGTCCGGCAAATGGTTTTCCAAAAGTAACCATTGACAGTTCCAACTCTTCATGCTTCACGGCCTGCAACTGTTCTGCTGGTACTTGTCCCTATCCATCCAAATGAAACTGTTTCGTCACATTGCGTTTTCCTGTCGATATGCTTATCTATTCTCTTCTAGGTCCTCTCGGTGAGACAAAATCTTCAAAGAAGCAATCTTTTCCAAGTAAAATCGTTTTGGGTGTACTGCTCTTTTGCATTGTGCTCACTACAATAGCGTTCCTTGCTTCTATGATTTGCTACATCAATAGAAAGAATAAATCTCCCGGACGAAGTCCCTTTTTATCTTCAGATATAACTTCGAGCTGGCATAGCTCTGCCAACTTAATAAACAGAAAAAACTCTGTTGCGCCACAGAAAACTAGCATTGGTTCCTCTGTGACAGGTCAGTCATTCTGAAACACTTTTTCTTCTTTTTCCCTGCTTTAAATTCTTAGTTTTGATGCATTGAACTCTTAAGGGAAATACTTCTTTTCAGGGTGTTTCAATAATGCTTCACTCTTTTGCGTGACCAAGCCAGAAACACTGCATGGAACGATTATACAGTTCTCATACACAGAATTAGAACAAGCAACCGATAAGTTCTCAAATATCAAGCTGATAGGAATTGGAGGAAGCAGTTGCGTATACCGTGGGCAGCTCAAAGACGGTAAAATTGCTGCAATTAAACGTCTAACAGCTCCTGAAGGACCAGAAAGCGACTCTGTTTTCTCCACAGAAGTATTACTGCCAGCTATTGCTTCTTATTTCTTTCAACACCCATCTTTTGGTTACCCGATTTTATATATTTGACTCCAACCATATTGAATTGTGGTTCTTGATGTTTCACAGGTTGAATTATTGTCAAGGCTCCATCATTTCCATGTGGTACCGTTGATTGGATACTGTTCAGAGTTCCGGGCCAAACACGCCGAGAGGCTGCTGGTGTTTGAATACATGCCCAATGGCAATCTGAGGGATTGCTTAGATGGAGAAGCGGGAGAGAAAATGTCGTGGGATGTCCGTGTCTCCATTGCCATTGGAGCCGCCAGAGGGCTAGAGTATCTTCATGAAGCTGCTGCTCCAAGAATCTTGCACCGCGATGTTAAATCCACAAATATTCTCCTTGATGGGAATTGGCATGCAAAAGTAAGTAGTGAATAGATGCGTGTACCCTCGTGGCATTGCTCTGGTATAATGAATGATGAACTTGGTCAATCTGTGCAGATAACAGATCTTGGAATGGCTAAATGCTTGAGCACAGATGGCATGAACAGCGGTTCGAGCTCTCCAGCAAGTTTGCAGGGAACATTCGGCTACTTTGCCCCTGAATACGCAATTGCAGGATGTGCCTCTTTGATGTCAGACGTTTTCAGCTTTGGCGTTGTTCTTCTTGAGCTTATCACAGGAAGGAAACCAATACAGAAGCCAAGCAACAACAAAGGAGAAGAAAGCCTCGTCATTTGGGTACCAATCATGATCACTCGTGTCTCCAAACTACAGACACAACTGATAGTTATATATATTCCCCGATGTAATGGGTTTGTTCAATGTTTATGCATAGGCCACACCACGGCTGCAAAACAGTAATCAGGTGATTCATGATTTGCCTGATCCTCGGCTTAAAGGGAAATTTCCACAAGAAGAGATGCAGATAATGGCGTATCTCGCAAAAGAGTGTCTGCTCTTGGATCCGGATTCTCGTCCAACAATGAGAGATGTTGTCCAGATCCTCTCAACCATTGCACCGGACACATCCAGACGCAGAAACTTCCCCTTTAGTCTTTTTCAGGTATAATATACACTTTCTTCGAACGGATTTCGCCATTTTGTCCCCACAAATTTTGTTCTGATAGGAATATAGCAGCAGCTTTTTCAAACCTTTTAATCATTCCTTGAGACTGACCTCTCACTCTCTAGATACAAATTAACATTAGTGTTACATGATACAGTGTGATGTTCCATATTGGTTATGACATGAATCTTAGATTCATATATATGGTACAATTCTGAACTCTTGAGCTAGTTTTTCGAGTTACATTCAAACCTATTTTGACTAATTATTAGAGCGTGGTTCGTTCTGATTTGAATATTCCGATATGGGTTCTCATTGTAGTGGTCCTAATTGTAATGTGCATGTTTTAAGACTGAGTTTGGATGTGAAGAGTCTTACATTGTGATACATTAGATCGGTTAGAAAATGAATTATGAATTTATATATATAGTATTGGGTAAACATGAAATTTTGGGTTGAATTAGATCACAATTCATTTGACATTAAAAAACCGTGCGGATGAAAGTAGCTTATGCTTTATCCTTTTGTCTTTGGCCCTTGTAGTTGGCATCTTCCGACCAGAAAACGAAGAACAACAACAACAATGAAGACGAAGCAGTGGATCTGACCGAGCCTCGGTTTGAATCCTTCTGCGTTGCAAATGTAAAGTCGGACTTGGTCGAACCATCTTCCCAAGCAAGAAGAAGAGAGAGAGGGAGAGAGGAAGAGACTCATGCCATTGCCGTAGATAAACTAATTTAAAAGGGTTTGGGTTTTCTGTCCTCATGGATGTTACTTGCAAAGGAATTTTTGGTTACATATGTGTAAATGTTCATATCTTCATGGTGTAAGTGCTTGGTTCCTCGCTTCCCATGTGGTCATCATTTAATATGTAACTATTGCGAATAGAAAGAATGTATGAATTCGGCCCATGACTCTGAATCGAATGATTTCATGTAATTATAACAATGGCAGGGTCATAACATAGATATATCGCGGTCGAGGCTGTCGGTATGATCGCAGTCGTGGTTATGGTGTAAACGATGAGACCCATGTAATTCACCAAATAACTTTTATGTTTTTCTATTTTAAGTCATTAATATCTTTATCATATGAAATTAACACATAAATGATTCATGTGTCAATATGATGTTAGAAATTTTATTCTAACGTAAGTATTTGATAATTGTTATCGAGACACACGGTGATGATTAGTGTTGTATTGAGGAGATAATTATCGGGTGAAAATCTCTCCGTACCAATCCGATTTGATATCATAAGACAATTTTGTAAATAATTACAAGTTTTATATTGATTTGTAATTATTATAAGTTAAAGTACATGTCCAAAAAACATGTATTTAAACGGAGGAATATCATAAATACCCTCGTAAGGCTAAAACATTTCAAAAGTACCCTAAATCTGATGAAAAAAAAATTGGAGAAAAGACATATGTGCCCTTATATTTTGTTAATGAAAAACACATACGGATAAGGGAAATGCAAATTTGAGAGGAGGGAAAGACAAATTTAAGAGGAGTGAAATAAAGTTGAGAGCTATTTACTTCCATTTTCGAGCGATTTCCTTCCATTTTCGAGCGGGTTCTTTCCATTTTCGAGCGATTTCCTTCCATTTTGAGCGTTTTCAGCAATTTTCGAGCGATTTCCAATGATGTTTTAGCCATTTTCAGTTATTTCCAACGTTTCAGTGATTTCAAGCAATTTCCAACGATTTTTAGCGATTTCCAGTGACTTTTAGCGATTTCAGACGATGTATAGGCGATTTCCAGCGATTTCGACCGATTTCCAGCGATTTCTAGCGATTTCCGACGATTTCTGGCGGTTTCCGACGATTTCCGATTATTTCCGACGAATTTAGGTCACACTGGGTCACAGGGTCGAATTGGGTCGCAGGGTCGAACTAGGTCGCAGGGTCACAGGGTCGCAGGGTCGGACTGGATCGCAGGTCGAACTGGGTCGCAGGGCCGCAGGGGTATTTTAGGAATATTAACATTTATAAGGGTATTTTTGAAGTAAATTTTTTTTTAGAAGGATATTTTGAAGTGTTTTAGTTCTACGAGGGTATTTTTGAAGTTGCCCTTATTTAACTCATGTCTTTTTTATTTATTTAAATTAAGTATTTGTTTTGTTACAGTGGATTAATCAAATCACAAGAAAAAAATATTGACAAAAAACAAAGAAACAAAAACACATAATTCTCTTATATCATAAAAAAGAATATTGAGGAGAAATTGGTGGATTTGGCATTGAAGAAAACAAAAGATCTACCGACAAAGTATAGAAAATTCAAGTAAGCAATTTATCTATTGTTTTGGTTGATTTAATTGTTCTATTACGATTGAGTTCCACATTTATAGAATCGTAAAATCAAAGTAAATATATGTTTGTTTTACATTTGGTATCAGAGCGGAATAATAGAATATTAATTCACGTTTATGAAAAATTTGACTATTGAATTTGATTCTTGCCTATTGCCAATTCAAGATTGATGAAATATTTATTGAATTATATTTAATTAAATAAAGTTTGAGTATATGTATAATTGAAAGGAGAGAAATCCACGGTTCACTTCTCGTCGTACACCGATAGATTTAATTTCATATCAAATTAATCATTGGTTCAATTCTCACTATCCACCGAAGCCTCACTGTCCACCGAAGTCGTCGCTGTCTCCGTCACCGTCGGAAATTTATGAGAATGAACCATGGACGTCCGCGGTGATGAACGTGTTCATTCGTCTCGTATGTGGTAAACGTGTCAGTTCATTCTCGACGGTGTGGGAAGGACATCGACATCGATTCATCGTGTCGTTTCGTCGCTCGTCGGTGGTAGAGATTTTCGTATTGTCGGTGGGTTGCTCCGCCGAATTTTGAATTTCGGAGGAAGTGACAATGGTTTCAGCGTCGGCCACCGTCTTGTGGTGGTCGGTGAATCGGCTTCAAATTCGAGTGGATTTCGAAAAAGTTTCGGCAAAATAAATCGATAAAAAAGTATAAAGTTACGAAACCGGAGATTCAAATCGGTGCCTAGGGACAATATGTATTATATACCATTAGGCCACGTCACAAATTCAATACATGGTTATCATGTTTATTATATAGATCAGAAATACGGAAATAAAATATAAAAATTGTTATGTGGAGATTCGAACCCAAGTTATTTGTGCTATTGATCTAGGCACGACCACTGGACCAAGTAAATATTTCATTAATACGAAAAAAATTTTATAATTATATAGACATACATAATTCTTATAAAATTTGAATTCTAGGTATGTCTTTCTTTTAGATCACGTAATTTAATTCATTAATATTTAGTGAGAGTGTTAGTCACCAAAGTGGCACACTCGAGTTTTATTAATGATTTAAATTATTTATATAAATGTTTAACTTCATAATGACATTTAAGAATGATGATAAACACTTATAGTTATTAACATGTAGTTATATGGTTACCCAAAGGTAAATCTTACTCATGCTTAATAACAATTGAAGTAGATTATGAGCTTTGTTTAATTAACATATGATATACATCCAAAGATGGCTTATATGTTAAAGTAACATTGAGATTAATCTTATATAAGTTGCTTGATGCATGTTGATTGTGTTTAGATTTAGCCCAAAGGTGAATTTAAATACAATATTTTAGTATAAGTTATATAATCTGAATTATTTTCTGAATTCAAAGCAAACTAAATGTGAGATGTGATTATTTTGCAGTGGTCTCCACTATGTTAAGTATGACCGCCAATGGTATCAAGTTTAATGGGCATAATTATGACGATTGGATCGAATATGTGAAGCTAAATGTTGGCCTTTTGGGACTCGGTTCAACTCTCATTATGGATGAGCCCACTAAACCAACTGATACAATGGTTTCAGCGTCGGCCACCGTCTTGTGGTGGTCGGTGAATCGGCTTCAAATTCGAGTGGATTTCGAAAAAGTTTCGGCAAAATAAATCGATAAAAAATTCGAGTGGATTTCATATTTCATTTTTTTCTCAAATCTCACCAAGCATCTAGATGAAACCGCTTTAGTTTTTTTAAATTCATCTCACAACAAAAACTCTTTTAATTTCGAAGTCTACTTCCATAGTGCTATTTGCAGCAAAGCCTACCAGCTTATTAGATGATAAAACTCATACTAAACTAAACTGATAGGTTCAAGATTGAAAGATAAGATTTTGAGAGAGGAGAAAACCCCAAAAAACATGTATACTATGTTCTCTCACTATGTATTAGGTTTGCTTTCTTCAAAAAGAAATACCAAAGACTCGAGAAAGAAAGAAATGTCATGATGAAAGATTGATGTGTGTCAAGTAAAACAAGTTAACCTAAGACTGCCCGCAAGTGCACGACACGTGTGTAGTAGTTAAGGTGTCGATCCCACAAAGACCAATATAACACGATCTAAGAATCAAATTCGAACCAATGATTGCTGCGAAAGAATAAGGATGATGAGATGCAAGGATGATAATGCAGTGGATAAGTGTCCTAAACAAAGAGACAAACGTTCTAGATACCGGTTTCACCACATAGCTTCCGAAACCTATATCTGATCTATCCAATCGTGCACTGTCTATCAAGATATCTAAGGCGAACGATCCTAATGTAGTACCTACCCTCTCTCAAGGCATAGGAACGTGGCTAGATTGAGTCATCCCCTACTTTCGTGGCTAACCCCAACTAAACTCCATTTACGATTCATGATACGCCCGATTCAACCCCCAATCGTTCCTACCCTACTTTCGTGACCTAGTCTCGGTTGTTCTAAGTCTGATCTTCTTGGACTAGAATTTACCTTTCAGTCCTTCTCCTAATCCCTAACACATGCATTTGCGTGGCCTTTGTAAACACAAGACAATAAGCGCTCAGACAAAGAATAGATAACGGAACGGGGAGATGCATTCATAAATAAATCAACGAAGGTTCCGGGATAGCCATGGGCTAATCCCTTCTTCTAGAACAAATCTACTACTGAATCATGAGTCTAAGCATCATAAACTAAATAGTAAAGTAAGGAGCATAGAAATATCAAACGAGAGATGATCCCGAATCAATTCCCGAAAGAGGGCTCTTGAATGGATTGATGGATTTTGTGTACCCTCCTAGGGTTCTCCTCTGTGTTTGCTTGCTTCTGAACTCAATTTGGGGTTCCTTTTTATACAAATTCCCCGTTGGAGACATTCTAGGGAATTTGTTATAGGTATACCCCATGCGGGCTAGAGAGGCAACCCGCGTGGGCTACTCATTTTCTCCATGACCCGCGCGTGCTAAGGGCTAGCACGACTCGGACAACAATTTCTGGAACACCACCCCGCGCATGCTAAGGAAGACAATGCTCCTAAGCATGATTTGTGTTGTCATAATATCTTATGCTCGTACTTTGTCTCCTGTATGTTCTTTAGCTCCGAAGCGAACCAAATATACATAAAAAATTATAAGAACATGAAAACACGAAAACAAATGCCTTTGATATGAGTATGATATTGATATATGCATGTGGATCTAGAGTTATCATTAACAATTATTAAAAGTACTTGAAGTCTTCTTTAGAAGGAGTTGAAAACGTTTCCATATATTCAAGTGCAAAAGATTAAATTGATTAGAAGAAGTTATTTAGATGACATATGAGGACTAAGAATTGTTTGATGATGACAGGTCCCAAAACACATATTCTAATTTGACCACCATTTGGTAATGTAATGATGTGCAAACTATCAAGCAATAAAAATGCCTACTATCCACTTACCGCAGGAGTACGGATCGGTGTAATACAAGGGTCGAACTCTGGGACTAATGCAACCTAAGGTGAGAATACGACTAAACTAAGACGGGTTGAATTGATGGTGATGTGAGACAGATTTCTAAAACACTAAAATGGATAATGAAAGCGATGAGGTGACGTGAAAAACCTGATAATTAAGAACACTATGGATTTCGGGTTACCGGGATTTGCAAGGATGCAACTAATAAAGGATCATGAACCTATCGAATTATCTTGATTATGGGGAGTTCATACTCGTAAATAAGGAATGGTTCTTCCGATACCTAAACCTCCTAACCATAACAACGTGCAATGCTAACTTTCAGCAGTGATTAACTCGTGATTACGGTAGCGTTAGGCGCGCAATCCTGATTCCAAAATCGATTAACCGACCGGTCAGATTCTCATTAATCAAACTTAATCACCAATCCATTGTTCCGGATTCATCATCTAACCTTCCAGCTAAACACAAATTCCTAGATTACTGAGCGGTCAGCACAAGTATAATACATTTACGATGTTGATTGTAAAACCGAAATACAAGAAAACTTCGAAAGGTCTAAGCATTAACGCATACTCATAAGCATCCATTACGAATCCGGCAATCCTAACCCAAAGCTTGAGGCTTAGTCACTCATGGATTCCACTGTAAAACAAGAGAAATAAACCCTAGACATGATAAAGAGTAAGAAATACGATTCCTCGATCTTCCCTATCTTGTTACCGATGTTCGGATTATTGTTTCTCTTCTTCTCCAATTTCTCCCGAGTTTCTCCTTGTGTTTTTCAGTCCCTCTCCTTGCATGTGCGTCATCTTCTTGCCCTAGATCGCTTCTCCCTATTTCTAATTCACATTTGAAATTCAAAATAGATTGTTGAGGAAAATGCGGCCCGCGCAGGGTGAGAGTTCTCCACCAGCCCGCGCGGGCTCTTCATCAGCCCGACCCGTGCTCTTCTTGCTGTTCATGGCAGCCTGCACGGGCAACTTAGCCACCCCACGCGGGGTCATGTTCTTCATCCAGTCCGGGTGTGTTCCTTAGCTCCCCGAGTCGTGCCAACTTTGTTGGAGTTGCAGCCCGCGGGGGGCCTCTTCCAAGCCAGAGTGGGCTGTGTTATCTTGCTGTTTTCGCTCCTTTCGCTCGATGCTCGGGTGTTCCGTTTGGTTCTGTGGCTGTGCACGTATTGCCTCTTATCACTTGGTCATGTTTTCGGGTAGATTTCTTGTAATCACTCGTGTTTGCTTCACATGTCTTTGTTTCCTACACAAAACATTAAATTGTAGAAGAAGTCCTCGAATATACTCAATAACTCGGTAAAGTCCAAGAAACGTAATCAAAACTAAACCTAGGAATGCTGAAAATACTATGACGGATTATATGTTATCAAACTCCCTCAGACTTACCCTTTGCTCGTCCTCGAGCAAATCTAGATTCGAGTACAAGAAGAGTTAAACAAGAATGGACACTAGCACGAAAACTTCGAAGGATTAGCCATCATGCAAAACAACGCGTCACATGAACGCAAGCCTAAGCGTACCTAGTTCAGACTTCTATCAATCGAAAGTCACAAGCCATGCTATCCTACCAATAACCTAAGTCTATTTCATACCCCTAGACAACGTCCAAGCAGTCTCCTTACCAATTCCCTTATGCTTACGCGAGATAGCATTACAATCATTTCCTCGTTCTTTTCTTTTCTCTTAATTATTATTTATTTCCATAATTTTCTTCTTCGAAGATGAACGCTTGGTTTCTAGGACGTCGAAGTTGAAGAGGGATGGCTTTCTACTTAGACCCAGGCTGCCTATGGTACACTCATAGTGACTTGTAACCTTAGCGGAGTGAAGAGGTGTGTTATTGAAGAATATTTTTTTACCAAAGATTACGCATCAACTCTAACCCTTAGGACGTAGAATAGCACCTCAACCCACCACTTAGACCTGAACCATCGATCTCGATGTCCTCATGTCAATGTAAACCCGAAATAGTTTGAAACTTATCCAAGGTGACAGCGGAGTATAAACGTGTGGAATCTAATAATCCATGAACGGTAAAATATATCAAACAAAGCAAGGGATAAACGATATGCACGGAGATATGGATACTTGGTACTGAAACGTAGGAGGTGAAATGTAACTATAGATCATGGTTTCAAGCACAACTACTCGACTAATCAGTATCCAAAAGACTTCTTAGAAAACCTAGACTATTGTTCACGATTCGAAAAAGTCGCAAAATAATGACTAAAGCTCGAAAATTCGTACTAGGTATCCATCCGTTTATTCCTAAAAAAATCAAAATCTAATCCTAATCATCTAATCCTAATCACATGCATGTTATTCGACGAATACTCCCCCATACTTGAATGAAACACTGTCTTGGTGTTCAAGACCTAATAAAAAATCTCGCACACCAAAACACGGGAAAAGAAGGATAAAACGTGTGCACCTTGCGTGTTTTACTGTCCCGAGTTGGCGATTCGGCTGGACGTTGTATGTGTCTCCTCCTTAATGGATGATATTGACATCGAAAAAACGTGTGAAAAAAAAAGAATCACACAAGCCAAAAGAGAAACACAACGTAATAGCTCACCGAGTACATGAATGCGAAAATAACAAGAATAAGTTCTGAAAATGAAATGAAATAAAAAGAAAATGCAAAAGTCGGGTTGCCTCCCGATTAGAGATTGTTTAAGGTCTCGAGCCTGACCAAGCTCTACTCATCATATCAAGGTGGACGTCCTCGTTGTTGTCTTGCGCGAGGTCGCGTGTGCAGTCTCCTTCCCGCTGGGGTCCCGAATCCTATGGCGCATAATGATGCTTTCCCAATCCTCCAATCGGGTTTAAAATGTTGCTCGGATGGAGGAGAATCTGAAATCTGTCAGATTCGTTGGACTTCTTGGAAATTCAGTCAGTGCGGTTGTGTTCCCCATAAGCCCGGTTGTGTTGCTCTCAAAGGAGGGACCTCTATCGTGCTTAGTGGACAGCTCGGTGGGGCTGTTATCAACTTCATCATTCATCTCTTTCAACTTCACTTTAGGTGCCTTGTTAATGCTCCAATTGTGTGTTGGCCGTTTGATGTAGCTCCTTGACATTTCAGGAGTGTTTATGCATAAATCCTCATCGCATGTATCTTGGGTCGCACTGGATTCTGCTCGGGTGGTGTGGAAGTCTCGGTGCAGGGGTTCCTTCTTCTTTTCTTCGTCCAGCAGCTCGTTTGGGTCCTTACATAATCCTTCTCTAGCTGTTGTGATGGAAGCTTCACCTTTTTCAAATGTCGAAGGAATGGGCTGATCCACCATTGTCTTGCGCTGATTTTATGCAAATGGCAAAGGAGGTGGCCTCGGTGTTGGTTTTACGTACTTCTCCTCTTCCTCCTCGGCTTTCTCCTTAAACTCGACAAGAGTCTCTTCCGCTGCTTCTTGCGCTAATTGCACAACCTGCATCTCCAAATGTCTAAGATGATATTCAATGCCATCCATATGCTTCTTGACTTTTTCTTGTCCTGCCTTCACTTTAATAATTAATTTTTTTTATTTTGTTGCTCTTGGATGAAGGGGGCCAACATGGCGGTAATATCAGGGGTTGCATCGGGTTGAGTCAGTGGTAGCGCATGTGGTTGATAACTTTGATTATGGGACTTCATCCACAGCTGAAAATTTCCCGGTAGATGTTGCGCATCCAATGCACCGTTGGGGTTACTATAGGAAAAGTTTTGGTGATCTCCCCATCCGGTGTCGTATGTGTCTCCCACAAGCTGATTATTACCCATATAATTGAATTCCTCATAACCTAATACTCCTTGGTCCCATGATTGCTCCGGGTAGTGTGGGAGATGAGATTCGGATAGGAGATGGTAGAATTCTTCTAAGTGCTGCATTGCTTAGCATTTGAATTAAGGCTCGATAAAGAGAAAATAAAAATGCAGAAAAATAACAAAGACTACGGAAATCTTAATCTAGCGAATTCTTAATATAGGTTGTAATTAGTCCCCGGCAACGGTGCCAAAAACTTGATGTGCGAACTATCAAGCAATAAAAATGCCTAATATCCACTTACCGCAAGAGTAAGAAATGCGATTCCTCGATCTTCCATATCTTGTTACCGATGTTCGGATTGTGGTTTATCTTCTTCTCCAGCTTCTCCCGAGTTTCTCCTTGTGTTTTTCAGTCCTTCTCCTGGCCTATGAGTCATCTTCTTGCCCTAGATCGCTTCTCCCTCTTTGTAACTCATGTTTGAAATTCAAAACAGGTTGTTGAGAAAAAGGTGGCCCGTGCGGGGTGAGTGTTCTCCACCAGCCCGAGCGGGCTCTTCATCAGCCCGAGCGGGCTCTTCATCAGCCCGACCCGTGCTCTTCTTGTTGTTCATGGCAGCCCGCGCGGGCAACTTAGCCACCCCGCACGGGGTCATGTTCTTCATACAATTTGGGCGTGTTCCTTAGCTCCCCGAGCAGTGCAAACGTTGCTGGAGTTGCAGCCCGCGCGGGGCCTCTTCCAAGCCCGAGTGGGCTGTGTTATCTTGCTGTTTTCACTCCTTTCGCTCGATGCTCGGGTGTTCCGTTTGGTTCCGTGGCCATGCACATATTGCCTCTTATCACTTGGTCATGTTTTCGGGTAGATTTCCCGTAATCACTCGTGTTTACTTCACATGTCTTCGTTTTCTACACAAAACACGAAATCGTAGAAGAAGTCCTCGAATATACTCAATAACTCGGTAAAGTCCAAGAAACGTAATCAAAACTAAACCTAGAAATGATGAAAATACTATGACAGATTACATGTTATCATGTAACATCAGTTGCAAAGATGTCATTTAAATCAATAACAGGAGTAGCATTATAGCAACTTGTGTACAAGCACCAAAAACAAAGTATCCAATCATATAAGGAGTGTAAAATTGAAAGACCAACATAGGAATAAGAGTATAATGACATGTGTTTTCTAATGCTTCATGGGATGATAGAGTAGGTTCATTGAGTCTCTAAGTTTATCATCAATTTTAACATACAAAACAACAATAATGTCATTGTTGGATGAACTTGGTAGGAATCCAATAGCAAAAGATGACCCCTTGAAACCAGATAGACGAGGAGCTGGTGAAAAATAGTCTGGTGGGTAATCATGGAGTTTATAATATTCATGCACAATATGTTCATATAGGCCACATTGGATAAACATAAGCTTTTAGCTAAAAAGATGTGCTAGAAGCAACAACCACATTTTCATCAAAAGAATGCGAGTTTATCATAAACAAAATAACAATTTCAACACCAAAACTAAATGAAGAAATCATCAAATTTTGTTGTTTACATTGTTCAATTAAATGAAATGTCCTTTGAAAGTATGATAAAGGGTCTACCATTAAGATTTATCCTCTTGTGTGATCAAAAGAGTAACAAAAATTGAATAGAAAAAATTTTCTCATGTAAATCAAACCACCTTTGATCTATATTGTGAGAGAAATTTCCATATTCGGAGTGAACAATACTCTCTACAGAAAATTTAAATTTGGTGAAAAAGATAGTGATATCAAGAAACCCTTGTCTCAAGTTTCTAAGGCATTTTTTGATGTCCTATAAATGAGGTGCATTGGTTTGTTTGTAATAATTTAGAATGATTAAACATATATCCATAATTTTTTAATGTATAACAGATTGGATACAATGTTTTTAGAGATAGAGGTGAGAAACTTTGGCCTAGATCAATGACTATTGTCGGATGAGAGTCATCAAGTCTAACAAGAGTACCATCAATGAGTCTATCTTATTGTGTCGTTCAAGTACCATGTTTATCTATCAATGCCAATAATGAAATTTCTCTAGTTCAATGACCGAAGATCGCAAGAAAGTGACCATGATGAAAATAACAGTGTAAACTAGATGATTTTATTTATTTATCAGATAAACATAAATATTTTTTCTGAAAAAATAACAATAATAATAAAAATTCATTGATGTTTAGAGAAGAAACATTTGTGAAAAAAATTAATAGGAATAAAAAAGAAAAGTAAATCTAATATTATTATACTTTGGACTTTATTAAGGAATTTATAGGAATATTGGATAAAAAATTAAAAAAATGTCATTATTTATTAATAATATAAATAATTTATAGAAATACTATGGTTCAAAAAAGCGCTAGACGCTAGACAGGTGGACACCCAACGCCTAGCGTCCAGAGCGTCTAGGCGGGGTCTGAGTGGTGTCTATGCGAGTTAGACGAATATATATATATATTAATATAATTATAATCTAAATATTTAATTCAAAATATTTCTGAGTAAATAAAAACACATATAAATAAATAATTTTAGTATTTATAAAAAATATTTATAAATATTGAATTCAAAATATCAAACTTACGACGACAAACAATATAATAATAAAAAAAATACAAAAAATGGATATCGAGTGAGGATGATGTTAGACCAAGACAGGGCGAAGGTGAGGGTGAATGCGAGAGATGAAGTCGAAGGTGGAGATGAAACAAAGACAAATATGAGAAATAAAAGCAATGACAAGAGATGAAAACGATGCAACATACGAGAGACGATGGTATATAAAAAAACAAGGATGAAGACAAAGACGAGAATTAGAGACGAATGCAAGGACAAGAGACTTAGGTGAAGTCAATAAACGAGAAACAATGCAATAGATATAAATACATAAATGCAATGATGAAAAGTAAAGACAAAAAAAAATAAACACGTGGATGAATATCATTATTAATTTTTTTGAAATACCAAAACGACGTCATTTTAACGTCATTTTTTGTTAAAAAAATTCGATTCAAAATTAATCGGGCGACCAACAATATTCCGGTAAAATGCTTTTTAGAACATTGGGAAATACTCTATATTCCATTGTCATAAGTGGGGGTAACTTCAAAAATACCCTCGTAGGGCTAAAACATTTCAAAAATACCCTTCCCGAAAAAGAAAAAAATTTTAACTTCAAAAGTACCCGTA
>CM071867.1:20897907-20943700 GCA_036759665.1 Gynandropsis gynandra
ACACAAGAGATGATTTGGTGCTACAAATTGTTGTAGCTTTTCGGTTTTTCCTCCTCTATTTATAAACTCATATTCAACGAAAAATTAAATGAACTCCGTTTTAAACAAGGTGCATGCATTGACCATATTAAAGAACCTTTTAATATAGGTCTTGAATGAATGAATGTATTGATCGCAAGGGTCGCATGGATCGCAAGGGTCGCATGGATCGCAAGGGTCGCATGGGTCACATGGGTCGCAAGGATCGTATGAGGCTCTGTGACCCTTGAGCCGCCATCTTCTCACGCATGGAAGTAACCTTGTCGTCGCAAATACGAAGAAACATATCCATATCCTTTGATAACGAGGCTTCTACGAATTTATAGGAGAAAACACCACAGTCATTCCCGCTTTGGTTCTGTGGCAGACCATCATAATACACATACCTCCATTCATCTTCTCCAGAAGCCAAAGAAGGAAACCCTCTGAGAATGAGCATCTTGGGGACATCTTTTCTTATCCTCTCAATCACCGGATCGATATGTGTTTCCTTAAGGCTCATCCTGCAGTCGTATACCGTGATGCATCGGGTTTTGAAATCCGCTTTGATGGCTACCCAATGACATCCTACCCATCGATTATTTATCGATGGAATGTTTAGAACCGAGACAAAACCTTCATAATCACTAATTGGTGGGTTGGCGTTCAAAAACTGACTAAGCTTTTCCGGCAAAGTTTCCATATCCTCGTACGTCCACATCGAGAGCGTCTGCATGAAAGCAACAGGACAAACGTAATAATTCTGATACGCGCTGGGATCCGATGCCAAGCGAGAAGACAGCTCCATCAACGCCTCATCCAATTGCTGCAAAAAAAAAAATTAACACACAGGAATGCATATGACACAAAACTCCGTGAGACTAAGGGTTTAAAAAAACTTACTTCATCTTCAAGCCATGCGTTGGCCTTTAATATAATCTCCCAAAACGTTGGCTCCCGGGGAATATTTAGCTCAGATTTCCACCACCGATCATGTCGAGGTGCCTTCAGGAACAAATATAGCCTAGTCAACTTTTCACCGCTAGCATCAGTGAACGAAGGAAATCGGGTTATCAAGCCCTTTACTAATCCTCTGGGATTCCACACAAACTCCTCAGGTTCTTGAACCACCGTTTTTTCGGGTTCTTGAACAACCTTCTTTCGCCCTCTCCCTCGCATTGTTCTTGCTCTTTTCGCCGGTGGAGGTTCAACATATGGCGCAGACTCCTTCGATAAAGGTCCAGCACCTGCATAAAATTTACCTCATTAAACATATGGCGACCAATGGGACCAATGCGGCCTATGCGACCAATGGGACCAATGCGACCTATGCGACCAATGGGACCAATGCGACCTATGCGACCAATGGGACCAATGCGACCTATGCGACCAATGGGACCAATGCGACCTATGCGACCAATGGGACCAATGCGACCTATGCGACCCATGCGACCCATTCGACTTTAGCGACCCAGTGACACATGCGACATATGAAACCCATGCGACTCTAACGACCCTACGGCTTATGCGACCCTACGACTTATATGTCTCGATGGAAATTGACACTCAAATGGCCTTTTCACTAAATATTACTTACTTGGTGGAACTCCATCAGGAGCAAGGTTTCTTGACACTGGATTTGGACGTCGAAGGAATTCAAAAGCAAAATCACCAACAGTGTCGGAAGATTGGGTTTCGGTGATCGCAACTTTCTCGGCAGCCTTTGATTTTGGATTAGGCACATGAATCCCGACATCCCTTAGAAGGTCTCTTACGGCGTTGATGATTCTCTTCTCCGACTTCCTTATTTCCCCTATTAATTTCTTCTCCAGTGTCAGAGGGACTGCAGCATCAGCATCAGCATCAGCATCAGAATCAGCATCAGCATCACTCACGCACTCCTTCCTCTTAGTCCCTTTTTCCTTCTCCTTTTTTTGATCACCAAGAGCTATTTTTCGTGTCAGCATTTCTTGCTCACGGATATCCTCCCAACAAATACCCTTCGGATTTCTATGAAGATGTTTCATCCATATCTGAACATCGGGATCGTCGCATCCCTCGTAATCCTCCAGACCAGAAAGTAAAGCTTCCTCTTCGTGTTCAGCACGAAGAATACTTAGAATATCCTGAAAAACAAAACATAACCATTATTACCCTCTGTGACCCTTGTTTCCCTTGTGAACCCTGTGTAATTGTTACCTTAGAATCTCCAATCTGCCTTATCACATCTACATACTTCGGGTTAAAATTGGATTTAACCATCTTCTTGCACATTCTTGGGCAGGATCGATGCGCATCCACAACCTCAACATACCATCCATTTCCGCCCAAACTAAGGATGGTTTCAAATGGAAGTAACTAAAACATTAAAACAAAATGATAAGAATGCAAAAAGTACAAAAACATTCAAGTTATTCAAATAATATATACAACTTACCATTAGGGGGATCATGAACCCGCCACAATACCATTTTGACTTGTTCGGGGGTCACCTTTCCACGGCCGAAATTCTTTAGCCTGAATGTGACACCCATCATGGACTCTCATCCTATGGGATATGGTCCGCATTTCAATCCGGAAATTAGTGTGTGCTCCACTATAGAGTATTGGATGGGAATGCCGTTTATGACGAACTACAACTCTGTATTGTCCCGTATAATCACGGAGTGATTTAGTAGTACAGACATTTGAACCTTCGTCAATGTGGAGTCACATTGTAAGTGAAATAAATGCCTAAATTGTGACTCGTTCTCGAAGTAATGCAACTCCTGATCATTTAAGATTCCTCTCAGCATCCTTATTGTCTCGTGAGGATAACACTTCGTGGTGATCTTTGGAATTCTGTCCATGTGCTTGAATTCATACACAAATCTCGGCTTTGGCGCCACCTGCAAAATGACCAATTACGAATACATTATACTTCTACCAACCTAAGCGACCCATGCGACTCAACCGACCCATGCGAAGCAACCGACCCGTGCGACCTCAACCGACGCGTGCGACCCATGCGACTCAAACGACCCTCAGACACTCTGTGACACTCAACCGACCCACGCCCCTCAAACGACCATTGCGACCTAACCGACTCACTGACACTGACACTCACCCGTTTCAAATCAATAAACTGAGTCCAAGATGGTCATGAAAACTACTGCGACCCTTGCTACTCAACCGACTCACGGAGTCGAAGATGTTCATGCAACTCCTGCGACCCTTGCGACCTAACCGACCCACTGACACTGACACTCACCTATTTCAAATCAATAAACCATTTTGTGACTCGAAAGCTTGCAAAACCCTAGAAATCGAACTACTTACACTTATTGACGCCATTGAAGATTGACCCGTGCTCTCTTCGCTAGTGATGCTGCTGATTCTAGCCATTTTCCTTCTCGCCAACTTCAAATCGTTCCCTCTCAAATTCGACATCATTTATTTCTTTCTTGCTATCAACTTTTAAACAAGTTTCACGGCGAAAAACTGTTCGGTTTTCTCGTTTTCAGCAGTTTTTCACGTCGAAAAACTGCCGAACTTCCATTTTTCCACATTCGAACATTAAAGGTAAATTTGTTTTTTCTTCAATTTTTATTTTTCGGATTTAATAACTATTTTGGGGAATGGTATTTTTGAAATGGTTTAGTCCTATAAAAATATTTATGATATTCCGCCTCATAAGTGGGCTTTGAAAATGCCCAACAATATAAGTTTAATTAACATAATTGGGCTAAAATGTAAAATAAAAGCCTAACAACGAACAATGAATCACTAAAAAAAAGCCAGTGAAGGAGTCTTTTACGAGAGAAAAGTAAGGAGGGAACAATGGCGGCGAAATACGGAGCCGCGCCGGCGACTTATTCGCCGAAACCAAGGACCCGCAAAGTTCGTCATCCCATCTTCAAGGATTCAGACCGCGATTGGGTTCGACCCGATGGACGTGGATTCCATCAGTGCCGACCCGCCTGTACGAAATTTTCTATTTGTCCTTGAAGCTCTTCTTCTTCATTGTCCGTGATAGTTTGCGTCTTGCGTAGGTTCGGTGTTTCTGATGTGATTTTGATGTACTGAAAGTGTTAGGGTTCTCGGTGTCGGGAAACGATCAGGGTTTCTCATGGTTGCTTTTCAACTGTGAATGGTTTTGTTTCTTCCTTGGTGAAACATTTTTAGATACTGATTATGTAATGGATCATTCATGAGGACTACTGGGGTTCTGAATTTATCCTTCTGATACGTATATCGATGTATGTATAAATTGATGGACGAATGATGGTATTCAAGTTCAATGACACCATATTCAAACCGTGAAATTAGGGTTCTTTTTAATTTGGTGATTTAGTTTGAGGTGATGGGTATTCATGAAATGAAACAAATTTGAATTTATTGTCTTTTGGATTGTGAATATTTCCGCAGTACTTCAAACCGGTGCTGTGAGTTCCGCTTCAGGTTCTGCTTATGCCGAGTTTGGGAACACTAAAGTCATTGTATCAGTGTGAGTAGTTCATGCAGTATTTGTTTCTCAATATGTTATTTCTATCTGCAAACTAATGAAGTTCTGATTCATAACTTGTTTTTCGTGTTACTTAGCTTTGGGCCTAGAGAGAGTAAGAAAGCGATGATGTATAGCGATGTTGGTAGATTGAATTGCAACGTTAGCTATACAACTTTTGCCTCATCGTCTCTCAGTCAGGTAATACGAGTTTTATAGCTCTTTTAAAACTCCATACGAGAACTTTTTTTTTTTGTCTTTGCTTTGTCAATGTTTCCTGTTTTTTATCTTTTAGGGAACTGACCACAAAGAGTATTCGTCCATGCTTCATAAAGCTCTTGAGGGTGTCATAATGTTGGAGACGTTCCCAAAGACAACGGTTGATGTTTTTGCTTTGGTATTGGAATCTGGAGGCAGTAAGTTGCTGGTCTATTTGCTCTCTTTTCGTATAAGAATTAATCGTTGTACATTACATTTGACTCGATTGAACTACTATTCAAAGCCAAGCGAAGAGTAGTTTATCGTTCTTGTAGGTCTTTGGAATTGAATGTGGAATCCCTAAAAATTGCTATGTTATCGCTGCAGTGTAGTTTAGCAATATCATCTCATATGGCATTGTGTTTCAGGTGATCTTCCCATTGTGATATCATGTGCAAGTCTTGCCTTAGCGGATGCTGGAATCATGATGTATGACCTTATCTCAGCTGTCTCAGTGGTATGTGTACTGCAAAGATTTGCACAATTTCTTCTCCTTCATCTTTTTAAGAAACGAGAACTTCGTGAAAGAACTTAGATATTGAAATTAGTAAGAGAGTTTTAACAGTAAAAAGTAATTAGTAAGAGAGCCATGTGACTGATTCATCTCATCTGGTTGAGGGTTGGTTTGGATAAAGTATCTCTTGCATCTTTTCTAGTTTTCTTGAATTTTTCACTGATCGGTAAATAATTTTCCTACAAATTAGTCATGCATAGGTAAAAACCTTATCATAGACCCGGTTTCAGAAGAGGAAAGCTACCAAGATGGAAGCTTTATGATTACATGCATGCCATCACGGTACGAGGTCACTCAACTAACCATTACCGGTGAATGGACAACGCCTAAAATCAGCGAGGTATATCATATTCAGCCGTGCCTCTGACTTTCATTGTTGTACACGGTTTGTAGGTTTGAATATATCGATAATTATAACCTTGAAACTTAGAGGTCTAAAACGTAAATGTATTAAGGGTCCGAATGGAAAGCCTATGAAGTGAACGAATTGTCGGAATCAGTAGAACCTCGAGGTTTTGAACACCAAAGGTTCAGAGAATCTAATCTGATGGTACGTAACGATTTCGCAGGCAATGCAGCTGAGCTTGGATGCTTGTTCCAAGCTTGGAGAGATCATGAAGGATTGTCTAAAACAGGCAGTGTCTGCGTCCTTGGAATGAACCCAAAACAGGCAAAGTGTGATTGGTTTAGTTGTTTTCAGCCATTAGTTTTTGGTCCAAATTGGTGTATTGTAGTTTAAACCGATGCAATGTGATTGGAAGAACCTGTTTAGGTTTAACCCACGAAATCATGAAAAAAATTTCCTTTTTTTTAATTTGTGAACCAAGCTATGATTACTGCTATCTTCATGTTCTGATTTGGGTTAAGCTCCTATTCCCAACTTTAGCTATTTTGCTTATTCCCCATCTATTTAATTCATCCTATTCTCCCTTCATGTATCAATTCCCCTCATTTATCATCTCTGATCATATTCTCTCTTCACGTTTTATAATTCAGTCTATTCCCCCACGCTCTTTAAAATTTTGTTAAATAAACAGTTTTTTATTCCAAACCTTAAAAAATCATCAATTTTGATCCGATTTCATATTCAATTTTGACTATGATCCGATCCAAATTAAAATTGAATTAAATTTTGTTTATCCAATTGTTAATCTGGTCAGGTTTTATTGAAATTTTGATTGGTTTACTAAATTTTGACCCAACCCAATTTATTATAATTTTGACCCGATTTGCTGAAATTTTAACCCGGTGTTGTTGAAATTTATCCGGATTTTGACCTGATTTTACTGGAATTTTTATCCGGCTTGCTGAAATTGATCCGAATTTACTTAAAATTTTGATCCGATTATAAATTAAAAAAAATTTTGAACCGGTTTCGCTGAAAATTTTAAATTTATCCGATTTTAATGTAAATTTTACCTAAAATTAATTCCATTATAAAAAAACCCGGTTTTTATACACTCCATCCCCACCTGTAGCATCTCCTCAGCTTCTTCCTCATGGCTCTCCAGCTCCCTGTCCAACACCTCGCTCCTCACCCCCGAATGCACCCACCTCGGCAAATCCACTCCTTCCTCGTTCATCACTTAATTCGTCGGTGCTCTCCCCGTCACAAGGAATCTTGAAAAAAGAACTCACAGAGCTCATCCTATGAATCATGCTCGTCTATGCCTATTCGGCATTTCACAGAGACAGGGACATTGGTGTTGGCAGCAATGGCTGACACTGCCTCCCCAACAAGCTTTCAGAATAAAAAAATGAGTACAGAGAAGGAGAATATGTATATATATATATATGCTGAAGCTGTCAGACCTGAGGATTGAGCATAAGACTTGTTAATGCAATAAAAATAGGATCGTAGAGTATATTTGTTATTTCAGGTAGTTGAGACATTTAAGGAGCAGAAATTCAAATAAGGGGAGATCGAAGGAAGTCAACGAGAAGATCAAGGAGAAGAAGGTGGAATCAAGTTGGATCTGGCGGAGTCCATGCTGAAGGAAAATCAGCAAGACGGTGCAGCTGAAGAACCGAGAGGTTTGTTGAGCCGTGTGGAAGACAGATAAGTTAACCTGAAAAGAAAAAGAGGATTAACGGATCTGGGTGATATCGCTAAAGTACGTAAAACAGAGAGAAAGAGAGTTCTTATGTTTTAAGTGTACTTAGATAGATATTGTACTGAATGGAGTAAAACAGTAGAGGTTGTATTTACGTCTAACTCAGGGGGAGTTATCCGTGGAGATCTTTGGTACATTGTAAAGGCTGACAAGTGTACTTATAGATTGACAAGTAAATAAACGAGTATTGTTTTATATAATTGATCTTTAAGATTCGATTATCTGCTAAGTTGTCTTCTACAAGTATTTCAAGACTGACACCGAAGCATCCATGGCTAGCGACCCTTGGGTTGGGGCATCCGCAACTATGCCAAGGGAAGCCAGTTTTAAGAGCGAAGTCCAAGCTGAATAAGAAGGAAGAAGGAAGGAGAGGAAGAGAACAAACTTGAGATTAATTTCATCGTAACCGTAAGGAGTAGCAAGCTGAGCAGCCTTTGCGAGGCTTCAGGCATTACTCCCACTGAGCTGAAGAACAAGAGGACGTTGGTGGGGAGAGAAAGCCAAGAACCTGTCCTGAGAAATGGGTAGAAAGAGAGGGAATGTGAAGAAGACCCCGTCACAAGCTCCAGTAGCACCACTCAATTTCAGTAAAAAATTTTAATTTATAATCGGGTCAAATTTTAAGTAAATTCGGATCAATTTCAGCAAACCAGATAAAAATTCCAACAAAATCGGGTCAAAATCCGGGTAAATTTCAACAAAACCGGGTTAAAATTTCAGTAAACCGGATCAAAATTTAGTAAACCAATCAAAATTTCAGTAAAACCGGACCGGGTTAACAATTGGGTAAACCGGATTTAATTCAATTTTAATTCGAGTCGGGTCATGTCAAAATTGGGTATGAAATCGGGTCAAAATTGATGGTTTTTAGGGTTTGGAATAAAAAACTGTTTATTTAACAGAAATTTTTAAAAAGCGTGGGGGAATAGACTGAATTATAAAACATGAGGGGGAATAGAATTAGGGGTGATACATGGCCGGCTCAACTAGAGAAGAGACCCTGTGCAATAAAATTAAAATAGGCCCTTTTGAAACGAAATATTCGATGCTAAAATATTTCCTTTACATGCAATAAATATTTACAACATTCATTTGAAAAGAGCTATTCTATTTGCATGTTTTGAAACGAAACAGTCGATCAAACTTTCCACATCTAAATCTTCTAGGAGACTACTTTCAATTGCCATCAAAGCTAATCCATTCAATCTTTCTTGTGACATAGTGGTTTTAGGCAGAGAGTTCATCAAGAACACTGCATGATCTTCATCTGAATATTGATCTGGAGGCTATTTAAATCTGAAACTAGTTTTAAGAATTCATCCACATTTTCTTCCATAGACTGTTGTTCATATTGAAACTATAAACCTTTGTTTCCAATGCCTTCTACATGCTAGCAGTCGTCTTCTCATGAGCTACCTTCCTCAATATAGTATCCAACAAACAAAGATTTATAAAGTTCTTTACACTAAGGCTTTTGTCAGTTCCCGTGGGATCTGCATTGACCTTTTTAATCCTATACTCTTTTTCTTTTTCATCTTATTCGTCTAGTTCTTCCTCAAGAACTTTATGCAATCTCATTGCCTCTAATCCAACAAGAACCATCAGCTTCCATAGTGTAAAGTCCACTTTACATCAAATTTCTCCACCTCCAGTTTTTACTAGTCATACCTTGAATATTACCAAATACATGTTATGTGTTCTCTTTTGAATCTTTTTGTTGATATTTTATTCCCATAAATATTTTCGATTTGCGATCCACTGATTCTTCCAGCTTTGGTTCCATTCCCCTGATGGAACCAAGCTTTGATATCATTTGTAGAGTTTGAGATGATGATTGTATCCTTTGTGAATGAACAAATTTTTGTGATAAAGAACACGGAACAAAGAATTCACACTCGAAATATAAAAAACAAGAACATAAACACAAGAGTTACGAGTTAAGTTAAATCGATGTAATTCTACCTACGTCTCAGAAATATTATCTTTTTTTATTGGTCAAAGATCACTGTAAATATTGAAGATTACAAAACTCTATTGAATAACCCTAGATCGAATTTAACTTTATCTCTCTCACCCCTCATCTCCTTCGCATGATATGTTCTTTATACAAGAACCAGAGTCCAACTAAATAACAACTTTTCTCACGTTTTGCTTTGAACCAAATCCAATTATAGTTAACGAACCGAATGAATTGTAAATTAATTTTTTAAACTCAACCGAAGACCCGATCAATCAGATGGAGATGAAAATATAGGTTTTTAAAAGGTTTCTCAATGCCTAATTGAGCAACACTTCGTTTTAACTCTTTTAATATTTAAAAAATTAATACATGGTGAATTCAGGGCCGGCTCAACTAGAGAAGAGACCCTGTGCAATAAAATTAAAATAGGCCCTTTTGAAACGAAATATTCGATGCTAAAATATTTCCTTTACATGCAATAAATATTTACAACATTCATTTGAAAAGAGCTATTCTATTTGCATGTTTTGAAACGAAACAGTCGATCAAACTTTCCACATCTAAATCTTCTAGGAGACTACTTTCAATTGCCATCAAAGCTAATCCATTCAATCTTTCTTGTGACATAGTGGTTCGCAAGTACGACTTCAATAATTTGAGCTTCGAAAAACTTCTTTCTGCAGAAGCAACTGCAATAATCCTAAACAAAACTTTTTTCCAAAATTCTTTTTCTTTTTTGAATATTTCTTGAGTTTTTTTGTCAATTGTTTCATTTTGTTGAAATCTAAGTCGTAATTCAATCCAAGTTTTCATATTCGACATATGTTCTATACTTGTTTCATGTTCTCTTAACCTAGCACTAAGATGAGTCCAATCACAAAGACCTTCATTTGCTAGAAAACCTCTTCTATGACCTTTTTTAAAAATCTTACAACAAAAACAAAAAATTTTATCAAGCTCCTTTGAATATACTAACCATTCTCTATCACAACTTTCCCCGTTTGATAAAATTCTTGTGTAAAATGTTTTTGAAAATCTTCTTGAATATTTATCTTTCGGACCTTTCTCAATAGATAAATCTCTTTTAGGACCATTAATTGCTAACATGTCAATTGATTTTGAATCAAGTTTATCCCAATTTTTTGGATCATAAATATCAAAAAAATTGTTGTTACCACCACTAGACTCAACATCATTATTATATTGTTCATTGTTAGTTTCATTGAAACCTAAATTCTCTTTAATTTCCATATCATTCTCATTATTATCTCTAATAGTTTTATCAACAACAATTTCTTTGTATAAATCATTAGATTTTATATCATTGTTTTGTGATTCCCTAGTGATAAATTTATCTAGAGCTCCTTTTTGAGATTGAATCAATTGTTCTATTCTTTCCTTTTTCTTTCGTTTTTCATAACCCGATTCATACTTTTTAAACATGGTTATCAACAATTAAAATTGCAAAAAATATAACCTGAGATATGAAGATGACTTTGGTTCAAATGGAAAATATGGAATGATTATCTTCAATCTGTATATATAATAAAACAAAAATTATTAGTTGCAACACCCTACTAAAGATCTGTCAATAATAAACTTTTTTTGTAAAAATAGAGCAATAAACCGAGCCTAATCAAACATACTCAAAATAAGCTAACCATCGGGAACTTAGATATCACAAGCTAATATACCAGCAAAGCTAACTATCAAACTACGCAACAAAAAAAGAGGACGATCGGAAACATACCCGCGAAGAGACGAGAGGAAGAGACCTTGATTCCGTAAACAAACAAAACAAATCAAAAAGAAAGAGATGAGACGAAATTGGAAACAAAGAGAGCAAGAAAAGAGAGAAAAATCATGAAGGAGGCACCAAAGAAAGAAAAAAAGAAGTTGGCTAGAGATTAGGGTTTCTGAAAAAAAATTTTTTTTTTTTTAATATTGGGCCCCCATCCAACTGGGGCCCTGTTCCAAGGCTCCTATGGAACAGGGCCTTAGCCGGCCCTGGGGTGATACATGAGGGGGGAATAAGATGAGTTCAATAGATGAGGGGAAATAGGCAAAGTAGCTAAAGTTAGGGTGGGAATAAGAATTTAACCCTTATGATTTATATGTGAATTTATAATTTGATTGAAGATATTATAAGGTATTACATTATGCCAAATTGAAACACCAAATATGCAATAACAAACGAAAATTTAAATTCAGAAATTAAGTTATTCAACTCTACCTCATTTTTAATATTGTATGGCTTGTTTTTTTTCGCGTTTAACAAAAATTAATATCCATTGATTGTTCCGTTAAAGATAAATTATATATATAAAAGCAGTATATTTTGATAAAACCACATCAACACATAAAAAATGACAATAATTACACTTCAACAAAAATAAAATATAATATAACAATAGTTACAATTACATCATATTTATTTTCTACATTTAAAATGAATTTTAATAATTTTTGTAATTCATAACATCTCACCTACTCCAAATTATATATATATATATATATATTATGTTTTGGTGGTATTTGGTGGTTTTTGATGAAACCATAAAAAATTGACAATAATTAAAACCCTAACAAAATTAAAATTATATCACATTATTTTCTGCATTTAAAATTGATTTTAAGAAATTTCGTGATCTCTTAATTTATCTCCGTTCATAAAATTCCAATTTCTATTTGAACTACTCCAAAATTATATATATTAAAGTTGAATAATCTCTGAATTCTCAGAGATTTTCGTTTCTGAACTCTCCACGTCAACAAGATAAATTCTTTTAGTTTTTTCATCTACATAATTAAAACTTTTTGCGTTTGCACATTCATTATCACATGTAACATTTTCTTACACGATTATTATAATTATCAATGTTACATTAAAACTAATTAATATTCATAAATTATTTCAAGAGAATTGTATATACAGGTAAAACTCTGTTGTTGCTCCACGTTCACGCCGAAACAAACGGATATATGACCTCCACGGTGGCAACAAATTCTACAAAGAAAAGGCGGAGGACTGGGGTCGCTGAAGATAAAATGGGAGGGAAGAAGAACATGTGAAGAAAAATTTCCACAGCAATGGAAATGAGAGAGAAGAAGAATGAGGGAAGAGGAAAAGATAGAAGAGGTGTTATGAAGAAAATGTTCAAGTTTCTCTTATTTGATATTACATAGGTGACCAGAGGATGAAAGGAGCAAAGCAATAGAATGCCATAGAGGTGAAAGAGGAACGCAACGACGTGAGATTCAGAAATGAAGAATATTTGGTTTTTAAATTATTATTATTATTATTATTTAGAATGAGTGGCTACGAGAGATGAAAAAAAAACACTAAATATTTAGGTCAAGTTTAATTGATATTTTAGTAATTATATATGTGAATACATAAAATTAATAAATAATGAAAACGAAAAATGTTTATATATCTATTTAAAAAATAGTAAACTTTTAAATTTTGAAAAAAAAAATTATTTAAAAATATTTTAGTTGTCATATATATATATATATATTATTTAAAATTAGGTATTTTCTAAAAGAAATTTTAATTTTATCTTATCTTAGAAACTACAATTATAATATTTAAAATTAGATGAAATTTTTTACACAATGTTAAAATCAATTAAAATATTATAAAATACACATAATCTATATATATTGATATTAGTTTGTTGGTTGTATATTATCAATTTCTATACAAAATTCATGCGCATATATTTTTTCATTAAAAAATCTACCATATATAACACGAGTCATAACCTAATATCAATAATAACTAAAGATAAACTTACACAAAGAGTCGTGAATCCCTTGAGGTAGTTCTCTCTAATTTGTTCTAATTAGTTATTATACATTGGAAGAACAAAAATCTCCATAAATCTATTCAATGGATTCAAAAATGCGTCCACGAATTCAGTTTTAATTCTAGAAAATATTAAAGGGTAGCCAATATATTGTTTCTGGTATTGGAAGTTAAGTTAACGTTATACATATTTGAATTCCAATTTTGGATACTCTAAACTCTCAGGCATGATCCCAAGCGTAAGAACCTTACATCGGACACAATAATAGTTAATTAAAAAATTTCCATTTTAGTTGTATCTTTTGAAATTTTTTTAATTAGATTGACAACCAGCAACAACAAAAGAAAAAAATTTAATTAGATCAATACATAGACGCATTGGAAGCCAGATGGGTCGAGCCGGATCGCAGGCCTAAAATTTTAGTTTGGGCTGACCAGGGGCATTTTTCTTAACGGATTTATTACGGGCAAAGGCTAGCCCAGTTATTTACACATGCTTTTATAAGAGGCATTACATATGATACAACGAAAAATTTACACACGATCTTTTAAAATTACTAGATTACCATTTGATTTTTATTTAAAGAATTCGATTTATTGTATTGAAAGATTTTATTTATATTTTATGTATAAAATTACCGTAATGATTTTGATAATAAATATAACTATTGTATGTATTTTTAAAAAAATATAATAGTTATCTGAATACAATTTTTAATTTTTATAACGATTTATAATAAAAAATAATATTACAGTGTTTTTAATACAATTATTTATATTGCTACAAATTTTTAACCGTTACAGTTTCTACTCTTTTTAATGGTTTAGAGCATTCTTTGTTGTTATTATGGGTCCTGAAACACAAAGAGATTTTACCCGTTGGTGTCAATTAGGTGGTCTGTGCACTTTTTTTGTTCTCCATACCGCTTTCGGATTAATAGGTTTATGTTACGTCAATTTGAACTTGTTCGATCTGTTCAATTGCGAACTTATAATGCAATTGCATTCTCTGATCCAATTGCTGTTTTTGTTTCTGTTTTCCTAATTGGTCCACTAGATCAATCTTGATTGGTTCTTTGCCCCTAGTTTTGGTGTGGCAACTATATTTCGATTCATCCTCTTTTTTTAAGGGTTTCATAATTGGACATTAAACCCATTTTAAATTAAGAAATAATAATACACAACCCGCAAAATCGTCATTACACTAAACTATTTTCGAATTTGTTCAGAAATTTTAAATATCAGTTGATTCAATTTGGAATACTAAAATCAAATTTATACAGATTCAGATTGAAATTTGATTTTAAAATTAAATAGATATTTAAAAATAATTAAATTATAATAACTATTAATCTCAATAGTAAAATAAATTTCAACATAATAAAATTAAAAAATAATTTTTCAAAACTAAATATAAAAAATAAAAAATATAATATGTAAAAATGTTAAATAACGAAATAATCGTGAAATAAATATTAAAATAATATTTTTTCACCAATGAAATTGATCTATCCATCTCTCAAATTCCTAAATAACAAAATTACAAACCTTAGAAATTTTATTTTTTTTTCATTATCTTCTTTTTTTCATCTAACTCTTTTCTTTTTGTCAAGAAAAAAATATAATTAGTTTAAGTATGTAATTATTATGAAATGAAGTAGATACATTGAATTGTAATTAGATACATTGAATCTTTCATTTCTTTCCTAACAAAATAGTAGCAATTTATTAATTATTATTAATAGTACGAAAATTTCTAAAAAATATAAAATGTGAGAATAAAACATGACTTTTTTCCTATATTAATATATGAATTAGTAAAGTACTGTAAAATAATTGATAGTTTTTTTTTTCATGAAATCATTATGACGTATAATTCAAATCGTCATTTACATAAACGGTTAAGTATATATAGAATTCTGTAAAAGCTATATATATATATATATATATACACATAATAACGAAACTTTTAACTATCAATAATTTTTTAATTTATATGATTTGGATTTAAATTAAGAGTTTAGCATATATGCATTTGAAGGATGGGATATAATTACAGATATTTAAATTAAAGTTAGTAAACTAATTGAAGGGGGACCCATGATCGGATCCATCGAGAGAGCCATAAATATGGGGCCCATTATATAAGTGGGCCCTTTATATTTCATACAGACTATATAGAGATGGACTCACCTACTCATTTATTTCACAATGAAACAGTTTAATTAATTGCGAACACAAGCCTTGTCTTCTCCCAATTTTGTCAACGCTTTGTCTCCTAAACCATTTTATATGAAGGAAAAAACAGATAATATACACGTATATTTATAAGGAAATTTTTATAAAAAATTACAGAATATTAATATAGTATATAGAAGTTATAGGACAATAAAATTCACTGTTTTAAGTTTAAAAAATCCATAAACTATATCATAATATTAAAACTCAATTAATCAAATTTTAATATATTATCGATTTTAAAATAAAATTGGATTTGAAATAAATTGATGAAAAAATCATTTCAAAGATAAAAATAAAAATTATTCTAGTTTGATTTTCAATTATAATGTACAAATGATTAAGCACGAAATTGACATTCTTTTTACATTTATTCTCGTGAACGGTATAAAAAATAATATTTACATATTTGATGTGATATACCTTTTGAACCTACTAATAGCTAAGGCGCCTTATTATTTTTTTAAAATTGATAATTAAAGCAATACTATCCAGCGAGGAAATGCATTGAGATTTGTGATAAGTTGATTAAACTAAAGTTACTTATTAGATTAAGATTTATGGTAAGTAAAATTGACCAACAGGACAAATTGTTTAATTTAATATATATTTATAAGAGGAGTGTTATTGTAACTAATTAATGCACGAAATCTAGAAGAAATAAAATGTAATATCCAAAGCTCATTGTTCAAACATAAAATCCAACGCATCAACCAAACTATTAAAAACTAAGATATATATATATATATATCATATTGATACATACTATACGTTACTCTATATTTCTTATCAAATTAATTTAGAACTATTATAGTACAATAAAATGTAAATTCTAAATTTTAAATATATCATAAGAAGATTATGAATATTTGGAGAGGATCAGAAGAAGAGCAAAGAATCCGAATATGTTAGGGTTTGGTGGGACGGTAAAGTTGAGATTTTTTTGTCATTTGATGAATAAATATAATCACACTACAAAATTATACATACATTTTAAATTTTATGGTTATATTTACAAACTATATTAATTTAATATACACACATATATATATATATAATTACACTAATCTTGAATAGGATTAGTTGATGTTAATTAAAACATATTATTATTTTGATAATGAACTTGTGTGTTGTATAAGATATAGGGAGAACCAATATTTAGAAATTATATAGAATAAATTTATAACATGTAAGAGGAAATAATGTAAAGCTCAAGAAACATGGAATACGGATGAAGAGAGAGAGAGAGAGAGAGAGATGTCCGTGCAACAACACATGGCCAAACGAGTCAACTCCTTGGATCTTACAAATCACAAACTAACTATACTACAAAATTACTGCATTTGATTTTTAATTATTATTATTATTATTATTATTATTTAATAAACTAATGGAATATAATAGTTATCTCATTTAATGTTACACAGAGTATCCAGCAAGTCTTCTCCTCTTCTTTAATTTTTTTGTCTTTGGTCTCACTCTACTTTATTTATCTTCCTCTACTTGTAATTTTTTTTATCATTATATTTTTATTTTTTCGAAAAATTATAGATTTTCTAATTTATTAGATTTTTTATAAGTTTTTCAATAAAAATTTCATTTTCAAAATCAAAACTTAAATCTAAAATAGGTAGATATTTTATATTATTTGTTCACTATATCATAAAAGAAAAGTGATTATTTTTATTGAATGATTAAAAAATACATAAGTAATATGTATTTATAATACACATTATATTCATGATCAAGAATATAATAATTCAAGATCATTAACTAATCAAGAAATAAATAAGAGAAAAAGAAAGAAAAAAAGAAAATATCAAAATGATATTTAATATTCTCCCTCAAGATTGAGGAATATAATTGAGATATTCCCATCTTTAAAAGTAAGTCTTTGAATTACATGGAAGATAATGGTTTTGTGAGAATGTACACAATTTGATTGTTTGTCTTCAATTAAAGTATGTTTTAAAAACCCAATTGCAACTTTTCATGAACAACATGACAATCCAGCTCAATATGTTTTTGTCTTTTAATGGCGATGTGAAGAGCTGTTGTATTATCACAAAACAAAAGAGCATACATAGAAATAGAAATATGTAATTCATGTCAAACTGAATTTAACCAAATTAATTCACAAGTTGCATTAGCTATTGCTCGATATTTTGCCTCGACACTATTCCTTGAAATTGTAACTCGTTTCTTCGATTTCCATGATATTAAAGATTTTTTTTAAAAAAACACAATATCCAATTACAGATCTACGTGAATCAACACAAGAAGCCCAATCAGCATCAGAAAAAGCTTTGAGTTTGAAATCGTTTTTAATGGGATAAAATAGACATTATCTGTGATTATTTTTTTAGATATCGAAGAATTCTGTATGCAGCGAATAAATGTAAAGAAATAGATGCAGACATATATTGACTTAATTTGTTAACATCGAAAGAAATATCTGGTTTTGTAATAGTCAAATAGATTAATTTTCCAATAATTTTCTATAATAAGACGAATTACTTAATAAATCACCATTAGATTGAGAAAATTTTGAGTTAACTTCCATTGGAATTATTAATGGTTTACAACCTAACATTCCAAATTCTTCAAGTAGTTCTAATGTAAATTTACGTTGACTTATAGAAATTTCGAGTTTAGAACGAGAAATTTCAAGACCAAGAAAATATTTTACTTTACCTAGATCTTTAATTGTGAAGACAATGGATAAGAGATATTTGATTGAATTAACATCAGATGGTGCATTGCTAAATATTAAGATATCATCTACCTATACTAATAATGCAACAAAATGATCTGAAGAGGATGATAAAAATAATGAATGATCACAATATGATTGAATAGAGCCAGATTTTAATAAAAGAGGTGAAAATTTTGTATACCATTGGCGAGATGCTTGTTTTAAACCGTATAAAGATTTATTTAAACGACAAACCGAATTTGGAGGCAATATCTCCCCCTGTTTTGGAATATAACCTTGCGATAATTAAATATAAATTTCTTCATTTAAATATCCATTTAAAAAGCATTTGAAACATCAATTTGATCAATTTTCCTAGTAAGAGAAGTAGCTAAACACAACAAAAGTCTAACAGTAACCATTTTCGCAACCGGACTATATATAATCTATACCTTCTTTTTGTTTAAAACCTTTAGCTACAAGCCTAGCTTTATATTTATCTAAACTACCATCTGAATTAAATTTTATTTTATAAATCCATTTACAACCAATCACATTTTTGTTAGAAGGCATTGAACGAATAGACCATGTATTATTCTTAAGTAAAGCATCAAATTCCAAATTCATTGCATCAACCCATTCAATTGATTTATTAGCTTCTAAATATGTTTTAGGTTCTACAAAAGAAGAAATTTCCATTGAAAAATATATGTGTTCAATACTAAATTTATCATAAGAAAGAAAATTAGAAATTGGATAAGGAGTTGTATGGATAGTCTTGTTAGATTCAATATTATAACAGTGATAATCTACTAAATAAGTAGGAGGTTTAGTTATTCGACTAGGCATAGAATTAAAAGAACTACTAGAAGTAAGAAAAAGTTTTTCTAGAAGATAAATCAACAGAAGTAGAGGAATCATTAGAGGATATGGTTGTAATAAGATCTTTAATAGGAATTGGTAAAACATAATTTGAAAAAAACTCATTGCATGGTTCAAAATATTTATACATAAAAAAGGAAATATATTTTCATGAAATAATACATTCCTAGATATTAAGATTCGATTACTAGTGAGATCTAGAATTTTGTATCCTTTATAACCTAAGGGATAACCTAGAAAAACACCAGGAATTGCTCTTGCAGAAAATTTATGTCTATCCTTATCATGTGTTGGAACATAACATGAACAACCAAATACCTTAAGATGAGTATATGTAGGGGACTTACCAGTAAGAACTTTATACGAGATTTGTTATTATGAATATGAGTAGGAATTCTGTTTATAAAAAATACAGCTGCGAAAACACAATCATTCCAATATACTAAAGGGATATTAGAATTAAATATAATGCCCTAGTAACATTGAGTAAATGTTGGTGTTTTCTTTCAACAACAAAATTTTGTTGTGGAGTTAATGAACATGAAAAATAATGCATAATACCATGAGATGTAAGCAGATTAGTAAATGATAATTCATGAGCATTATCTGTTCGAATAGATTTGATTGTATAATTAAATTGTATTTTTACTAATTTTAGAAAATTATAAAAAAATTGATTCAGTCTGTGACTTATTATTAAGAAAATAAACCCATGTTGTTCTTGAAAAATCCTCGAGTAGTGTTAGAAAATATCTATATCCATCAACAGATTCAGTTTAAAAGGACCCCATATATCTAAATGAACAAGTTCAAAAAGAGATGTAGATTTATTATTATTTGAAACATATGCAAGACGTCTTTGTTTCGCTTTTGGGTAAATATGACAGTGAAAGTCTTTAGAAGAAGGAGAAACCTGGATAAAGAGGAGTCAAATAAAACATTAATCTTATATTTGAAGGATGCCAAAGCCTTTGATGCCATAAAGGAAGAGAACTGCTTACTGAAAACAATGAGTGAGAAATGTTGTCCAAGAAATAGAGATTATGAGAAAGCCTACCCTTTCCAATCATCAAGGTTTATAGGGTCCTGTATTAGGCAAGAATAAGTTATAAAAGTTCGATTTAAACCTGAAGTAAGAGTAAGATAACTAACACTAATAAGGTTAAATTTGAAATCAAAAATATAGAAAATATTGTATAAAGTGAGTAAAAAAGATAGTGAAACTGTTCCAACATATGAGACAGGTAACAAAAGACCATTAGGTAGTGTTACAAATATATATTATGAACTAGAGAAACATTAGAAAAGAAATTAAAATCATTACATACATGATTACTAGCACATGTATCAATAATCCAATAATTTGAATTCAAAATATTATTATTTTTATTCAACAAAGAAGATAAGTAAAAAGAATAAGAGAAATTACCAATGGATGGTGGTAAAGGCAAAGGTGCAGAGAGAGTGTTGGTAGAAGACTGTTCAGTAGTACGAGAAAAAGATGTAGAAACATCTTTTAAGTGGTGAAAATGAGAAACTACCTGATTAAGTTGTGTAGGTGTTAAAAGGCCATTGAATTGGTTTGGGATAGTAGGAGTGGGAGTGGGAATGGGAGTAAGAGTAGGAAATAGAGGTATGCCATTAATCCTAGGTGTATATCCAAGATTCGAAGGAGGAAGAGTGATGGGATTTGGATTTTTGTACCCAGGAAAACCATGAAGACGATAGCATTTGGTAACCAGGTGTCCCATGAGTCCACAATGAGAACAAGTAGGTCGAGGTTTTGGGGATGGATTATAGTAACGAGGCTACTACTAGGACAAATGGAAGAATTTATGGAATTGGTCTGGAAAATGAGGGAATTAGGTGGAAGTAAGACACTTTTCTGTTGCTTATCTTGGATAATGAGATTAAAAGCCTTATACACTGAGGGAAGAGGGTCCATCAACAAGATTTGACGGCGAACTAGAGTATAAGAGTCATTGAGCCCAATGAGGAATTTAATAAGATATCTTCGTTCCTCCCGAGAACTAAATTGAGATGACAAATTGCAGCTACACTTCTGACATGTACAAGCAGGTATATCCTCTGAACTCTTCAATTCTTGGCAGAATATAATCAATCTTGTATAATACGCATTGAGATCAAACGAACCTTATCTCAAATTCTGTAGTTCTTGCTCTAATGCAAAAATTCTAGGAATGTTTTTCTGATTGAACCTTTCTCCTAGATTAGTCCAGATTTCATAAGATGTACGCATATGGATTATACTGTCCGCAATATCTTTGCAAACTAAATTGATAATCCAAGAACAAAAAAATTTCGTTTGCATTTATTCCATGTATCATGTTCAGGATTATCAGAAGAAGGTTTGGAGATTTTACCCGAGACGAAATCAAGTTTATTTCGTCCATTTAGTGCCATCATCATTGATCGTTTCCAGGTAATATAGTTTAATTCTCCATTGAGCTTCTCCGACACCAAAAGTATGCAGCTATTGTCATTTTTATGAAGGTAAAACATATTTCTGTGTGGATAAAAAATGCTGGAAGATGATATTATGCTTTCTTGATTTATCGCCATGATGAATCACTCCACCGATCAAAACCTGGTCACAATGATTAAAACTGAATGATTAAATCAAATGCAAACATATGATTAAAACTGGTGAATCTGCTGTGACCGATATGGTGTTTCTACCGTTGAAGACCAGAAACCAAATTTTGCGGGTGAATAGAGGGTGTAGATCAAAGTGAGAGTTTATGGCGGATGTGGATATAAGATTCGGGTAGCATAAGCACCCAAAAACTCGGAGATGCTCCTAAGAAATTGGTTTTATAAAGTTTGGTGAATAAAGTTTGGTTATTGATGGTAATACGTTTATGAAATGAGTTACCATATGTAATGCTTATATCCAATAGGTTGACGGGATGGAGACTTGGCTAACAAAATATGATTAATGTTGTTTATGGTTCATATCATGCACTCGACCATACCATTTGTGAGCTTTGAAGGCATGAGAATCGAAAGAGGATCCCTTAGAAAATATTCCGAAGAGCAAGGTTATCAAATTATTCCTATAGTCACATTGAATTTTTTTTTATCTTTGTGTGAAATTGATTTTGAACGTACACGTGAAAGTTTAGAAATTTTGTAGGATAAATCTAAAGAAAAATGAGAAATCAATTAAGAAACATTACATAGCATTTAATTCCACTAATAAATATCCAAATGTTGGAGCGAATTATTGCAGAAGGAGGTGAGGGAAAAGAAAAAGATTTTTGAAATGGTAACCAGATGTGTTTTTCAAATTGACACGGACGAAAAAAGTCATATATGTTTGTTTTATTACACTGAAAAAAAAGAAAAATAAATTAAAGAACAAAAATAAAATACCTAGAAAATTTCCAAATCGTTGGTTCCAAATTGAAATTGGTAAGTCCAAAGCTTGAAACCCGAAGGTTAGATGAGGTAGGGAGTTCTGAACTATCACATCACAGTTAGGGTTAGACAAATTATCCAAAATATCTTTTCTAGATTTGAAATCCACCCTATATCCAACTCCAAATCTGAGAAAAATATATTCAAAATCTTGAATTTGAGTAATAAAATTATTAAATCTGTGGATTTAGATTTTTCACTATCATAATACATACTCACAAATACCCGAATATATATATATATTAATTTATAAAATAACTTTAATTTGTTATGATAATTACGAAAATGATATTTGATGAGGTTATCGAGATTGATGAGGAGATTAAGGGAAAAGCTAAAGATGAGGACATCGAGATTGATGAGAAAAGCAGGAGACGAGCTAAAGAACATGATCTTGAAGTTACTGGGCCAATGATGCGTGCACGAGCCAAAAGATTACAAAATGCATTCACCAACTTTATTCAAACTAAGTTTGGCACGAGAGAACTATATGTAGAATATTCAAAAGGAGAATTGACTTTAATCACATTAATTAGAACCAAGGATGTGGAGACTTGAAGAACAAGAAAATTTGGGCGTTTTTAGGCTGTCTTAAAGCCAAAACGTAAATTTTTGTTTAATTAGACTTATTTTCGGGTTTTAAGCTCGAATAGAGCTTATTTGATTGGTTTGAGATTATTTTTGGTTTATTTGGTTTAGGACTAAGTCAAAACACATAGCTTTGTCTTCCTATGGTTTATTTATGTTGTTTACTATTCAGTTGCAAGACACGCTACGAATTTTGAGATTTGAGAGAGTTTCTTTTGCAAGTTCCCGAGTTCTAGCCTTCAACTCTTGATTTGGAGTCTTGGGATTCAACTTGATTTATCGATCACATAATCACTTGTGATTGTGGCGTCCTTACACGTTTTCAAGGTTTCTCAACCATGTTCTTCAGGGGTTTAGGGTGTCCTCATTATTGAGACTACTCCTAGATTTCGGTTGCTGGTTGTTGAGAGGTTTGAAATACAAATCCATCTTCTATCTCGTTTTTTAACATTGAAACGTGATCTGGGGTCATATCAATATTAGAGTCAAGTTTGATATAGATCGAGTATTCGAAATTGAAGCTTAACTCGAATAATCTTTAATATTAAAAAACTGTAGAGTCGAATAATCGAAGGTATCCGATCAAATTTTCAAGTATTCGAGGATCTGGTAGTGCGTGTTATGATTAGAACTCGAATTTTAAAAAATACTACTCGTTTGGATATCCTAAAATTTTCGGATATCCGACTCGTGTCCGCACCTAATCACATCAGAATATATATATATATATATATTTCTAGAAAACTTATGTATATTCATAACAATTAATTGATGTATATTAAGGAAAATTTCCTAATCTCTTGTTCACCAGAAACAAAAGTTAAATAACTTTTAATAAAAAAAAAAATTAAGAGAAACTTATTGAATTCAATAAGTACATAGAAGTTGTTTCTTGCAAAATATAATTAAAACAAGCGGAAATATTCTACATATACACATATATATATATGAAAGGAAAACTCTTATTTCCTGAACTTTTGTACTTTAATCCTATTTTTCCCTCAATTTTTCTATTAATTATATATTTCTAAACTATCACTAATAATCTTATTTTTCTTAAACTATCAATACTCATCCTATTTACCCATCCGTTAAAATCTGTTAATTTTTCTGTCAAGTCTTCTTAAAACAACCTATTCCCCCCGAACTATATGACTTTTAGCCTATTTCCCCCAAACAATGTACATTCAGCAAGGAATTAGTAAAGGGCGAGATAACCCGATTTCCAAATTTATTAATTCATTTTATATCCACTAAAGTTAGAAATTAATCTTATCTCCCCCTAAAATATGTAAATACATTATAAATGGAACATACTACATTTAAATTTTTTGATTATTTTTCTCTAAAGTTTATAGAATTTATAAACACAACATACTACATTTAAAACTTATAAACGCAACAAATTTATAAAAGACACATATTACCTTTAATAGTAACATATTTCTAAATTTTGATTATTATACCCACATTTTGATGATTGATAAAAAATATTAAAATAAAAAAACTTTAAATTATAAAAGATACTAAAATATTTTTAAGATTAACGAAATCACAAAATGCTAATGATTTAAAAACAATAAAAAAATATGATATGATGTCCAACTACACAATAGGTTCACGATTACAAAACGATAAAAAATATGACATGATGTCCACAAATGATTTTCAAAATGATTTTGCCAACACAATGATATGTAAAATAAAATAAACACAAACACATTAGAACATTTTATTATATAAGAAAAGTTACAAAATACATGTTATCTAAACGTCTTGAGAAGCAGATAATGATATAATTTGAGATTCTGGAGGCTGAGAAGATATTGTGACATCGTCTTTTTTCTAAAAAATAACAAACCAACAAAAAATGATATATGTTCTCAAAATCTAAACCAAAGTATAAGAAAAATACATAGACTTCTCGTGTTTGTTTAAACAATCTAACATTATATCTGGATGCACCACATCGCCCACAATGAATTTTGGTTATGTGTTTGCTTAACTTGTATCTTTTTTTCTATGGAGATTCGTTTGAATCCTTTCTAATATTATGTTCGGATTACACGAATTTACACGATCGATCGTTTTGTAATCGTGAACCTATTGTGTAGTTGAAAATCATTTCATATTTTTTTGATCATTTTATAATCGTTAGAACTTTGTGTTTTAATTCATGTTGAACATATTTTAGTATCTTTTATAATTTAAAATTTTTTTATTTTAATATTTTTTATCAATCATCAAAATGTGGATATAATTACCAAAATTTAGAAATATGTTACTATTAAAGATAATATGTTACTTTTATAAAATATTAAATGTAATATGTTGTGTTTATAAGTTGTAAATGTAATATGTTGTATTTATAAATTGTAGAGAAAAAAAATAATAAAATTTAAATGTAATATGTTGCGTTTATATCACAATTACATATTTTAGAAGAAGATAAAATTAATTTTTAAACTTTTGGGATATAAAATGATTTGATAAATTTGAGGAGTTATATAAAAATTTTCAAATTTTAGGAAAATTTGTGGAGTTAAATGGTTCGAATGTATAATTTTTAGGGAATCCCATGCCCTCTAAGAACGTCTAGTATAGTTCTGGAGAATATACTGTTTTAAAATGACTTTTAACAAATCTTTAACGGATAGGAAACCAAATGAATATGAATATTGATAGTTTATAAAAAATATAATTTTTAGTGTTAATTTAAAAGAAATAATATGAATGAAAAGGTTAGGGAATTCATAACTTTATCCTATTAATCAATTATATAGATATGTATAGATATAGGTACTTATGTTTGCACGTAGCCTTGTAATGCGGGTATTTATGCGATTCGCAGTTTGAGAAAAAGAAAAGAAAGAATACAAAGCTTCATTTTCCGCACCAATGAAGACGAACACTTGCTTCAAGTAATTTTCTCCCTCATGGGAATCTCACTCCCTTTCGCATAAAAGCAAAGCAGAAACATTGACTTAGTGTTTCTGGGTTCTTTCTCTTCTCTCTCGCTCTCTGCAAGTCTCTGAAACTTGTCCGAAAAAGGGAGCCCTATGAACATTTTCTATGCCTGTGAGTCTCTCTCTCTCTCTCTCTCTCTCTCTCTGTGCGTGTTTGTTGTGTACTTCGCATATCTGGGTTGCTCTCTCTTCTGAATCGGGTTTTAGCTCGAAACCCTTGATTGATCTGTCCTGCTTTGTCTCTAAATTCGATTTTTTTTTCATATTTCGTTATTACACCGGTTTGATTATGTCGGTGACTTGTATCTCAACTTTGTTTTGGTGTTCATGTTTCCACATCATCCATTTCCTGGAAAAGTAGGACAAATATGTTAAGAGGGTTTTGCGGCAAATTAGTTGGGTTCTCTTTGCTTGTAACCTAAGGAAGTGACAACTTTCCCCTTTTTCGGTCTGAAAGCTATTCGATTTTATTTCTGAACCAGATTCATCTGAACCCATTATAACGAGGTTTGAGTTAGTCATATCAGAATCATCCCAGTCTGATAATCATTGTTCCACATCATTCCATATTGTTATGGGATTTAGCTCTGAGCAAAGCACAGCTGTCTCCAAAACGCACGTGTTTCAGTCGCCTGTTTTATTGGAAACTTAATGTTCAACTTTTGCTTTCAGTTTTCTCTTCACATGATTTCCCGCGGAAGGGAAAGTTGCTGTTCTCTTTCTCTTGATGCTTGTGTGGCTTGAAAGGCTCTTCCTTTAACAAGAAAAGTTGAATTCACGGATCGAAATAGACGTTACCAGGTGCAAGCCAGAAGATTTAAAAGGAGGAAGTCATGGGTTATGGTAACTCAAGATCTGTAAGGTTGGGACTCTTCTTTGCTTTCGTATAATCATTTCTTCATTTGCGTAGCTTCTGATGAGAATCCACTTTTGCAAATCTGAGGTGTTATAGATTCCAAGAGGATCTTGAACTCCCAAAAGCGTCCATTGTTAATGGAGATTCTGCAGTTAAGCTCAAGTACAATATCGACGGAACTCAAATACCAGCATCTTCCTCTCGAAAGAACGTAAATATGAGTCCAGGGAAGTCCTTGAAAGCTAAAGTACTGTCCAGAGTTTTCTCTGAGGATTTTGAAAGAGTAAAGAGCACAATCCTCGACCCTCGTGGACCAATTATACGGCGATGGAACAAGATCTTCCTAGTGGCATGCTTGGTTTCACTTTTCGTCGACCCTTTATTTTTTTTCTTGCCGGTCATGAGAATTGAAGCGTGTATAACCATTGAATATCACCTTGAAGTGATCCTCACCTTAGTTAGATCCTTAGCGGATGCTTTTTACATTGCTCAGATTCTGATTCGTTTCAGAACAGCCTACGTTGCGCCTCCTTCTCGTGTATTTGGGAGAGGAGAACTCGTGATCGATTCCACAAAGATTTCTTTCAGATACCTCCAAAAGAGCTTTTGGATTCATCTGATCGCGGCCCTGCCTCTACCTCAGGTTTGTTATTCTTCCAAGGAGTCCTCTGTAGAGATTATTCTGATGAGCATCCAACTCAAGTATTTTGATTCGAATGTCCAAAACGCTTTTGGATATGTAGAAATGTTCTTATTGGCGCTGAAATCATAGATTTTGTCGTAGAAGTTAGCAAAAGGGTATGGAAATCTCTATCACAATCTTCTTTGTCATCAATGCATTTCAGGTGCTGATTTGGATTGTTATACCAAATGTAAGAGGGTCGACAATGACAGACACGAAGAACGTACTTAGATTCATCATCATTTTCCAGTACCTTCCGAGGATGTTCCTTATATTTCCGCTCTCTCGCCAGATTATCAAAGCCACTGGCGTCGTAACAGAGACGGCTTGGGCAGGAGCTGCTTACAACCTGATGCTCTACATGCTAGCAAGTCATGTATGTTCAAGCCCTCTTTTGTAACAGCACACTTCCTTTTTCGATATACAAAAAGGAAAATCGAATGCCTGAATTTTCCAATCCATTCTGTTTTAAGGTTTTAGGCGCTTGTTGGTACCTGCTTTCAATAGAGAGGCAAGAGGCTTGTTGGAGACACGCCTGTAATATCGAGAAGCCAATTTGTGAATACAGATTCTTCGATTGCCGAAGACTCGAATACCCTCAAAGGAATTCTTGGTTCAAGTGGAGCAACATAACCAAGATATGTGATCCACGCAGTGGCTTTTACGAGTTTGGTATCTATGGTGATGCTATAACTTCTAGTGTTACTTCTGCACATTTCTTCAACAAGTACTTCTACTCTCTCTGGTGGGGACTGAAAAATCTCAGGTGATAACTCAGCCTCAGATGACTTGATATCGCTGTTATTTTTTTCAGATTTTGATCTTTCCTATTCTTCAGTTCTTTGGGGCAAAATCTCTCCACGAGCACTTACGCCGGAGAAATTCTCTTCGCCATCATCATTGCCACTCTTGGGCTTGTTCTCTTCGCGTTGCTTATTGGAAATATGCAGGTAAACATTAAGTGTTTGCAAAAAGCTCATGAAAATCACATATCTACTAGGGGATATACTGAGAAAGGAATTTTCATTTGCAGACATACTTACAGTCCACAACTGTGAGACTTGAAGAGTGGAGGATAAAGAGGACTGATACTGAACAATGGATGCGCCATAGACAGCTTCCGCAGGAGCTACGGCAAGCCGTAAGAAAGTATGACCAATACAAATGGGTGGCTACCCGAGGAGTCGATGAAGAAGCATTATTGAAAGGCCTTCCTCTTGATCTCAGAAGAGACATAAAACGCCATCTCTGCTTTGATCTTGTCCGCCGAGTAAGTAAACCAGCGTTTTGGACACCACAAGGACAATCTTTCTTATTACTCGAAACTAAAGTAGTGGATCTTTTTGTCTGATCAAACCCTCAATCATTGTTCTAACAGGTCCCATTGTTTGATCAAATGGATGAAAGAATGCTTGATGCGATCTGTGAGAGGCTGAAACCAGCGTTATGCACCGAGGGCACGTTTCTGATGCGAGAAGGAGACCCTGTAAACGAAATGTTGTTCATCATCCGAGGCCACCTAGATTCTTACACGACCAATGGAGGCAGAACCGGGTTCTTCAACTCTTGCCTCATTGGGCCTGGTGACTTCTGCGGTGAAGAACTGCTCACATGGGCACTAGACCCTCGTCCAATCGTGGTCTTGCCATCATCCACACGCACAGTCAAAGCCATATCTGAAGTTGAAGCCTTTGCTCTTAGAGCAGAAGATCTGAAGTTTGTTGCCTCACAGTTCAGGAGACTGCACAGTAAGCAACTAAGGCACAAGTTCAGGTTTTATTCACACCAATGGAGGACTTGGGCAGCTTGTTTCATACAGGCCGCTTGGCGACGGTACAAGAAGAGAAAATTCGCATGGGAGTTAAGGTCAAAAGAAGAGTTCCATGGAGAGAAGAGCTTCAAGCCCACAAATGCTTACATAGCGAGGTTTGCAGCTAACAGTCGAAAGTTCACGCGCAGTGAATCAGATTCTAGTATGGTTACTTCGATACAGAAACCAGTAGAGCCGGATTTTTCTGTGAATGAATATTGATAGAATTGTTAAGTGATTTATCAACCCTAAAGGGGTGTAGTATATGTGGCCTCAGTGTCTGTATATTGTTCTTGTTCTGGAAATTTGAGTAACTTGCTTGTGAAGTTAGGGTAATATTCCTTTTAAAACAGGGTATGATTTTTTTTGGTAAAAGGTTTATCCTTCTTGAATTATCGCGATTTAATCGTATTTTCATAAACTTTTTTTCATATCCTATTTCCCCCTAAATTATTTTTATTAATCCTATTCTTCCTAAACTTTAACTATTCATCATATTTTACCTTTCGTTAAATATCCGTTAATTTTTCTGTTTAGTGTTTTTAAAACAACTTATGTCCCTCCGAACTATATGATTTCTAGCATATTCTCCTCCAAACTGTATAACTTCTAGTTTATTCCCCCTTTCCCCCATCCGAACTATATGAATTCTAACCTATTCCTCCTGAACTATATAACTTCTAGCCTATTACCCCCAAAGATTATACATTCAGCATATTTCCCCCTAAAGATTATACACTCAGTCTATTCTCCCTCAAAAAGATTGTGCATTCAACGTATTTTTAAATTTTGGTTATTACAAACGTAACATATTTTCTTTAACGTTTGTGATAACCAAAATTTAAAAATACGTTGAATGCACAATCTTTTGGGAAGGGTGGTGGGGGGGGGGGGGGGAAGTAGACTAGAAATCATATTGTTCGAAGGGAAATAGGGTAGAGGTTATATAGTTCGGAGGGAAATAGGCTACATGTCATATAGTTCGGGAGAAAATAGACTATTTTAAAAAGATTTAATAGAAAAATTAACGAATATTTAACGGAGGGAGAAATATGATGAATATTTAAAGTTTAGGGAGGAATAAGATTAATAATGATAGTTTCGAGGGGAATAGAATGAGAGGAATACTTTAGAGAGAATATGATTAAAACACGATAGTTCAGAGACAATAGATCTTTTCTCTTTTTTTTTTTTTTAAAAATTTGGATCAATATATTTCTTATTATTGTAAAAGAAATAGAACAATATTAAGAGAAGAGAGCAGGAGAGAGGAGGAGATAATTCTTATTGAAGAATGATTCTCAAGTGTACATTTACAAATGAAGTTGCCTCTATTTATAGGCTTACAAGGATAGATGAAGAGACAAAACAATGTAGATAAATAGATAGAATTGTCATAATCACATAGGATTAATGATGGACAAAATACGAAGAGTTTAGAATCTCAAAAGACATTCAGATAATAATTATTTCATAATATCACCATTAGTAAATTCAGACAAAACCAATGGGATACAACCAACATCTTCAGTCATCGAACCATACCATAGCACGTCTTTCGGGTATAAACCCTGAGAACCCACTTTCTAAATCTCCTCTACTTCCGCGGAAAACGAAACTCATACTTCCTCCTGCGAAGTTTACATAATCCATTGTCACCATTCCACACAAACCCAGACATTATAAGCAGGGTTACGTACATACGCATGGAGATTGCATACATCAGCATAGAGACCACACTTCTACTCCGGATCGATCATATCAACTCAAAAACCCTAATTCAATACGGACCCAGAAACCATCTCGATTTCATCAACCAATGAGAATCATCAGTTTCTAACAATAACACAAATATCCCATGAGAATTTCCGATGAAACGCCCATAAAAGAAAGAGAATACCAGAAAACGATGAATCGATTCGGGAAAAGGAGGGATTCACCTGGAGGTGGAGAATATACGGATGCAAGTCGAGTATTCTCAGGAAGAGGAAGCTAGGGGAGAAAAAGCATGTAGGGAGAAACGACGAGTGACGGGATCGCTGGAGGACCGAGTCGACTCGGACCGGGTTCTCGGTGGAAAACCAACGCTTATATGTTTTGTCCCGATCCTGACGACGATGTGCGTTTGTCTTCATCGACCATGTTTACGTGTTAAGGCAAACGCGACTGAACGACAACGTTTCATCTGATTTCTGTTTAGCGGAAGTCCTAGTATTGATATTTGCTTTTCTTTCGATTTTTTGAGTTAAAAGTAAACAAAGTGAGATTTGTTGCAAAATAAACTTGAACAATATGTAAGATGAGAGAGCAAGAGGTAGAGCAAGATAATTCTTTATTCAAGAAGATTTCTCAAGTGTACATTTACAAATGAAGTTGCCTCTATTTATAGGCTTACAAGGATAGATGAAGAGACAAACAAATAGATTAAGAGATAAGGTAGTCATAATTCATAGAATTAAATAGAAATAAAGTGGGAGAGTAAATAGAGAATATGAAGAGTTGGAAAACTCAAAAGACATTCACATAATATTATTATTTTATAATACTCCCCCTTGAATGTCTATTGAGTAATTGGAATATGCTTTATTAAAAATTTACTAGGTAAAACCCGTAGAGAAAAACCCTAGTAAAGAATACATATCCTTAATGATATGGAATAGATATGTTGCCTCGTTAAAAACCTTTATTAAGAAAACCTAATAGGAAAAACTTAGTAAAAGGGAAAAAGAGTGCAACACATATCTTTTCTCCCCCTGATAAGATCATTATTTTATATCTTTCAAACGACGCATTCCAATTAAAGAAACCATCTTCTCAAATGATCTCGAAGGTAATGCCTTAGTGAATAAATCAGCTGGATTCTCACTAGACTTTATTTGTTGAACATCTATCTCACCATTTTGTTGAAGATCATGGGTAAAGAAAAATTTAGGTGAAATATGTTTTGTTTTGTCACCCTTAATGTAACCATCCTTTAATTGAGCTATGCATGCAGTATTATCCTCAAACAATATTGTAGGGATATTTTTATCAATTGGGAGACCACATGACTCCCTAATATATTGAGATAATGATCTCAACCAAACGCATTCACGACTTGCCTCATGAATAGCTAATAACTCTGCATGATTTGTTGAAGTGGCTACCAATGTTTGTTTTATAGAACGCCATGAAATTGCGGTTCCCCCACAAGTAAATACATACCCAGATTGAGATCGGGCTTTATGAGGATCTGACAAATATCCAGCATCTGCATAACCAACTAAATTTGGTTTTGATAAGTTATTATAATATAAGCCCATATCTGTGGTCCCTCGAAGATATCTAAAGATATGTTTTATACCATTCCAGTGTCTTCGAGTTGGCGAGGAACTATATCTTGCCAATAAACTTATTGCAAAAGATATATCAGGACGTGTATTATTAGCAAGATACATTAGTGCTCCAATAGCACTAAGATATGGTACTTCAGGACCAAGTAATTCTTCATTTTCCTCACGTGGTCTAAAGACATCTTTATTAATGTCTAATGACCTTACTACCATAGGAGTACTTAAAGGGTGCGCTTTATCCATGTAAAACCTTTTAAGTACTTTTTCTATATAGGATGATTGATGCAAAAATATTCCATCTTCCAGATGCTCAATTTGAAGACCTAAACAAAATTTTGTTTTTCCAAGGTCTTTCATCTCAAACTCTTTCTTTAAGCATTGCATAGCTTGTGATAACTCTTCAGGAGTTCCAATCACATTTAAATCATCAACATAAACCGCAATTATAACAAACTTTGATTTTGATCCTTTTATGAATACACATGGGCATATAGGATCATTTTTATATCCTTCTTTTATCAAATATTCACTAAGACGATTATACCACATCCGTCCAGATTGTTTTAGCCCATACAACGCTTTGTTTAATTTAACAGAGTATATTTCTCGAGAATTATTACATGCTTCTGGCATTTTAAATCCATCAGGGATTTTCATATATATATCATGGTCTAACGAGCCATACAAATAAGCCGTGACCACATCCATGAGGCGCATTTCAAGTCTTTCGGTCATTGCCAGACTTATCAAGTATCGAAGCGTTATTGCATCCACCACAGGCGAATATGTTTGTTCATAATCAACACCAGGAATTTGGGTAAAACCTTGAGCAACAAGTCTTGCTTTATATCTAATGATCTCATTTTGTTCATTTTTCTTTCGTAGAAATACCCATTTATTTCCAATTGGTTTGATTCCTTCTGGTGTTTGGACAATTGGTCCAAAAACTCCTCTCCTTTTAATAGAGTCTAATTCAGACTTGATTGCCTCTTTCCACATTGGCCAATCATTTCTATTTCTACATTCCTCTATAGAGGTAGGTTCATGATCCTCGTTTTCATTTATTATATCGCGCGCTATATTTTCAACAAAAATATTGTCGACAATTATTTCTTTTCGGTTCCATCTTCTTCCTGTATTGATGTAGTTAATTGAGATCTCTTCATTTTCATTGGTTTCAGGTACCTGATTACTTTCATCATTAACCATATCAATGATCTCTTCTGGAGATACGTCATCATTTTGACCATCAAGATTAGTTGCTCCTTTTCTTTTTCGAGGAAGTTTATCTTTGGAACCAAGTGGTCTACCACGCTTCATGCGCACCTTAGACTCACTAGCAATTATAGGTTGTCCTTCTGGGACATGTATTTTAATTGGAGCATTCACAGCTGGAATATGAGATTTTGTGACTTTTTTTTTGGGTCAGCGAATGCGTCTGGCAATTGATTCGCAATACCTTGTAAATGGATTATCCTTTGAACTTCTAAATCACTTTCTTTTGTTCGAGGATCTAAATTTGTCAGTGATGATACATTCCATGATATCTCTTTCTCCAAATGTTTGTTACTTTCCCCTAATGTTGGGAATAATGATTCATCAAAATGACAATCTGCAAATCTTGCAGTGAAAATATCTCCAGTCATTGGTTCAATATATTTTATTATTGACGGAGATTCATACCCAACATATATTCCCATTCTCCTTTGAGGTCCCATTTTTGTTCGTTGTGGTGGATTAATTGGGACATATACCGCACATCCGAAAATCCTCAAATGAGAAATATTTGGTTCCTGACCATAAACCAATTGCAAAGGGGAATTATCATGATAACTAGTTGGCCGAATGCGTATAAGTTGTGCTGCATGTAAAACAGCATGACCCCAAGCCCAAATGGGAAGATTGGATTTCATAAGTATTGGTCTTGCAATCCATTGAATTCGTTTTATAAATGATTCTGCTAGACCATTTTGAGTATGAACATATGCTACAGGATGTTCTACTCGTATACCAATCGACATACAATAAGTCACAAAAGACTGAGACATGAATTCACCGGCATTATCAAGACGAATTGTTTTAATCGGATGATCAGGAAAATGTGCCCGTAATCGTATTATTTGTGCAAGTAATCTCGCAAAAGCCAAATTACGAGATGATAATAAGCACACGTGTGACCATCTTGTTGAAGCATCAATTAATACCATGAAATATCGAAATGATCCACACGGTGGATGAATCGGGCCACATATATCACCGTGAATTCTTTCTAGAAATGATAATGATTCATTTCTTATTTTTGCTGAAGAGGGTCTTGTTATTAGTTTTCCCTTTGAGCAATCAACGCAAGAAAATTCATTGGTTTGAAAAATCTTCTGGTTTTTCAATGAATGACCACATGAATTTTCAATAATTTTTCGCATCATCGTTGAACCGGGATGGCCTAACCGGTCGTGCCAAACTTTGAAATGATTTACAACATCAGTAAACTTCGGGTTTACTGTATTATATGCTTCAATCATCTCAATAGATGTGTAATATAAACCAGATGATAAAGCATGTAACTTTTCTAACACACACCTTTTACCCATTATAGTTGAGGTAATACAAAGATACTCAATGCCTTTTTCATTCATAGTTTCAATGTGATATCCATTAATACGAATATCCTTGAAACTTAACAAATTTTTTGAAGACTTTGGAGAGTACAAGGCATTGTAAATGATAAACTTTGTGCCATTTGGCATCGCAAAAATTGCTCTTCCGGAGCCCTCAACAATTTTTGCACATCCTGATATGGTATTGACATATGCTTTATCATTTCTTAAGTTTGAAAAATATTTCTTTTCTTTTAGAATGGTATGTGTAGTAGCACTGTCTGCGAGACATAAATCTTTATCTTGGATCTTCAATTGATTCATATTCCAAAATCTCGAAAGATTGAAAGGAAAACAGAGCTTCGTGCTGATAACGTATTGTAAAAGAAATAGAACAATATTAAGAGAAGAGAGCAGGAGAGAGGAGGAGATAATTCTTATTGAAGAATGATTCTCAAGTGTACATTTACAAATGAAGTTGCCTCTATTTATAGGCTTACAAGGATAGATGAAGAGACAAAACAATGTAGATAAATAGATAGAATTGTCATAATCACATAGGATTAATGATGGACAAAATACGAAGAGTTTAGAATCTCAAAAGACATTCAGATAATAATTATTTCATAATACTTATCTATATTTCATATGATTTTTTAGATACTTGGGAATTTTTGTAATTGCCCAAAAGGACGATACAAATAATTTAAAATATGACAAAAATCCGATAAATTTGAAGAATAATACAACATGAGATAAGGTAAGTATATAAAACAAAAAAGAAAAAATTTCTAAATGATTATATAAATAAAGAAATAACTATAAATTTAATGTACTTGCAAAATAAAGAAAATACAATGTTTAAATTTAAAATCATGGATATATTATAATTCATGGATTTAAAATGATATATAATCAACAAATTTTATATATTTTAGACATTAGGATTAAATATCTAAAGTAGAGAAAAAAAATAGCAGTGATTAAATCCATCTATTGGATATTAAATTTTAATATATGTATTTACTAAACTTTTAAATATCTGAAATTTAAAAAAAAAATTAAAATTACAACCATGTATGTTTTGTTAATAATAAGATTGATCATTTCGAATTTGGGTTTACATATTTAGATAAATTCTCTTAAGTTTTGTAAGAATATGTTTCATCTACACACCATTAAAAAAACCCATTAAAAAAAATTTATCCTTAATTGTTCTAAAAAACATTGCGAACAAATTTTATTCATAATTGATATTCAATAATGAATGATTATTCAGAATTTATTTATAATTAAAGATAAAATAATTCGTTTGGAATTATAGATCAAAATCCATCATGAATTTAGGGACAACAAAAAAAACTTGTCTGAAATTTTAGGAAGGTTCTCTTCGAATTTAGAGACGGTTCAAAATTCTTTCGAAAGTTTTATAGAATTTTCAGTACAATAACCATAGAAACAGATAATTAAATCAAAATTGAAATTTTAGTTGGTTCAACTCGATTATTATTTCAGTATTACTTTGTTTTTTTTTTCAAATTCTATTATGAATTTGCTTTGGTGTAAGGTTTAAACAAATTAAATATAAAAAAATTAAAGAATGATATGCAACATAATTAACTATCAAAATAAAATAACTTATAGAAACATTAACTTTCTTTTATACAAATAATACATTCCGCCGTTCTAAACGTAAAAGAAAAAATGTTCTTCATCCATGATTCGTGCTACTCGTGGGAAAGTCATGTACACTTGATGTTAGTTCTTTTAATGTACAATGGTTGAAAATTTCGTTAGAAGTCGTCGAAAATTTTGTTGAACGGTTAAAATGTAAATTAAAAAATGACAAATGAAATAGTCCATTGATAATTTCAACACATTTCAATTGATCAATGAAAAATCGGTAGAAAAATTCTAGCGAATGACAATGAAAAATTCAACACATGAAATTTAAAAATTATCAATATATGATAATTAAAAATTAGCAATAGATAATAATTGAAGTGTCTTTAAAAAAGAAAAATAATTATCAATATATGATGATTTAAAAATTAGCAATAGATAATAATTGAAGTGTCTTTTAAAAAAATTAAGTGCAAAACATAAATGAATTTTTCATGCTTATTTAACATTTTTTCAATGAATGAGCGTTGAAAATAGAGCTAAAATGAAAAAACTTCAAATGAACGTATGTGTTTTATTTCAATGAGGGTTCATTGAAAATTTTAACTATTTTTTTTTTGAAAATATTTTTTTGTAGCCGATTACATTTTCTTTTATTTACAAAAATTACTCGCTTTCTTAGAGATTTAAAAACTAATTTAATATTTTTATCTCAATATATGTAATTAGATATAGGTTTATTGAAAACTTATGAAAACAAAATGAAATCAATTTCAAATGAACGTATGTTTTTCATTTCAACGATGGTTCATTAATAATTTTAATTATTTTTGTAATCGATTACATTTTATTTTATTTACCAACCTTACTCGCTTTCTTAGAGATTTTTTTAAACTAATTTCATTTTTTTTATCTCAATGTGATCTCAATATATGTAATTAGATATAGGTTTATTGATAACTTATGAATTCAAATAAAGTCGTTAGATCCTATATTTAACGTTGTTAATTTTTACTTTGTAATATAATATTTGATACTATTACGTTTTTATAGAATCGTATGTATTTTAATTATTTGTAATAAAATTTTAAATTTTGAATTATTAGGATATATTTTATTAAAGTATAAATAAATTTATCATTTAAATAATGATTTAAATTAGATAACAAAAATGAAAAATAATTAATTTTACTTAATTTTATTATTAAATTAAATTTAAATAATATTTTTAAAATATCAATGGATGTCAGATGAAAAACCGGTTGAAATTATCAGCGAAAGATAATTAAAAAAATAAATTCAAATTATATCCGGATAACAGTTGAAAACTCTGTTGTAATTATCTACAGATGAGAATTGAAAACTTTGTCGATAATTTCAATAGATTTTGGCTTTGATAACCATGAATAATGTCAATGGTTTGCAATATATTCATTTTTTCACAATGTTATATCAACAGTTCTAAATACGTTGAAGTCAATTGAAAATAACAAATTTGCCTTTTTCAATGGATTTTTTCCGTTGAAATGTTTTAAGTAGTATTGCTGGTGATTTCTAATATTCTTTATTCCATTAGCTGACCGAAATGTAATGAAAGAATCACCACTTGAACAAGATCAATGTAAAAAGAATATGATACAACTAGATACTTAATTCACATTTCAGATAACCTTGTGGTATTAACCGATCTACCTCTTCTACAATTATTCATTTTATTTGATGATTTGTTCTTCGTATTATACGTGTCAAACAACCTACATAATTTCTTTCATTTTCATCGCCTTTAGTAGTGTGTTTATAATATAACTTCTCAAGGCAATATATTATAAAGCTTATTTTGCTTATTGGATCAAACACAAATGCAACAAGCAACCCTTAGTTAATCTTTTTTGTTCCTTCCTAATAATTCTCATACTTTGATATAATATTCTGTCATCTTACACAATATCTGATCATGATTGCTAACTAATAATGCTAATCGTGACCCTCGCTTTAAATCAAATAATAAATAAATATATCAATAGTGGTAATAAATGGAAAAAATATGTAACTATAATTGAATCCCATGGCTTCAATTTCAGAATTAAAATAAAAGGAAGTGAGAGACATGAACAATTTCTTGAAGTTGGGTTTAAAAAGATCAACAAAAGAGGAAAAATGGGGTGATACAAAACCTAGACCGAAATTCTTCCTTAAGGTGCTGGAATTGGTTCTCTAAACCTTTAATCAACTTGCTATCTCAAAGAACCTAAGCCCACGTTCGAAATGAACGGTCCTAGACCCCGACAGAACCTGGATGAAGAAAGTAGGGAATCGAATGACGCCACAACTCGTCTGCGGAAGAAAGAATTGATAAGTCGAAGCACGAACGCCACATATGATAATCTGATAAGTTTGAAATCTAGTTCTAAAAGAACCTTTATAGAGAAAACCTCTCAGTTGATAAAAATGAAATTTGAAACTTGATGCTTCTTCTTAACATAATGCAACTATTTCAAGAAAAATAAAAGAGAAGAGGTGGTTGAAAATATTAATTAAAACAACTTGTAGGTGGAGAAGAAGTAAACGGGGTAGTTGAGTTGTAGGTGGAGGATAAGTATACGGGGTAGTTGAGTTGTAGTTAAGAGCTTGAAAATTTATTGGTTGAGCTTCTAGAATATCTATTTTCGTCCAACACTCTCTTCTTGCTATTTAAAGCTTCATTTGGGCTCAACATGGGCTGAAATTAGATGGACTAAAGCTTGATGATGTAATTGATATGGTCCACTCTGGGTTTCTTCAAATGTTGCCCCCAAAATGACCAAAATATGCTCAGCAAACAAAGCTTAAAGTTTCTTAGCTCTAGCCCTTGTAATTGGACCAATTAGCTCAAAATTTTGCTTATCGGCATTCAATTCTTCTCCAATTTTACTTCCACCTTGTGTTTTCTCTAATTCACGTCCAAGTGTGCTCTTTACGATACCTTCATCATTCGGGGTCACCATTGTGACAAGAGAAGCATGTAATTAAAAAACAACGAAAATAGAGACTCATGAATACTCCTCTAGAAGAATCTATCATAACCTTGACACATGCTTTCTTGTTATCATTTGAGTCCTACTTCCCATCTCATCCACGTCAGCTCACAAATGATATAATTATGAATAGTCGATCTCATTGAGACAAATACATGTATGATCTCTCCATATCTAACCATCCACTCACAAAATATACATATATAATATATAAATATAAGATATGAAAATCAAATACCAAAATCGACCTTAAAAGAATAACTGCAAACAAACATTAGTGTTTGCCATGATCACCGCTCATAAAATCCCACATGACCCCGAATCTCCCGCACAACATTCAAAAAATCCCACTATTTCCCAACCGATATAACATTTGGTCACCCAGTCTCGTCAGACTCTAGAACATCAGTAATGCTTGGAAGGTTCATCGACCCTAGTCACCCGAGTTCAACGCTTGCAAGGTCACACTATACCCAAACATGGGTTACCTCTATCATCATGATTCTAAGGCATCGTAGCAATATCGTATCTGACCATGTATTTCAACATAACACACTCACCTTGCACTCTCTAATGTCTCTAACCAAGACTCCATCCTTTACTCTTGAAGTCTTCATGGTCTCCTCTACTCTTGTTGAGGTCTTGGCATACCCTGTAAAACATAGTTTGCACCCCCGAGGTTTTCCCTTACATTACAAGGTCGAAAAATCACCAAAATGTGACCCAAAATTTCCATACCAAATAAACCCTAGACCGATCAGTTTTTGACACCCAAAAAATTCATCGAGAAAATTTATACCGAGAATAAAGCTCGAGCAACCGAAACGCTCGACCCAACAAATTTTACGAAGTTTCCTACTCACTCGAAAACCCAACAGTTTCATGGTTTTCCTTATTTTTATATCCTGTCGAGCAATTTGGATGCTCGACCACAGAGTAATAAAATTCGATGCAAAATCAATATTTCTGACAATACACAAGTTTGTCTCCATATGTATTCTCTTTCCACATCATTAGATCCAAAATATGCATTCATATCCCTCGGATACTTACCATGCAAACACACCACTCATCACACGATATTTTTAAAACTTTATGGAACCTATAATTTTAACGTTTCAAATCTCAAGTTATCTCTTCTAGAACTTCTACAGTGCTCATTCATCCATTTGGGATGTATAAACGACATAACTTCTCGCTTTCGAATCAATCACCATTAACATAAGTTAAAAAAAGGATTAGAGGTTCTCACCTTATTTTTGAAGATTTCGACAGTGATTGTGTTTTCTCTAGTGATGATGATGACCTTTTGGTGATGACCAAATGATAATAACAACCTTTACATCTCTTCTCTCCTTTTCCCTTTCTTGGTTTCTTCCTCGCGTTTTATTTTTTCCTTTTCGACCAAATACATCCATATGTCTCATTTTCCATTTTTAATTCCTATTTTGAGACCACGTTTAGCCTCTTTCAGCCCCACTAAAAAACACATCATTTTTAATGGATAGTTCAACAGATTTTTCCGTTGAAATTCTAACGGATACCAACGGACATATATCCGTTGTAATCCATTAAAAATGTCAATTGGAAATCAATGGAAATGCACCACTGAAATATTTATTGATAACCATTGGACATTCCACTGAAAATTTCAATGGGATATCAACATATAATATACGTCGAAAAGTATCAAAGGTTTTTCAACGAGGATCGTCAAATAATCTTGTAGGAATCTGTTTGAATGCTCATTAAAACACCATTAAAAATATGTCAAGATTTCCAACACATGACCATTAAAAATGTTAACGAGTATCCGTTAATATTACCAATGTATGTCCGTTAAGATATTTAAATTCCTAATACAAACTTTTAAAATTTCGAATGTATTTCAACAGTCATTTGGTTTTAATATCAATTGATGAACATTGAAAATGTTACTATTTATACATGGATCTAGTTTCGTCTTAAATTACCAATTCAAGTATAAATTTACTCTAAAACAATATCTTACTCTTAAAATAAAGATATATAGGTCAAGAGAGTGGACATATTTAAGAAAATATCTAATAATAGAAGAGATTACACAAGAATTCTTACTCGGGTTAGAACAATTATGAATTTTGCGTCGATACAAATTTTGTGTTAAGAATGCGATAAAATGTCATGTATATACAAAATATGCAAGAATATAATGCATCAAGATGTTGTTTGAAAACATCTTTATATGGATATTCTTAAAGAGAATTATCAAATTTAGTTTTTGTAGGTGAAGACAACGACGTTAGAGGTGTGATGTTGCAAGAACCAGAATCAAACGAAAGAAACGATGGGTAAGTTATAACAATAACGACGACCAATACATATATTGAAATAGTGTGATACGCTTTTCTAGGAGTTGTCAAGTAAACAAAATAAGAGACTCCAAAGAAAGATACACGAAGATTTTTTAACCAATTTGATGTAACAAACTTACCTAGACCTGAAGGTGTTCATGAATGTTAGTTACATTTATCTTTATCATTAGAAGATTGATGTTTTATAGAAATAGTTGCATCATATTTTTGGGAGTAGACAAATACCTTTTGGAATATAAATTTTGCAGTGCAGACAGATTTTATCCAAAAACATTATATTCACAAAAAATGTATGTAGTACAAAAGATATTCTACATATCCATGAAAACATGTCGAAAATATTATACGAGTCGAAGAAAACCGCTGCATGTATTAGATGACATGTAGAACACTCGACCAATGAATGAAAATACAACATCAATCAGATGGTAAAGTTTGGAAAAAAAATCATCAAGTTATTTTCTGAGTTTGCTTATGAAACAAAAGAAAATATTTATCTTTGCATGTTCACTGATATTTTAATCCATATGAACAATTTATAAGTTAATATGTTTAAAAAGATTGAAAAAATCATTTTCATATAATTATCCTCAAGAGAAGTGTTTATGAAAATAAGTTATATTTCTAAAGCTTGTGGTTACATAACCCCAAATACAAAGAAAAGTTTTAGTGTGTTTTTCCAACTCTTGATTCACGAATTGAGAGATTTGTAAAATAACGAAATTCTTGCATACAACATAAGTACGAAATATAACTTTACATTGAAAATATCAATTTTCCTATGTATGAAATGTTGTATGGATTGACACACACATGAGAGTGGTATGTTCCTATTGCATAGATGACATTGATTCATTTTGTCTCTTACATGGGAAGCAACCTTGTTAGTTTGGGCAGTCATTGATATTTTGGTTAATGTCAAAAGAAACTGATTGATGTGTAACATCAGAACCTGTTGTGTACTTTTCAGTGAGCATCTGATAATATATTTCAATAGATGTCTATTGATAACTGCAATTATTACGAATATGAGAGACACAATCGTTTGTGTACTTTTCAACGGGCACCTGTTGAAAATATCAATGGATATCCATTAATATAGAACAAGCCTCTAACTCTTCGTATTTTATTGTCTATAGGATAGGGTTTTCAACAGGATTCTATTGAAAATATCAATGGATGCTCATTGAAATGCACACGAACGGTTGCATCTCTGATGCTAGTTGATTGGACGATGTTTCAATGGGAATCCATTAATATTTTTTCACAGATCATCATTGAAAATACAACTCCTTAATACATTTAAACCAATTAAAAAAATCTCTAAACGCTTTCGACCAAACGCTCTAAACATCATTTAAAGGGGGGGAACTTCAAAAATACCCTCATAGGGCTAAAATGCTTCAAAAATACCCTTCATTGAAAAAAAAGTTTCAACTTCAAATCTACCCTTAAAATATTGATAATCCCATATTATCCTTGTCGACAATTTTTCTCTCTCCTCTTGAGCACCTCTATTTCTCTCTCCTGTGGCGTGAAATAACAGATTCAGCGAGAGTAGCTTGAAATCGGCATCAGATTCGCTGCCAATAGGTTGAATCATTTGTTGTCAACAAAGAAGTTTGCAATTAAGCACGTTTCGCAGAAAAACCAGGTATGTATAGTGAGTTTTTTGTGTTTCTCTTGTGTTTATTGCAATTATTGAAAACGAGTCTAAACGAGTCATATTTATTGCAATGTCAAAGGTCACCGAGTGGGTCACAGAGTTGTACGGTCGCACTGGGTCACAGAGTCTCATCGAGGGGTCAAAGTTCGAAAAGGGTGAAAGGGTCGCAGGGGTCCAAGGGTAAATGGGTCGAAAAGGGTGAAAGGGTCGCAGGGGTCCAAGGGTAAAGGGGTCGCAAAGGGTCAAAGGGTCGCAGGGGTCAAAGGGTCGGATGGGAAAGGGGTCGCAAAGGGTCGCATGGGTCCAAGGTTTGCATGGGAAAGGGGTTGCAAAGGGTTCAAAGGGTTGCATGGGTCCAAGGGTCGCATGGGAAAGGGGTCGCAAAGGGTTTAAATGGTCGCATGGGTCCAAGGGTCGCAGAGATAAAGGGGTCGCAGGGGTCCAAGGGTCGCAGAGATAAAGGAGTCGCATGGGAAAGGGGTCACAAAGGGTTGAAAGGGTCGTAGGGTCCAAGGGTCGCATGGGTACAAGGGTCGCAAAGGGGTACAAGGGTCGCAGAGGTACAAGGGTCGCAAAGGGGTACAAGGGTCGTAGGGGGGTCAAAGGGTCGCAGGGGTACAAGGGTCGCACGGTCGCACTGGATCACAGAGTCTCATCGATTCGCATGGTCGCAGTGGGTCACAGAATTTACCCCTCTTTTTATGTTTTTGTTACAGGTGTAATAGATACGGTGGATGAGAAAATCACACTGATTTATTTTTTGTATGATGGTAAATGGGAAAACAACCCAAAAGGAGAATCTGAATGGGTTAGTAGAGTTCAGGAAAACCAGAGAGTATTTTTCTTATGTCCTCCGGTTAGTCTGACATACCAGCAACTGATTGATGAGTTATGCGCAGAGATGATGGTGGGAAATAATACAACGAAGTTGACGTTAAGCTATCTGCCCAATATATGTGAAAATAGGAAGCCGGAATATATAATGAATGACAAACATCTTATTTGTTATCTATTCGATCGCATAAGAGGAATTCGACCACTGCTGTATGTGGAGATAGAATCGGCAAGTGTGAATTGTGAAATCAAAATTGAGAGGGAAATTGAGCCTCTAATTCCTGCTTTTGGAAGCATTGCTAAAGAAGGTGAGGATCGAGGTGTTGTAGATTATGATGATTGTGTTATTGTTGGTCTAGATAACAAAAGTAGAGTTGAGAGTAATCGGGACACAATAGATATTTTGGATTCGAATAATTCTGATAGTGAACATACATATTTTGGATTCGGATAATTCTGATAGTGAACATACAAGCGGGTTAAGAGAAGATGGTGGTGTGCCATGAATGTGGTAGTTGATGGAGTTGTTTGCGGCAGTAATAAAGTTGATTTTGATGTGCCAACAGAGCATAAGTATGGTGATGGTGAGAACAACTCGGAAATGGTAGTTCACAATAGCGAAAATAATATCTTTGAGTTCGAAGATGGATTGAATCTTAAAATTGGGCAATAATTTGATAGCAAGAAGGATGTACAAGCATTTGTAAAGAAGAGTTCAATCGAAGCTTCGTTTAGATATACAACATTGAGATCTGATACGAAGCTGTGGAAAGTACGATGCAAGTTTTCCGGAAATGGTTGTAAATGGAAATTACCGTGGCAACAATCCCGAATTCCCAAACGGTTTAGTGTGAGAACACACCATCCCATTCATAACTGTTCAACTGTATCTAAACGGACCGAAGCTACAAAGGGTACAACGCAAATGGTTAAGGATTATTTGAAAGAGGAATTTGCCGGAAGTTATGAAACACCTCCAGCAAAAGAATTGATGGCTCGTGTAAAAGCAAAATATGGTGCCAATGTATCGTATTTGATGGCATTAAGAGGCAAATGC
>CM071867.1:20950508-20962114 GCA_036759665.1 Gynandropsis gynandra
GCCCGATCGGGCATGGCATGTGTGGCCGCTCGGGCACAAGGCAAAATGGGCACAATGCTTGCCCGAGTCGTGCTAAATGGTCCACACAATTGGCCGTAGGTTTTGCCCATCGTGCAAGGGTTGTGCCCGACCGGGTGAGGCTTTTCCATGCTCAATCTCGCCCCGTTTGTCCCGTGATGATCCCCGAAGTTGCTCCTTAGCTCCGTGCATGTTCCTTTAGCTCCAAAATAGTCCAAATACGCGTAAAAACCTGTAAGAACATGAAAAGCACGAAAGCAAGTAAAACGGATACGGAATCATACGTAGAACATCACATATGTATCAAAAACGTCTCCTAAATCATGCAAGAAATACGTATGAAAACGAGATGATCAATTGCAACAGGTGGTACCGGACGGACGTGATGTCGTTGTGATATCTGATCGCCATAAAAGCTTGATCAAAGCAGTCAAAGAAGTGTATAAAGAAGCTGATCATGGTTTTTGTGCGCGTCATATATCGCAAAGTATAAAGAGCTACGTCAATAAAGGCCATGGTAGAAAGACTTCAAAGGGTGATACTGTGGCAAAAATGTTCTTCAAATGTGCGACAGTATACACAGAGAACGAATTTGAAGTGCTATAGAATGATTTGAAGGCCAAGTACAAAAATGACTTTTGTGACTTTTGTGACCTCTGCGACCCTTGTACCCTTTGCGACCCTTGCACCTCTGTCACCCTTGTACCTTTTGCGACCCTTAGACCCCTACGACCCTTAGACCCCTACAACCCTCATACCCCTATGACCCTTGTACCCCTGCGACCCTTGTACCCCCTTGCCACCCTTGTGACTGTTGTGACCTTTGTGGCCATTTTTGACCTTTCTGACCTTTGCGCAGGTATCCTAATGTTGCAAAGTATTTGGAGAAAGAGGAACTTGATCCCGTTAAATGGGCAAGATCCAAATTTAAGAGGGAAAGGTACAACTTATTAACCACTAATAGCGCCGACTCAATAAATTCAACGTTGAAGAAGTAAAAAAAGTTTACGATCCTAGGGCTTTTAGATATTTGTTTGGGAAAGACAGTGGAATGGTTCAATAGGTATAGGTTGGAAGCAGCTACCGGTGATGATTCTCAAAAGTTAACACCTTACGTTGAGAAAACGTTACATGAACGGTTTGGTCAGGCATCCAAGTACGATGTTATTGAATTGAACAGTCCGAGTGATGAGTATGAGGTGAGAAATGAGATGGGTAGAAGATTTGTAGTGAGTCTTCAAAAAAGAACGTGCGAATGCAAAATGTTTGATGTGGATAAGTATCCATGCAGTCACGCAATTGCGGTAGCACATAAGGTTGGTAAAGGTCACAAGATACCAGATCTATGTTCAAACTACTACCTTCAGGAGACATGACGTTTGGCTTACCAAGAAACCGTGTATCCGGTTCCTAATTGCAGTGATTAGGACATTCCCCTTCAGTGACTGAATTTACGATTCTACCTCCTATGCTGGCTCAGAAAAGGAAAAGCGGGAGACCTAAAGAGAATCGTTATCCTGGACCCGGTGAGGCTCGGAGAAGTACCCCATCTTCGTCGAGACAAACCCCATCTGTTTCGTCGAACAAACCCCATCTTTGTCGAGAGAAACCCCGTCTTCTTCGTCGATACAAAACTCATTTGTGTCGACAAAAACCCCGTGTTTTTCGTCATTACAAATCCCATCTTCAAAAGCCAGCATCACTAACAGTGTTTGGAACGTGACAACCGAGACAACGCCGACTTCAAAAAAAAGAAAGGTTTGTTAGTTAGTAATTGTGTAATACTATATTATTTGTATTATTTTGACTAAACCTTTTGGGACTTTCATCGTTATAATTCGATAAATTCTTCATTATAATTTGACCCATGCGACCCTCAAATGGATTAATTTAGAACCCATCCGACTCATACGACCTCATGCGAACAAATATGACCCATGCGACCAACGCGATCTCATGCGAACAAATATGACCTCATGCGAACAAATATGACTCATGCGACTAATGCGACCCCCAATTGGATTAAATTAGAACCCATCCGAAATTTTGATCATTGTTAATCTATAAATTCATCGATTTCATATGTATCGATCCTTATATGCGACCATACGACCCATGCCATTACCAATATGCCATTATCAATTTAGAATCAATATAGAAAAAATATAATAATATCGACATTTGAAAACAATGTTGAATGTATTTTTTGAAATTTTGTCAAACTCATCCGACGAGTTCTTAAAACACTACTATCGCTTTTGAAGCACATACATTGGTTATACACAACTCAACTAGGGACACATGGGTCGTAATCTGTTTAACCATTGATTGAAGTTATAAATGTATTGTTTTGATTGGTTTTTTATATTTTATCACTATAAACCCGTAAATTCGTCGACTTCGCATGTATTGATCCTTGTATGTGACCGTGCGACCAATGCGACCCATGCGACCCTCAATTGGCATTAATTAGTTTGACATTTTAAATGTATTGTTTTGATTTGTTTTTGACATTTTATCATTATTTATCCGTAAATTCGTGGATTTCGCATATATTGATCCTTATATGTGACCATGCGACCCTCAATTGGTATTAATTAGTTTGACGTTTTAAATGTACTGTTTTGATTTTTTTTGACATTTTATCATTGTTAATCCGTAAATTCGTCGATTTCGCATATATTGATCCTTATATGCGACCATGTGACCCATGCGACCCTCAATTGGCATTAATTAGTTTGACGTTTTATCATTATAAACCTGTAAATTTGTCGATTTCGCATGTATTGATCCTTATATGTGACAATGTCACTCATGTGACCCGCCGAAAATTCCGTCACCAAAATTCCCGCCGAACTTTTCATCATATTAGAAAATTTTTTAAAAAATAATATCTGCAGGTCATGTCTTCTCGAATTCCATCTGACGGCGATTCGATATCCAGGTCATGTCTTTTCGAATTACAGTCGTTTGCTTTTATACAACAACGACACACACACACTCTCTCTCTAACTTTCATTCCATCAATTTTTCCGAAAATGTTACATTTCCCTTCTTTTTTCAGAGAGATTTTTCCGCGCTATCTAGAAGAGAACTACATTGTAATCTTCTTCATCAGTCTCTTTGTCGGTATGTTACATGTAGAGAATGTAAAGATTTGACTTGTTTTTTCGCTTTTTTGTTACAGGACATCCCGAAGATATTCTTCGATGGTTATATTTACGGGAAAATGAGGGACAACAACACGGTAACGCTTAAATCGAATGGGTCTAACAGAAGATGGAAAGTCAAGTTGGATGGCTCCAGATTCACTGATGGGTGGAAAGATTTCTCCAACGATCTAGACTTAAGTATTGGGGATTACTTACTTTTCACTCATGAAGGTGACATGGTCTTTCACGTCACCTTCGCCACTCCTGCTCCGAGGATTTTACGAGAAACTATGGTACCAGTCACTCGTTCGAATCTGGCCGCAGATGCATTGGTAAGTGACTTCAATATGGTTTTATTATTTTCATGGGTAAGGATTTTCACGATTTTTATTCCTTTCTTCGGATGTCGCAGACACTTCTGATAGGATTTGCGAGGTCGAGCGGTCTTTGCCATAGACGATGTAAGATATATCTGATGCTAGGATACTCCATGCCGTGGGAGGCAAATCTAAGGCCCGTGGCACGTGGTGGCGCTTCCATCAGAAGGGGTTGGAGAAAGTTTTGTCTTGACCATCGACAGACCAATGGTTGTACCCTCGTAGTCCAAATATATAAGCATGGACCAATACTTGTGCTTCAGTTTTTCCCTAAAACAGGGTCTAACAATAACAATGTTTGAGTTTCAGTTGTGTTTTGTATTTGGATGTTTTTTGAACTTGAACATTCACTTGAACTTAAAATTTCATTTTACAATGATTCAATAGTAAGTACTATTGTTAGTATCGCTGTTTTTGTGGATTTAGTATTCTTGTAACAAGAGTCACGAGGAACAAGGGTGGCAGAGGGACAAGGGTCGCACGGGTTCAAGGGTCACAGAGGGACAAGGGTCGCACAGGTCCAAGGGACAATTGTATTTGTAAATAATAAATAATAAAATTTTCATATGATTTGTAAATAATTGTAAATAATAAATAATAAAATTTTCATATTATTTGTAAATAATTGTATTTGTAAATAATAAATAATAATTTATTCATATTATTTGTAAATATTATTGTATTTTTAAATAAGAAATAATAAATTATTCATATTATTTTTAAATAAATGTATTTTGGGTCCGAGGGTTGTAGAGGTACAAGGATCGCAAAGGTATAAGGGTCACAGGGATCCGAGGATCGTAGAGGTACAAGGGTCGAAGAGGTATAAGGGTCACACGGATCCAAGGGTCGCAGAGGTACAAGCGTCGAAGAGGTACAAGGGTCGCAGGGATCCGAGGGTCACGACCCTTGTACCTCTGCGACCCTTGAACCTCTGCGACCCTCGGATCCCTGCGACCCTCGGACCATTGTACCCATTCGACCCTTGACCCTGCGACTTTTTTACCCTTGCGACTCCTTTTATTATTATAAAGAAAATTTTAAAAAATAACAATGTACCAAATATTTAAAAATAACAATGTACCAAATATTTAAAAAATAACAAGGTACCAAATATCAAGTTAATCTCAGGGTGGAGGGACACATTTTCCATTACTAAATACATCAGCCGCAATCTTCTCATGCATGGAAACAATATTTTCGTCGCAAATGCAGTGTAAATCATTACGTACTTTCATTACCGAGGCTTCTAAGTATTTGTATGAGTAAATACCACAGTAATTCCCGCTTTCGTTCTGTACACCTTCATAATACTCATATTTCCATTTACCTTGTCTAGAAGCCAAAGAAGGAAACCCTCCGAGAATGAACATCTTGGGGATAGCTTTTCTTAGATTCTCAATCACCAGATCGATATGCGATTCCTTAAACCTCGTATGGCAGTCGTATATCGTGATGCATCAGGTTTTGAAATCCGCTTTGATGGCTACCCAATGACATCCTATATATATACTCTCGCGCGAGAAAATGTTTAGAATCGCGACAAAACCTTCGAAAGCACTCATTGGTTCCGTACTTCTGAATGGATACTTGTCATTCAAACAATCACTAAGAATTTCCGGCAAAGTGTCCATATTCTCGTACGACCAATGCTTGAGGATCTCCATAAAAAACATAGGACAAACGTAAAGTTTCTTAAATATCGCGGGGAACGTCTTCATGTGACAATACTGCATCAACAAAACCTCCTCCAATTGCTGCAAAAAATAAAAACAATTTAACACACATGAATACATATGACACAAAATGACCTCTATGACTTCGGATTTAAAATAATTTACATCATCTTTAAGCTATACATTGGACGTTAATATAATCTTCCAAAACTCTAGCCCCCGGGGAGTATCTAGATCAGATCTCCACCAACTCTCATGTCCAGGTTTCGTCAGGAATATATATAGAGCAGTCAACCTTTCACCGTTTGCGTGAATAAACGAAGTTTCTCGGGTTATCGATCCCTTTTCTAATCCCTTGGGCGTCCACCAAAACGAAGGTTCTTCATCCATCTTTTTATCGGGTTCTTAAACCACCTTTTTTTGGGTTCTTAAACAACCTTCTTTTGGGGTTCTTGGACTCCACCAACATCTTTCCCTCGCCCTCTCCCTCGTAATGTTCTTGCTCTTTTCGCCGACGGAGGTTCAACATATGCCTTCCGTGGTCTTAAAACTCGTTTACGTACCGTCGGAGGTTCAACATATGGCGCAGAATCCTTCGATAAAGGTCCAACACCTGCATAAAATTTATTTCATTAAACATATGGAGATCAATGCGACCCTGTGACCCATGCGACCTATGCAGACCCATATGACCCATTCGATCTTTTGTGACCCATTCCACCCATACGACCCATTCTACCCATACGACCAATTCGACCTTTTGTGACCCATTCGACCCATACGACCAATGCGACCTTTGTGACTCAAAAGACCATACTTACTTAGTGGAACTTCTTTATCCTTAGAGGGGACCTCTTCGAGAGGATCTAATGTAGTATCCTTAGAAGGAACCTCCTTATCCTTAGAGGGGGCCTCTTCGACAGGACTGACTGTAGGTTCCTCGGAAGGAACCTCCTTAGGGGGGCCTCTTCGACATGAAAAACTATAGGTTCCTTGGAAGGAACCTCCTTAGGGGCACCCTCTTCGACTGGACCGACTGTAGTTTCCTCGGAAGGAACCTCCTTAGGGGCGCCCTCTTCGACTGGACCGACTGTAGTTTCCTCGGAAGAAACCTCCTTAGGGGCGCCCTCTTCGATTGGACCGATTGTAGTTTCCTCGTCAGCGACTTCATCGACAGCAACCACTGGAGCATCTGCATAAAATTACTTCATTCATTAGATGCGACCCTTCTACTTATACGACCGTGCGACTTATGCGTCTTTTACGACCCATGCGACCCATGCCGACTCTCGATGGAAATTGACTCAAATGAACTTTTTCACTATTTATTACTTACTTGGTGGAACTTCATCAGGAGTAACGACTGCATTAACCTCTCTGAATGGTGGCGGCAGATGCAATATTTTCAATTAATCTCGAAATGTTTGCCAAATACTCTTCTGAGCCATCTCCAGAGTCATTTTCAAACTCTGACTCAACCGGCTCTTCGTTTGGCACTGGATATGAACGTTGAAGGAATTCATCATCTTTAACACTTCCAGAAGATTGGTTTGTGGTGCTCGCATCTATCTCGACAGATTTTGATTTTGATTTTTCAACACATTTGGGATTTGCCGCCTCTACTTTTGTATTAGGCAAATGAAACCCGACATCCCTTAGAAGATCTCTGACAGCGTTGATGATTCTTTTCTCCGACTTATTTTTTTCCTTCACTAATTTCTGCTCTAGTGTCAGCCGGACTGCAGCTTCTTTTCCTTCAGCTTCATCTTCATCCTCACCTTCTCTTTCAGCTTCAGCTTCAGCATCACCAACTCTTTCTTCATCACCTTCAGCTTCAGCATCACCAACTCTTACTTCATCACCTTCAGCATCAGCTTCATCATCTTCAATCTCTATCATTTTTTCAGCCACACTCTTTTTCCTCTTAGTGCCCTTCCCTTTCCCCTTCCCTTTCCCATTCTTTTGATCACCAAGAACTGCTTTTCACGTCAGCAGTTCTTGCTCACGGATGTCCTCCCAACAAATACCCTTCGGATTTCTATGAATATGTTCCATCCATATCTGAACATCGGGATCGTGGCATCCCTCATAGTCGTCCTGATAAAAAACTAAACCTACCTCTTCGTGTTCAGCACGAAGAATATTTCAAATATCCTGAAAAACAAAAAATAACCAGTATTACCCTCTGTAACCCTTGTGTAATTATTACCTTAGAATCTCCGATCAGCCTTATCACGTCTACATACTTTAGGTTAATACTGGATTTAACCATCTTCTTGTACATTCTTGGGCATGATGGATCCGCATCCATAAACATCAACATACCATCCTTTTCCGTCCAAACTAAGGATGGTTTCGAAAGGAAGTACCTACAACATTAAAACAAAATGATAAGAATGCAAAAAGTACGAAAACATTCATTTGATTCGAATAATATATACAACTTACCATTAGTGGGATCATGAAACCGCCACAATACCATTTTGGTTTCGGCGATTCCCCGCTAACGTGCTTGCGGCAAGTATCCACAATCTTCTCGAATGTGTAACGCCCCCTTGGAAAGTGTTCATAAAATTCCAAATCATCAACCATGTCAACGATATCATGGCTGATAGAGATGTCTGATGAAGGCTTGTGAGCCATAACTTGCGCCAACAAAATCAAAGTTGCCAACCTCTTCCGGTCCTCGACATTCTCCGTCTTCACAAGTTTTCCAATGATTTGTGTGGGGGTCACCTTTCCACGGCCGAAATTCTTCTGCCTTAATGTATCACCCCTTTTGGATTCCCATCCTTTGGGATATGATCCGTAGTTCAATCCAGAAATTAGTGCGTGCTCCACTATAGGGTACCGGATGGGGACACCGTTTAAGACGAACCACAACTCCTTCTTGTCCCGCACAATCACGGAGTGATTTAGGAGGATAGACATTTGAACCTTAGTCAATGTGGAGTCACATTGAAAATGGAAGAAATGCTTAAATTGCGAATCCTTGTCGAAGTAATGCAACTCGTATTTATCTAAGATTCCTCTTAGCTTCGTTATTGTCTCGTCAGGACAACACTTGGTGATGATCTTTGGCATTCTGTCCATGTGCTTGAATTCATACACAAACTTCGGCTTTGGCGCCACCTGCAAAATGAACAATTAATTAAGAATACTTTATACTTCTACCGAGTCAAGCGACCCATGCGACTCAACCGACCAATGCGACTCAACCGTCCCATGCGACTCAACCGACCCATAAGACTCAACCCATCCATGAGACTCAACCGACCCAAACCGACTCACTGAGACTACCAACTCAAACAACCCTTAGACCCCCTACGACGCTCAAACGACCATTGTGACCCAAACTGACTCACTGAGACAACCGACTCAAACGACCCTTAGACTCCATGCGACGCTCAAGCGACCATTGCGACCCAAATCGACTCACTGAGACTCAACAGACTCAATGACACTCACACCCATTTCAAATAGATAAACCATTTTGGGACTCGACAGCCTGCAAAATCCTAGAAATCGACGCTTAACCGACCATTGCGACCCAAACCGACTCACTGAGACAACTGACTGTTGCGACTCAACCGACTCACTGAGACTCAACAGACTCATTGACACTCACACCCATTTCAAATCAATAAACCATTTTGGGACTCGACAGCCTGCAAAATCCTAGAAATCGATCTACTTACACTTATTGACGCCATTGAAGATTGACTCGTGCTCTCTTCCTCACTACTGTTGCTGCTGATTCTAGCCATTTCCTTCTTTCCAACTTCGAATCGATCCTTCTCAAGTTCGAAATCACTTGTTCTTTCTTGCTTTTGACACGGTTTGACAGTTTTTCACGTCGTAAAACTGCAGAACGTGGGTTTTTTCACGGTTGAAAATTAAGGGTAAATTTGTCTTTTCTCTAGTTTTTTTCTCGATAAAATAATTATTTTAGGGAAGGGTATTTTTGAAGCGTTTTAGCCCTACGAGGGGATATCTGATATTCTCCCCATTTAAAGCATGATACGAGAGGATTGTGGCGGGTTCCACTAGAGCCTCGCCACCACCTCCTTTACCACCATATCATCCTTCGTCACCGATTTCGGCGCCCCTGATTTTTTATAATGATGGTGATATGGTGGATATCAATCCATTTATTGATAACTTTAACGTCCATATCATTAACGCCGAATGGTCAGATGGAATAATAAGATATAAAATCTTTGTTTATTTTTAAATTATATTATTTCAAATTATATTAAATTTTCTAATGAAAATTAATATGTGGGATTGATGTGGATACTGTGTTGAAACATACAATGAATTACATCATCCAAATATCGCATGTATTACACAAGACAAGTGACACTATATGTTGTATGCCGCCGATTGTGGTGTAGTTTCATTGCAACTTTTTGAAATTTTTTAAATTATTAATTAATAAATTTTATTGAAATTACTAATGTTGTTATTGTTTTCGTTGCATATACCTTATAGATAGGGTAAGAGCCACATGTCGCGCATCTACGCCACATGGATACGCAACATGCAATCGCGGCTTGAGTTCATGTTGAACAACACCAAAAATATTTCATTCAAGAAGAAACACCAAATAAACATGAGCTATGAATGAAGTATTCAACCAACTCGTCCAATATTGGATTTTCAAGACTTCAAGGCCAAAGGTAGAAAGACAAAAAAATCTCGATACGATGAAAATGGTCTCATAGATAATCTGCATTGCCATATCTTGAGAACAAAATCATTTTCAAGGAGATTAAACCAATACGGGACGAAAAAAATTTGAAGGAAAAGAAGAAACAATTGGATTCTAGGGTTTTCTTGATTTTATAATAAAAAGAATCATTCTATTAATCAATTTAATTCAATTATTATATGAATTGAAAAGAATCAAACAAATTCTAGATTTTTATATGCGACCAAGTATTTTAAATATGCCCAAACCAAAATGATATCAGTTTGTTCACTTCGATTCCATTTAAATAACTCCCAACTAGGGCTGAATAAATAATGAATATTTATGAATATCCGACTATTTGTATTTGTATTCGACGAATATCTATATTTATTATTTCTATTTATATTTTTAAATTCAGATATTTGTAAATACGAATATTTGTCGAATATACGGATATTCGTCGGATATACGGATGTGAACCTAACTTTTTTTAACATAATTACATATACATATATATATATACATATATATGTGTAAGAATTTTAAATAAAAAGCCAATAATAATTGAATATAATCTAAAACTAAAATTCAAATCATACCAAGATGCAAAGATACATAATATAAATAAAAAAACACCTAATCTTCACATGCATCTCCACATCAGTCATTTAAATTTAGTTTCGTCGATAATTTTATGAATATCACCATTCACCTAAAACAATAAAACAAATTGCTAGATTATCAAATTAATACACTAAAATAAAAACTCGCATAGAAGTGATATATTTAGTGAATTCTATTGTTTCATATCTTCTAATGTTTTTATAACATTATCCAATCCATTTGGATTAGAATAAATCTTGATTGCAAAAGTATTTGATATTTTAATCCTCCAATCATAAATATATTGCATATTTGTCTATATATTTAAATTATGAGTGTTTAAATAAGATTAATAAATTTTTTTATTTTCAATTTGATCATTAAAATCAATTTTGTTATATATGTATCTATATATTAACTAATTTTTTATTTAATACTTACGGATACGAGTAGTTCGGATAATTGAGTCTACTATTTATATTTATATTTATATTTGTCGAATAGCTGATTTTTAATTTTTGTATTTTTATTTTTGTCAACGGATATTCGAAATTTCGATTACGAATCGAACACAACTCGGATACGAATACTTCGAATACTTTGCTCTACCTCAACTCCCGAAACAATGTCCAGCCGGGGGATTATCAAAAATACCCCTGTAGGGCTAAAGTGCTTCAAAAATACCCTTAGCTGAAAAAAAAAAGTTTCAACTTCAAATCTACCCTTAAAATATTGATAATCCCATATTACCCTTGACGATAATTTTTCTCTCTCCTCTAGAGCACCTCTAATTCTCGCGCGAAAATTACTCTTCCCCCACACCACAACAGATTCGGCGAGAGTAGCTTGCAATCGGCATCAGATTCGCTGCCAATAGGTTGAAATCCTTTGTTGTCAACAAAGAAGCTTGCAATTAAGCACGTTCCGCAGAAAAACCAGGTATGTATAGTGAGTTTTTCGTGTTTCTCTTGTGTTTATTGCAATGTCAAAGGTGACAGAGTGGGTCACAGAGTCGTACGGTCGCACTGGGTCACAGAGTCTCATCGAGGGGTCAAAGGGATCAAAGGTCGTCGCAGGGGTCCAA
>CM071867.1:20970346-20982910 GCA_036759665.1 Gynandropsis gynandra
TTCCCTTTCCCCTTCCCTTTCCCTTTCTTTTCATCTCCAAGAACTGCTTTCCGCGTCAGTAGTTCTTGCTCACGAATGTCCTCCCAACAAAGTCCCTTCGGATTTCTACGAATATGTTCCATCCGTATCTGAACATCGGGATCGTGGCATCCCTCATAGTCGTCCAGATCTAGACGTGAAAAGTATTCTTCGTGATCAGGACAAAGAATACTTCGAATATCCTGAAAAACAAAAAATAGCCATTATTACCCTCTGTGACCCTTGTTTTCCTTGTGACCCTTGTATAATTGTTACCTTAGAATCTCCGATTAGCCTTATGACTTCTGCAGACTTTGTTACCTTAGAATCTCCGATCAGCCTTATGACTTCTGCGTACTTCAGATTAATACTGGATTTAACCATCTTCTTGCACATTCTTGGGTATGATGGATCCGCATTCTCTACATCAACGTACCATCCCTTTCTGCCCAAACTAGGGATGGTTTAGAAAGGAAGTAACTGCAACATTAAAAAAAAAATAAGAATGCAAAAAGTATGAAAAAATTCAAGTTATTCGAATAATATATACAACTTACCATTAGTGGGATTATGAAACCGCCACAATACCATTTTGGTTTCGGTGATTCCCCGCTAACGTGCTTGCGGCAAGTATCCACAATCTTCTCGAATGTGTAACGCCCCCATGGAAAGCCTTCACAAAATTACAAATCATCAGCCATGAACCATGTCAATGAGATCATGGCTGATAGAGTTGTCTGATGAAGGATTGTGAGCAATAACTTGCGCCAACAACAACAAAGTGCCCAACCTCTTTCGATCCTCGTCATTCTTCGCCTTCACAAGCTTTCCAATGATTTGTACGGGGGTCACCTTTCCACGGCCGAAACTCTTCCGCCTGAATGTATCACCCCTTTTGGACTCCCATCCTTTGGGATATGGTCCGCAGTTCAATCCGGAAATTAGTGCGTGCTCCACTATAGAGTACCGGATGGGAACACCGTTTAAGACGAACCACAACTCCTTCTTGTCCCGTACAATCACGGAGTGATTTAGGAGGATAGACATTTGAACCTTAGTCAATGTGGAATCACATTGGAAATGGAATAAATGCTTAAATTGCGATTCCTTCTCGAAGTAATGCACGTCGTATTCATCTAAGATTCCTCTCAGCTTCGTTATTGTCTCGTGAGGATAACACTTGGTGGTGATCTTTGGCATTCTGTCCATGTGTTTGAATTGATACACAAACTTCGGCTTTGGGGCCACCTGAAAAATGACCAATTAATTAAAGAATACATTATACTTCATGCGACTCATGCGACTCATGCGACTCATGCGACTCATGCGACCCATGCGACCCATGCGACCCAACCGACCCTTTGGCTCAACCGACCCATGCGACTCGACTGAACCATGCGACCCAAACCGACTCACTGAGACAACCGACTCAAACGACCCTTAGACTCCCTGCGACGCTCAAACGACAATTGCGACCCAAATCGACTCACTCAGACTCAATAGACTCACTGACACTCACCCCCATTTCAAAACAATAAACCATTCTGGGACTCGACAGCCTGCAAACCCTACAAATCGACGCTCAACCGACCATTGCGACCCAAACCGACTCACTGAGACAACCGACTCTTGCGAGTCAACCGAATCACTGAGACTCAACCGACTCATTGACACTCACACCCATTTGAAATTAATAAACCATTTTGGGACTCGACATCCTCCAAAACCCTAGAAATTGATCTACTTACACTTATTGACGCCATTGAAGATTGACTCGTGCTCTCTTCTCCACCGCTGCTGATTCTAGCCATTTCATTCTTGCCAACTTCGAATCGATCCCTCTCAAATTCGAAATCACTTGTTCTTTCTTGACTTTTACTCTTCCAAAATGCGGATTTGGCTTTTACTCTCCTAGAATGCGGGTTTTTTCACGTTCGAAAATTAAGGGTAAATTTGTCTTTTTTACAGTTTTTTTTCGATTAAATAATTATTTTAGAAAATGATATTTTTGAAGCGTTTTAGCCCTACAAAAATATATCTGATATTCTACATGTCCAGCCATAGTCCCTTTCGGGCCATGGATATCCATACGGTATATACTGATTACTGAAAGTAACAATTATTTGTGTGCGCTGTATCATATATACGTATAAAACATTTCATCATGAAACCAAGATGCTGAGAAAGAGGCCATGGGAGATTAATTGCCATCATGGGCCAAAAGAATCCATGGGCCTCAAATAGAGAAAGCCCATCATGGAGCGAAAATTACCACGTGATTCATCACACAAGTATGAAAGTAAAAGTGACTTCTATATATATATTGGACAAATAGCGGATATTCGTAAATATTCGACTATTCGTATTTATCGAATATTCGATTTTATTATTCGTATTCGTAAATTCGGATATTCATAAATGCGAATATCCGAAAATATTTGGATATACGTATTTATATTCAAATCAATTGTTTTAAAAAAATAATTAATAAAAAAATTCTTATATAAAAGTTGATAATTATCAAAATATAATTCATATATAGTCTTCAAATTGTACAAATACAGAAAAAATATAATATTAATAACGAAAGAGTAATCAAATCAATCTCTCAATCATTTAAATTTAACTTCGTGGATGACTCCACTAGGGTCGCCAATTCATCTAAAACAACATAAAAAAATTATTACAATATCATATCAAATATCAAATACAGTAAAATAAAACTAGAATAAAAGATATATACTTACGAAGTTCTATTTTTTCGATATCTTGCAATATGTCCATAACATTATCTATTCCACCTGTATTACAAATTCAATCTTGAGTGCAAATTAAAGCTTCATCCATATTAGCAGTCATACAACTACGATAAACTAATCACATGACCTCCTGTAATAAAAATCGACTCTGAAGCAACTATAGATGCCGGAATAGCCAAAAGATCTCTTGCCATCAAAGAATGAATTTTATACTTAGAACCTATAGTTTTCAACCAATACAAAATATCTAAATTACTAACATCTTCTTTACATTCTTCAGAAATATTTTTCCAATTCTGATTTCATAACCCCTACTCCTTAATTTTTACGTTTCAAATAATCTCGAAGCAACCAATAAAAAGTTTATCAATTATATTTGTAGTCCTCCAAATTTTAAATATGGTAACTGTTTGTTTATATATTTTATATTTGATTTAAATAAAATTAATAATGTTTTTATTTATAATTTGATCTTTAAAATTAATTATATATATTATCTATTTAATATTTACGGATACGAATAATTGCAAATAATTGAATATACTATTTGTATTTTTCGAATATCTAATTTCTAATATTTTTATTTGTATTTTGTTCCTTCGGAATTTGCATTTTCGAATCGAATACGATTCGAATACGAATCGGATACGAATACCTCGAATATTTTGCCTAACTTTATCGCTATATATTAAATTTAAATTTCAGCCTCGGAGAAAATGTGTTTTTTAGACTTACCATTTATGTTAATTTGCCTTTTTTTTGTTGCTGAATAAACATAGTAGAAAAGCAACTGTATTAGTTTGCCCGTCATTTCAGAAGTAAAACGTTTTTTTTTTTAAATTTTAGCAGCCATAAGTTTTGAATAAATAAAAATAATAATTAGTTAATACTTTTCTCTATATTAAATTATTTATATTCTTAATTTTGTTTTGCTTTCGGTTCTTTACTTGTATTGTCGGAGACAAAGGCTTCTACTTTGTAAGTTCCCTTTTATCTATACAAAACGGCCAATTTACCCTTTCTTATTTTATTTTACTTTGCAATTATTTTCCAAGAGCAAAAGAAGGTTGAAAAAGTAATATATATTTTAATTGTTGTAAAAAAACTCAAGCATTTGAATAGAAAATTCCAAATCCCATATTACCAAACAAATATTCCGTGGAATATTTAATGGTTTAATATATGGTCAGTATTCATATCACTCTATTTTATTTTTAAAAAATAGATAAAATTTATATGTGTTACAATAAATTATATCTCATTCTAATTCACGTTTTTTTATTCAATTTGAAAAAACTAATATATTTTCGAAGATAGAAATTTGAATTTACAATGACCAACTATTTTTATATTTAATCTATCAATTAAATTAAATACTCTTAACTAAATTATTTTAATAAATAATGTTAACTCTATATACACATTATAATTAAACTAAATATCTTAAAAAACTATGATCATCATTTTATGTTTTCATACCTGACATGAGACCATAGACATGAGACCACCGATATGAGAAGAGATCCGAATTATTTATAAATACTTATTTTTTAATTGTTATCTTATTAAGAAGGTTGTGAAAGTTTAATGTCTTTTGCGCAATATTAAATAGTTAATGGGTTAAAGTGTAATTATTAAAAGTTTTAATAATATATAAATGACGAAAAACAGTTTTTCAATATATAAATCATAATCACGCAAATCGAAACCCATCAAAGAAAACGAAGAACGAAAGACAATATTTTCGTTCTAGACCAAAACCTCGCACCAACGGTTCATAGCGGATCTTGATCTCGGCGTGGATATTGGTAGAGGGCATGTACAATCAAGTCTAGCATCCGATTATCTTCATATTTAACGAAACAGGTATCATCGAAATTGTTTCTAATTATGTTCTTCGTTGAAACCCTAAAAACAATCCATGAACATGACTAGATCGAATAACTGATTTGTAAACACGCTTCCGCACTCGAATTAGCAACCAAATAGTGGTATCAGAGCCTCTGGTCGTCTATTTAGGATTAGTTTTTTTTATTTTTTGTGAAAATCGGATCGAAATCTGTCACTGGAACCACACAGCTGAAAATGAACCTGGGTGGTGCAGGCACCCCGTCACGAGCGAGCGAGCGTCGCACAAGCGCCCCGACATCGTACGACGACCTGTGCAGCAACCGGAGCGGGCGTTCCATCGAGCACGGGCAGGCGTCAATTCCAGCAACGACACTGCGAGAAAAGGTTCCAAACCCTAGCCCGAGTCAGCCCGAGCGGGGGGATCTATTCGAGCCCGGGCGGGTGACACTTAGGGCGGCGACACTAAGGGTTTCGGAAACCCTAGCCCGAGCGGGCTCGTTCCCGCCAGCCCGAGTGGGGTCATCCCCACCAGCCCGAGCGGGATCCTCCCCGCCAGCCCGAGTGGGCTCCTCGTCGCCAGTCCGAGTGGGCTCCTCCTCGCGAGCCCGAGCGGGCTAGCACTGTAACCCGAGCGGGAGTGCATAGCGAATCCACTCGTGCGAAAATTTCTGGAAACGTAACCCGCGCGGGCTAATCTCAGCTCGCGCGGGTCATGCAGTTTTGAAAATTTAAAATTAATTGAGTTGTAAGAATGATAAATTATTTATCATTAGGCTTTTCTTTCGTCGCAGATGTATGAATAAGCTCTTGTTTACATGGTACCACCTGACTAAGGAGGCATGTACTTCAAGAATTTGATTCGTACGTCTATGACATTAGATGTCTAGTAGGAGGGAACTATTAGTTCTTGTAAATGTCTGGACTATCTGGGGGACATGATTTCAACTGTATAAATAGGAACGACGTGACTACCAGGTGACTATGTGATTTAGAGCCACCTTTCAATTCACTACGAATTTTATAGGGATAAAATTTGTAAAGAGACTATTTATATATTTGGGAAACTTCTAGACTACCAAGGGGCTCAAATATATAGTTATAGATTAATGCTAATGAGAAATAAGATTTCTAATGTTATTGTAGCATTGATTAGCGAACATATCATTTAGATGAAGTCCATATCTTAATGATATTTACGATGTCTAACTCTCTATTGTTCAAAATTTCCTTTGTTTTTTAGATCTCTTGTGAATGTCTCAATTCAACTTGCGTCTAATTCTCGAGACCAACAAGCTTGTTGGTGAAAACTTCGACGAATAGCAACACAATTTGCGTCTGGTGCTGACCCATGAGAAACTTATCGATGTGATCGACAAACCAGCTCCTCCAATGCTAGATCCAGCAAATGATGAGGCTTTCAGTGACTTCACCAAGTACGAGGAGAAGTGTATCACTTTGAAGTGTCTTATCTTGGCGTCAATGAGTGGCAAACTTTACAAGCAGTATGAGCATATGGATGCCAAGTAGATCATGGAGGTTCTTAAGAAGATGTTCGGTGAGTAGAGTCGCACGAAAAGGTCCAAGTTATCGGGGGCTTTGTTCAAGTCCGCTCTGAGTGAGGGCTCTCCTGTGGGACCCCATGTTCTACGGATGATGAGTCTGATAGAACAACTTGAGAAGCTGAGGTGCACCTTCTGCAAGAGGGGATCAGGATCTGTTCAGATGGTTGGGCAGTCCTCTCAACAGAAGAGGAAGGACAAGAAAAGGCCCAGGACCATGTAGAGCGTGCCTAAGACTGGTGTGACAAGGGGAAAAGGCGGCGCTGACAAGGTCGACCAATCAGATGCTGAGTGTTTCTTCTGCAAGAAGAAAGGACATTGGAAGAGGAATTGCAAAGAATATCTGCAGTCTCTCAAGGGCAAGAAATAAGGTAAGAATTTCATGGAAATGTTTTCATGGTTTTCTTAACTACCATTTATTCACCTAAATGGGTGTTGGATACCGATAGCAATTTTAACATATGCAATATCACTACAAGAAAATTCGGATTTCGGGACTGAATTTGCGGACTGACATATCCGTCCCTAAATTTAGGGACGGATTAGGGACTAATTAAAGACGGATTAAGAAAATAGTCCCAAATCCGTCCCTAAATTTGGGGACCGTCGTTCAGTCCCTAAGTCGTCCGAAATTTGGGACGGAATCCAGAGTCAGCAGTCCGCAATTTTCCGACCGAAATTATTGGAGTCCCGATTCCGTCCCTAATTACAGACGACTTAGGGACGGTTCGCCGGGAAATATTCATTCCAGTCCGCAATTCGTCCCGAATCGGTCTTAAAATTTTCTATTTAATCCCTTCTCTTCTACCCGTTTCTCACACACAAATCTCATATATTTCTCTTTATATCTTGTTATCGTTTCTAATTGTAATGGCATCGTCGTCGAGATCGAATATTTTCGTTTCGAGACAGTGGATGTATAGAAGAATTGATCCGGAAACTCAAAGTGTATCGAAGGAGTTTCTAGAAGGCCTTACACAGTTTATGACGGTGGCGACAAATCAACAAGTTTATAGAGAAAACGGTAAGTTGGTTTGTCCCTGTATAAAATGCAAAAATGAAAAATTCGTTAATGAGAAAACCGTTTGGAATCATCTCTATTTAAGAGGGTTTACTCCAAATTATTTTATTTGGTTATCTCATGGAGAGAATTTTGCACCACGACCGAGGGGTGTTGTGGAAAATTTTAGTAGGGGTATCGTAAATCATGAAGTGTCTCAGACTTTTCAAGATGTAGAAAACCCTTATGTAGAAATGGTGCAAAATGCGTTTGTGGAAAGAAACGAATATGAAAATATTGAAGAAGATCCGAATGAAGAAGCAAAAACATTTTTTGAAATGTTAGAAAATGCTAGGCATCCACTGTACGATGGTTGTAGAAGTGGTTTATCACGGTTGTCTTTATCTGCACGGTTAATGAATTTGAAGACAGAAAATAATCTTTCTCAGAACTGCATGGATTCTATATCGCAATTAGTTAGAGATTATTTGCCTGAAGATAATAATGCAGTCGAGTCATATTATGAAACAAAGAAGATGATGAGATCATTGGGTTTATTGCCGTATCAAAAGATTGATGTTTGCCAAGACAACTGTATGATTTTCTGGAAAGAAACTTCGGACTTGATCAATTGTCGATTTTGTGGAAAAGATCGATTTTATTTGACAAGAAATGGAAAATCGGTTCCGTTTCGTCGTATGTGGTATTTGCCAATTACAGATAGGATAAAAAGATTGTATCAATCGGAGAAGACTGCAAGCGACATGAGATGGCATGCCGAGCATTCAAGTCCTGACGGAGAAATGTGTCATCCCTCAGATGGTGAGGCGTGGAAACATTTTAACAAGGTATATCCTGATTTTGCAGCTGAGAGTCGAAATGTTTATTTAGGCCTTTGCACTGATGGTTTTAATCCATTCGGGATGTCTGGGAGAAATTATTCGTTGTGGCCAGTTATTATGACACCGTATAATTTACCACCAGATATGTGCATGAAGCGTGAGTTTTTGTTCTTAACAATATTGATTCCCGGGCCTAATCATCCGAAAAGCAGTTTGGATATATTTCTTCAACCACTAATTGAAGAATTGAATGAATTATGGAAAGGAGTTCCAGCGTATGATGTTTCGAGACGGCAAAATTTTATATTACGAGGTGCTCTAATGTGGACAATAAGTGATTTTTCAGCTTATGGTATGCTATCTGGGTGGACAACGCATGGTCGATTGGCTTGTCCATATTGCATGGAGGAAACAGATGCTTTTCAGTTGAAGTATGGACGAAAGACGAGTTGGTTTGATTGTCATCGCCGGTTTCTTCCTTCTGATGATACATTACGACGCAACAAGAGGAATTTCAGAAGGAATATTGTTGTGCGGAAATCTCCTCCTCCAATTTTGACCGGCGACGAGATATTGTATGAACGACTTCTCACTTTGGGTATTCCTAGGAGTATAGATTGCCGAGAAAACAATCATCCGAGAATTGATGGTTATGGAATTACCCATAATTGGTACAAAAAGAGCATATTTTGGGATCTTCCGTATTGGAAAAATCTGAAGCTTCGTCACAATCTTGATGTCATGCACATAGAGAAAAATTTTTTCGATAATATCATCAATACAGTAATGAATGTCACAGGAAAAACGAAGGATAACATTAAATCACGGAAGGATCTCGCAGAGTATTGCTCACGGAAGGAGTTACATATAAGTGAGGACGGTAAAGCGCCAGTTCCGATATTCAGATTATCTAATGAGGAAAAATATAAATTGTTGAATTGGTTGAAGGAAGACGTGAAATTTCCTGATGGTTATGCATCTAACATCGGAAGGTGCGTCAATATTCATGGAGGAAAGTTATCAGGGATGAAAAGTCACGATTGTCATGTATTCATGCAACGACTACTTCCCATATGTTTCTCTGAATTGATGGACAAACATACACACGAAGCAATTGGAGGTATCATGATTATTTTACATATATAGAGTATAATTAGTGATTATATAATTTATATTAATTGTAAAATAAACTAATTAATATACTTGAATTTTCAGGTACTGGCATATTTTTTCGAGATTTATGTGCGAGAAACTTAAGCGTAGATGTGGTTCGTAGACTTAAAAGTAACATAGTTACAATACTATGCAATTTGGAGAAGATTTTTCCACCATCATTCTTCGATGTTATGGAGCATCTGACAGTTCATCTACCACACAAAGCTGCATTAGGAGGTCCAGTTCAATTTCGTTGGATGTATCCGTTCGAGCGATTTATGTTTCATTTGAAGAAAAAAGCCAAACAAAAAGCTCGTCCAGAGAGTTCAATTGTTGAACAATACGTGAATGAGGAGATATCGTTCTTCACGTCGTACTACTTCGAGCCACATGTTCAAACGCGAAGTAGAAATCCGGACAGATGTTTTGATGGTGGTGTGGCATTTTCATATCCAATACCAGATGTTCCAGATATATTTTGCGGAGTTGGTCGAACATCTGGTAAGGCGAAAGAGATATGGTTATCACAACGAGATCTACACATCGCACATACATATGTTTTACTCAATTGTGAATATCTACGGCCTTTTGAAAGGTACAGATACCTATAAATATATAGATTCAATTGCGTATGCATATCTCTTTGATTCAATTACGTATGCGTATTTTATTTGTAATATTAACATATGTTTGTGACATTTTTCAGGATGTTCGATGATGTATTGAAGAATACGTATATTCCAAGAACTTAAAGAAAGAGATTTCTCCACATGGATAAGACAATATGTAAGTAAATGATAAATATATATATTATTGTTAAAAGAACATATTTATATCGATGATTGTTTCATTTAATGCATGTTGAGATTGGCAATCATCCGTTATGGCTACGCGAGCTTGTTAAAGGACCAACTCTAAAAGTTAAGAGTTGGCCCATGTATTTTACACGTGGTTACAACTTTCATACATACGACCACGGAAAATTGAAGTCAACTATGAACTATGGTGTATGTGTGAAAGGTGAAAGCTATTGTGAATCGACAGACGAACCAGATTTTTATGGGATTTTGAAAGATATTTTGCAGTTGGAATATCCAGGTATTAATACTAATAATCCAAAAAATTTCCTTTCGATACCACATATGTTATATTTTCGAATATGTTGACTTATATTTGCCATTTTTTGTAGGTTACGTCGGTTTACGAGTGATGTTATTCCGATGTGATTGGTTCGATCCAACAAACGGTCGCAGAACAGGAATAAACAAATTAGGTGTCGTAGAAATTAATTCTACAAGAAGATATGCAAAATACGAGCCATTTATTCTTGTGTCACAAGCCGATCAAGTTTGTTATGTTTCCTATCCACATATTAGACGATCTTCAGGTTGGCGTTTCACAATGAAGATACTTCCAAGGGGTAAATTTATCGAAAACACAGAAGAACAACAATGGTCATGCAACAACAAACCACCGAGATTGTTGCTATTGATGAAGTTACAATTGAAGAATTGACACATGGTGAAGTCGAAGAAATTGAAGATGAAACTGTAGAAGGAAACAAAGAAGATGAAGAATTTGAATCAAATTCAGAATCACAAGAATCGATGGAAAAATTATGTGACTCTGAATCAAATTCAGACGTTTAAAGAATTGTTATTTTTATCTTTTTATTGTATTAACGATAGATAATGATTTATGTTTTATCTTTATATTATATATATATAATGTTTTATGAATTTGAATCAAACCGACCCTTGATCGAAACTCGACCCTCGGCCGAAACCCGATCCTCGATCGAAACCCGTCTCTCAGTCGAAACCCGACCCTTGATCGAAACTCGACCCTCGATCGAAACCCGTCTTTCGGTCGAAACCCGACCCTCGATCGAAACCCATTCTTCAGTTTTAATTTCCGGATGGTTTAGGGACTGAACTGGAGTCGCGTATGGAATTTTCGGACGGTTTAGTTAACCAGTCCGTAAACCGTCGCTATTTCCGGACGGTTGTGGTTGCAGTCTGCAAACCGTCGCGAAATTGCGGACGGTCGTCGTGGTCAGTCCATAAAACATCGCGAATTTACGGACGACTGGCTTGTGCAGTCCGTAAACCGTCGTCGATTTCCGGACGGTTGGCTTCGTCAGTCCGGAAACCGTCGCTATTTTCGGAGTTATCGACACACCCGTCCGGAAATGCTTATTTATTCGACCCCGAATCGCCGCCGCGTGTCTCCGGCCGGCCGTCGACCGCCGACCACCGCTCTCCATCCCGCCGTTTTCGGGCTACAGGTGTTCGCCGACCATCGCCGAGGTATATTGTGCCTAAGGCTAGCCGTATGTAATATTTATATATATATATGATAGATTAGTATATCATTCAAATAATATTTAAAAATATTCATTATTCATTTTTTAGGAAATATTATCATTTATCTTTTAGAATTATACTAAAATGCATTTCGTATTACACTATATCTATATATGTGTGATAAATGAAGAATTCAAATCGATTATTATAATTTTTCCATGTTTTTAGAGCTTTGAAACAAAAGTTAAAAACAATAAGTGAAACCTAGTGTATATAAGTTATTTCTAATTCATAATCGGCTAGAAATTTATCAAACAAATTTTTTTTAAATTTTTGAAAAAAGGAATAAATATGCAATAACAACATATTAAAATTTAATATAAAGAATATCATTATTCAATTCAAATAATATATATATTATTAGGTAATGTATGATTATCATAAAGGATATAATATATATATATATATGTGATAATATATATATATATGTTTAGATAAGCATGTAATATATATATGTTTAGATAATATATATATATGTTTAGATATGTATAATTATCACAAAATACTTAAAAGATAAATTATTCTTTGTAAACAAAATGTGTATGCTTTCTTGTGAATGTATAATGCAATGTAAAAAAAATATATGTCTATATATAGATAATTATACGATCCCTTTCTACGAAGAATGTGAGTTTAAACACAAAACATTGAAAACCCAAATTACAATATAAATCATATTGTAATAATATGAATATTTGAAAATATTCAAATAAAGAGAAATCAATCAATTTTAAATGTAATAATATATGTTTTTAAAATTAAAAACACATATATTAAATTATATGTGTGGTGTTAATAATTACTTTTAAATTACAATTTTAGTATATCGCGTCGTGCTGGAAGAGGCAGTAATAATAGAAACCGCTCAACATCTGAAGAGAGCGCTAATGGACCACAACATCAGAGACAATCATCGGATCCAGTATATTCGGATTTTATGAATCCGAATTTATTTAACACTGGATCTGCGCAATATATGCCACCATATCCATTCTATCAGCAGATGCCACCACC
>CM071867.1:20983346-20995907 GCA_036759665.1 Gynandropsis gynandra
GTAAAGTCCGAATTTCAAAAGCATGCGGGAGAGCGATTGAAAAATCTTATATACGAAACGAGAAAAGACTGGGAGAACAACAATGTCAAACCCACTTGGATCCCTGGTGATGTCTGGGGACAGTTGCTTGCCCATTGGGACTCTCCTCAGTTTAAGCAACGAAGTGAACGCGCTAGTCGATCTCGTCGTTCTGATAGATCGGGATATGGTCCTAGTGCACATACTGTTAGTTCCCGCTCTTTCGCGGAGGTTTTCGAAGAAATGGTAAGATTTAAAATTTTTTAAAGTTTTATTAGGAGTCACATTTGTTAATATGTAAAACATCAAATTTGTTTTAGAGGAAAGAGAAAGGATGTGAACCGTCGTACGTGGAATTGTTAGAACGTACACACAAGAAAAAATCTGACAGTTCCTGGGTAGATGCCAGGGCAAAACAAATTCACGACGATGCTGATAACATGGCATCGCAACGAGTGTCCCAAATCCCGCCAAGAGAAGATGGGACGCAACCGACTCTTTCTCAAGAAGAATACAACGAGATGTATTTCGAGGTAAAGTTAATACATTTTTACAATAATTTTTTTATTAATAATTTAAATTAATTGTCAATATTTTTTTGTAGCACGTAACGCCGTACAAAGGGCGCCTATTTGGTCTTGGAGGAATGGCATCAAAACATGCGAGTTCCTCGTCCGGAAAGTTTGTAAAAAAAAAAAAAAGTTTTCCGACGGCGGTGTTCAGTCAGGAAATTTTCCGACGGCGATATCCGTCCGGAATTTCCCGACGGTTTTCGAACTACCTTTTACGTCCGAAATTGCGGACGGTTTGCGGACTGGAACTGATTGTCGACGCTCGTTTGCGGATGGCGCTTGCCGGTCCCTAATCAGTCCCTAAATGCCTTTTCGGACGGATTAGGGACTGATTCTTCAGTCCCTAATCTGTGAATTTCTTGTAGTGTATGTTGCAGGGACTGAGGATCAGTAGGAGGTTCAAGAAAGGAGAATTCAATCTGAAGGTTGGAAATGGCAAAAGTGTTGTTGCTCTAGCCGTGGGATCGATTTCTTTTGTAATGCCTTCGGGCAAGACTTTGTTGTTAGACGACTGTTACTATATTCCGAAGTTTGTTTCAAACATAATTTCTATTTCTATGCTTGATAGATGAGGATTTGGAACAGTTTTCAGTCATAACATTTGTTCTATTTATCATGGTGATGATTTATGTGTGAATTATTATTTGCAACAAGGAATTTATATCTTATCTGATGTTAATGTTGAAGCAATTAACATGCATGTGTTGGGCCAAAAGAGAGAGGTAGATGATCGTCAAAGACAGACGTACCTTTGGCATTGTAGACTTGGTCACATCAGTGAGAAGAGGATTAATAGATAGCAGAAAGATGGTCTTCTAGGCCATTTTGATTATGAATCTTATGCAACTTGTGAATCTTGTCTCACTGGTAAGACGACCAAATCTTCGTTTAGTGGAACCGGAGAGAGAGCTACAGAACTCCTAGGACTCATACATACTGATGTATGTGGACCTATGAGAGTTCAAGCCAAGAGTGGATATTCATATTTCATCACATTCATTGATGAAAATGTTGAGATATGGATTTGTGTTCTTGATGAAACACAAATCCGAATCTTTTGAAATATTCAAGAGATTCTGCAGTGAAGTGGAGAAGCAAATCGGTAAGAGTATCAAGGTGTTGAGATCAGACCAGGGTGGTGAATATCTTAGTCATGAATTTGTTGATTATCTAAGGCAAAATGGGATTTTGTCTCAGTGGACTTCTCCTGGAACACCACATCATAATGTTGTGTCCGAAAAGAGAAATCAGACTTTATTGGATATGGTCCAATACATGATGGGGTTCATGGATCTTTCAATAAACCTTTGGGGTTATGCTTTAGAAGCAGCCTCGTACATTTTAAACAAGGTTCCCACCAAAGCAGTCTCTAAGACTCCATATGAGATATGGAAGGGCCGGAAACCTAACCTGAGACACATCAAGGTTTTGGGGTTGTCCGGCCTTCGTTAAGAGGCTTCAGCCAGACAAGCTAGATGCTAGATCTGATAGGTGTAGGTTCGTAGGTTATCCCATGGAAACTATGAGATATTATTTCTACCACCCATCTGAGCACAAAAAGTTTGTGGCCAGAACTACAACATTTCTTGAAAGGGAATTCCTTGAGGAAGGAATTCATGGTGGAGAAATATTTCTTGACGAAATTCAAGAACTCGTTGAACCAACACAAGCTCAAGGACATGAGATGTCAAATGAGCAATCTTGGCTGGGAGATATGTTGTTAGGCTTCGAGGCTTCATCTTCAAATGTTGAAATGATAGTGCCCGTTCAAGAACAAGTTTAGGAACTAGTTCAAGAACCTGTTCAGGAATAAGTCCAACAAGATATCCCAGTGCAGGTTGGACCTGCTGCACAGAGTTTCTTGAGAAGGTCAACACGTTCTCGACGTGCACTTGAAAGACTTAATCTGATGGTGTAAGAGGACGTGATCGTTCATAGAGATGATGAGTGTTGATTTTCCAAGAAGCTATACAAGGTCCAGACTCTGAGAAATGGGGGAAAGCCATGGAATCTGAGATGGAATCTATGAAGATCAACGAAGTGTGAACTTTGGTTAATCCTTCAGACACTTTCAGACCATTGGTTGTAAATGGGTTTACAAGAGCAAGATTGGAGCATACGGGTAGGTAGAGACCTGTAAAGCTCGTCTAGTTGCCAAGGGATATAGTCAACAAGAAGGGATTGACTGTGAAGAAACGTTCTCCCCTGTGGAAATGCTCAAATCTATTTGGATTCTTCTTGCGATAGCAGAGAGCTCGAGGAAGAGGTTTTCATGGCTCAACATGAAGGTTTCACGTTGCTAACTCAAAGTTATATGGTATGCAAGCTTCAAAGGTCCATTTATGGATTGAAGCAAGCTTCTCGAAACTGGAACATTCCCTTCAACAAGGCAGTTGAAAAGTTTAACTTTGTTAGATACGATGAAGAACCTTGTGTGTACAGGAAGTTTAGTGGGAGCACGATTGTCTTCCTTGTGCTTTATGTGGATGACATATTTCTCATAGGGAATGACATTCCAGCGTTGCAAGAGACTAAGTCATGGTTTTCTGGTGAGTTCTCCATGAAGGATCTAGGAGAAGCAGCATATATTCTGGGAATAAAGATCTATAGGGATAGATCAAAGAGGTTGCTTGGATTGTCACAATCCTAGTACATTGACAGTATCGTGAGACGATACAACATGGAAGGTTCCAAGAAGGGCTATCTACCGATATGCACTGGAATTTCTCTTTCTATGGAGGATTGTCCTATGACCCCGGAAGAAAGAAAACGCATGAGTAGGCTTCCCTACGCTAGCGCAGTGGGTGGGAGCCATCATGTACTCCACGACATGTACTAGACCTGACATAGCCTACGCACTAAGTGTAGTGAGTAGATATCAGGCAGATCCTGGTGAGGAACACTGGAAGGTTGTTAAGAACATCCTTAAGTACTTTAGAAGAACTAAGGACCAGTTCCTCATTTATGGTGGTTCTAACTTGGAGTTAGAAGATTCACTGACTTGAGAAGGACTAAGCACAAGTTCATCATTTATGGTGGTTCTAACTTGGAGTTAGAATGATTCACTGATGCGAGTTTCTCGACAGACAAGGATGACAGTCGATCTATTTTAGGCTATGTATTTTGTCTCAATGGAGGCGCAATAAGTTGGAAAAGTTCCAAGCAGACTACTATAGCTGATTCGGTGACTGAAGCAGAATACATAGCGACTTGCGAAGCAGCTAAGGAAGCGGTTTAGATGAGAAAGTTCATAGATGAACTTGGTGTGGTACCTTCAATAAAGGAAGTCATTCCTTTATGGTGTGATAACACCAAAGCTATTGCTCAGGCGAAGGAACCAAGGTCTCATCAGAAATCGAAACATGTTCAGCGGAAGTATCACTTGATACGAGAGATCATAATGCGTGGGGATGTGCAAATCCAAAAGGTGGATGGAAAGGAAAATGCAACAGATCCGTTCACGAAGGCGCTTGGGTCAAAGGAGTTTGACAAGTATAAGCTGAGGATCGGATTGAGAGAGATGACGAGTTGGCATTAGTTTATAGACTAGTAGCGAGTTGTGTAATTTTTGGACATCGGATTTAATTTTTAATAATATATGGCATTATTTTTCATTTGATGAATTTCATGAGTGTATGATAGAGTCCAAGATTAAATTTGAAACTTGACATTATGATAGAGACCATAATAAAGAGATTCAAGCTTTTTGGTATGATTTAATCTATACTGTTCTTGTTCATGGGATCACTACCCAGAGTATAGTGATCTGGGAAGAACAACATATATGTGATAAGTTTCTATGTTGATAGAAATTAGTGGATCTCTTTTACTAAATCACATATGTGGGTGATACACATAATGATGTGATCACTGAACTGACCTAAATGGAGAATTGCTTAATGGTTAAATAACCAATGAATTGTCATTAAGATTTCTCCACATAGTTAGATAGTTAGTTTTTCCTCAAACCTGAGATCAACATAGTAACTATCATTCTATCTATTATTCTTTGATTCTGGACACCTAGTATCTTAGATTATCAGTTGAATAGATATTGGAAATAATTAGATATTTGTGTAGTTGGTGACTGATCAAGATGGGATTCGTCAACTCTTGGTAAGAGTTTAAGATCTAGTTGTCAGTAATCACAATGAATGTACGAATCTCTGGCCAGAGTACATTGAATGAATGAAGAAAGGTGTTTCTTAGGTTCATTCATCAGCCAGTTGTGATTGACATGAGACATAGTTGATGATCCGTAAGGCTGACAGTTATGACCATGCCTAGGATGCATCCGAAGCTGTAAAGATGGAAGGAAATACTAACGTCAACTTTACCCTGGTTCATTTTTGGATGATTGTTACTCAAATGAGTAAAGATGTATCTTCACGCTATCCGGTCGGCGAGGAGTGTTCATAGACGCCAACCTCGATTAGTTAATTAGTGGAGACTAATTGGCTACCGGTTTAGTGATGAACCTGCGAGGTCACGCGCATACGAGTGTCTCGATATCTGCTTGTGATTGTTAGAAAATCAGTTTGAAATGCAATTATATTCATCCACTAGCACCGAAGAATATAATTGTATTTGGTTTTCTTTGGGGATTAGTACATCAGTTGTACAGGCAAGTATGTGTATAGAGATACATGTACTTCGACTATTTGAGATATTATGTAAAGGCAAGTGGGAGATTGAAAGTTTAATGCCTCTTGCGTAAAATTAAATTGTCAATGGGTCAAAGTGTAATTATTGAAAGGTTCAATAATATATAAATGACGAAAAACAGTTTTTCAATATAGAAATCATAATCACACAAATGGAAACCCTAAACCCATCAGAGAAAACGAAGAATGAAAAACATTTTTTTCGTTCTCGACCAAAAACCCGTACCAACGGTTGATAGCAGATCCTGATCTCGGCGTGGATACTGATAAAGGGTTTGTACAATCAAGTCTAGCATCCAATTATCTTCATATTCAATCAAACATGTATCATCGAAATCGTTTCTAATTCTATTCTTCGTTGAAACCCTAAAAACAATCCTTGAACATTGCTAGATCAAATAATTTGGTTATAAAACACGTTTCTCCACCCGAATTAGCAACCCAACAGGTTGTACCATCCAAATTATTTATTTTTTATAGCATATACTTTTTTTATTCGAAGGATATCATCCCAATTATTTTTATATGTTATATTATTACTATTTATTAGTATCTTCTAAGTTATTTTCCTTATTATTTACATATAGTAAATTATATTTTATTGTTATATTTTAAATAATCATTACGATAGTAAACAACTTGATTTTTTAATATAGATATAGTTATCATATCATTTCAAAACCTTAACTATGTGTGTGGATATTATTACACAATGTTTAAAATAATATCAAAAAATTGAATAATGTGACGAAAAATAATAGAGCCTTATAAGATTGAGAACATATTGTTTACATTTTATGTTTATAATATTATTTTACAACAACAATATTAAATAAGAGAGTTAATACAATATAAAGATTTGATAGAAATGTTCTTTGTTGCAAAACAAAACAATTAACTTTTAACTAAAAATCATTAAGCTCGTCCATTTAGCTTTACCTTGATACGAGAAACAAATTCTAATTTTTAGCATGGTCGTAGACGTGGACGCGATTGAGGTTGAGATCATGATAGTGGTGGTGGTCATTAGGCAAGAAGAGAATGAGATTTTCAGCCACATCATTTTTATAATGAAAATATAAATAAGAATGAAGTATCACATAAACAAAAACGACAATGCAATTAAACGACGGCGGGAAAATATTTGTTATTGATGCGTTTAAGATTTGACATGATCAATTAGATCAGCCTAGTGCAATAATAATGCGAAGAATTATTGAAAGTTTTAAAGATCATCCACTAAATGATTTTATCTGATGATTTACATTATTTTTGTTTACAAGCAAAATTGATAATAAGACCATCGACGATCAAGAGACATTGATGATAAGTCCATTATTTTTTTAATGAATACAAAAAGATATACGTGGACCAATTCATCCATCAAATGGATGATTATGATGCTTTATGGTATTAATTGATACTTCAATGAGATGGTCATACTTTAGTTTAATTCATCCGTAATGTTGCAAATTTGCGAGGTTATTTTGCTCAAATAACACAATTATGAGCTCAATTCCTCGACGATTAAGAAAGAAATCTTGATAATGCTGGTAAATTCGTTTCACAAGATTTCAATGATTATTTTACATCATTTATGATCAAAAGTGAACATCCAACACCTTCAAATACAAAATGTTATGGCATACTAGTTAATGAAATCTTTAACTTATGACATAGTAGTTGAGAACAAAACTTTCGGTTTTACATGTTGCGTCACTAATTGAAATAAGAAAAAGTACTTACTATATATATATACATATATATTCTCCAATATAATTGATAATTGGATAAGAATCAAATATATCTCATATTAGAATATTGGTTCAGTAGATGTAGTGATCGCTTCGTCATAACGAATAAATTACCACAAAGAAGTCTGGAAATTGTGTTGGATATTACTTTTCATTTATCATTAGGTATCTCTAACCACAAATATACGATGTATTCACAGATCTTTTTGTTGATTGCAATTTTCAAGAGAATGAAATCGTAGCATTAAGAGGAGGAATAAACAAGTCTCAAAAGATTTATTATGAAAAACACAACAATTGGTATGTCTTGATTCTCTAACTAAAAAACTATAATCTTGAAGTACAAAAGATTATACATTTCCGAAATTATGCAAAAATCGATTGCTAGATGGATTTACAGTACAACACGGGTGATATAATCATATATATCAACTGTCAATGTACATGTTCAAATAGAAATACTAAAATATCCGGGGATAAAAGAATTTCAAATGAGTATACAACACATTTGAAGCATGAATGACCAATTGATTCTAAAGATAAAAAATCTCAAAAACGAGAAAAATAAAAAAACATTATTGATTCTCAAATAATTGACAAATATCCTATAAGAAACAAACGAGGAAAATGATTTTCAATATAAAATTGTCAAAATAATCTTGAGCATATAAAGAGAACAACGATATTTCCATTAACTACATACATGATGAAAATAATTTTAAAATATATGAACTAAATAACAATCTAAAAAAAGTTATGAATTGGTAAAATAGAAAGAGACTATGCATATAGAATTAAACTTGTTAAATAATAAAAAAATGGTGTTAAACGAATTCAAAACAAATGAGTTTTTGTATGAAAAATAAATGAAAATGATGAAATTACACGATATAAGGCACGTCTTGTCGCACAAGATTTTTTACACACTCGAAATTGATTATAAAGAAACATATTCACGTGTTATAAAGAAACAGATTTCTTACATCACTTTCAGTTACTTAAGGAGTTTAACGACTTCAAAAAATTTAGAAACATATTTATATTGATTTTTGGATAATGATATATATATATATATGTATATATAAAGTCTCAAAGGATTAAAAATATGGAAAACATCAAAATTAAACCATAATGAACTGTATGTGATCAAATTGCAATGATCTCTATATACATTGAAACAATCTGGGCGTATATGGTACAATAAGAGAAAATTTATTAAAAGGTATTTTTGGATGAACTCATTTGCCTTTGTGTGTAATTTTATAAAATAAAAACATTTTTTTTATTATAATTGTTTATATGCATGATTTGAATATAATTGAATCTCAAAAGAGAAAAAAAATGTTCGAAATTATCTAAAAGAGAAATTTGAAATGAAAGACTTTGGACAAACCATGTTTTGCCTTGGTTTAATATGAATAAAAAAATCCATTAAGCACTCAAATGATATATAGACCTCTTAATATTGAAAAGATCCATTTTGTCTTTGTGGAGACAATGAAGAGGTTATCGAACCAAAATTACCATATATGAATGTGATAGAGTCCCTCTTCTATCATGCAAATTATACTCAATCTAATATAGAATTTGATACTAATATCTTAGTACGATATTAGTTCATCCTTTACACGTCGTCATTGGACAAAGATTAAATATATCATTCGTTATTTATAGAGGATGATTGAATTATTATTATTTTATTCTAAAGATTTCAAACATGAGTTAATTGGTTTTACATATTCAGGTTATTTATTAGATCTTCACGAAGTTTAATCATAAAGATGATATATTTTCACAATTGAAGGCACAACAATATCGTGTCGTTTTAGAACAAACTTTAGTTGCAACATCTTTGAATCATTTTGTTGTCATTGCACTTCATTAAACAAACAGAAAGTGTGTATGGTTAAGAGATATAATGCGTTATATACTAAATACGTGCTAATTTTGATCCAACAATATTATTTGAAAATACCACCACATATGTTGCTCATACATACAATAGAGATTACATAAAAAGTAAAAGAACAAATATATCCCTCCAATTTTTTTTAATATACACAAAAACTAGAGAAAACGGTAAAATTGATATTTATTATATCTGATCTATAAAATATTTGGCCAATTTATTCATGAAAGTTCTATCTACTTCAACATTCAGAAAGCACATTCAAAATATTAGATTACGTCAATCACGAAGCATGCAAAGAAACTTATAATTATAAATTCAAAAAATAGGAACTTATATAACTGTATTATTTTCATCATGGTTTTTCCCTTAATTTTTCATGATAAAACTTTTAACGAGAAAATCAAATAAATATTAAATATACAATATGTAGACATGAAAATAGAAATATTGTAAATAATGAATGTCAATAAGCTAAATCCATTTCATATTTCTTAAGAAAAAATATATTTTATTACAGATAATTCTATTTCCTCTCTTTTTTTTCTCTAACTTACACATACAAATTATTTATTATATTTATATATATATATATTAATACTACATGCATATGTATACATAACTATTACATATATATATATATATTTATATAATATATACATATATACTTATAAATATATAACATATATATGTATATACATATAAATATTTGTCTATAAATTTCAACATTTACAAATATTTATTAGAGTGAAGTCAATTTATTTTCATCTCATATTTTTTCAACGATATTACTTCTCGTCGTATTAAAATTAATAAATTAATTTATTTATTAAAAAGTTTTTTTATCATCAAATATATGATAATCTTAATATCATATAAAAGGGATGTCATTGACAATGCACCTTGAGACATCCATGCGATAGTTTGGTTTCTAATTTTGTTTGTGTGTCCGTTTATATCCATATGCTCATTTCAATTCATTTTATATACATTGACCAATGAGTATAATGTCTACTTTAGTATATGCGGTCGTGGCATCAACGGTTTGATTATTCTTATTTTTTCTATGTGGTTGATATACATCCATTATATTTTTTGTCAATGTGTAAAGATGTGATATAGGGAGGCTGCGAATGTCGGTGACACATTGAGGCGATGGATGAAGGTGGCACATGGAGGCGGACTATGGATATGACAAAAAAATGTGACAAAAAAAGAGATCAAAAAAAGAAGAAGAATAATATGAGATTTAGAAACAAAAATATTTTGAACCCATTAGGATAACGGAGGCGGCATAGATGACAGATGGATGTGACGGAAACGACGAATGAAGGCGGTGAAAACGACGGATGGATGGGAAGATTAAGAAGGAAGGAGAAGAAGGGTGTGTTAGAACCAATCAATTCCGACCTAGTACAATTAAATAGAAAGACAGAATCTATAGAATATAGAAACTAGTAATGAGTAAATCAAACAGTAAACGAAGTTACCGAACGTGAGTTAATCGAGGCCTGCAATGAGCAGTGTCCTTAGACAGAAATTTTTCCTCACTTCTGCCTAGAGGATGCAACGATCTCAAGAAATTCGAGACTTCTTCGCGAATCTACTTTGTAAGTTTTTCTCAGAAAACGAATGATGAGATAGAACGAATGATCTGCTATTTATAAACTTCCGAACATAAGCAATGTTTGTCTGGAGCCTGGAGGAGCCAAAAAACGGTTTAGACCGAACAATTGCAATGGTTGTCTCTCGGACATGAGCCAAAATTCGTTCAGAATGAAGGGATGCAACTATTGACTTCACACCAAGGCCCAAAGCCCTATCTTGACATTTTAATATTAATGCCCAAGCCCACAACAAAGTCCACCCACATGTCTTTTAATCCATTTAGACATCTTCATTAAATGATTCCTTATATACATGACTTCATTCATTTGGTTTTGTCAATGTGGGACTCTTCACCTTCATTTTTTCCTACAATACCCCACATTTTCTATTCAAACCGAAACAATACCCCACATTTGAATAGAAAATAAGATATTAGGACCATTTCGTCACTTCTGAGAACAGTGGTGAGATATGCATCTGAAAGGTGTCTTTTGGACTTGAACCTTTCATAGTGAATACTTATCGAATTTACTTTATCAGATAGTGAATTCAAGTCTTGAACTACTCACGTTTCGTAGTAAATCAAAACAATAAGTATCACACATACCAAACGACATATTTTGATTCTTAAGGTTGTGTTCATTATGGTCCTGAACATATCCTTCGTTCATGAGAATTTTAGAGAACTTAGCAATATCAGTTCTCAAAGATGCGACCCTACATCAATCTCATATAGGTGTTGCTAATCAGAAATAGTCTGTCACTATTTTAGTTTTGAAACTGTTAGCATCATTAAGAATCCAAGATTCATCCCTTAATGATCAACAGAAACACACTTTATTTCAGCATAGGAATAGGCATGACGGTATTTATTACACTTTGAGTCTTCCTCAATTAGTTTCCCTATTGAACCTAGACCATGGGATCTTAAATGCTGCTAGGTTAGGTTTCCACCAAGTAATGACTCATTCCATTGGATTTAAACCCATTTCCCTCACTGTCCACAAAACTTGCTCTCTACCAAGGCCTTTATTTAGCGGATCCGCAATGTTTTCTTTCGATTTTACGTAGTCAATGGATATTATTCCATTTTTGAGCAAATGTCGTTGAAATCTTGTAGAAGATAGACTATTGAATCGATGTTTAAAAGATCAGACGATATCAAACAGTTATGTTATTTACTTGTCAATCTTTAAGTACACTTGTTGGTTTCTACAATGTACTAAAGACCTCCACGGATAACTCCCCCTGAGTTAGACGTGTAAATACAATCACACTGTTTTCACTCACCACCCAAGTATCCAATTAGGTACACCTAAAAACCTTGAACTTCCCTATTCACTGTTTTCTGTACCTCAACGATACTCAACAATTAAGTACACCCAAAACCTGAACTCACTTGTTCTATATTTTGTGTACTCAGATAATCTCTCTAGATTCGTTAATCATCATCATTCATTTCAGATCAACTTATCTGCCCTTTCTCTCGGCTCAGCAACCACCACCGGTTCTTCCGCCGCGCCGTCATGCTGAAATCTCTCCAGCTTTGAATCTGGTCGATTCTCTTGATTCCCCAATCTTCTCCTCGATCTTCTCCTCGATCTTCTCGTTGACTTGCTCCAGTCTCCTTTAATTTGAAATCGGCTTCCTTAATTATCTCAACTACCTGAAACAACACAAACAAACTCCGATCCAATTTTTTACTGCATTCACAATCTCCCCCTTTGAATTCTTATCACAAAAACATCTAATCGTCAAAACAATCAAGGAATTCCAAATATTGCAGTAAAACACATCCAAACATATAGCAATAGTAATACGAAGTTCAACACCCTAGTTCAGATCATCAAGCATAGAAAAGTAACAAGCATTAAGTACACTTAAGCAAATTGTCTTTTAAGTGCACTTAAAAAGAAAGAAAAAACAAATCAGATTCTCTTTCTTTTTCCTTTGTTCTTCCGTGAAGATGATTCCTCCTGAATCTCTTCAACTTCTGTTTCCTCCTCTTCTTCTTCTTCTCTGTCTATTTCCCCCTG
>CM071867.1:21000462-21052729 GCA_036759665.1 Gynandropsis gynandra
TAAGTCCAAGGGTTTTGTGAAAATATCTGCGAGCTGACGTTCCGTAGGCACATATTCAACGTTCATTTGCTTTTGCTCAACTTTTTCTCTCAGAAAATGATGCCTTATCTCTATGTGTTTCGTTCTAGAATGTTGAACATGATTTTTAGAGATATCTATTGCACTAGTATTATCACACCATGCAGTAAAAGTTCTGGATTTCATACCGTAGTCCATAAGCATTTGATTCATCCATAACAGTTGAGTACATCAGCTTCCCAGAGCAATGTATTCAGCTTCAGCAGTAGAGTCTGACAGTTTCACCAAAGATCTGTAGTTTACATGTCCAAGACGTTGATGCCACAGTGATAACGCATCGTCGGTTGCTTTAAAACAAGCTTTATCTTCTGTCCATACATAACAATTGTTCGTAGATCGCGATCCTGTAAGCACACACTTGTTGTCAGAATTCATAACCAAGCATTCTTTATTAGTAAACTTAACCTGATGATTGCTATCACAAAGTTGACTAATGCTAATCAGATTAGCTGTTAGTCCCACTACATATTGAACATTTGTCAGAGTTGGCTGTCCTGGTGATATGAGGTCTCCTTTTCCGAGAATTCTTCCTTTGTTTCCGTCTCCAAAAACCACACTCCTTGTATTTTTTATTTCAACGAAGTTTGAAAGCAGTTCTTTGTTACCTGTCATGTGTCGAGAGCATCCACTATCGAAATACCAGGTGTTCGTCTTTTCTTTGTGCGCAGAGATGTATGCAACGCAGCATTTCAGCTCGCTTTTCCTTACCCAAATCTGTTTTGTTTTTGAGGACTTGTTTGCATCATACCTGTTCTTCTTGTAACATGTACGTTGTTTGTGTCCTTTAATCCCACAGAAGTAGCAAGTGACAGATTTTCTTCTTCGGTAATTCCCATATTGCTGTTTCCAACCGTGATTTCCTGAATTCAGAGTCGACATGTTTCTTCTTTGATTGAAGTGATGAAAACCTCTCCAATTTTGTTCTCTGTGTCTATAATCAGCAACATGATGATTCCAGTTCTTTTTCTTGTTAATACTTTGCTGATTTTGATTGTACTTTGATGAGTTGTGAGTTGTCTGTTTTTCACGTAAATCTCCTCCAGACACAAATTTATTTTCTGTAGTGCTCGTATTCCCAACATAACCTAATCCGTGATTATCACCTTTCATTTTTCCGATTGAAAGTAGATGATCCAATTTGTCAGTTCCACTTGACAACATTTTAAGTTGCTTGTTTGTTTCTTCCAGTTGTCTTTTAACAAAGTGCACTTCCTCATCCTTGGCACGCACTTCATTTTTCATGTCTTGGATCTGAGTTTCCAAGGTCTTAATTTCTTTCAACAGTTGGACGTTCAGCTTTCCCATTTTTACCCAATCATTGTAGATCATTTCAATATCTTCCTCTTCTAGATGATCTTTTTCACTTTCCTTGTCGTTCTCATCAATGGTTCCTATGAAAGCAACAAAACTGGACTGTTCTTCTTCTCACTCTTCTCCAGATTCAGAACTTGAGTCACTCAACATAATTAGTGACTTACCTTTCAATGTGTCAGCACACTCGTTCTTAGTGTGTCCAAAACCCTTACATTTAAAGCATTGTGTCTCTCGGAGATTCTTCAGCATATTTTTTCTTTTTTTGACACTGGGACAGTCCGATTTAAAGTGCCCATAACCTTTACATTCATGACATTGTGAACTGGATTTGTTTTCCTTTCTAAATCCAGCATCTTCAGTTGATATTTTTCTTGTTCCAGACTTTCTCTTCATAAATTTTCCAAATTTTCTGGTTAGTAATACGATGTTTTCTTCAAGATTATCTAACCTGGTGTTTTCTGAGATAGCTTGTAGCACAACTCCTTTGCTTCCCTCTTTGGCTGTATCTCCTTGTTCTAGTTGCAATTCCAGTTCATACGCTGCTAAGATCCCTACTATTTCTTTAAAACTGGTTGTGTCAGTGTTCAAATGAAACAGTTCAAATGTTTCTGATTTTTCTCGCAGAAACTTTATCCAAGTGTATCTAGAAAAATCATCTACAATGACAAAAATATATCTTTTTCCTCCGAAACTCTCTGTTCTCATTGGACCCATCAAGTCCATGTGTAGCAATTCCAGAATTCTCTCTGTCTTCACTTCAGGCATTCTCTTGTGGTGAACTTTAATTTGTTTACCTAGCTGACACGGTTTACCAAACGAATACATGTCTCTCGGTCCTTCCATTCTAGTCTTCTTCTTGGATCTCCAACCAGTTTTTAGATTTTACTCTAAATTTTGGTTACCAGCTCTGATACCAAATGAAATCTTGTAGAAGATAGACTATTGAATCTATGTTTAAAAGATCAGACGATATCAAACAGTTATGTTATTTACTTGTCAATCTTTAAGTACACTTGTCGGTTTCTACAATGTACTAAAGACCTCCATGGATAACTCCCCCTGAGTTAGATGTGTAAATACAATCACACTGTTTTCACTCACCACCCAAGTATCCAATTAGGTACACCTAAAAACCTTGAACTTCCATGTTCACTGTTTTCTGTACCTCAACGATACTCAACAATTAAGTACACCCAAAACCTGAACTCACTTGTTCTATATTTTGTGTACTCAGATAATCTCTCCAGATTCGTTAATCATCATCATTCATTTCAGATCAACTTATCTGCCCTTTCTCTCGGCTCAGCAACCACCACCGGTTCTTCCGTCGCGCCGTCATGCTGAAATCTCTTCAGCTTTGAATCCGGTCGATTCTCTTGATTCTCCAATCTTCTCCTCGATCTTCTCGTTGACTTGCTCCAGTCTCCTTTAATTTGAAATCGGCTTCCTTAATTATCTCAACTACCTGAAACAACACAAACAAACTCCGATCCAATTTTTTACTGCATTCACAGTCGTATAGCGTTATGATGTCGCCTTATATGCCTCGATTTGCCATTGTAGATTCGGTTCTTAGCTCTTGAGAGAGCAGCCATACTATCACAATGTATGAAAATGGTAGCAACAAGCTTTTGCCATAACGATATTCCTTCTAGGAAGTTTTTGAGCCATTCGGCTTCTTCAGCGGCTTTGTCTAAGGCTACAAATTCTGCTTCCATAGTCGAACGCATCACAACAGTTTGTTTTGATGATTTCCAAGATACGACTGCTCCTCCAAGTGTATAGACATACCCACTTGTGGACTTACCATCCGTATTATTTGAAATACAGTTCGCATCACAATATCCTTCCAACACCGCATGATATTTTGAGTAATGCAACCCATAACTCATCGTATGTTTCAGGTATCTCAAGACTCTTACCAACGCAATCCAATGTTCTTTTCCTGGGTTGTAAGAATACCTACTAAGTCGACTTATCGAATATGATAAATCTGGTCTTGTACAATTCATGATGTACATTAAGCTCCCAATAACTTGAGTATATTCCAATTGTGATACACTCTAACCTTGATTCTTTTTAAGGTGAATAAATGGATCATATGGAGTTACAACAGGTTTATCATTGAAATGTCCAAACTTCTTCAAGACCTTTTCGATGTAGTGAGACTGAGTTAAGATGTAACCTTCCGAACTTCTATGAATTCAGATTCCTAGTATTACATCAGCAAGTCCCATGTCTTTATATCAAAACAAGAATGCAACATCTTCTTGGTTCGATTGATCACGTCTTTGTTTATACCCATGATTAACATGTCATCGACATAGAGACATACACTGATATATGCGTCTTTGTACTCTTTCACATAAACACATTTATCACATTCATTTATCTTAAATCCATTTGATAATAACGTATTATCAAATTTCTCATGCCATTGCTTAGGAGCTTATTTAAGTCCATATAGAGATTTAATCAATTTACAGACTTTCTTCTCTTGACCTTTGATCACAAACCCTTTGGGTTGGTCCATGTAGATTTCTTCGTCCAATTTACCATTCCGAAATGCGGTTTTTACATCCATCTGATGAATCTCCAAATGGTAAATCGCCGCAATTGCAATTAACGTCCGTATAGACGTAATTCTAGACACAGGTAAATAGGTATCAAAGAAATCTATTCATTCTTTTTGACGATAACCTTTGGCTACTAATAGTGCTTTGTACTTCTCTATAGTTCCATCTGGTCTCATCTTTCTTTTAAATATCCATTTATTCCCAATGGTTTTATGACCCAGAGGTAGAACAACCAATTTCCACGTGTTATTTTGCACAATGGAGTCCACTTCACTTTGGATAGCCTCTTTCCATTAAGGTGCTTCTGACGATTCCATCACAGCCTTATAAGTCTAAGGTTCTCCTTCGAGAACAAAGGTCACAAAGTCATACCCAAAGTTTTTGGCTATTCTTCCACGTTTACTTTTTCTAGGTTCTACAATTTCTTGTTGAACCTATGAAGAACCAGCACCATAATAAGACGAATCACCATGTGTTCGTTTTACATGTTTTTCTCTTTGAAAGGAAAAATATCCTCAAAGAATTCTGCTTCGGCAGATTCCATTACCGAATTCTTGGTTATGTCTTCAATATTGGAATTATGAAACGAAAATCTATAGGAAGCACTATTCTTGGCAAGGTCAATATAAATGCAATCTATAGTTTTTGGTCCGAGCTTAGTTCTCTTTGGAAGAGGAACTTGTACTTTCGCAAGATAACCCCACACTTTCATAGTTTTGTAAGTAGGCAATCTTCCTTTCCATGATTCCTATGGTGATTGATTACTCGACTTATGAGGAATTTTATTCAACACATCATTTGTAGTACGAACCGTCTCTCCCCATAAACTAATTGGTGCTCCCGAACTGATTAACATTGAATTTATCATGTTTTTCAACGTTCTATTCTTTCGTTCGGCAACTCCATTTTGTTGTGTAGTATATGGTGCAGTTGTTTGATGCACTATTCCATAAGAACAAAATTCTGCAAAGTCGTCGGATAGATATTCTCCTCCTCTATCCGACCTTAAAATTTTTATTCTTTTCTCAAGTTGATTTTCAACTTTTGCTTTATATATCTTGAACATACTCAAAGCTTCATCTTTTGTACGTAACAAGTATACATAACAAAATTTACTACAATCATCAATGAATTTTATGTAATAGTTTGTCCCTCCTCTACTCGGAGTTGTTTGAAAATCGCACAAGTCCGTATGAATCAAACTAAGAACTTCATTCGTCTTTTCAACAGATCTATGCGGATGACTTGTATATTTTGATTCTATACAAACCCCCACATTTTTTTATGTTCAATGAACACTTAGGCAAGAGATCTAAATTTACCATTCTTTGTAAAGAACGGAAATTTACGTGTCCCAATCTATTATGCCATAAAGATGATAGCTCAATCATGTACTTAGAAGCATTAATATTATTAATAGTAGCATCAGTTACAATAGGAACAACATTCAGTTTAAAGAGTCCCTCAGCGAGATAACCCTCTCCCACAACCACTCCACCCTTGGAGATAACAAACTTGTCCGACTCAAACACTAACTTAAAACCCTTGTTACTAAGAACATGACCAGAAATCAAGTTCTTCTGAATGGAAGGAACATGAAACACGTTTGATAAGACAAGTTCCTTTCCCGAAGTTAACTTCAGAACAACTTTTCCTTTGCCTTCAATCTTTGCGATTTCTTCATTGCCCATGTACAAATTTCCACCATCTTTAACAGATTGGTATGTAGAGAATAATTCCCTTGTTGAGCACACATGCATGGTTGCCCCGGTGTCAACCCACCAATCAGTGTTGTTGGAAACCAAATTTGCCTCAATGACAGCGACAAACTGATTTTCAACAACGTTGGCTTGATTGATTGGGGACTTTCTCGAATTAGCATGCCCTTTTTTATGGTAGCAATCCTTAGCTTTGTGCCCTCCTTTCCCACACACCCTGCAGTTTAAGGTTGCCTTTATTCCTGCAGTCTTCTTGAATTTCATCCTCTTAGGAGCAAGAGCAGCAACATTTGCATTAGGAACCTTTCTCTTCTTTTTTTTCTTTGACTTGGCTTCAACTATGTTAGCATTTGCTTCCACAGATGTCATCTCAGCCTTGTCACCGATCCGACTGTTCTCTTCAATACGGAGTTTCAGGACCAACTCCTCGAGACTCATTTCCACGGTTATGTGAGTCAGATATTTCTTAAAATCTGCACATGAAGGAGGTAACTTGTCAATGAAGGCACTTACAATAAATGTCGGTGGCAAAGACATACCTTCCTCTTCTAAGTCGTGGATTATGACTTGAAGTTCCTCAACTTACTTGATAACCGATTTGTCATCGATCATCTTGAAGTTCAGAAAATTTCCAGTCACAAAACACTTTGAAGAGGCCACTTCAGTTTTGTACTGTTTATCCAATGACATCTACACCTCTCGTGCAGAATCACACTTGGCGTAGAGGTCATACAGCGAGTCATCTAGGGCATTGAGAATGTAGTTTTTACAATTAAACTTATTATCAACCCATGCATCTCTTTCGGCCTTCCTTTCAACGCTAAGAGTCTCTCCTTCGGCCGGGGCCTTAGGAGGCTCCGCAGTCAGAACATAGGCAACACGAAGAGTTGATAGATAGAACAACATCTTCTTTTGCCAACGTCTAAAATCCTTGCATTTGAATTTCTCAGGCTTCTTGACATGGTTGTTTTTCGCACCCGTCATTGATTGGTCCACTAAAGAGAATTTCTATCTAAGATTGTTAGAACCAATGAATTCCGACCTAGTACAATTAAATAGAAAAAACAGAATCTATAGAACAGAGCAACTAGTAATGACTAAATCAAACAGTAAACGAAGTTACCGAACGTGAGTTGACCAAGGCCTATCTTGACATTTTAATATTAATGCCCAAACCCACAACAAAGCCCATGTCCAAGCCCACAACAAAGTCCACCCACATGTCTTTTTAACCCATTTAGACATCTTCATTAAATGATTTCTTATATACATGACTTCATTCATTTGGTTTTGTCAATGTGGGACTCTTCACCTTTATTTCTTCCTACATTTTCTATTCAAACCGAAACAATACCCCACATTTGAATAGAAAATTTGATATTAGGACCATTTCGTCACTTCTGAGAACGGTGGTGAGATATGCATCTGAAAGATGTCTTTTGGACTTGAACCTTTCATAGTGAATACTTATCGAATGTACTTTGTGAGATAGTGAATTCAAATCTTGAACTACTCACGTTTCGCAGTAAATCAAAACAATAAGTATCACACATACCAAACGACATATTTTGATTCTTATGGTTGTGTTCATTATGGTCATGAACATATCCTTCGTTCATGAGAATTTTAGAGAACTTAGCCATATCAGTTCTCAAAGATGCGACCACATCAATCTCATATAGGTGTTGCTAATCAGAAATAGTCTGTCACTATTCCAGTTTTGAAACAGTTAGCATCATTAAGAATCCAAGATTCATCCCTTAATCATCAACGAAAACACACTTTATTTCAGCATAGGAATAGGCATGACGGTGTGTGTTACACTTTGAGTCTTCCTCAATTAGTTTGCCTATTGAACCTAGACCATGGGATCTCCAATGCTGCTAGGTTAGGTTTCCACTAAGTAATGACTAATTCCATTGGCTTTAAACCCATTCCCCTCGCTGTCCACAAAACTTGCTCTTTACCAAGGCCTTTAGTTAACAGATCCGTAATGTTTTCTTTCGATTTTACGTAGTCAATGGATATTATTCCATTTTTGAGCAAATGTCGTATAGTGTTATGACGTCGCCTTATATGCCTCGATTTTCCATTGTAGATTTGGTTCTTAGCTTTTGAGAGAGTAGCCATACTATCACAATGTATGCAAATGGCAGCAATAGGCTTTTGCCATTTTTAATATTGTTTCAAAAACAAAAACAACAAATATTGGATAAATAATTTGAATAAGGAATGTTATATTAATACATCATTTATTCTTTCAATGTTTTTTATATTATCATATGATAAAAAATATCATATTTATCTCGATCTTAAATGAAAGACTTCATCTTTAAAATACTTCAACTGCAACATAGATCCAACAAATTTGATAATATATATATATATGCAAATTCAATCTATAATATATATATATATATATAAGATGAAGAAATAGAGTCTATATTAGGACTGTACAAAATATTCGAACCGAAAATTCAATCCGCTGACACAAATACAAATATAAATATTAAAAATTAGATATTCGAAAAATACAAATAAAAATAGTAGACTCAATTATCCGAACTATTCGTATCCATAAGTACTAAATAGAAAATTTAGTTAATATATAAATACATATATACCAAAATTGATTTGCATGATCAAATTGAAAATAAAAAGTATTATTAATCTTATTTAAACATTCATTATATAAATATATATATAGATAAATATGCAATATATTTATGATTAGAAGACTAAAATATCAAATACTTTAAAATAACTAATATTTTTAAAGATTTAATTATATTCAAGATTGATTCTAATCCAAATGAGTTGGATAATGTTATAAAGACATTACAATATATAAAAAATACAGAATTTACTAAATATATAACTTTTTTACGAATTTTATTTTAGTGTATAATCTAATAGTTTGTTTCATTATTTTAGGTGAATTGATCATATTTGTAAAATAATCCACGAAACTAAATTTAAATGACTTATGTGGATAGGAATGTGAAGATTTGATGTTTTATTTTATTTATATTATTTATCTTTACATTTATATGCGATTTGAATTTTAGTTTTAGATTATATTTGATGATTATTTTTTTATTAATTTATATATATATATATATATATTAAGAAATTTAGATTCATCGTATATTTCATCCATATATACGACAATTATTCGTATTTACAAATATCTTAATTTACAAATACAAATATAAATAATAAATTTGGATATTCGTCGATTACAAATATAAATATAAAAAATTAGATATTCGAAAATATTCGTTATTTGTATGATCTGGCATATATATATAAATTCAATCTAATATATATAGATATGTATATATATATATTTAAGATGAAGAGAGAGAGCACAGATCGGGGACTACAAGGGAGGAAGCCCACAGACAAAACGTGGTTGAAAATGGGCCCCACTTTTCGGTTTTTAGTGGTGAGTGGGTGAGGGCTCACCGAATTGTTCTTGGGACCCGTGTTGACGGTTGACCTTTCGTTATCGGTTAACACAAAACCATTTATTTTAAACCTACATTAAACCGGATAAGGTTTACCAATAATCTCCAACCAAAATTTCTTGACGATTTAAAAGATTTTAGTTCAGTTATCAAAGGATATAGAATCTACTTCGTACTAAAATTTTAAGATTATTTGGTTGGTTAGGATTTTTATCTCAAATTTTTGATTAATTCTATTGTTAAAATGCAAAAATTTTGGAGATCATAACCTCCTCGACCATATATGATTAGATGTGGCAGACATGTTTTTGTTTGTGTGATCTTTTGCATAACTATATAAAATACCAAGTAAAAAAATGAAGAACATGTTTATTCTTGCATAAATCCTATATAACATTGATATATTTCATTCTTGTTTTCGGATCGCATAGGTGATTGTGAATGTCCCTTTGAATTCGATTGCATCATAATAGGAATGATTTATCCTAATTCATTCTAATGATTCCTCTTACATTTCATCCCCACAGAATATTCAAATCAAATGAATATGGCGAGAGATTAACACATTTTCACAAGGATCAATTGGCACAAGACGATATGGTTTCTGTTTAATTTATAAATACACTTTCTATCAAATGAACGATTCGGTCTAACTAATTCTAAAACTAATTTGAAAATTTAGAACTATTTAATATCATATAAAAGTTAATAACTCATATCCTAAACTATATAGGACAACACAATATAACACTTTTCTTACGACATGGCTCATTTGGTGAGATAATCTCATTGAAAGTAACAAGAAACAGAGAGAACAAAGAGAAAAGAAACAGAGAAGAGAATTTCAGAAAAAATCATTTTTCGTATATTCATTGATACTTCTCAAATCCAATAATATTACATCTTTATTTATAGCAATTGTAACAACCCTTCAATCAGCTAACAAACTCAAAACATGAAACTTATTGTTAGTTGCACCCGATTGTTTTGTAGCTGAATGTCTATTACAGAGAGGATGGTGAGGTTGAAGAAGATCAACCATTTTGGAAACTTGTAATTGAGAGTCGGTATTCCCTTCCTCGAAACCTTTTGTTCGAGACATAGTATTAGCTCCCTTCAAAGCATCTGAGTGATCTCAAGCGTTCAGACTAAAACTCCCATTCAAACCGATGTCCCGCGGTAAGTCGACATTCAGTTTGCTCTGAAGTTGAACAAAATGATCTCGATGTAAAGATTTTGTAAACATGTCGGAGACCGACAACATATTAAGAATGTGTTTAATAATAACTGAGTCCAAAGCTACCTTCTCACACACAAAATGCTAATCAAGTTCAATGCACTTTGATCGACCATGAAACTTTGGATTTGTTGTAAGAAAGGTTGTCGAGAGATTGTCACAGTGTAGGATAGAAGTTGTCGGTTGTGGAATACCAGGATCACAAAGAATAAAGTTCTGTTGTAGTAGATGTCAAGGCTCTGTATTCTGTCTCGGTAGATGATCTTGAAATTGTAGGGTATCACTTAGCAGACCATGACAGTAAATTTGAATCAAGAAACGTACAAACCCTATTGTAGAACGTCGAGTAGAAACATATCATGCCCAATCACTATCACTGAAGGCAATCAAGTCCAATTTTCTATGAGTATGAATGTTTAAACCAAGGGTGACAATGCCTTTTACATATTTTAAAATCCTCTTTAGTAAGGTCAAATTAGACATTGTAGGTTCATGCATTTGTTGACAAACATAATTCACAACAAAGTTAAGATATTGTAAACCACCAACCAATCGACGAAAATAAATAGCATCAGGAATCTTATCTGAACATGTATATGTGCTATATAGTTTGAGAGGCAGGGGAGTAGCTACTGCCTTACAATCCAGCATAACAGTTTTTTCATGAAGATCCAAAGCATATTTCTCTTGATGAAGAAACAATCTAGCTGAATAAAAGATACTTTGCACACCAAGAAAATAATGCAAATAACAAAGATCCTTCATAGCAAATCTATTAGTCATGAGTACAACAGGTTGATATAACAAATTTGTAGAGCTTCTAGTTAAAATCATATAATCTACATAGAGTAATAGGTAGATTTTTTGTGAACCTTACTGATACACAAACAAAGATCGATCTGAAATGCTACAATGAAAACCAAACTCCAGCAAGAAAGAACAAAACTTATCAAACCAGGCTCTAGGAGCTTGTTTTAATCCATTAAGAGACTAATGCAAATTTCCGCGTACATGTGATTCTTTATGTCTTAAAAAACCGGTGGTTGTTGCATATAAACATCTCCTGTTAAATCTCCATGTAGGAAGGTAATTTTACATCGCATTGAGTGATTGACCAGCTGTTTACCACATCAATAAAACAGTTCTGATAGTTGCAGTCTTTACCACTGGACTGAAGGAGTCCAAATAATCATACCTTCTTTTAAATGAAGTCTTTTAGCCACTAATCTTGCCTTTAACGTGTGTAAAGATTTTAAAAACCCATTTACACCCAAAGATATTCATGTCTGCAGTTTATAGAACCAAAGAACAAGTGTTGTTGAATTTTAAGGCATCCATTTCTATTATCATTGCTTGATGCCACCCCTTATGTTTAAAGGCATATTTAATAGACTTTGGTTCTCGAGGAAGGTCTAAGGTAGTGAGCAAAATATATTTCGGATTTGGTTTAGTAATTCCAGATTTACTTCTTGTGATCATAGGATGCTAGTTTAAGGTTGTAGGGCAAGGCAAGGATATAGAATATGGATTTATGAGTTCAGAAGGTAGTATTTCAATATTTTGAATGATAAAAAAGTGTAGGTGAGGAATTTGAAAATTCTATAGGTTGAAGGAAGGATGTAAGTCAAGTGTTTAAGACCTCTGTGGTTTGAAGTAATGATGAATCTCCTATAATAGATCTATCAGAAGTTACACAATCTAAAACATGAGAGAAACTTTGGTACCTTGGGAACACATGAGTGACATTTGCTAATGTGGATTGACATTTGAATCCCAATCGACATGCTTGTGATACTGAATTTTCTGCTTGAGGAACTAAATATGAGCAGCATTCCTGAAAAGGAAAGTATTGGTCATCAAAGAGTGCATGTCTAGTAATAAACACCTTCCTTGTTAATTAAAGGTTATCATATGAAGGAATGAGATGTTATTATTTTGATATAACTAATTCCATAAATTACTCCTGAAGGAAATGTTCACAACAAAATAATACTAGGTGATGAGAGTTACTTTGAAAAAAAAGGAAAGTCAGATAAAAAAATTTGTCTTGTATCACATGTGTCTTTCACTATATCCCAAGAATACACAATTTAAAGATTTTGGCTCAAACTTATGTTGTGTAAAAGGCCAAAGACATGGATAACAGGAGCAACCAAAAACTCTAAAAAGAAGAGTAATCAACTGGTCTTTTAAACAAGGTTCTATATGGAATCTCTTTTGACAATGATGAAGCTGGTAAAAGATTATTGATGTAGTTTGCTGTGTAAAATGCTTCAACCCAATATTTGAAAGGTGTGTTAGCTTGAAACATCATTGCTAAGTATAATTTAGTAAGATGACGATGTTTCCTTTCAACCAATCTATTTTGTTTAGGAGTATGAGGACATGATAGGAGATGTTTAATACCATGCTCAAGTAGATTATTCTGAAAAATAGTGCTATTGAATTCTCCTCCTCCATCACTTTGAAACAATTTTATTTTGCAAGATAATTGATTCTCCACCATCTTTTGAAAGGATACAAAGACTTTGTAAAAATCTAATTTATGTGTCAATGGATAAAACCAAATAAATCTAGAAAAGTTGTTAATGAAGATGACATGATATCAGAATCCTGTATAGAACATGTATATGCAGGGTCCCATAGATCACAATGGATTCTTTCTAATGGCTCTTGAGCATGAAAATCTGAAATAGAAAAAGATAATCTACTACTTTTTCCAAGTTGACAGAATTCACACAAGGTTGTAGAAGGTTTGGTTATTGTGATAACATTCTGTAACTGAGCTCTTGAATAATGTTGTAGTTAGCATGACCTAAACGCTGCCAAATATCATGAGTTGTTGAACATTGCATGGTAGAATAGAATGCCTTGAAATTAAAATTTTGTAATATGTAGATTCCTTCATGCTTGCTTTCGTTGGCTAGAATTTTCTGTGATATGGAATCCTTAATATAAACTCAATTAGCATAAAAATTAACTTCATAAGGATAATCTTGAGTGAGTTTTCAAACTGACTACAAAGACTTAGTAATGGAAGGAACTACTAAGATATTGTTGAGTGGTAGAGTACCTTTTGAAGTTGGAAAATTGGAAGAAATGATCCATCACCAATCATCACACTCTCTGATCCAGCATATGAAGTTCCATTTTGAAGATTATGAGTGGAATTTGTGATATGAACAGAGGATCCAGAATCTGGAAACCAATCAGTTTGTGGATTCTGGTTAAACCGAAGAGTAGTTAAGGCTTGAGGTATATCATTGCTTTGAAATGCATTATCAAAACGATGCCAACAATGCAATACATCATGTCCTATTTTACCATAAATTTGGCATAATGATCTCGTGGATAAATGTTGTTAAGTATTGATAGCAGATATATTATCAATAGAGTTCTATGACTTATGAAAGTGAGAATACATATGTTGTAAAAAACCTCTCCGTCTGATAGTATAACTTCTGTTACCTCTAAATGTAGACCTACATCCTTTGTAAATTGAGTTTCCTTTTCCATAACCTTGATTCTGTGAGTTATAACAAGAGTATGTACACTGAAAGAGAACGACTAAATGATGAGAAACATCATTGTATTTTGTTGGAGAACTCCCCAAAATTAGGTTGTTCAATTGAGATACAACATCCTCATAAGTTGGAATAGAAGGTTTATCCATTGATATTTGAATTACAGTTGCAAAAGCCTCATATTCATTTCCCAATCCATGTAGTAATCAAAATATCTTCGTAGGTTCTTGAATTGGTTTACCATTGGAGTTCGACTTATCACTTATTGCCTTTAATTGACTCAAATGCTCAACTAATGTTTTACCTTCCTTTGTTAAAAGTTGAAGAGAAGCTAACAAATCGAATTCTCTTGCAATTGATCTCTAAATATAATGATTTATAAGACAAGTTGATACCTCCATTATTGAGTTCTTACCAACAGTATGACAGAATACTTATTCTGAACTGTGCCAATAATTCAAGACATGATAAGCTGATCCGTTTGTAACCATGAATCATAAAGTGGATTCTGAACTTATGTTGCATCACCATCTTTTATTTCTCGAATCACCTGAAGAGGTTCTTGTTTTGAGCCATCAATAAAAACAAGAAGTTTTTTTTACTCCGGAGAAGAGACTCGGTCTGAGCTTTCTAGAAAAAAAAATTTGAATCCGTAAGTTTGATAGTAACGAAATTTGAAATGTTGACGTGAACTGGAAACGAAAACTGAATTTGATTTGTAGCAATGATCAAGAGTAAGGATTACTCAGGATCTGAGTGCTCTAATACCGTGAGAATCACAAGAAACAGAGAGAACATAGAGAAAAGAAATATAGAAAAGAGTTTCAGAAACAATCATTTTTTCGTATATTCATTGATACTTCTCAAATCCAATTACATATTTATTTATAGCAATTGTAATAACCCTTATTGTTAGTTGCACCAAATTGTTAGTTGCACCAAATTGTTTTGTAACTAAACGTCTGTTATAGAAAGGATGGTGAGGTTGAAGAAGATCAACCGTTTTGGAAAGTTCTAATTGAGAGCCAATATTCCCTTCCTCAAAACATTTTGTTCGAAACATAGTATTAGTTCCCTTGAGAATCTCTGTGTGATCCCAAGTGTTCAGGCTAAAACTTGTGACTCATGACTTGCCATGTTGGATTAGAGGAGCATCTATCTCATGCCATCTTTGCGAATTGTATGTCACCTGCACCCAACCGATCTTACATCATTGTTGCAGGTTCTTTTACTTTCCCCTAACGATAGAGCACTGATATATAGGGATGTAAAATGAGTTGCTCGCTCGCGAACCAGGTCTAGCTCGAATCATATTTGAGTGAGCCGAGCTAGGTATTTTCTAGCTCATTTAAAAAATGAGCTGACGAGCTCAGCCGGAAACGAGTTAGAGTTTAGGCAAGTTGGCTCGCGAGCCGACGAGCTGAGTAACAAAGCACATATTTTCTTATTGTTACACATTATACATATTCTTTTCATTTATTAAATATTATTTAAAGAAAAAATAATATATTATTTACATATAATAATAATATTATTTTTCTATTTATACCAAATTGATATAATTTTATTAACAAATAAAGAAATAAAAATATTTTAATAACTATTATAAAAATATATTTATATATTCGATATTTTATTTAATTTTCGATAGATTTATTTTCTAATTAATATTTTTTATATTTAATAACTATGTATCAATTACTATATTTATATTTTATATATTTTATTTGGTTTGTCAAAAAAAATATAATATTAATATATTATAATTTTTTAATTTAAATAATCTAGCTGACGAGCCAGCTCGTTTTTAGATGAGTTAAAGGTGAACTGAACTGATTTGGGATTTTTTAACTCGTTTCGAAAACGAGCCGTGATGAGCCAGTTCATTTTTTAGCGAGTTCACGATGAATTGAGTCGAGGCAAATCATTTTACATCCTACTGATATATGTACATGGTTGGTCTCTCTTTCTAGGAATAGACCATACACTAACATTATCCACCTCTTTGTTTAATTTATCTTTTATGACATATGACATGATAGAAATGATCGGTTGTACTCAAATTTGCCACGATCTCCGACACCATGTGTACAAACATCTTTTGTGCTATAGCATGGTTTAGTATTTGCATGAACACCCGTTATATAGTATTTGATTTCACAATTTCGATCATTTTTTTGTTATATTTACATACATATTGCTACCGCTTGTCATTTTTTGTTATAGCATGGTCCAGTACTTCTTTACTTCTATTCGAACTAACCAACGCTCACTTATCTTTTAAATTTTATGCAATATAATTGATATTTTAAAAAACCTGTGTTAGATTTAAGTTTGTTTTTGTTACTTATCTTACTGATTTGCTCATGATTATAGAAGAAAAACATTGTATTTTTGTTACTTATCTTACTGATTTGTTCATGATTATAGAAGAAAAACATTGTATTTTTGTTGTCAACATAATAATAATGACTAATATTGGGTTTAAATCTGGATTAGCATCGGTCAAACAAAAAAAAATGAATTTAAATTGACATTTTTTGACCAATCATATCGGTCCGAATTACTAGGAAGAACGTTACGAAATCATAGGAAGAAAAGAGAAAAGTGTTAAATATTTGTAAGGAACAATTATTATGTCACTGAACCAAAACTTCTCTTTATTCCAAGCTTACGTCCACTACTACGAAGACATGATTTCCATGCAAAAGAAATCCAAGCTCACCAAGAATCATATATTATTAGCAATAAACTTTTCCAAAGGAAAACTTAGTTCATAGTATTTAAGATAGTAAAAAACGGAGATTTAAAAACATTGTCTAAAAATATACATAAAACCAATATAAATATGATACTATAGATTTGTTAATTCAACTGTTAAGTGGAGAACACAACAATGCATCATTCGTCTCAAATTCAAATACTCATGTTGGAGTATATTCACATTAATCGAAACCTAAACTAAAATAAGATGAAATGGATCATATATATATATATATGGTTTGGAGGCTTCAAATCTAAGCTCAACAAATATTATATAATAAATCTTCATTTGAATAAACTTTTTTGTGGGTACTAAATATATAATATCTATGGCAAATAAATTTATTTTCCGATAAAATAATTGGATCAAGATGAATGAATGTATGACATATGATTAATTCAAATGACGTCCTCAAAATTATTAACATAAATTAAATAAAGTAAGGTGTGTTCCTTTTCATAGTACACGTAATTATCGTTACAGTTCGTCGTGAAACAAAGAGGAGACATCTCTTTCTAGTTTTAGCGTAACACAAACTTATCCTCTCATCTTCGCTTGTCCCTTATGTTCCTCTTTTTATAGTATAATCCACGTGGAATTTATCTCACTTTATCATACAAATTTCTATTTGTACATACACACCCATATACACAACGCCCGTAAGTTCGAAGTTCAAGTTAAAATTGATTTGTTTCATTGTTTATCATGTAAATAGGGAACGAGTTTAGTTTGATTGACTATTAAAGATTTATAAAATATAAAAAATTTTAGAAGTTTGTTTTATTATAATCAAAATATAAAATCTCTATTATAATGAAAACTGGAAAAACATTTTGTAACTAAAGAAAAATAAAATATCTCGTGAAGTGGTGCCACATGTGAAAATACTAGTCGACGCGAGAATGATAGAGATCCTCTTATTGGACCACTAGAAGCTTTTAGTTTTTACATACCAAAATGTTGGACTTCACAAAAACTCGGACAAAAAGAAAACATATGTGAAGACTCATATTTTTTTCATATATGGGAAAACAAGAGTTGGAATTTGCAACAACAACCTTAGAATGAAAATTTTGTGAAGCATCAAGAATTATTATTTATTAGATGATTTATAAACATAAATATTATATTATATTATATTATATTATATTATATTATATTATATTATATTTTCATATCGATTAGGATATAAACTATGCATTTTTATGGTATTGCACAACTCTAAATTCTTAAATTATCTTTTGTAATTAGTTAGATCCAAATTTATATTTAACATGGTATCAGAGTCTGCTTTGTACCGATTTGAATTTATCGATGTTAGACCTCTAATGCAATGTTCACGTTCCAAGATCAAGTATGGTGCCTAAGCAAAAAAATCTTATGTTTGTGTTGTCTTACATTATATATATGATATAATTTATGATAAGACTTCTATGATATTGGATAACCTTAAATTATTGAATTATCTTTTGGATTAATAAAGCAAGCATGTATTTGACAATAAATTTATGATATTTTATAAACTTTATTTGGATTTTATATTAGGAATAATTAATATATTTCAATTTGATCATAAGCCAAAACCAAGTTAAAACTTCTAGGGTTCATCTAACATAATGAGATTAACAAGATAAAATAGTAAGGAAACAATAATCAAACATATAAACAAAAAACAAAATAACATATGATATTTTTATCACAAATTCCATGTTTTTTATGATTAAGACCATAACGACCATCTTAAACCATACAAAGAAAATTATCAAAAAAATAGAAAAATAAATCGTATTAGGAAAAAATGTAAATGTAAAAGTTTTTTGTTATTTTTTGCACAAAACAATTGTTATAAAGATCACCTTACTGATAGATTGTAAATTCTTAATGGGTTCACCATTTTAGTAGACTCTCATCCTCTTATATCTCTAAAAAATTAATAAATTAACCAAAATAAATAGTGCAAATAAAATTTAGTACAAGATAATACATTTTTTTTATCTTTAGAATTTAGGGTTTAGGATTTATAAACCAAAACTAAGAGCTACAACTCGTAGGGTCCAACTCACATAACTCTTCCACTTTGGCCAAAACATATATAATTTTTTTTATTGATATGTACATTGAAAATGCCAATTACATGTCTATCTAACTTTATTCATAATAAATTACAGAAGTCTATACGCTAATCTAATGACTAAGCTTTAGATAAAATTAATTCAGTTCAGATATTAAATGATACAATCTTAGTCATCTGCCATTTATATGTACTAACATATATCTAGAATATATGGCAACTAAAATATTATTTGTAAATGGAAAATAGGGTTTTTATGAAAAAAATAAAATTCACTCGTGTAAACCACTGCATATCATATAAAATAGGGAATATAACATAAAAATTATCCAACTATTTTATTTTAATCTATAAAATATGAATTATTATTTTCAAGCTAAAAAGCCTAAACCTATATTTTTTTTTGCCTTAGAAACACTAACTTTAGGATATGATTAATTTAATAAATTTGTGTTTTTAGATAAACTTAAAAATTTAAAGAGTTAAAATATGATTTAGTGTTTTTGTTTGTGTATGGATATGATTAATTTGAGAAGTTTTTGTTTTTTAGACAAAATATAAAAATTCAAAATTTTTAGGTTCAAAGTAATAATTTGTGTTTTAAAGGCAAAAATTTAAAAAGTTGGTATTTTATATAGTATATTCCTAAAGTTAGTGTTTTGAAGGTAAAAAAAGTAAATTTGAGATTTTTTAGGTTAAAGATAATAATTCATGTTTTATAGGTTAAAATAAAATAGTTTGATATTTTTTATGCTATATTCCCAGAAAAATAATATCAATACTAATTTTATTTTGGTTTATTATATGACTCACGTGCTTCTAATATTTCACTCCTCATTATAAATATTTATATAAATGAAAAATTTAACATAATCAGAAAAGATTAATAAAATATTTTGTGTTTTAATATCATTATAAACTAAATTATTTAAAAAATACAAATATGAAAAAAAGCATTATAGAAAATAAAGATTTACAATCAGACCAATTTCAAAAGAAGATCGTGATTACAAAAGAATGTGCAGTCATTTTTTTGTGACAAACTATTAGATCTTATATTATAGAATTCAATTCATGTTCTAAACCAAAATCAATAAAATGGAGTTCCATTCTTTCTAATAGCTCTATTTTATGACTCATTTCATAGAAACCTCAAAATAACTCTAAAAAGATATTACAAGTATTTCAATTAACAAAAATATCGTGTTTTATTATTGGTATGAATTTTAAATTAGTTATAATGACGTTGAAAATAACAAAGTTTAAAATATAAAAAGTGACAACAATATATAAAAATTAATATAATAATTTCGTTATTTTTTTTAATTTAAACATTTAATATTGTTGTTATTTTAATAGATATTCAAATTTGTGAAATTTTATTTTATATCGCATGATATATATAAGATAAAATATTTTAATTAAATATTTATTAATATTATAACAATCATAATAATATAATAATATATTTATTCATATGTAAAATTTCGACATAGTTCACTAATAATAAAATTCCTTAAGATTTTAAGTTAATAATGCAATTACGCAACATTTATTAGATTCATAAAAAGTTAGGAAATTTTAAACGTTAATCAACAAACATACCGACAATTAAGAATCATTTAAGAGTAACTTTGTGGACAAAATGGTTTGAATCCTTTTTAACTGTCAAAACGTTTTTAGTTTGAAAATTGTAAAGTACCAAAAAAATTGAGAATATTCTCTTCTTTATTGTTTAATTTAAAATGAGAATATTCGTAATAAAATATTCAATAATAATAATAATGACTATAAATTATTGTTAAAAAGTATTAGCTTTAATCTCGGTACAAAGTTTAAAATTATGTCACATGGCATGGCTTTGACTTTCCCATATCCGTTGAAAATTTTGCAGTCACTTAGTTCCTTTCTACATGCAGATGTCTGAAAATTTTTTAATCCATTTTTGTCGGTAAATCAAAATTATCTATTTTGTTATAGATTTTTTCCATCATTGATGAAAATACAAACACTAGTTTCTTTCATAAGAGTAATCCACTTGTTTTCAAAAAAAAATTTCACTAGATTATTGAAACTATGAATTTAAGGTTTTATTAAATAATATGACTAGAACAAACTGCAAAGATAAAAAACGGAAAATGACATATGACGTCAGAAAGCAATACGACATAAATTTTCCAAGGACGAACCCGAAAGACGGTGGTCTCTATAATAATTGGTTTTCAAATTTATTCACTAATTTCACTACTATATATATATGTGTATGTATACTATATATTATTATTACCATTAGCGAAAGATTTTAAAATATTTATCATAGAAGATTTTGATAAATCTATAAGTTGATATCTTTATTTAATAATAATATTTATAAATATAAGGCGTTGATCAATAGTAACAATAGAATTTCACAAATTTACGATCTAGTAAAAATGATTAGGAAAAAACTGAAATTAACAAAAAAGTTCGACAGTACATATTGAAAATTACAATTTTTAAGAGTTGAATTTATTATAAACTATATAATGGATGCTTTTGCGTTATGCTTGGGTTGTGAGAGTAAATTTCCACCTTATGTTTTCTTCATTTGGTTAAATAAACGTGAAACAATAAATCGGGGAGTGGATTAATTAAAAAAATTAAACTAGGGTTAAGTTACGTAGCATACATGCATGTCTGCGATTAAATGATTATAATAATTTTATTTTACCCTCTGAAAAAAGGTAAAATATAAACAAACAACCCAAAATACTTTTTGAAAAGAAAAAGAGCTTTTAGGAGTGGTCATCATAGAATTTTTGATTTAAAATACAAACTTAATCAATAATAAACAACTACAAATAAGAACAACTAGTCTAGGTATATAAAAGTAGAAGATTTAGGGTTTGATTGGTGGAAACACAGCGTTTGTGTTTGTATTTGGTAATGTTTCTGTCAGCGATTTGCGGCGTTTTGTTTCATTTTGTCTGAATGGTGGAATCGATACGTCTGCGGGTGACTGCGACTAGAAGCGAATGGTAAAAAACTATTGTTATTGCGTTTTGAACAAAATTAACAAAATATACAATTATTAAGAAAAACATTTATTTAAGTTTTTTGTTTAATGTATACTTTTTAATTATAATTTTCAAAAATTTGAAATAAATTAAAAAATTTAAAAATTATAAAAATATTTAAATATATAATATATATATATACGATTAATATAAATTATAATAGAAAGAAAGAAGAGATAACAGAAAGATGCGAGGGTATTTTGGTAATTTTATTCAAAACGCACCAAAACGCAAACATAACGTAACATAATTTTAGATTTTTAAAATCTGCGTTTCGGTGCGTTTTCGGGCGACTGCGACTCCACCAGTCGGTTTCAATGTCGCCCGGAGTCGCCAGAAAACGTAATCGTCGCATTTGCGCTTGGGTGCGACTCCACCAGTCAGGGCCTTTGAGTAAGAAAGATCTGTTATATTAGTGATAAAAATATCTAAACCCCACATCGATAAATTTGTTGTAGTCTATTTTGACGATATTTTTGTTTATAATAAAACTTTTAGGGAACATATAAGGCCCGACTGGTGGAGTCGCATCCAAAAGCAAACGCGGCGACAGCATTTTTTGGTGACTTCGTGCGACATTAAAATCGACTGGTGGAGTCGCAGTCGCCCGCAAACGCCGCGAAACGCGGAATTTAAAAATCCAGAATTATGTTGCGCTACGTTTGCGTTTTGGTGCGTTTTGAATAAAATTACCAAAATACCCTCGTATCTTTCTCTTATCTATTCTCTCTTTCTATTATAATTTATATTAATCGTAAATATATATATATACATATATATATATGTGTATTGTATATTTAAATATTTTTTTTAAATTTTTAAATTTATTTCAAATATTTAAAAATTATAATTAAAAATATACACTAAAAAAATTTAAATAAATTTTTTTCTTAATAATTGTCTATTTTGGTAATTTTGTTCAAAACGCAATTGCAACAGTTTTTCTACCATTCGCTTCTAGTCGCAGTCGCCCGCAAACACAGTCATTCCACCATTTAGACAAAATGAGACAAAACGCCGCCAATCGCTGACAGAAACACTGCCAAGCGCAAACGCAAACATTGCGTTTCCACCAGTCAAGCCCATAGTAGATCTTGAGTTAGTGTTAGAGACGCTTCGAAAGGAACAACTCTACACAAACATCAAGAAGTGCTCCTTTTGCACTGATGAGATTGTTTTCCTAGGTTTTGTAGTAAGTTTGCAAGGACTACACGTCAATACAAGAATGACCAACACCGATAACCATCGGTCATGTACGAAGCTTTCATGGACTAGCAAGCTTCTACCCACCCCTCATCGCGATTATACAAAAAAGACAAGGCCTTCGAATGGAGAGTAGCAAAAATCAAGGCATTCCAAGCGTTGCAAGTGAGTCTCACCACCACACCTATCCTAGCGCTGCCGAAATTCTATAAAATGTTTGAAATGGAATGTGACACCTTAGGGATCAACATTGGTGTAGTTCTTGTTCAAGAACGACGACCAGTGGCGTATATCAGTGAGAAATTAAATGGGGCCACACTTAACTACCCTACGCCCCTGTCTGTGCATTGGAGACATGGCATGACTACCTACTGGCGAAAGAGTTCGTCATCCATACTGATCACGTGACCCTCAAACATCTCAAGGGTCATACCAGTCTAAAGCGGCAACATGCTAAGTGGATGGAGTTTGTTGAGTCCTTTCCATACATAATCAAGTACAAGAAAGGGAAAGAAAACTTGGTAGCCGACGCACTATCAAGGAGACATGCCCCCATCACCACCATGAAGGCTAGAAATTTGGGATTCGAGAAAATTAAGGAACTCTATGAACAAGATTAAGAGCTTGGAAAGATATTTTAATATGTGAAGAAGGATGATAACACATAGTGTGTGTTAGTTTTAGGCTATGTATTTACATCATTTTCGCATAGTTTGCATAGCACGATTAGCAAAACCGACACGAACGTTCTCTATGTAGTCCTTTTTGTTGATTTTCAGGTTTTAAGGCGACAAGGCCTGTTCGAGCTTTAGAAACTCGATTCTTGGATTCAACCGCGTATAATGGGAGCTACAAGACACTCAGAGCAACTTCAGGCCACAGAATCAAACGGAACACCCGAGCATCGAGCGAAAGGAGCGAAAACAAGAAGTTAGGGGCAGCACGCTTGGACTTGGAAGAGGCCCTGCGCGGGCTCCACTTCCAGCAAAGTTTGCACGACTCGGGAAGCTAAGGAACATGCCCAGATTGGATGAAGTTCAAGACCCCGCGCGGGATGGCTAAGGAGCCCGTGCGGGCTGCATAATCCAACAAGAGTTGCACGAGTCGGGGAGAGAACCAGCACGCTCGGGCTGGTTGAGGAGCATTGAGCCCGCGCGGATTGAGCATGAGTCCGCATGGGTCACCGTTCTAGGAAAATTCTATTTTGGATTTCAAACGAAAATTAGAAAGAGGAGGAAGACCAGAATACACAGGAGACAAAGAAGAGAACACAGTTGAAGACTTTGGCTACCCAAAGGATTCATCTGAGACTACCGCTCGGGATGATGGGGAAGATGAACATTTAATTCGTTTGTGTTTGTTTCCCTATGTATTATGTTATCATGGGTTAGGGATGCCATTGTAATGGATGTTTGATTCGGTAATGCTTGATTTTGGTTTTGTTCAATCGTATGGTTCGATAGGTTGTAGATATATGCGTAATGCATTCTTACTTTGTTGATTTCATGTTTGAATGAGACTAGATCTGTTCTAATGAGATTAGACATGTTTGAATGAAATTAGAGATTCGTCTAGGCATCGAGAGAGTCAGATTTGAGTCTCGGGATTAACCTTCGAATGAATTAGATTGATGAGAATCTTGGCCGATCGGTTAATCTATTTAGGAACGATAACAATCAAGGTAGAACTCCCATTGTTTGTCATGCGTTTAGGTTATAGATTTACTGCATCGGGAGGTGAGTACATTTATATCCTATATAGAGAATTTAGATATCGGGAGAGTCATTTCCGACATTAGAGGTTGAATTCCCATTATTTCCGACATTAGAGGTCGAATTCCCTATCGTTCTTCATGCATCTAGATGTTCTGTGCTACATCGGGAGGTGAGTGACGTTGATTCCCTAGGTAGAGGATTTAGGCATCGGGAGAGTCATTTCTGACATTAGAGGTTGAATTCCCTATCGTTCTTCATGCATCTAGGCATTCCGCGCTACATCAAGAGATGAGTGACGTTGATTCCCTAGGTAGAGGATTTGGATTTTAGTTCCCCTTCGATTGATATAAACCGATTTCATGTTCCATAGAAACATCCATTGCATGTTCCGAAATTCCCGAAACTCGTAATACTCCATCTTGCTGAGTCTAGCTTCATTATCTTTCATTATCTTTATTTTGTAGTTCGATATTCACCTATTGATCAATCTTCTTCTCGTGATATCTTAGTTCTAACGCTGTAATCAGTCCCCAGAGTTCGACCCTGGTACTACACGTATCGTATACTTGCGGTAGAGTGGTCTAGGAAATTTAAAACCTCTGATTCCGACCATCAAAGGAGCTAGCAGAACATTCTACATACACGACGGATATGTCTTTTGTGATAGAGGGCTTTGCATTCCGCAAAGCTCTATGAGGGAATTATTGCTTTAAGAAGCACATGGGGGAGCATTCATGGGACACTTCGGCGTGAACAAAACCTTAGCCATAATAAAGGAGTATTTCTTCTAGCCACGCCTCAAACGAGACGTAGAACGGCTTTGTGCATGATTTATCACATGTCACCAAGCCATGTTCCACATCCATCCCCATGGTTTGTATCTTCTCTAACCCATCCCTACTCATCCATGGTCTGATTTGTCGTTGGAATTTGTTCTTCGACTTCCAAAAATCCAAAACAAATATTTCGTCTTTGTTTCAATATGTTTTAAAGAATGGCGCACTTCGTACCCTGCTTGAAGACAAAAATGCAACAAGTATTGCGAAACGTTTCTTCAGAGATCCATGGGCTACCCAAGAAGATCATGTTAGATCGAGACAACAAGTTTCTGAGTCATTTCTGCCGAAAAGATGTTTCCAACTTGGATGGTGAAAAGAAAGCTGAAATAATCAAAAGGTTACACGAGAAGGTTCAGAAAAACATAAGGCGAAAGACTGAAAAATACGCCAAACAAGCCAACAAGGGGCGAGAAGGATGGTATTCGGTGAAGGAGATTGGATGTGGCTTCACATGAACTGTTCCCCGACAAAAGTATTTCAAAGCTAGCACCAAGAGGAGATGGCCCATTTTGCGTTCTAGAGCGGATCAACGAGAATGCCTACCGTCTCGAACTACCAGGTGAGTGTAACGTGTCCACAACATTCAATGTTGCTGATTTATCCCATTTTGATGTAAATGATAACATTTTTAGGATGGAGCACTCGTAAGGGAGAAGGAACGATGAGGAGATCAGACCAAAAAAGAAACCAAAGGAGGGTCACACGAACGAGGAGCTACCGCAAGGAAACGAGCATACCGAATCTTCCCACGGCCTACTCACACGTAGAAGAGCAAGGAACTTGCGTAACAAGGTAGCAGAGAATGTGATGGAGGCATGTGAGACTCTTAACTAGAAGGAAGATTCGGGCCCAACCCATAGAAATGTCACGTCGATCTTTTACATTGAAGCGGGCCTCAATCCACCCACCTACGAACCGATGGACTCGGGCGATACAGATAAGGAAAGGCGAAAGATAAAGATATTTTCTTATCCTTGCCAACAGCCAGAAATCGTATGGAAATAAGCTGATCTAGCATTTATGTATTTTCCTTATTATAACATGGAGCCTATCCTATATAAATGACTCCATTTCATTTGTAAGAGACATTAAAATTTGAAGTAAAGAACTCTTTTCATATTCTTGAGGAGTGCCAAGAACACGGTGACTTCAACTTGTTTAGGGAACAATTGAAGCCATTACCTGACTGTATCAAGAGGATTTAACACCTCTTGTGGTGTCTATCACTCCATCCCAAACACATCGATTTCATCCATCAAACTCCATCCTCCACCTTCGTCGGACGAATCTTGAAGATTTCCCTTAGGACAGTCAAGAGATCCTCCATCGTCAATTGACGACTTCTTGAAGAATGCCCTTAGGCCAAACAAAAAATCAACCTTGACACCCGAATCTTACCCAAGCGATCGAGGTTAACAAATTCTTCGTGCGCACCCCGAGTTCCCACCCCAAGGCCTGTATCATTTTGGTATCAGAGCCCGGTTCAAGGACCAAAGATACGCTTCTATCACTTTTAATTCATTTTATTGAACTAATCCTTTCTTGTTTTTTATTGTTTTAAAAAATATATAGAAAAAAATGGTCGAACAAGGAGAGAATTTTAGACGGAACAAAAAACTCGACGCGATCATGCAAATGCTCTAGAGAATGGAGTAAAGAATGAATCGCCTTGAAGAACAACGGAGGCAACCCTTACATGACACACCATCCATTCATGAAAATGCTGCAAACGAAGTAAAACAACCATATCCTCAACCTAGACGACAAGAAAGTAGAGCACCACCACGATATAATCTTGAAGAGAAGGACGAAGAGTTGCTGAGACGACCAACGGGATGCCACATCATCATAGAGGATGAAGATTCAGATGAGGAGCCACCTCGAAAACAACAAAATGAATACGACAATTACAACTTAAACTTATAACCACCTAATTTTGACGTGTTGACCCGAAAGTCTATCTTCATTGGGAGAGGTGGATGTACAATATTTTTTAGTGTTACATGTATATGAAATGCAAGAAGGTACAGTACGCTGTGGTTCAACTCACGGATGATGCTCTCACTTGATGGGATCGAGAGGTAAGCACTCGACAATATACAAGACTTGAACAAGTCTCAACGTTGGACGAAATGAAAACCCTCATGCGTAAAAGGTACGTACCCCACACTTCCATTGGGAATTAAAATGAAGATGTCGAAAGTTAAACCAAGGAAGTAAAATTTCAGAAGAATATTTTGATGAATTTGAACATCTTCGCAATAGGCTAGAAATTGACAGAGATGAAGAAACTGTAATGGATCAATTTCTAGACGGATTAAATGAACGAATCGCTAGGAAGATAGAAAGACAATGATACCATGATCTGCAACATATATTGCATCTGTCGATTCAAATCTAGCAATAAATCAAGAGAAAGCAAGCGACAAGTCGAGGAAGGATACAATCCACATGGTCGGCCAAACAACCCCAAGGATTCCGGAAAAACCAAGGATAGATGACCGTTCCAAGGGTAAAGCTCCTGAGACATGAAGGAATGCCAAAGGAGAAGGTAACAATCTACTTCCTTCGAAAAATTTGTACTCCTGAATTTGTATGTTTTAAGTGCAAGGGCATAGGGTACATAGCGCGAGACTGTCCTAATCCGCGAGTCATGATCCTCGCTTATTATGGAAATACGAGTCCGTGAATGAGGAAGAACCACATGGGAAGGAAATGAAAAGATAGAGTATCTAGAAAGTGGAGAACGTTTCGTAACACGACGCGTTTTGAGCACAATGATCAACCCGCAAGAGGCCACCCAATGAGAGACGATCTTCCACACAAAATGCCTCATCAAGGATAAGGTATGTGGATTCATTATAGATAGCGGTTTTCATACTAATGTTGCAAATGTCTATATTGTTAAAAAGCTAAGTTTGGATACAAGGAAATACCCCCACCCGTATAAGTTACAGTGGCTCAACAATCAAGGGAAGCTCAGGGTTACCAAGCTAGTAATCGTGCCCTTCAATAGAGGTAAGTACCATGATGAAGTACTATGTGATGTCATACCAATGAAAGTAGGACACATCCTACTAGGGCGGCCATGGCAATTCGACCGCGAGGTAACGCATGACGGAAAGACAAATTTATGTTCCTTCGTCATGGAAAAAGAAAGGTAACACTAGCACCTCTTAGTCATTCGCAAGTACAAAAAATGCAACTCAACCTAAACCACGAGGACAAAAAGAAATCAAATTTTATATAAAAGCTAGTGTTTTTTTTTTTGTAAGGCTTTGAGAATCAAAGTCCGATATTACTAATGGTACACAAAGATGTTTTGATAGGCCAAAACACAATGGAGTATCCCTCGAAAATCACCGACATACTAGAAAAGTATCGCAATTTGTTTCCCCAGGAGATACCAGCCAAACACTCACCCATAAAATGTCATGTTCCATTTGCTTGACCTGCAGTCCAAGAAAGAATTTCAATTTTCATCCATGCTCATTTCAAACTCTTTTATCGTGGTTTCAACAAACCAATCATCTTGGTCCTGCAAAAGTAGAACCAAAAACAATGTCATCAATATATATGTGAATAAAAGGAACTTTTTATTTGCATTGTATATGAACAAATTTTTGTCTACTCCCCTTTTTTTGTACACGTTGTCGAGGAGAAATTTTGCTAGCCTTTCATATCGGAGTTTGCTTCAATCCATAAAGTGTCTTTTTTAAGCTTGTACACATGTTCCGTATTATGTGAATCTTCAAACCCCTTTGGTTGTTCCACATAAATTTCCTCTTTAAGTACACCATTTAGAAAAGAACTTTACATCAGTATGGAATGTTCTGTTCGCCAACGCCTTTCCCTTGTGCCCTGGAAATGGAAAACTGACTTCGACTGATTAAAGTTGTATGTATAATTCTGCTATTCATCTTATGATTTAGATTTAGTGTTGACAACTTTACCTGGACCTGCATTCTAGGTACAAGTAACATGAGGTCTTTGAAATATATCTGCATTTAGAGTTTCAGTGCAATCCGATCTTCATCCATCACAACATTCATTGATTCAATACAATCATTGTATATAGATTATACACTTTATATGCAACTGAATTATTCTTATATTCAAGAAATATCCATCATTAGATTTTGAATCAAACCTTCCTAGATAATCTCTATCGTTTAGGACAAACCATTTGCATCAAAAAAATATGAAGATAATCCTATATAAGAAGTCTTACCTTTCCAAAATTCATATGTGTTTTAAAGGTAACTGTCTTACATAAAACCTATTAACAATGTACCATATCGTATTTATAGCTTCACCCCAAAATCTTATTGCCACACCTTTTGCACCCATCATCTCTCTCGCCATTTTATGTAATGTTTGATTTTTCCTCTATATTACTCCATTTTTTTGTGGAGTTTTGGGTGCATAAAATTCGTGTAAGATCTCATATTTCTTGTAGAATTTATCAAACTATTCATTCTCGTCCATGATCACTTTTTAATGATATTTCCTTTTAAATTTATTAAATGCAAACATAATAGTTGAAAGTATCAAAAGTATCTAATTTTTCTTGCAAGAATCTTACCAAAGTGTATGGAATAATCATCCACACAAACATAGACATACCTCTTTCCTCCAATGCTTTCGGTTTGCATCGTTTCCATATGGTCCATGTGTAGAAGTTTTATCACCTTGTTTGTGTTTATATCAATTACCTTTTTATTATGAATTCTTATTTGCTTCCCTTGTTGTCTTAGCTTGCATATAAAACAAGTTTTCATAGAAATTTTTGATACTCCACAAAGGATGTCATGCATAGAAAACTTGATAAAAGTTTTTGTGCTCATGTGTCACAATCTTTGATACCAAAAATCTAGTTTACTCTTTGAAAATTTTAAACATTTTTCATCATTGCTCCACACATAGCAATTGTACCCACCTATTATCCTTGTTAAAATACAGTTTTCATTTGTAATGCACATGAAATTTTTGTTTTTAAATTTAATTTGAAAATCATTGTTTTAAAGTTGGTTAGTGATGATAAAAAATTGCTTTCAGATCTTCTACATAATAAACATAAACCAAATTTCAAAACGAGCTGGGTCGGCTCAGCTCGTCCTTAGTTTGCCAAAAAATGAGTTGACTCAGCTCGACTCATTTTCAAACCGAGCTGAAAAATCTCACATCAACTCAACTCACCTTTTGCTTGCAAAAATGATTTGTTTCATGAGATAGACTATTTAATTTAAAAGAGTTTTAATATATTGATATTATATGTTTTTCATCCTCAAACCAAACAAAATATATAAATTATAAAAATATTAATTGGAATACAAAGTTATTAAATATCAAAATAAAAATTGTAAAAAAAATTTATCGCATATCAAATAAAATATTGAATACATAAAATATTTTTAAATGATAGAAACGGGAAAGTAATAAAAATATATTAAATGATAGAAACGGGAAAGTAATAATAATATATTATATAGATAATACATTATTTGTTCCTCAATAATATTAAATAAATGCAATGAATATGTATAATATGTAGAAATAGAAAACATGTGATTTACATGTGATTTTGTACTCAACTCGTGAGCCAACTCGACTAAGCTCTAATTCATTTTCGGCTCAGCTCGTTAGATCATTTTTAAATGAGGTGTAAAATATCTAGCTTGGCTCGCTCTAATATGATTCGAGCTAGAGTTGGCTTGCAAGCCAATAACTCATTTTACACCCCTAACTATAGTCTTCTTTGTTTGAATTGCAGCTCCAACAGCATGTGATGCAGTTTTCTTTTATTGCTTTACAATTCGAAGAGTTTGTACAATAACTTGGTTTGACTATACTGTAGGTCGAGCAGTTTGTATTGCACCTTCTAACAAGAACCTAGTAAGAAAAGTACCTTTTGCTCAACACCATGTCTATTGTTTGTGTTTCCTCTCTTGAAACCAAGTCCATAGTGATGCTTATCCATTTTCCAATCGTCAAAAGATTATCCAACTTTTCAATATCATTCACAACTAGAAAATATGGATTTAGGGACTGAAGAATATGTCCCTAATCCGTCTCCAAACACGTTTAGGGATGGACTAGGGATGGAAAACAGTAGTCCGCAAACAAACGTCGCCAAATCAATATCGTATGCAATTCGTCCGCGAATACGAACGGAACACTCAGTCCCTCAACCGTTCGTAATTTCAAACCACATTATCATCCGTAAATCAATAGGAAAAGTCACCAATATGCGGACGGAAAGGTCATCGGAGAGTATCACAAATTTACGAACGGGTTGCGTCCCGTCCACAATATTTTAAAAAAATTAAAAAAATTTGAAATACAATTTAATTTCATTTAATTTTAAATGTTTACAAATAAAAATAATTAATTAAAATTTATAAATAATTAATGTATGTTACAAATATGTCGAAGGTATTTCCAACTTGTCGTCATTGAAATCATCGTTCTCACATGCATCCTAATCGATGTTAGGTATTTTTTCCTTCAGCATGCGCATCAACCGTTGAATTGGTCTTTCTCATTGTTGAACTCGTCTTTCTGATTGTTGATCAATTCTTTTGGATTCTTGTTGTGAATCGAGCAATTGCAATACGGTATTTTGTATCTCGTGTTATGTCGCTTTTGCTTTACCTGTGGAGGAACTTGAATGTTTTGATGTCATTCCTCCAAGACAAAAATGTGACCTTTATACGGTGTAAATTGATGTAAAACAAATATTGAGATTTAATTACAATTTTAAGTAACAAAACTATATTGAAATGTCATAAATTTATCTCGAGATACAACTCGTTTTCTTCTTCCTGATTAAGAGAAAGTTGTGTTTTGTCTTCCCTCTGTGGAATTTGAGATACTTGTTCCGATGCCATGTTCTCAACATCCTCATGAACACGTTTTACCCTGACATCTACGCACGAACGATCAGACTTCTTAATGTACATACGTTCCAGCAATTTTACATATGACAGTTCATATTAGGGGTGGGCAATCTGAGATTTGAGACGGGTTCCTCGGGTTCAGTCTGGGTTCGGATTCCTCGGGTTTTAAAAAATTGAACCTAAAAAAACCCATTTGGTTTTTGGGACGAGTTCCTTGGGTTTCGGTCTGGGTTCGGGTTGTTCGGGTTTTGCAATTATCTTGGCAATCGCCTCTTCTCCAGTGCAGACCGCTTCTTGGAGCGCACTCCAACCATTCTTATTCTGCAAGCTCCAATCTGCCCCAGGAGAGATCAAAATCTCAGCAGAAATTATGTCCCCCAAACGAACAACAAGATGCAAAGGGGTCTCAGGACCAGGAACATCACGATGATCGATAGCAACCGCGATAGCATCAGCATGAAGCTCAGCCTCCAGACACTCTGCCTCCGTGGTAACCTCGCCAGCCTTGGAAACCCTAGGAAGACCAGCCACAATTCGCCTTAAAGCCGTATGATCGCGAAGCGCAATGGCCATATAGACATGACTGTGTACATACTTAGAGTAATCTTCCATCACTTGACTTGTTTTTGGACTTCCTCAACGAGTTAAGCTTTACTTCCTTCCATTTCTAGAAACTGCATAAACCCTAGAGTTGGTTACATAGCTCGAACTTAATCTTCTTCCACAACTACATAAAGAACTCGGAAAAGCTTTCTACTTAGTTCAACCGGAACTTGCTTCCCCTAAGCTGAAACCCTAAGAAGAGAATACAAAGTTGCAGGATCACAAACAAAACCCTAGAAACCAGTGATTCCTTTTTCTTTGGGTTGTTCGGGTTCCTCGGGTTCTCCCGAACCCGGACCGAACCGCACCCATTTGGGGTTCAAATATTGAACCCATATGGGTTTTCAACAAAACCCGTTTATCTCATGGGTTGGGTTTTTCAGGTTGGGTCAGTCCGGGTAATTCGAAATGCCCACCCCTAGTTCAGATACCTTCTCTTTCGCCTAAAAAAATTTTAAAATATATATTTGTAATATTAATCAAATTTCAAATGTATAAAGGTTTAAAAAATATTATAAAGCTTACCAAAACTTCGTATACTTTCGTAAAAGAATGAGATCCAGTGGTATGTGCGCTCATCCAATATCCTTTCTATCAGAACGGCGAGATTCACTTGCTCGCTCGCTTCTTTGCTTGAATACGTGAACATCACAATAAGCACACATCTGCTCCCAACTCGTCTGCCATCCAAATGGATTTTCCTTTCTTCTCTCAAGATTTTTTGCAATTTTTCACGAGAGCTTTTAGACGAACTCTCGCAACCCGTTCAAATTCAGAATTTACTAGTCTGATAATCTCGAGATTCCAAAAAAAATATTTGCTGAAATAATGAAATGATTATTTGATTTAAATTATTCATTTCATTTTTTAAAAATGAATATTATTAAAAACATACCACAAAATATTTCCATCAACATTCCTTAATATCTGGGTTGATCCATGTCCACTTGTAACAAGGACGACCGAAATCAGCTTATATTGTCTTTGTTATATGACGAGAAAGTTGATTGTAACCAAACATATGAATCAAAATCAAGATAAATTTACATTTAATTAGCTATTTACAAATTGAAATTTGAATCTAGTTATACGTAACATTGTGCGTCTTTTTCACAATTAGGGTCTAAACGAGGAACTTTACACCTATTCTAATCTATTGATAAAATGTCCTCCACGGTTGGTTCGTGATGCATCCGAGGCTCGTGATATATCATTGGTTCGATTGGTGATGGAATTTGTTGATAATACGATATATTTTGTGCCAATTGTGTCGATCCAGTGTTCCGAAATAAATTTTGGATGCATAAATTTGTAAATCCCGAATTATTATCTCGCGAATGAGATGATCCATTAGCACTTTCCTCTGAATTAGAGCGGTATTTCGCGTTAACGCCTCTTTCAACTCGACACGGCATACTGAAATGTAAAATGAAAACATTATAATCATTGTTATTTTAAAATTTTGATTCACTAATTTATTACCCTTAAATAATTGAATTGTCAACTAAACTTAATCCATAAAATTTTCAAAACCTTTAAAACATTTCAACAAACACTTTAACTACATATTACATCTCTACCTAAAATTATTCCAAATCTAACTAAACTTATTCTAAATCTAACTAAATATATTCCAAATATTAGCAATCATGTTCAATATCTAAAAACTATGTATATATTAACCTGCAAACGAAAGTAGATAAGTCATACGAAATGAGACAAATGGTCGAAGATGGACGGTCAGACCGAGACAAACGGTCGGAGACGAATGTCAGACCGAAACGGATAGTGGGAGACGAACAACAGACCGAGAAGGATGGTCGGATCAAGAAGAACGGTCGGTGGACCGAAAGACCTTGGTCGGATCGAGCGAGAGACGTCGAGACAGACCAAGGGAGAGACTTTGGGATGGACAACGTCGAGACGAGGGACAGACGACATCGAGACAAACGGCAGACCTCGGGATGAACAGCTTTGGATAACAAGGGAAGGGGTGGATAGAAGATAGCGAGGTTGAAACGATGGGGAATGGGATCCGGACGGAAATTTATAGCCCTTTACGAATGGTCAAGAAAAACCGTACGCTATAACGGACGAAACGAAAACGTTTGTCCGCAATTGTGGACGGAACGAACGAAAACGAGCATCCGCAATTGCAGACGAAATGAAAACATGCGTCCATAATTGCGGAAGAAACGAAAACGAGCGTCTGAAATTGTGGACGAAAAGAAAATTGGCATCTGTAATTGCGGACGACCATGTACTTCCGGAATTGTGGACGGCCTTGATAAGTCCATCCGCATTTGGTAAAGCATCTGTAGCCTTCTCCATTCGTGACCCAACACTGTCTGTCCGTCTCTCTCTACCGTTTAGCGCCTCATATTGTTCGTTTTCAAATATTTTTATATTACAAACTGAATAAATCGATTTAACAACTCAATAAGAAATAGAAACAATTAGTTTATAAATTTGAATATCTGATAACAAGATTAACATGAATCATCATCTTCTGAGTCACATAATTCTTCCATCGACTCTTATGTTTTTTATTCTAATTCAAATTCTTCTTTTTCTTCTTGTTTTTTGCTATCCCTTCATAAAGATCATGTAAATTTGTTTCAATTTTTCCATTTCACCATGCGCAAGTGCTTCAACAGTTACTTTGTCAATAGCAACAATCTCGGTCAATTGTTGTTGCATTGGCAATTGTTGCTCTTATGTGTTGTCGATAAATTTATACCTTGGAAGTATCTTAATTGCGACACACCAACCTGAAGATCGTCCAATATGCAGCTAGGAAATGTAATAAACTTGTTCGGCTTGTTATACAAGAATAAAAGGCTCGTATTTTGCATATCTTTGTGTCATGTTAATTTCTACAACGCCTAATTTGTTTACTTTTATTCCGAGACCATTATTGGATAGAACTAATCACATCGGAATAAAATCACTTTTAAGCCGATGCAACTTACAAAAAAATGTCAAATATGAGACATATAATCCAAAATGTTATACGTGGTTTGGATAAAATTTTTTTAGAGTTGTAATGAAACATGGATATTCCAATTGTAAAATTTCCTTCAAAATCATATAAAAATCTGGTTCATTGGCCGATTTACAATAGCTTTCGCCTTTTACACATACACCATAGTTCATCGTTGACTTCAATTTCCCATGTTCGTAAGTGTGAAAATTATAACAACATGTAAAATACATAGGCCAATTCGTAACTTTCACAATCGGCCATTTCGCAAGATCTCGTAGCCACAACGGGTGATTGTCCATCTCAACCTGCATTACGTGTACAATTGTTCCACATAGGCCAATTCGTAACTTTCACGTATTGTTCCACAATTGAACCCTCCGGAAGAGCTTTTTATTTGATTTTTTCCTTAGATGAAACATAAATCTCTCGAATGGATACATCCAACGAAATTGAATTGAACCTCATTAGATGAACTGTCAGATGCTCCATAACAGCGAAGAATGATGGTGGAAAGATCTTCTCCAAGTTACTTAGTATAATTACTATGTTATTTTCTAGTCTACGAACCACATCAATACTCATATTTCTCGCACATAAATCTCGAAAAAAGTATGCCAATACCTAAAACATGAAGGTATTCGTATATTTAACAATAAATATTCATACTATTAACCAAATCAACCATATACTCCAATTGCTTCATGTGCATATTTGTCTATCAATTCAGAAAAACACATGGGAAGTAGTCTTTGCATGAATACTTGAAAATCATGACTTTTCATCCCTGATAATGTTTCTCCACGAATGTCAATATACCTTCTGATGTTAGACGCATAACCATCAGGAAATTTAACATCTTCCTTCAACCATTTTAACAATTTATATTTCTTATTATTCGATAATCAGAATATTGGAACTGGAGCTTCACCATCATCACTTATATGTAACTCCTTTCGTGAACAATACTCCTCTATATCTTTGCGTGATTTAATATTATCTTTCATCTTTCCTATGATATTTAGTACCGTGTTGATGATATTATCGAAAAAAATTTCTCTATATGCATGACATCAAGATTATGTCGAAGCTTCAAATTTTTTTCCAATACAGCGGATCTCAAAAAATGCTTTTCTTGTACCACTTATGAGTAATTCCATAACCACTAATTCTCAGATGATTGTTCCCACCAAAATCTATGCTCCTAGGAACAACCATAGTAAGAAGTCATTCATACAAAATCTCTTTGTCGGTGAAAACTGGAGGATCACATTTTCGCACAATTATATTCCTTTTAAAATGTCTCTTATTGCGCCATAATGTATCATCAACAGGAAGAAAACAACGATGACAATCAAAGCAGCTCGTCTTTCATCCATATTTCAACTGAAAATCATATGTTTCACCCATGTTCTCCATCAAGATAACATACCATAAGCTAGAAATTCACTTATTGTCCACATAAGAGCACCTCGTAATATAAAATTTTGTCGTCTAGACACGTCATACGCTTGAACTCCCTTCCACAATTCTTTCAATTCTTAAATCAGTGGTTGAACAAATATATCTAAACTTCTTTTCGAATTATTAGGCTCGGGAATCAATAATAAAAAGAACAAAAACTCCCTTTTTATGCACATATCAACTAGAATTGTACGGTGTCATAATAACTGATCACAACGGATAATTCTTCCCAGACATTCGAAATGGATTAATACCATCTGTACAAAGGCCTAAATATACATTTCTACTCTCAGCTGCAAAATCACGATATATCTTGTTAATGTATTTCCACGCCTCACCATCTAAGGGATGACACATCTCTCCTTCATGACTTGAATATTCAACATGCCATCTCATGTCACTTGCGTCTTCTCAGATAGATACATCTTTTTATTTTGTTTGTAGTTAGTAAATACCAGTGATATGTGATCAAGTTAAATAAACCTAAACCTACTCCGCAAGTGCACATGACATGTGTAGCGTAGAATCTAGGTGTCGATCCCACAGTGACCAGCAACACGACACAACTAAAACAATCGAATCAATGCTTGCAAATCAAATAAAGAATGCTGAAATTAAACTAAACTAATGAAGAATAATAAATTGATGTTTAAACCAATCAAACAAACGTCCTAGGATACGATTTCGTAACTAAGCTCCCAAAACCATGCATATCAGTCGGCTACTCATGCTTCTCCTATCCAATTTGAAGGCAAACGATCCTAATGATCCTAATCGATCAAATATACTCTTTCAAGGACTAGAGACGTGCATAAACTATCCAACCTCCTACATTCGTGGCTGATAAGCTAGTCTACAACTATTAAGCTTCGTGATTCGGTTGTGAGTCATCAATCTAGGTTTTCATACCCTCGTGGCTAAACCTAAACTGTCCTAAACCTATATGTCTGGTTTCGAGTTTCTCTTTTTGGTGCTTCACTCAGATTCCTAGTATCATGCAACTATTTGGCCTTCACAATCACATGACGATTAAACGTACAGATAAAGGATCAAACGGGGATAGAAATTGCAGTTGTAGATAGAAATCAATGCAAAGGTTACGGGATAGCCTAGGGCTACTCCCTACTCCTAGAACCATCCTACAACTCAAACATGAGTTCGAATGACAACATGAATGAAATAAAAGGATAGAGATAAAGTAATCTTAATGATGTCTCCATGTGCTCTCCGGTGTCCTATGACTTCTCTTGCTCCGCTTCTTCTCTTTCTTTATTTGTAATGGTTTCTTAGGCTTTTGCCTCCTCTCTGGTTCTGCTCTTTCTCTCTGGTCATGTCGGCTCTTCATTTTTAAATAAAACTCAGAAGTGTATTTGTTCCGGGCGGTGCGTTCCTTTCCGTAGCTTTCGCTGGGTTGTTTTCCTCTATGCCTGACCGATCACAGCAAACAACGTGGTTGTGCGCATGTCTTCAAAGGGATGATTGGCCAGGTATTTGACATGCCCGAGCCATGCAAAAAATCTAGGGAACAATATGGATTGAGAGCCCGATCGAGCTTTGTTGGGAGCTCGATCGTGCGCATGGGACTTCACTTGGGAGCTCGGTCGTGCTGCATGGTCTGCTCGGTCGTGTTGTGTACTTCACTTGGATGCTCGATCGTGGTGCATTGTCTGCTTGGTTGTGTTGTGTACTTCACTTGGATGCTCGGTCATGGTTTTGCACATACTTGGTCGTGCTATGTTTTTCAATTGGATGCTCGGTCGTGATGTTGCACATGCTCAGTCGTGCATTGGTCTTTAGGAATGCTCGGTCGTGTTGTGTTGTGTGTCCGACCGAGCATTGTCTTCTCCTCCAATTGTTGCTTTGACCGAGTACTTTCTTCATCGTATCTTGTCTCGTTCAGCCTCCTCTTCTGACCGCGATCGATATGTGGCATTTTTACTCTATATACTCTTGATTTCTACGTCCAAATCACAAAAGGAACTTGTAAGGAATATATCGCGGAAATATGCACACAATCGCATACAAAACATCGAAATATCCTCAAAATATGATAAAAAAATCTTTGAGATTGCTATGAAATATAAACACTCATCAAAATCCTCAAGACTTGAATGTGTGCTTGTCCCTAAGCAAATCTAAACGTGTTTTTTAATCGGAGAGAATAAAACCTGAAATCACATTTTAACCTAAGGCATCTTCGATACATGACAAAAGCGATCACCTGATGAATCTCAAGCTAATCAGATCTATTACTAGTCGTGCTTTCATCCTTGAGTCATCGAGGCATCCATGAGTAAGCATATCAAAGAAATAAATCAAGAAAGTGAAATGTGACTCTCTCCATCAAGCAAGACTTTAGACTTAGTAAAAATCGATCAAAAGAACCTAACTTTCTAAGCTAGCATACTCGGTTTCTATGACGTCAAAGTTAAAGAGATCTAACCTCTACTTAGACCCAGGCTACCTCATTGGTTACTCATGTGGCTCTTTTGGATACCTTAGCGGAGTAGTCGGACGTGTCGTCGGGTGTGCCCTTAGGATGTAGCTAGATAGTCTCGATCCACCACTTAGTCCCGAACCATCGAATGAAACTGCTTCTTTTACGCACGATGCACTCATGTTAGCTTATTACATTAAATTTTTTTGCATTTTGCTCATGACAACAGAGTGCTCGTATGTTGCTCTATTCTTTCTTCTTTCTCTTTTCTTTTATGCAAAATAAGCTCGATTCTAAAGCATAAAGTACCATCATCATCTTAAAAAAGCGTAGTCTACACGAAGCATAATTACTTGAATAGAGAGATATCAATATGTCATAAACCCAACCGTCCTATCCTTGCAAACCTCCAGCAACACCCAAATTCTCATGAACTACGATACTAAAGCCTTAAGGAAGAATAAACTAGACATTTCCACCAAAGTTCATAGCCATGTCATGCATCTAATACATTCTAGGATCATGATTCATTTCAGTCACCGAAAAAATCATATTCATATCTCTATCCTAATGCAAAATTTATTCTAAAAACTAAGGAAAAACATGCAAATTCAAGCAAAAAATAACACCGAAAAAAGTATATGTGATGCGCCTCCCTCGACCTAAACTGAACCTCGTCCTCGACGTGTCCCTCATGTAAAGACAAAAATCAAGCACCACAAGACCTTTGTCCAAAGGGTTAGAGAAAACCACATATACTACATTCGTTTTTTTTTCCGTCTTGTTCCTATAACAAAACCGGCAAATCCTAAATGTACCATTGTGTTGCCTCCCAACAAACGTTTGTTTAACGTCATTAGCTTGACGCCTCATAAAATCATGCTTATGTGCTAGGAGGATCCGCAAGAGAGACTAGGAACCCTTTCTCAATTGGTTGTGACGCGTTGTACATCTTAAGTCGCGGACCATTTTGTCTTGAATGCTCCATGAGACAAAACATGTCGTACCTGAAATGGATCGGACAAACGTGATCATAATGTGCCCGGAAATAATTTCAACCGTGAATAATACAGTAGAATGAGATCACCTGGCTGGAAATCATGCGGGAGAATCTTCTTGTCATGCCACCTCTTAGTCCGCTCCTAATAGATCTTTGCATTCTCATATGCTTCATGGCAGATTTCATTCAGCTCAAGAGTCAGTGCATCTTTCTCTGAAGAATCTGCATGTAAATCACGTGGAATCTTTTCACTCGGTGTTCTCCGTAGCTCTTCTATGGCACTCGTATTCCTGCAAATATGTGTCAAACAACGCGAAAGAGGGCATGCAATGTTGTTCATCTCGAGCGCTTTTTATGCCAGATCGTCAATCAAGTCTACCATGCATACAGATTCCTTAAAAGATGGACTATTCAAAGATTTAGTCAGATTAAACTCCATCTGCTTTTCTCCTACATGAAGGGAAAGTTACCTTGCTTTACATCGATCGTGGTACCTGCAGTGGTTAAGAAGGGTCTTCCCAAGATGATAGGGATTCAAGCGTCTTCCTTGATATCTAGCGGGAAAGCTTTCCTTGCTTTACATCGATCGTGGCACCTGCAGTGGCTAAGAAGGGTCTTTCCAAGATGATAGGGATTTGAGCGTCCTCCTCGATATCTAGCACTACAAAATTACCAGGTATATGGAAACTACCTATCTTGATAGGGATGTTCTCAATTATGCGAATCAGATATCAGACTGATATGTCTTCTAACTAAAGAAATATTTTGCTCAGCCTTAAGCTATCTAAGGTTCATGCGCTTGTAGATCGAGTGAGGCATGAGACTTACACTGGCTCCCAGATCTCTTAAAGCCTTGTCAATGTTGATATCCCCGATAGTGCATGGAATGGTGAAGCTACCGGGGATCTTTCAGCTTCAGAGTTAGCTTGTATTAGAGGATGGCATTGCATTCCTCAGTGTGTGCTACTGTCCCACTGTCATCTATACGCCTTTTGTTAGATAATACCTCCTTCAAGAACTTAGCGTATGACGGTATCTGTTGAAGCGCTTCTATAAATGGGATGTTGATCTGTAGCTTCTTGATCACGTCAACGGATTTTCTGAACTGCTGATCCAACTTGTGGCTTACAAAGCGTTGTGGATATGGAATCGGGGGTACATATGCAGGTGGTGCCACGTAGGGTTTCTCTGGTGCTTCATCAGCTTCAGCTTCTTTCTCGAACCTCTTGGCATTGTCCACAGATTTCTCCGCACCATGTGCCGGTTTAGCGAGCCTAGAGTCTTTGATCTGCTTTTTGTTTCTCATGAAGATCGTGTTGCGGTGTTCACGTGGATTGATCTCAGCTTTCCAAAGAAGATGTCATGGTTGTTTGGAGGACGAGGCGGCTAGCTGGGCAACAACATTCTTCATCATCTTTTGGTGTGTAGCAATAGACTCTACTTGCGTCTTAAGATCTTTTAAGGCTGTCCCGACGTCTTCATTAATCCTGGTTGAAGAAATCATCTGAGAATTTTTCATACAGGAATACACAGCCTATTACGCAGCCACCGGGTTTCCAGTAGCAACAGAGACCAGCAACACAACCAACTAAACAATCGAATCAATGCCTTCAAATCGAATAAAGAGTTCTGAAATTAAACTAAACTAATGACGAATAATAAATTGATGTTTAAACTAATCAAACAAACATCCTAGGATACGGTTTCACAACTAATCTCCCAAGGCTTCTGCCTCCTCTCTGGTTCTGCTCTTTCTCTTTGGTCCAATCTCCTCTCCAATTTAAAATAAAACTCAGAAGTTTGTTTGTTTCGGGCGGCGCGTTCCTTTCCGTAACTTTCGCTGGGTTGTTTTCCTCTATGACCGACCGAGCACAACAAACAAGCCGGTCGTGTGCATGTCTTCAAAGGGATGATCGGTCAGGCAGTTGACATGCCCGAGCCTTGTAAAACATCCAAGGAACAATCTGGATGAAGAGCTCGATCGAGCTTTGATGGGAGCTAGGTCATGTGCATGGGACTTCACTTGGGAGCTCGGTCGTACTGCATGGTCTGCTCGGTCGTGTTGTGTACTTCACTTGGATGCTCGATCATGCTGCATGGTCTGCTTGGTCGTGCCTTGTACTTCACTTGGATGCTCGGTCTAGTTGTTTTACATACTCGGTCGTGCTGTGTTTTTCAATTGGATGCTCGGTCGTGCTGCTGCACATGCTCGGCCGTGCATTGGTGTTTAGGAATGCTTGATCGTGTTGTGTTGTTTGTTCGGTCGGGTATTTTCTTCTTCTCCAGTTTTTGCTTTGACCGAGTACCTTCTTCATCGTATCTTGTCCTGTTCAACCTCCTCTTTCGATCGCGATCGATATGTGGCCTTTTTACTCTATATACTCTACATTTTTGCGTATAAATCATAAAAGACACTTGCAAGGAATATATTGCGGAAATATGCACACATTTCCATACAACATCGAAATTTCCTCAAAATATGATAAACACTCATCAACCACATATGATGATACATAACCAATTTTCCATTTCTTGTCAAATAAAATCGATATTTTTCAAAAAATCAACAAATACTCAAATCTGTTGTCTCTTCCCAAAAAAACATGCAATTGTGTAGACAAATATCAATCTTTTGATATGGCAATAAACCCAATGATCTCATCATCTTTTTTTGTCTCATAATGTGAGTCTACTGCATTGTTATCTTCAAGCAAATAATCTGTTACTAACTGCGATATAGAATCCATGCAATTCTCAGAAAGATTATTACCAGTCTTCAAATTCATCAAACGTGCAGATAGAGACAACTGTAAAAGATCCATTCTACAACTATCACAAAGTGAATGCCTAGCACTTTCTAACATTTCAAAAAAACTTTTTCTTCTTCATTCGGATCTTCTTCAATATTTTCTTCGTTTCTTCACCGAATAAATTTTGTACAATTTCCACGTAATGTTTCATTTCTACATATTCACAATTCTCAAACACTTAATGATATACAATACCCTGCTAAAATCTTCCACAATATTACTAGGTCGTGGTGTAAAATTCTCTCCACGAGATAACCACATGAAATAATTCGGAGTAAAACCTCTAAAATAAAAATGATTCTAAACGGTTCTCTCATAATAAATTTTTCATTTTTACATTTTACTCATGGAAAAATCAACGTACCGTTTCTTTATAAACTTGTTGATTTGTCGCCATCGTCATAAACTGTGTAACACCTTTTTATAAACTCCTTCGATACACCTTGGGTTTCTATATCAATTCTTCTTTACTTCCATTGTCTTGAAAAGAAAATATTCGATCTCGACGATGATGTCATTATAATAAAAAAATAAGAAGATATGTAATGAAATATATGAGAATTGTGTATGAGAAGTGAATGAAAGTAGGAGGGGTTAAATAGATAATTTCTGGATTGATTAAGGACGGATTACGGACTAAGAAAAATATTTTTCGATGATGTGTCCTGAATCCATCCCAAAAATGGATTTGTTGGACGTTGCGGATTAGGGACGTCATCCAAGACTGTCTGAAAATTTGCACACAATCAGTATAGTCGTCCACAAATTACATACGGTCTTGGAAGCCGTCCCTAATCCGAATTGTCCAAAAAATTTATTTTCAATCTGTCTGCAAATAAGGACAACTTTTGGATTATTTTTCCATCTGGAAATTTGCGGACGAATTATTAACGAATTTATCTTTCCGTTCCTAGTCCGTCCAGAAATTTTCAGACGGATTTCTCTGTCCGCAAATTCCATTTGGAATGTTTAAATTTTTAATAGTGATTGTTAAGCATTCATAGTTGTTTTTTGAGTTTTCTCCAGTTGATGTTTGATTAAGATCACTTCTTCGTTTTGTTGATTCAATTGTACTTCACTTAATTTGAGTTATTCTTCAAGTTGTTTATTTTTTTGGTCAATTCAATATTTTGCTTTCTGATCATCATCCATGATTCGTACATTGGCTCCACAATAAGTTCATCATAACTGTCACTGTCGGATACCCATCGATGTTTGATTAAGATAATTTCTTCATTTTCATCATTGGTTTTAGATTCACTCCTAGTTATAAAGGATTTCTCCCTTTTCTTCTTAATTTCTCCACACTCTGCCTTTTGGGACTGTATCCATTGCATTTGAAAAACTATATTTCTTTAAATTTTTTTAGCATCCTCTCCCTCTGTAATGTATTTTCACATCGATTTTAAATTGTCCTTAGCCTTGCATTCATGACACTGACAACGCCTTTGCGTTGTAAGTTGAAAGACGTTTTTTTTTCTGATGTCCACAATGATTTTGGTTTGGGAACAAGCTTTCCCTCCATGTCCGATTGCAATGGGGGACTCCCACTTGAATCCATGGTTGTTCATGCATCTTCATCGACGCCTCTAAATGTTGCCTTTTGCTTCACTTTCCAAGAGGCATTATTCATTGAAACAAATTATCGGTATGAGTCCATATGTGTTACCTTGATTATGTACGATTTAATTTTTTCTTGTTCGTGACCTCCTCTGATACCCGTAGGAAATTTCTATGGATTTTAATTGAATACCAATATGTAAACCGTGGTGATCTTCCACCACCGCACAAAGTAAATTGTTTATTTACGTTGTAGTATGTTCAATTACAAGTACTTATAACCCAATTACACTTGAACACACCCGAAAGACACCTCATTACCTTGAATTATTTCCAGACTATGCTCAACTTTAAATCTCACAATTCGATCCCCCCTTGGTTCACCACACCACGCGTGTATGTACCTACAGTAAGTGAGTCTTTGCACTCACCAATTCATCACTCAATGATTTTTATTTAAGGACACTCATGTAGGCTCAACTCTCTAAAGATTTTATGCTTAATAGCTATTTAATCTTGATTTTGAGTTTTACCCAATGTTACTGCATTCTATTATCGACATTCTACTTCTATTATCGACATTTTAGTCGACTTATCTGTTGTTAGTTTTCTGATTTGAAGGATGATCTATTCTCTTGGTATCTGTTATTTGAATTGCTAAAATAGGTAAAAGTTGTTCAAGTTGTTGACTTCTTCAAGTATCTTCTTTAATCCTTTTGTTTGTTGATTTCTTCTTTTTTGCTTAAGAGCTTTAATCTCGTTCAAACCATAAATAAGTAAGAGATCGTATGCAGAAATTTGAATAAATAAACCATTGAAAATGATTTTACTTCGTTGATTTGTACAAGTATAAAATACTCTGATTATCACATGATTGAACTACATGTTGAAAAGGACCAAAGTTCGAACATTGTCAGTGAGTGGGATGGAAGCTCAATCCTTATGTTGGTTGGGGTAAGAATGCATTTCTATCGCAAAGGATTCAATCCAGCCATAGAACCCCTTTGGCTATCTTGTTACGATTTCACCCCAAATAAAGATCCACCAGAACAACATATTGAGATCGGTGCCCATGTTTAGGCTCTGTTCAGTGCTTTTTTTTCTCAAATATGACATACTAGGTTAGAATGCCATCTATGTCTCGTTCGGGGTGACTTCAAAATTCTGGTATCATCTTCCCCTTTCTTGATTTACCGTCCTTGCACCTTCGTTAGTTTACCATGTCCACTAGGTATGTAATATTTGGTAACGGGCCTTCTTGTAAGGCATTATCACTTATTTTACATTTTAACTTGCACAACGACTGAAATGTAATATTCCAAATATCACATAGTAAACATCATATGCATATATATACACATATATACATTAGAAACAACATTTGAGCACATTTTGACACATGGTTTCTGGTGGAACAAGATTTATTATGCTATTACTATGTCTCATTCAAATTCTTCTTAGACAGCAACGTGAAGGCATAGTCAGGACTGATGAAACCAAGGATTCTTCCTTGAACAAACTATGAGCATAGATATGCTGATAAAAGGTTGCACAAGATATGATACAATTAAATTCAGATGCTAGTGTGTCAGTTCCTTAACGAAAACTTGAGAAGAAGATCAATGACATGATTGTAGAACAACAAATGATCTTGAAGCATGTCAAGTTGTTGATACGAATATCGAACAATATTGTTTTTATCCTAAATTTTTTATTCATTTAGATATCTAAGTTGTGATTCTAATTTGTTTTGGTTCGTATACTTACACAAAAAGAGGGAGATAGTTATAGAGGACACACTAGCACTACTTCATGCATACCTGAAGACTAAAGAAAGGATGAAACTTAGATCAATCGTGGAAATCATGGATGATTGTTTTTGTTGACATAGATTATTGTTTTTCAAACCAGATTAACTCGATGTTTTGAACATATCATGGAATTCACGAGACTTATGCTCGTATTGCAAACCCGTTATGCTTAACTCCTCCAATTTTGGATATTAGAAGGTTATGATGAGAGCCAACATACGCACCATAGACGAAGATGTATGGGGGCCATAAATTATGGATGAAATCCTCCAATGGTGATCTATGAAAAAGGAAACAAAAAAGAGAAATCACTCAACCAATGGATGCCAGCCGAGAAAAGATCATCAACTTATAATGTAAAAGCGTTAGCTGCAATTTTCGCTTATGTAGAAATGGACGAATTCAAACAAATAAAAGGGTGTGAATGTGCAAAATATGGTTGGGACACGTTTGAAACAATCTATGAAGGGACTCTAAGCATGAAGAGAATAAGGTTGGATAGAACATCAATTTGAAAATTTGAAATGGGAGAGAATAAAAGAGTGGAAGAGTTTAGCAGGAAATTGAATACCTTGGCCAATGAAGCACATATTCTTGGCCAACTTTATGAAGACAAGAAACTTGTCAAGAAACTCGTTCGATTTTTACCTAACAAGTTCTCAGCATAAAAGGCACTTATGAATAAGTTAGTCAACACTGACATAGCCAGCTTCAGAGAGTCCCTAGAAATATTATCATCCTATGAAATGGAGTTACACATGGAACAAGTTTCAACTTGCAAAAACTCCTCTAAAGGAATAATACTTAGAGCAATAGAAAACACAACGAAGATCGACAGAATTGTTGAAGAGATATCCTTATAAGCAATGAATTTTAATATTTCTGAAAAAATCACCAGAAGGATATCCAAAACACGCAAGGCATAATCAGAGAGAGAATGTAAATCAAATGTAAAATGCCATGATTGTAAGGAATTTAATCACATAAAAAGTGATTGTCCAAGTGTTGAAAAATGAGAAGCTACCTTGAAAACTTTGAATGCAATCAAATTCTTCAATAGTCAAGATTTTGGGCACACAGAGAACAAGTGTCATGATTTTTAAAATACAAAAAAAAGTCTATTCTTACTCAAGAAGATTCGACAGAATCAGAGGATGGAAGTGAAGATAAGGACATGACCAACTATGTATCATTCTTCGGTGTTCTTGCAAGTGATGATGATCATCTGAATGTAGAAAGTGATGATGAGCTCACCATGGGACAATTACATGAAAAATGTGTTAAAATGAGTCAACTCAATATTAAGATTCTGAAAGAGAAGGATGTCACCGAGTTACAATTAAAATTTGTTACGGAACAACTCAAGAAAAAAGAAGATGAAGTAAAACTAATCTCAAGTCCACTCGAAGAAACAAAGAAGAAATTCAAGATGTTATCAAACAGAACGTATAAGTTGGATTATCTTCTAACATTAGAAAAATGGGATTCAAATCCATTTTGACTTGGTTATAAAGGAGAAAGCTCACGTAATCAAAGTATATTCTATTTTTAGTCAACATCTAAAGATAAAAAAATTTGGGTTTAAAAAGCTGAAAAATATATGAGATTAATGAAACCTACAATTAAAAAAATTTGAGTGAATAAATCTGATTTTAATTTTAATGTTGCATTCACTTCGACAAAAGATCGATGGGTGAGATTCTATGTGGTACTTTGATAGTGGCTGTTCCAGACACATGAAAAGTAATCATAGCTTGTTATCCTATTTTAATTATCAAACTATTGTTAAATTTTCTAATTCAAAGTTGATTCGAGGTATGCCTAAAATGACAAAGACAAAGGATGTTCTTTGCAAACCCTGTCAACAAGGCAAACAAGTTTGAATTAATCATAAGTCAATATCGCAATCAATACCACCAACATACCTGAATTATTTCATATCTATTTGATAGGACATATGCAAACTGAAAGCATTAGTGGAAAAAGGTATGTTTTCGTAGACGTTTATGACTGTTTAAGATATACATGGGTTATATTTTTGTGAGAAAAAATTGAAACTTTTAATGTTTTCCATTATTTGTGCTTAAATTTGATGAATACAAAAGAAAACATAAAAACAATTAGGAGTGATCATGTTTGTGAATTTGAGAATGAGTCTTTGAAAACTTGTGTAACAAACTTGGTATAAGTCTTTGAAAATTTGTGTATCAAACTTGGTATTTCACATGAATATTCTCCTCCAAAAACCCCCCACAACAAAATGGAGTCGTGCAAAGAAAATTCGAACTTTATAGGGAATGACTAGGACAATGTTGCACGGTAAGAAAGTTGCACCTCGATTCTTTGCAGAAGTCATAAACACTACTTGTCATATCATCAACAGAGTTTATACCCGATATAGGTACTAAAAAAACACCTTATGAAATATGGAAAGAAAAGACACTGAACATCAATTATTTCCATGTGTTTGGATGTAAGTATTACATACTGATTGATCATGAGTATCTTGATAAGTTTCATTCAAAGAGTGATTAGGGAATGTTTCTTGGTTATGGTACAAAATCAATATCATTTTGTGTTATAACTTTTGTACCAAGACTGTTATTGAGTCTACTAACATTGTATTTGATGAAGACAGTCAAAATTCATGAACACCTGTTGTTATAGAAAGCTTTATACCTCGGATACAAACAGAGATGTTAAACATACCTATCAAGCTGAAGGCCACCTGAGGAACACACTGGCTGCCTAGAAGTAAAACCTACTAAAGAGAGCTTGACAAGTGATGATGGGTCAGAAGGAGAAAATAATTCAGTTCAAGTGCACAAAAATCATTCCATAGCATATGTCATTGGAAATGTGCATGAGACAAGAAGAATGAGAAACAACCTGTATATCAACTATAATGACCTGGTGATGGGAACTATCAATCCACACAAAAACGATTCCACCTTCAAACCGTAATACAAAAAATCAAATATGTGAAGGGAACTATTGAGTTTGGTATTCACTACACTAAAGATACTAATCATGGGTTAGTTGGTTATTGTGATACAGATTGGGATGGAAATGCCGATGATCGGAAAAGCACTTATGGAGGATATTTCTTTCTTGGAAATAATCTTATTTCATGGCACATTAAGAAACAAAACTCTACAGCCTTATCCACAATAGAAGCGGTGTATAATGCACTAGGAAAGTTGTAGCATAGAACTCATTTTGGATGAAACAAATATTGTCAGACTATGGTTTGGAATCTCAAAATTTCATTGTTCATTGTGATATTACAAGCGACATAAATATATCTAAATATCTTGTACACAATTCTAGAACTAAGCACATTGAGATTAGAAACCATTTCTTTAAAGAGCTTGTTGAGAAAAACGAATTAATAATCGAATATATGAGCCTATAGAGTGACAATTGAGAGGTATTTTTATCAAACCACTTGATATGAACCGCTACGTGAATTTGAGAAAAGAGAACAAAGAAAACCAAGATTAGAACCTCAAAGAAAAGGAGAAAGGTAAAAATTTCTCTCATTTCTCCTGAATATGCTCCTACTACAGAATCAGAGCAAATCTTCGAAAACATTCCAGAAGAAGAACCATCTACTGCAATTCCACAAAATGCCATGACTCAGGTGGTCATTTTTTAGCCGAGGGTAGTACCTTTTCCAACCGTGGAGGAGACTATTCCTCCACGCGGATTTGTTCAAGAAGTAGAACATCTTAATCAAAACAACGAAGGTCTTGAAGAATTTAAGGAAGTTCTTTTTGCAAGAAAATACCTAGAAGAAGAAACCTACCAACGCAAAAAGAAAATATGCCAAAGGTTCTAACAGAGTGAAATCAAAGAAGACAACTGCTGAACTGTTCGGTGAATCTCAAGATCGTGAAGGTAATCCCGATGCTCTCGTTGTGGATGTCTTCGTTCAAGTGCTTTACTCTGTTGAGCGAAAACAGATTTAAAGAGAGATTCGTAGCGAACGAGGAGTAAATGTCAACCACTTCAAATAAATTGGTTTGGGAACAATTTATCATATGTTTCAGTATATAGATGAACTGATACATGAATTATATGCAAATATGTCTTCGATATAGAGTTGAAAGACAATTCCATGTATCACATGGTCTACTTTAGTGGGGGGGTGTTTGAGTTTTCACCTTCACAGAACAATAGGTTTCTGGGAACACCGAATCCACTTACTACATGAAAGAAGGAACTAGAATTAGATGTGGATTTGAACCTAGTTGCTCGTGTCCTAACTGGCAAAGGAGAAGCTCTATGATCTTAACAGTTTGGTCTTTCTAAAATGGTGTGGGATTGTGCATTATTGAACAAAATCTATAGCTCAAATTGGATCCTTACAAGAAGACAAACATGCTCAAGAGAGACAGTGTTGTGATGCTCTATTGTGTAAAAGAAGGAATATTGATCAATGTTGGAAAAGTGATCTTTAAGCAGATTCTGACACAAGATTTCTCTAGTGGAACGAGATTTATTGTGTCTTTTCTCCTTAGACGACAATGTGAAGGCATAGCCAGGATTGATGAACCCAAGGAAAGTATTTCTCCTTGGATTAACTATGAGCACAAATATGATAATTTCAGATCTAAATAATAGATTCAAATGAGCCAAAACGGCTAAATATACAAAGTTAGACCTAATTACACAATAATAGATCTAATTACAAAAAGACTTATATACCCTTATATATGTATCCTTTACACGTCCCCTCAAGATGGAGCACCCTCGGTGAGTCCAATCTTGGAACACAAGAGCTGAAATGGAAGTCTCGGGAGAGGCTTCATGAGAATGTCCGCGAGTTGATCCGCGGCTCGGACATGAGTGACCCAAAGAGTATTCGACTCGACCAGGCCGCGGACAAAGAGATAGTCTAGCGCCAAGTGCTTCATTCATGAGTGAAAGACGGGCTTAGCACTGCGGTATGTCACTCCAATGTTGTCGCAGTAGATGGTAGGTGGTGATGATGACTTGATTCCAACTTCCGATAGTAAAGCAACTACCCATAGAACTTCCGCGGCCGTGGATGCAATAGAGCGGTATTCAGCCTCGGTAGACGAACGGGAGAGTCCGGTTTGCTTCTTAGACGACCAAGAAATAGGGTGCGC
>CM071867.1:21094936-21149675 GCA_036759665.1 Gynandropsis gynandra
AATTTTAACTCAATTTCACCGAATTTCAACTCGATTTCACCTAATTTTAACCCGCTTTCACCCATTTTAAACCGGATTTCACCCGATTTTATTTCGATTTCACCCAATTTCACAGAATTTCAACCCGATTTCACCTAATTTAACTCGATTTCGCCCAATTTTACGGAATTTCAATCCGATTTCACCCAATATACTTGATTTCACCTATTTTAACTTGATTTGACCCAATTATAACTCAATTCAACCTAATTTCACATAATTTCAATCAATTTTAACTCGACTTCACCTAATTTCACCGAATTTCAACTATATTTAATCCAATTTTAAGTTGATTTCACCCAATTTAACCGAATTTCATCGATATTTCATCTAATTTTAACTCGATTGCATCCAATTTCAACGAATTTCAACCCGATTTCACCTAATTTTAACTCGTTTTTACCCAATTTTACCGAATTTCAACCTAATTTTGCTCAATTTTAACTCGGTTTCACCTAATTTAAACCCGATTTCACCCAATTTTAACTTGATTTCACTCAATTTCATCGAATTTCAACCTGATTTCACTAAATTTTAACTCAATTTCACCGAATTTCAACTCGATTTCACCTAATTTTAACCCGCTTTCACCCATTTTAAACCGGATTTCACCCGATTTTATTTCGATTTCACCCAATTTCACAGAATTTCAACCCGATTTCACCTAATTTAACTCGATTTCGCCCAATTTTACGGAATTTCAATCCGATTTCACCCAATATACTTGATTTCACCTATTTTAACTTGATTTGACCCAATTATAACTCAATTCAACCTAATTTCACATAATTTCAATCAATTTTAACTCGACTTCACCTAATTTCACCGAATTTCAACTATATTTAATCCAATTTTAAGTTGATTTCACCCAATTTAACCGAATTTCATCGATATTTCATCTAATTTTAACTCGATTGCATCCAATTTCAACGAATTTCAACCCGATTTCACCTAATTTTAACTCGTTTTTACCCAATTTTACCGAATTTCAACCTAATTTTGCTCAATTTTAACTCGGTTTCACCTAATTTAAACCCGATTTCACCCAATTTTAACTTGATTTCACTCAATTTCATCGAATTTCAACCTGATTTCACTAAATTTTAACTCAATTTCACCGAATTTCAACTCGATTTCACCTAATTTTAACTCTATTTCACCCAATTTCACCAAATTTCAACCCGATTGGGTAAGATCTAGTTAAAATTGGATGAAACCGAGTTGAAATTCGGTGAAATTGAGTTAAAATTGAGTTAAATCGGTTTGAAATCGGTGAAATTGGGTTGAAATTGGGTAAACTTGAGTTAAAATTGAGTAAAGTCTGGTTGGAATTCTATGAAATTGGACGGAACCGAATTAAAATTGGCTGAAATCGGGTTGAAATTCAGTGAAATTAAGTAAAATCGATTTTCAATTGGTTGAAATCGGGTTGAAATTTGGTTAAATCGAGTTATAATTGAGTGAAATCGGGTTGAAATTCGATGAAATCGGGTTGAAATTCAATGAATCGAGTGAAATTGAGTTAAATTAGGCGAAATCAGGTTGAAATTCGGTGGAAATGTGTAACATCGAGACAAATTTGGTTGAAAGTTGGTTAAAATTCAGGTCAAAATCGAATCAAAGGCGGACAGATTAATAGAATTGTACGTTTTATATAACAAAGTGGAGAATCAGATGAAATTGACAAAATTAAGGGAAAATCAAATGAATTTTACAACATAAAAGAGTAATTGGATATATAAGATAGCCGAGGAAAAATAATTGGCTTAAAATAGAAAATGTGAGGATGTTGTAGACATTTTTCGTTTATTTTATTTCATATATTTTGCGGAAAAAAAACCTACGGTAAAAATGTATTTTTAATAATCTGGTGATACTTCTAGAAAATTAGGCCAAATGAGGTGGGGTAACTTCAAAATTACCCTCGTAGGGCTAAAACACTTCAATAATACCCTTCCCGAAAAAGAAAAAAAAAGTTTAACTTTAAAAATACCCTTATAAATGTTGATATTCCCAAAATACCCGTGTGACCCTACGATCCAGTTCGACCCAGTGACCCAGATTACCCTTGCGACCCAACGACCCAGTCCGACCCTGCGACCCAGTTCGACTATGTGACCCAGTTCGACCCTAGGACCCCTACGACCCTTGTACCTCTTCGAACATTGGACCCCTTTTACCCTTACCCTTGGACCCCTGCGACGACCTTTGATCCCTTTGACCCCTCGATGAGACTCTGTGACCCAGTGCGACCGTACGACTCCCACTCTGTCAGTGGTGTGGGAGAACAGTAATTTTCGCGCGAGAATTAGAGGTGCTCTAGAGGAGAGAGAAAAAAATATCGTCAAGGGTAACATGGAATTATCAATATTTTAAGGGTAGATTTGAAGTTGAAACTTTTTTTTTCAGTCAAGAGTATTTTTGAAGCACTTTAGCCCTATAGGGGCATTTTTGATAATCCCCCAACGAGGGATAATACAAGAAGTGAACACTGTTTGATAATTAATATTAGTCTCAAAAGAGATTGAATACTAAATAATTAAAAAAATGGATAAAAAACGTGTATATCTTCATGAGCACTGGGTGACGTACTCCATAAACAAATTAACATATATTATGGCAATATACATGTATCTTAAGCTTGTTGTGTCCCAATCTTAAATACCCATTATATGTCCATCCTTATTATAATCCTAAAATAAGATTTCAAATCCCAGACACAGGACAAGAGAAAAACATATAGCAAGCTAACTAATCACCCAAAAAATCAAGAGATACCATATATATATATATATATATATGATTGATAACAATAGTAATCCATATAATAGAGGGAATAAGTGCTTAAGCAAAAGGTTGATAAGAATGAGAAGAAAATAGAAATAATTGTGTCTAAGGGAGATATATATATGAAAAAAAGAGAAGTTAGGGAGAGGAAGTAGAAATAATTGATGGGGGAATGTTGGTAAGCAGAAAGAAGAGGGCGGGAGGGAGAGACAAGATGTGATGACAAAAGAGTGATAAGAGTGTGTGTTGTGGTAACATGTCTTAGTGGAAGTAACCTTAAATAGAGACATATTCCGATTGAGGGCTATTGTCATAAGCACCTTACCAATAGTGTGCTTGGTGGCTTGTTAGTGTGATTTCCACCGATTGTTGGAGTATAAAAGTTTATATAACTTATCAATTATTCGATTTGGTGGGAAGTTTCTAGTGTGTGAAGCTGCTCTCTCTCTCTCTCTCTCTCTCTCTCTCTCTCTCTCTCTCTCTCTCTCTCTCGTTGGGGGTAATTGATTCTGAGTGATGTGATTTCAGACAAAAGAGCAATTAATTGAAAGGGGTGTAAGGGAAATGGTGACACTCAAATTCCACTATGTCTTACACGTGACTTCTTTTTTCGATCTAATCTTTTACGTCTCTGTGTGTGTGCGAGAGGGAGAGAGAGAGGAGTTTGTATCGTCTGTAAAACGACAAAGAAGACTCCTAAACAATGAATTGGATTGCGTTTTGTGGTGAAAAATGTGCGTTTGCGATCATGCAGCTAAACTCACCCTTAAACTCCTCTTGTCCTATTATCTCAATGAAAAGAATATTATATTCTTCCTCGAACTATAATAGGAGATAAATATTGATCTCCTATGAAATTAAAGTGAGGATTAAAGAAATTGCAGTTTAAAAATCGGTCTAGACATATGTCAAGCACTATCAATTCCCTAAATTTATTTCTCTAACCTAAAGAAATAGACGGCCGATTGTATATGTATTCGCCATAATAAATGTATTTACATAATAAATGACTTCATTTATAGATCATACCATGATCAATTGACAATGAATATTGATAATTAACTCTTTATATATTGTATTAAGTCTCTTATAATTTTTTATATGGAATTTGTAACACGCTCTCTCGAGATGATTGCTTTAATTTGTCCTTAAAACTTATTGATTTTCAACTTAAACCCCAGTTAATAATAAATAAATTTACTCATATTCTTCATATTATATTAGATACCTTTTATATTATATTAGATATCTTACAATTGTATATATAGATTTTTATTTAAAAAACACAAGATAATGCATATATACACATTGATTCTATAAGTTTGTACTCTTCCAATATATATACACATATAATAGAGCATATCGTGTTTTTAATCAACCGGATTGGGTCATGTAAATTCTAAGAGTGGAGTGGAACAGTGAAGTTATGATAATGTTGACCTGTCGATGGCACAAACAAAGTATGGATTATCCCTTACACATTCCACATGCACATGTGAAAACCATTCATCGTTTCCAATAACTTTGAGGCACGACGAGAGCTTGCTTTCTTTTACCAATTTTCACTTTCTGAATACATAAAAAAAAAAATTCAATTATTGTACCCATTGAGCTATATATAATAGAGCAATATACATATTAGTCCAAATTACAAATTTTGAATATTATTAGCTACATTTATTAAAATCTCTGATTTAAAGGTGAATTGCCAAATATAACGATAATATTATTACGAAATATAATTCTGTTATATAACAATATTCTATGAAATCATATATAATATTTTGAGTTATTTTCTAGGATACTACGGATATTAACTGATATCGTATTTAATATTGAATATATTATCTAAGATTGTATGAAATATTATATATGATTATATTTCCTTTTATGTTTGACATTGTATATCTATATAAGAAAATCTCTCGTGATTAATAAAATAATGAGAATTGATTCGACTTCTTTCAAGATGTAGTCACAAAATTTATCATGGTATTAGTCTTTATAAAAACTCATTTTTTTATCCACCACCTTCAAAATCGACTTCTTCGACTTTGTTTTTCTCTTTAAAAACAGACTATATTTCTACCAAAAATCAAAGCAAAACATAAGTTTTTTTTTTCAAATATGAAAACAGAGCATTTTTCTCTACTACGCTTCATTCTAGATCTTGTGTTATTCGATCATATCTAGTTCTATTGTTGCTTCTACTGATATTGTTGTTGTGACTGGCTTACGTGAGAATGTGATTGTTTCTTCATTCTATCTATATATGCTGCCGACCATCTTGGTATGGTCCTCGCAACCATTAAACTGACAAATGACAATTACAATCGTTAGACTGAGGCAATGAATAATGCTCTTTTGTTAAAAAAAAACTCTTTTTCTTGGATGGGGATATGTCTCCACCACCATCGGAATCACCGAAGTATGATGATTGGCGGGCCTTCAACTCGATTCTCATGGCATTTTTCTTCCAAGTAAGGCGTCCAATTTGGACGCACCAAATTGAGGGAAGGTATTACGGGATATAATCCATGTTATTGATATGAGAATATTATATGAAATCATGTATAATATTCTAAGTATATTCTCTCGCAACATCAAACCGCTGGAGTATCTCTGCAGGAACTACGTCAGGAACACCAACGCCAACATTTGCATAAAAATTACTTCATTCATTAGACTCATCATTCTTCACGTTGATGCAACTCATGCGACATATGCTACATATGCGACCCATGTGACATATTTTTGGAGCATGCTCTAGAGACCAATCATTTAGATAATTCTTATTTGAGTATTTTTGATGTATCATGACATTTTTCTATAAAATGATATTCTATTATTTCATTTGATTTATTGTCTGCGTGTATAAATAGATGAAATAATATCCTTAGAAATATAATTTAAGATAGTCTTAAAAAACATCCCTAGTCGAACATCAATGAGAATAAGGATATCAATGTTGCATTAAGACTAGTATGTGTAAATTGATATGAGATATCAATTTAACACATAGGTACATGTTAGAGAACAATGTACTGGATCGATCCGCCATGAGATTACTACATGGATTGTTATATGAGTATCATAGCAATTCTTATAGTGATTATGGTATATGTAATCCTATGACTTGAGATCGCCAGAGATATTAACATAAGAAATTGCATGTTTTGACACTATCAAACATCACTCGTAAATGGGTGGACAAACAAGATAGTGATTGGGTATGCAATTTGCTTATGTAATAAGATATTGGTTGATCGAGATAAGGATTTGTTCCTCCTATATAAAAGGAATGATGTCATGAGCTCACAGATTGAATTAGATGAGTATGATACGTTCCATGACTCATGTTCAATCTAGACATCAATGACAAAAGGAATAATATACATAACTCACGAGATTTGTAATGTTGAGTCACAGACATTCTCATTGCTTAGGAAATAATTATGTATTTCTAGACACCGCTCATTATTTGTGATCAACACAATGAGAACCTATTGGGTCGCACACAAATACGAATTGAGTTGGACATGTAAATGCGAGCGTTCGATCCGCTTATCTCCAACTCGTGAACTTAACCGATCCAAAGCTATATGATAGCACCCAATCCTATTATGAATAGGATTGAGAATAATTCGAGTTATTAGGGTCAATCCTATTTCTGCCCATTTGGATTAATTGGGCGAAACCCTAATTAGGGTTTTAAGTTATGGTTAAATCATTGTTCCTATAAATAGAGTGCTTAAGCTACGTTCTCGACACACAAAATAAAAGGCACTTCGCCTAAAGTAACGTAGAGGCCGAAACCCTAATCTAGCAATTAGGGTTTTCGAATTTGTCCAGATCTCTTCCGTGCATGTGGATATCAAGAGAGGCAGGGGCGATTCGCTGCTGCTCGTGACTCACAGATCTGGGCTTTACGTTACAATACACCAAGGTATATCCTAAGAAACCCTAATCAGATCTGTCTCTGAATCCGATCTCATTAAGGGGAAATCGAGAAAACTTTGTGTTTCCATCGCGTGTTCTTTCCTCTCAGTTACCCTTCACATATACGACATGGGACATATGCGACCCTTGCGACATATGTGACCCATGCGATCCTTGCTACTAATGCGACCTTTATGACCCATGCGACCTTTTGAATCAAATGACCTTTGTGACTCATTATTGCTTATACTTGGTGCAACTTCGACAGAAACATCTGAAGGAACTTCCTCAGCACCAACATCAGCGGTAATCTCTTCAAAAATGAGCAACCACTAGAGGAACCTCTTTAGAAAGATAGTCAATTAGAGGAATGTTGGGCTGAAGCCCACTTGAAGGATTAAAGACATATGTAATATTTTCAATTAATGTTGAAATATTTTCCACATCTTCTTTTTAGCCATCTTGAGAGTCATTTTCAACCTCTGATTCTACTGGCTATTCTCTTGACACTTGATATAGACATTGAAGGATTTCAAAATCAGCATCTCTCAGAGTGTCGTAAGATATTTTTGGTGCTCATATCTTTATCGGCAGCCTTTGATTTTGTCGCCTTTCGGCCTTTAGTCTTTTGTGCCTTGTCATAACCTTTGGAATTTGTTGTCTTTGATTTTGGATTAGGCAAATCAAATCCGACATCCCTTAGAAGGTCTCTTACAGTATTGATGATTCTTTTCTCCAACTTCTTTATTTTCTTCATTAGTTCATGCTCCAGTGTTAGAAGGACTGCAGCTTTTTCTCCTTCAGCTTCAACATCACATTCTCCTTTTTCATCAGCTTCATCATCACCTTCTCTTTCTTCTTCTTCATTAGCCTCTATAAATCCTTCATCTTCATTAATTTCAGATATGGGTGGAACATCTATAACTTCTATTGCTTTTTCACCCTTGCTTTTCTTCCTCTTACTCTTATTTTCTTTCCCGTTCTGTTTCACATCAAGAGCTGCTTTTCACGTCAGTATTTCTTGCTTACGGATGTCCTCTGAACAAATATCCTTTGGAATTCTATGTAGATGTTCCATCTATATCTGAACATCTGGGTTGCTGCATCCCTCGTAATCTTCCAAATCAAAGTAAAACTTCCTCGTCGTGTTCAGCACGAAGAATACTTCGGATATCCTGCAAAACAACAAATAACCATTATGACAAAGTCTTTTGTCTCTTGTACACCCTTAATGCATCCTACAACGATCATATCAACTATTTTCTTCGCCAATCAGAGTTTTCGACCCTTAATGACGTGTGCATGCTAACCAAGAATGAAGAAAGATCGAATCGACTCTTCAAAGGGTCCATGGAGATAGCATATCTCAGCAAGCAACACAATGGTTCTAATAACAATTTTAAACTCTCGAATGATCGAAAAATTACTATTGTGATCCCTGTAGGGAGTATGGTCACTCAAAAGAGAGATGTTGTTTCCTTCATCCTCACCTCAACAATCGGTGCAAACATGGCTCAACCTCGAGGGAAACCGCACATCTCGCTTCTCATCAAGAGACATCTTCGATGGACCAACCAAATTATGTGATGATGGAGGCTCTCGAACACATGATCAACAATGTACTCAACACTACAGATACCATAGAGCTAGAAACAAAAGAGGACGGTAGGACAAGTAACTATAGCAATTGAGCAAAGTGTTTCGATAAAATGAATAGGAAAGTTGAACTTAATCAACACTCAACCGTCTTATATATTCTGGATGTTACAACTAATCTACTTTTGTTTCGTAAATTAGCTTATGAATGTAATTGTATTGTGTGTTTTGATTCTAACAAATTTCGGTTGCAAGATATTGAGACAGAAAAAAAATCATAAGAGGTGGAACTCTATGAAATGACAACTATGTTCTCGAAGAGCTTCATGTTTCCTCAAATTATTTGCATTGTGCATTATCAGCTTTATCTATTCATTATAATAAGAAAAATGTTTTCTCTAGACTTTGATATGCTAGACTAGGACACCCTCATTTTCAAACTCTCAATAATGTGTTTCCTAATTTTGCGTTTGATCATGAGAAGTGTGAATCTTGTATCTTGGGTAAACTTTGTAGAACTATTTTTCTAGTCTAAAAAACAATATATGATAAATGCTTTGATTTGATTCACTCTGATGTGTGGATGACTCCATGTTATTCTAGAGATAGGAAGAAATACTTTGTTAGTTTTATCAATGAAAAATCCAAGTTTACGTGGCTATACCTCTTTGAATCTAAATCTATTGTCTATGAATGCTTCGTAAAGTTTTATAACCATGTTATAACTTAATATGAAACAAAGATTGAGTGCCTTCGTCCAAATAATGGTGGTGAATTTGTAAACCATAAACTCAGATCGTTTCTCAACCATCATGGGACCTCATGTCCATACACCGCACAACAAAATGGTGTAGCAGAACGAAATAACTGAAATTTGATGGAAGTCTCTCAAACCATCATGTTCGATCGAAAAGTTCCAAAATGTTTCTGGGGAATGTTGTTATCATAGCTTGTCACCTCATCAATCGCCCTACCGACCAAATGTCTTGGAGACAAATCTCCATATGAGGAACTAAATAAACTAATATTGGTATTGATTATATTTGTGTATTCGGGTGTGTTTTCTATATGTTTCTTACAAAACATCAACGAACTAAACTCGATCCAAAAACCATTAAGTGCATGTTTGTGGGATAAATTTTGACCTCGTAGGGATACAAATGCCACATTCTGAATTCAGGATGGATTATTATGTCTCATGAAATCAATTTCTATGAGGAATATAGGTTCTACAAAAAACAAAGTTGGACTCATCTTGAAAACCTCTTAGTATCACAAGATTTCAATTCTTCTCTACATTTTTCTACTCAACTGTAAAAACGAATTGATGCAAAATCACATCAACCATATTAGAAACCCAATTTTCAAATGAATAGGTTCAACTGCTAGCTGATCGCTTGCGTACTCTCGTCCAGAATACAGACGAGACTGTGTTTACCGATGCAGTGGACGAGTGTCAAGCTGGTATGTTTAAGGACACAGTAGACCGAACAGAACGTGCGATCAGAAGTCTTGACCACATGATCAAAAATTATTTCATGATGGATGCTTATGATCTTACAAATGGTTGGTTTGTTAATGACTAGGGAGATCACACTATGGAGCTCGATACTCCTAGAGAGGATAATGAGACTCTCGAAGATGAAATTGTTCAAGAGCATCATGATTCTGTCGTACTTTGTGTAGTACTAGGATTCGACGATCGGTCTCGAAGTGGTTGTACAAGGGACAGTACTACACAGGTCTTGCTATCTCTCACCCGATACAAAATTATTACGATATTTCTTTCTTACCAACTCACCACTCTGCCTTCTTAAGAAAGCTTGATCAAAGACAAGAACCTAATTCTTACACTGAGGCCATGAATCATATGGAGTGGAAGTCTGCCATGAACGAAGAAATATATGCCCTTGAAAAAATCAGACGTGAGATCTTGTGGACCTACTAAAGGATAAGAAAGTTGTGGGTTGTAAGTGGATATTCAAACTCAAGTGTAGAAGTGATGGTTCAATTGAAATACAAAGCCTGACTTGTAGCAAATGGTTATACACAAACATAAAGAGAAGACTACATTGAGACATTTGCTCTAGTAACTAAACTCCATACGGTATGTATCTTATTATCAGTGGTTCTTAACCTTAACTGGGACCTATGGCAGATAGATGTCAAGAATACACTCCTCCAAGAAAATCCTGACGAGAAGATTTACATGCATTGTTCATCGGGGTATGCCAAAGGCACCAACCGAGTATGCAAACTCAAGAAAGCCACATATGGCCTAAAACAATCCCCAAGAGCATGGTACAGTAAGTTGCATGATATCATCTATCATGGGATCATTAAAAGTGAACCGGATAATTCTCTATTTTCAATTCACGAGTCGTATAGGTTGATGACATTATTAATATTGGGTAATGATCGTATCGAAATTGAAAACTCAAAAGAATTTTTAAAATTAACTTTCGACATAAAAGATTTAGGAGAATTGAAATATTTCCTTGGTATTTAAGTTACTCATTCTACTAATGGTTTTCTTTCCCCGAGGAAATACATTCTTGATCTACTAAATGAGATAGCGAAGCTCGGTGCTAAATTGGTTAAGAACCCATTGAAAAGAAGCATAAAGATCATCAAGAGGGGAAATTTTATCAAATGTATCTCAATACCAAAAAATTATGGGAAACCTAATCTATGTCACCATCACTCGGCCATATATTTGTTTTTTCGTGAGCCAAGCTAGCCGACACATGCATGCTCAGAGGAAACAACATTGGTTCCTTGTGGAGAGAATTCTCATAAATCTAAAGGGGTCATCGGAAAAGGAATTTGTATGGCGAAATGGTCATACAACGATCGAGGTATTGTGATGTTGATTGGGCTGGAGACAGAATTGATCAAAAGTCTACAATTGGGTATTGCACCTTTGTTAGGGGGAACCTAGTCACTTGGAAGAATAAGAAACATATTGTAGTCGCTCACTCGAGTGCTTAAGTCGAATACAGAAACATGGCTAACACTACTCGAAAGCGCCATGCATTGCGATAATCAAGCTACCATCCACATAACTAAGAACGTAGTCTTTCATGAAACACCGAAGCACATCGAGGTTAACTACCACTTCATCCGTGTTAAAAATACAAAAGAATAATCTCAAATACCTACACAAGGAGTTCATATGAGCTAGCGGATCTATTTATCAAAGCTCTCTTCGAGACAAGTAGTAGAAGTCTACAAAGGAGGATGAGCCTGTCGATATCCTAAAGCCACTATGAAGACCAAGTTTGAATGGTGTAAATACAAATACTGATTCGTGATAGTACAATTTTTCCTTCATCAAGTTTTGTCCCACTGGTTTTCTTGGTAAAGGTTTTAACGAGCCTGCACTTCTCAGTATTTGATAATACGAACTTGAGGGGGAATGTTAACATCAGATCTCATGATTTAATCATGATGATTACAATAGTTCATATCTTTGACAAGAAGATCTTGTGATTCAATCATGATGATTACAATCGGCTATATCTTTGGCAAGAAGATCTCGATGATTACGGTCGATACTATCTTTGATCAGAAGATCCTCAATATCGTTAACTAATGAAAACTTGTTGATTCTTTATAATCATCCCTTATTCTCTCCTTCCTTTTTGTACATATATTCTTCCTTTTTTATATAGTGTAAAGTTTTCATTTTTTTTGTCTTGTAAACGTTGTAATCTTCTCTATATAATATTTTTCCTATGTATTGTGAGTAATAATACCAAAACTTTTATTCTTTTTGTGTCTTCTTCTGTTAATCTCTACGAAATTATTTACAAGTGTTATACAAAAATATTTGCTTGAGCAATTCCGTAGATTTTCCACAAATTTCCATTAAATATTGTTGGCAATATTTGACTTCATTATGTTTACATTTACATTTTCTTGAAGATTATGTTTTTATATTTGTTCATTATTATCTATTTATATAGGATTGTCCAATGTAACTAATGAAATAATCATATTCCAGTAAATTATTATTTTCTACTTTCTCTTATTTTCAAGATCTTGTCATGGTATGAAAGCATTTTTTTTTCAAATTCATGTGGATCAAGAAGGATGTCTTGGTATGTTTTTTTACTTTGTTTTTTTCTTAAGTTTTTATTTTGTTATCCTCGAACGTCGATTTTTTTCGTATGTCCGCGCAACATATTGAAGATGATCCTATGTTTATATATCTAGACATAAGATGATTTTCGATTGAATTATTGAGGATCTCACATATAGATATATAGATATAAGATGATCTCTAAATAGATTACTAAATAGGTTATTATTGACCCCACATCTATATATATATATATATATATATGCGGTAGAAGTTTTCCGATTGGATTATTGATAACCTCATGTCTATATTTATAGGTATAAACAGGCCACCGATTAAGTTGTTGATGATCTTTCATCTGAATTTAAAACGATTCAAGACTTAGTAAATATTCAATGGTTGTCACGCTTGAGTACATAATTTGGCTTTAAAATTTTGAAGTACATGAAAATATGGTAGAGTTTATCTATATATGCTCCCACAACTTTTCATTGAATATTTTTCATCATTTTTCATTTGTTGACGTGTCCACTTACATCTTTTTGAAGTTGTTTTCCTTATTTGCTCGATATTATTTGTGTGTATAAAATTATCCTGTGTGACCAATGAAAACATAGGAATTCCATAAATTAATTTCTCGAGTTTCAATTATTTTCAAGATTTAGTTTTAAAATTTTTCAAAAACGTTAAATGTGTATAAACATAACACATGTTGATAATGAAAATAAAAAAATAGCATAATTTGATTGTAGAAATTCATAGGGTATATATAAACGACCAAATGAATTTTTTAAAACGTTAAATATATTCATAATTAAGAAATATATATATAATTCTAGATTATTTTATGGCAAGTATAATTGTAGAATGCCGTTACATGGTAGACCACATTTCCTAATTTGTAGAGGCCATTTTGGTTTATTCATTGAAGTAGGTGTCGATTTGTCCTTGGTTCTTTGGTAATTATGGTATGTCCATCTCAAATTGAATTTGTCTAAAAATAGAAAGAACATAGCTTCACTTAAAAAGAGCCAATACAACAATAAATAAAGAGTAGAAGAGAAATTAAATCAAATAGAAACTTCAATAATGTGTTACCATTCTCTTGCCTATTTCTGTTAAACTAGAATTCATATAATCGATTCTAATTACACAATTTGAAAACAAAATAATCAAATGGAATATTTTATTTTCAGAACTAATATCAATGTAGGAGTTTCTTTTGAAGATTGATTCCATTGTTACCCATTGTTTTGTACCATATTTTTCTCAACCCTTTCCTAATTTTTTATTTCAAATGTTAACTCTAAAATTCGATTGGTCAAGCAACCATAATTTGTATTATCATTCATAATTAGTGTAGCAAAAAAATTACTTTTTAGAAAGAAAAAAATAAGCCATGGCAGTTCTTGAAGTTCCAAAAAATTGTGTAGCGTTCGCATATGCACATTCAATGTCAAGGACGACATCCTTCTTCAAAATGATTCTAAGTCATTTCTTTTAACCTTTTTCCTTTGTTTTCCAATGTGAGAATTTCATCAATTAAAAAAAAGTTATACATTATATGGACGTGATATTAAAAATACGCGAATAACAAGAACATAATACAAACTTATAGAAGCCATAAATCTTACAACTATTGTTAAAAAGTCTTTATAGTAATAACAGTATGATTTTCAAACATGATCATTAATAGTTATTTCATATGAAAAGATAAAGTATAAAAGAACAACAACTCAGCCCCATTTATTTATTTTTTAGAATAGCATATATTAAACTATTATCGTAGATCATCTTATATTATATATCCAAACGACAAAAAAATTCAAATTGAATTTTTATTATATGATTTATATTCATTGTATATTATGTAAACATTCCTCTTCGAAATAAATATCTTGCGTTATCTAAAATTTATTTTTCTCTCCGTAACAATATATGAGAACTTACAATAAGAAACCAAAAAAAACCATGATCTTTTTCCTTGTTATTTATCGGCTTCATCTTGAGTATCGTCTAATGCATATACTATGTCTGTAGAAATTTAAAACAAAAATCCACATTTCCAACATCGAACAAAAGAAATAAATAAATAAAATTTTGTCCAAATAGATAGAAACGGGAACCCAAGTTTTCTAGTGAAACCTTGAAGCTGAAACACAACATCTATAAATCACATTTTATATAAAAGCGAAGTCAAAAACATTTTATTGTCAAATATGGGGGAGAATATAAGGATATCTTCATAGTATTTCTTGCTTCACGTATATCTTCGAAAAATCTAATAAAAAAATTGGAGAAAAGATATACATATCTTTATTTTTTGTGTTATGAAAACACATATGGTTTGACATTTTTTCCAAACGAAACCTATTTCAAAGTTGAGAATAAGGAGCGAGAGACGATTTCGAAGTTGAGAGCAAGGATTTCAAAGTTGAGAGCAAGGATTTCGAGTGATTTTTGAGGGTCGCATGGGTCGCAAGGCTCGCATGGATCACAAGGGTCGCGTAGATCACATAGCTCGCATGGATCACATGGATCGCATGGGTCACAAAGATCACACAGATTACAAGGGCAATATGGAAATATCAATATTATAAGGGTACAATTAAAATTGTTTGTGTTTTTTAAAATGATAAGATTGAAACCCTAATAACATATCAAGTATATTTTTTATTTTAACCCCAAATATTGGGTTATATTATCACAAAAAATTACTAATATATCTGCTTAACATATCTAGCTTCATACTTTTGAACTGAACATCTACACCCATTTCAATTTTGTACCCAATAAATTTATAACTTCAGCTGAATTATGGTTTTCATTAGGAAATATAAGATTTTTTTTCCAACTCCACAACTTTTATAAGTCAAGATTTTAGCGAAATAGATTTAGGATTCATGTAGATTTTAGCCAAAAAAATTGTTATTAAAAATTTTGGTTACCATCTAAAATTTTTCAAATTCACTTCGGTTAACATTCTTTGCAATTAATTTCGATTGGAGATTTGAATCAAATTTAAACTTATTTACAATTTGATTAAGTTTGGTTTTATTTATTTTTTTTTCAATTTACAATTTTAAAAACTTAAAAAGTTGAAAGGTAGTTGTTAAATTGAAAAAAAAATGATTTTGCATTGGAAATCCATGTTTCAATGCTATTGTAACATAGAATTGTCGTTGGTTTGGGAATCGATGATAAACGATGAGTGTTGATCCGACGATCATAAAGGTTAGTGCACGATCAACGATAGACAAAACGATCAATAACATCGTGGTTGGAAAACACGTGGCTAAGTTCTCCAAAAGGACAACGCAGGGCATAGTTATTAAGAATTTAAACGAGCCTACACATCTCATAAGTTTGGCTAGACAATCTTCAAAAATAAAAATTAATGTGATTATTTATCAAATGTTAAATAGTTTAAAACATAATAAAATTTCATTTAAAATGCTCACATCCACTTATAGTCCGTCGAGCATGGCTTGAGTGATTTCCGGTAGTCCCAACCTTCACCATGAATCGATTATACCTTTTGGAATTGCGTTATCTCTTCTCTTTGTGAAAAATATGACTCAGATTTATATATATAATTCCATCCTTATATATATCCAAAATTTATGTTCATTTTTCTCGTTGTCCTCGATTAGTTAGTATTATCGTGCATCCATGTTTTAACAATTGGAATGTAGAATATTCTTTTTAAATAATTTTCTTTTAATTTTTCTTTTTAGATTTAAATCTTTCAACCCCATAAAAAGACAACTCAAAATATTTATATTACATTTTCAAACGATCATACAACTTTTACACACACATCAATCTTGACATATCGCATTCCAAGAGATCTAATGAGTTTTGATGCTTCATAAAAGGACTTAGGTGCGATATGACTTTTAGGAAAAAAAATCATGCAAAGTGTGACACATTTGAATGATTCCATAGCCTTCAGACAAAGGTTGTTTTGTTGTATCAAGTAGTTCGTAAAACTAATTAGTTCTAGCGTTTGTCACTTCTTCATTCAGGTTTCAATCATGTATAATATGATAACCAGAAAAAAACATCCATGATGATTTTCATGTATCTATCAGAAAGAGTACGATCTTCAAAATGACGTTCATTTGTAATCATTTCGTAATTAGTATAAACACCATCTGGGTTTTTAGCAATGTGCGTATAAATTTACATTTTGCTCATATATTCATCATGATAAATCCAGATATAACAGTTTTCTATAAAACCTTTCTTGTATAGGTGTCTTAACACAATATCTACACTAGATATTTTTTTATATCTACACATATAATAGGGAGAATATAACTTATCGCTCCTTACATATCCAATTTGATTTGTAGCAAATGTCATAAAATTATCTAACCTATTTTCAAATTCAACAAAACTATTATTCGTCTCTAAGTCAAATCTCTCTATATCCACCTTCGATATGACTAAATATCAGAACTACTTGAAGGCATTATATATGAGTGAGTGAATCAATTTAGATTATTTTGTACATTTAGATATAAATGAATTGATAAAGTCTAATGTAATATATATATACATATATGTATATTCATAATTGTCAATACAATTATGTTGCCCTGCTATTACCTTGACCAACTTAGAAACGCGTTCCTATTGACTATTATGAGGCTCGTGAACTATTATATGTTCTAACTTGTGTCAGTGGAGTAACACAATGACGTTACACGAACTTACGCATTCGCGTTACCACGGCTAACGCAATAGCAACGCTCTTGGCACTATGACGTTTGCGCTACATGTGCATTAGAATCATGATAGGCTTGCGTTTCATTGGCGTTGCAAAGCCTAACGAACGTGCACAGTGTAATAGTGGTATATGTGCATTAAGATCGAGTCACTACTCCGTTAGAGATTTCAATAATATAACCACGCAAAATTTACGTGCACTTAAATTACATCTGCATTGATTTTACGTTTAAAAACTTTACAACGCAGATTTGCGTTATAAATTTCGTATTTTTTAAAAACAAAAATTATGTTTTAAAATAAATTAATTAAACATTTTTCAAAGAACATGTATATCATATCTACAGTAACTCAAATTCAATGTTTATATATAATTAGTTTAAGAACTAAACATTTTAAAATATATAATAAAAAATATAAATAAAACTCCAAAACAAAAACACAATATATATATATATATATATATATTTCCCTTCCTCCCACCAACCAAACCCATAAGGAATGAAGACATTACCTTATTTTTTTCCAATACTTTTTAACTTATGAAATTATGAGAATAAGAAAACAGAGTCTAACGGATGTTGGAGGGAATTCAAACATAGATGTTTGAAAAATTATACGTCCGATTACGAAATTAATTTATAATATCTATCGAATTTAAAATCCATATTCTATGGTAATTGGTTTTCAAAACATGGTCTGACTCACTCTTTATCCCATCCACATGTCAAAATAATAGCTTTTTATTATAAATACAGATATTTTTGTCACTAAAATAAACCGCATGTGATAAAAGAATGTGAAACCTTGTTTACAAAAGACAAGTTGTCCTCCTACGTGGTCCTCTTTTTTATTAAATGTCTCTAATTTTCACATAAAATAGAGTTTTGTAATCTCTTATATTCTCCACCATTGTCAAAGTCAGTCGTCCAATTTATTTATATATTTGTTGTATTTTTTGTTTCTTTTTTACTTTTTTAATTGCTTTTGGAATTATGAGGAGGGGCAATGGTGTGGACACACCCTATTCCTCTATATATATCAGAAGATGGTGCGCCAAAACACCAAAGAGAAAAAAGATAGATTCTTTCGACCTTATTTCAAAAAAAAAAACTTTTTTGGGTAAGTTAGAGAGAGAGTCTTCTCCTTTTATATTTTAATTTTAATTTTTCTCACATTTAGGGAGAGAGAGAGAATGGAGAGAGAAACAAAGTTCAAGAGAATCTGTGTCTTCTGTGGGAGTAGTCCTGGGAAAAAAACCAGTTACAGAGATGCTGCTGTTGAACTTGGAACTGAACTGGTAACTTCAACTATTTCTTTTTTAAAAATATTTTAAAATTTTTTAAATTTTTATTTCGTTATTTTATTTTAATCTTTTATTTATGGATTTTGTTCCGATTCTGTTTTTGGTGATCAAAGGTTTCAATTTTTTATTTGGATAATCAAAGCTTCTGTTAATAACAAACATATAGTGATTATTACTATGAAATATTTCGACTTCCTTGATGTTAGGAACTACACTCCTCCCATGATTTTGGATCTCTAGATTCCAAATTTAATATTCCTTCATTTTTATATGTACATATATGATTGTATGACCGCATAACCATATATTAAATTTTGCAAGGATAAACATAGCTAAACTGGTAAAAAAGAGGCTTAAAAAAAATTAAATATACATATTAAATAAACAAAACACGGACAACAAAATTTGACTACAATATCTTCAAAAAAACAGAGTGAAATTCAATAATGGGATATTTTTGTAGTTGAAATTTAATAAATAAAAAACTATACCATCTCTCTTTCTTACCATCTAAATATTTTTCAAGTACTTTATTCGGTACTTTTCAGTGGAGGATGACTACGGAATTTCACCTTTTTATTTCTTCCACCATGTCTTATCCACAAACATTAATAATGTTGTTAAAGTATATAATATTTACGTTTGTTTTTATTTTTGTGTGTTGAAGGTATCGAGAAATATTGATCTTGTCTATGGTGGAGGGAGCATAGGCTTAATGGGTTTGATTTCTCAAGCTGTTTACAATGGAGGCCGTCATGTCATTGGGTTCGTTTTTTTACTAATTAATTAATTGAATTATATCAATTCATTCCAATTAATTAACATTAAAAAGTGGATTTTAGGAATTAATAAATGGATAGTTTAGATATACGTGGATTATATTAACCAACTTTTGTCATGTTACTGTCTTCAGGGTTATCCCCAAGACACTTATGCCAAGAGAGGTACGTACAAAATTAATATTCATTAGTATTTTTTCTCATTTTATGTTTTTTTAATGTGAAAAAATTGTGGTCGATGATTTGACATGAATTTCTACCTCATATTTGTTATCTATTAATGAGGATTTCATATTTGTCTCTTTTAGAGCGTATCTAAGTGAGACAAAATAATAATGCTAACAACAAATTTATTTGGGAAGAGACATTTCTGTAGTTTTCACTCAAAAGCATAATTTTATGTTTATGTTACGAGCAACTCGATATATTTTTTTTTCTTCAAAATTTTGGATTAAAAAAATTTCATTGATGTCGTCTAAACACCTCGAGAAAATAAATTAGCATATCACATTTATGTTTTTTTTCCTCAACATAAAATGTAAATCATAATTGCTTATATATATATATATATATATCCTTGCATTGTTAAGTATATTTAGGCGCTATAAGAATTGTTAATTTTCTTATTTTAAAACATTTCAATATCTTAAAAACAGATAACAGGAGAAACAGTAGGAGAAGTGAAGGCAGTCACAGACATGCACCAAAGGAAGGCTGAGATGGCTAAGCACTCCGATGCCTTTATTGCTTTACCTGGTTCGCCTCTTTCTCTCTCTCTCTCTCTCACACCTATATACACCTATATGTACATATATTATGTATTTGTGGTATAATATGATGAGATTATAAATTTTCAATTTAACATTAATTCATATTTTTATATATCATATTGGACATTTTTATGCCTTAAGTGTAAAATCTTCAACAATCCTATGTCGATAATATATATATATATAATTTTGATTAATTAGATTCTTATACTTTGTAACTTTTAGCTACAAATCATTTACTAGCTAATGAATTATATATTATACTAAATTGTTCTGTGAAACTGTTAACATAATCTATTCACTTATATTCTCAATAGATCATATCTTTGATTTCGTTTGTTAGATTCTATGTCTTGTCTTGTCTCTTTGTTTTGTTAAGTGGATTTTTTTAATCATTTTTCTAAGATCCTGTTATTAGTCCACTTTTATCTGATAATACCACATTGTTAAATTTTAATTATAAGATCCTAATATTCTGAAACAATATTCTCTTGTTCTTGTTAATTTTTACTTTTTGTATTAGTAATAATCATTTATATAATTAACATTATCATGTCAAAGTTCTTTTGTTTAACCAACAAATGTCACTATTTACTGTAGTAGGTCCCAAATCTAAACCATTTTTTTGCCGTCTGATTCTTTAATCTTTAACCCGACACAATTATCATCCTAAGTATTTCCAGAAAAAGAAAAACCCAAGAATTTTTGTTATATATATACACATATATATATGATGAGTACTTTCGGCTTTTTTTGTGGTAATTTTCTTGGAGTTTAATGCTTTCGTATTATGTTGGGACAATAAAAAAACTATTGACATCTCAACTTCTCACAAATCCCTAGAAGTGGCCCCCATTTTTATTCATTTTTGGTTAGACAATTAACCTTTCAATAACTCAAAAATCAAAGTTCTAATTGATATGATTTTGTATCTAATGTAACTAAAGTACTTTTATTTTTACCCATGTTTATTGAAATTTCCGGATGTCAAGTTGTTATATTATTATTAATATTAGTACAAGTAATAATAATACCAACAACAATAACAAAAATCGTAATAATTTATGATTTTGTGGTATGATAGTTTACCTAGGAATTTCTTCAAAGAGTATCTAAAAATTGTCAATCTGTTTTCTTTGTTTTTCTTTTTTTTAAGTAGAACCATGATTTTATATGTAACATCTGATAACAGAAATGGGTTGAAAAATAAATTAATACAATAGTTCATTGAATCTAATCTAACAGATCTATGATTTAATTAATCAATGTAATATAATATAATACGACTTATACTGTATGCATCACAAATATTATCTATATTATAATATATACTTATAATATCAATATTTTAATTAATATGCAATTATAATATAAAATATATTTTTATATTTAAATTTGTGCATCATGAACTTAAATCTAAAATTAGAATATTTCAATTAATATCTATAATATTTTAATATAATATCAACCAAATTTTGAAATTAATTTAATTCAAAAATTAATTAAATTAAAAGTTAAAAAAATAACTAAAATGGTATGATATTTTAATTGGTATAACAGAACACACTTTTAGTTATAATATCTAAAATGGTGTATATAAATCTATAGATTTATATTTTTTTGGTATAGCACAAAACATTTTTATTTAGTTGTCGAATGAAATGCTAAGGTTTCATAAGACATCTTATGCACTTGATTTTGTGTTTAATAACAATTGTCAAAGAAGATGAGACATGCTAATCATGATTTGGTATTTGAGGTGTGTCTCTCTTTAAAATAAATAAATTTATGAACAGAACTAATTTGATTCGTTTTCGTTTTTAAAATAAAAATATTATAATTTTTGTTATTGAAGAAAAGGGATGTTTTATTTCGAAAAAAAACAAAGGATTAATTTATGTCCAAAACATAATCATTAGAAAAATAAAATAAAATAAAATGGATTGACGTATTTGATAAATACATGTAATGTAAAAATTAGGTGGCTATGGGACACTTGAAGAGCTCCTTGAAGTGATAACTTGGGCACAGCTTGGCATACATGATAAACCCGTAATCATTTTGTCTCTACCTCATCACTTATACATATACATGTGTATATATATATATAAAATAAATAAAATTTAAATCGTTATATCGATGAGAAAGAATTAAGTTTTGGTTAAACGAAATGAAATTTGTTTTGTAATGGTGGTGTAGGTTGGGTTATTAAATGTGGATGGGTACTACAATTCCTTGTTGTCTTTCATTGACAAAGCAGTAGAAGAAGGCTTCATTAGCCCAAGTGCTCGTCATATTATTGTGTCTGCCCCTAATGCCAAAGACCTTGTCAAGAAAATGGAGGTACCATAAATACATATTATATATATATATATAGTCACACAGGCTTTCACTTCTTATCTTATTTCTTCTAGTTTTTTATTATTATTTATTTTTTATAGGAATATGTTCCAAGGCATGAGAGGGTAGCTTCGAAACTTAGTTGGGAAATGGAGCAATTAGGGTTAAACCCCAAATGCGAAATGTCAAGATGAATAATCTTAATTTTAGCTGACCAAAAAGTGGTTTAAGAAATTGGGTACCTTTTATTTAAACGTTACCTCCTATGTAAACTATACTTTCCGACAAAAAAACAAAAAAAATGACTTTTATGTCGTTTAATTAAATCGGAAAAATGTGATTTTTTTTTTACTTTTGTTGTCAAGATGCCGAAAAAAAAAGAACAAAAATCGCTGCTCTTTAGTTTGTAATACCTCCTAATATATTAGACATTTGAATTATTTTGCCTTGATTTCATTATTCAAGACTTAAATTGACTTTTTATTTTCGATTATATAATTTTTTGTTGTTGCAACTATATCTCATCGGTACAAAAACGATACTTAATTAAACCGGTTTGGTACATACCCTAAAGAGGAACAAAAATTAAATTACACAGTTGCATTTGGACCATTTCATAAATGACCTCTTATAGGCTTTAAGACTCAATTATTATATTTTGGCTCAAATGCACTTTTTTTAATAAGTCCATATATGAATACTACAAAGCCTTGTAGATAAAAGAAACACAAAATCAGTTTGATGTAATTTTGTTTTAGCGTTGGATAAACAGAGAATATTTGTAAATATTCAATTATTTGTATTCGATAAATATTCGAGTTTACTATTTTTATTCGTATTTAAAAAAAATTTGTATTTGTTATAACTAAAATTTTTTAAAGAAACAATAATAAAAAATTAAATAAAAAACCAATAATTATCAAAATACGAAATATTCATATTCATTTCTATATGAGTGATCTAAATTTAGATTCATTGATGACTCTACTAATATCGTTAATTCATCTAAAACAATAAAATAAATTGTTTGATTATCAAATCAAACATAAAATACATTAAAATAAATCTCGTATAAAAGTTAAATTTTTACGGAGTTCTATCTTTTTGGCAGAAAACCTCACGCTAGGAGTTCATGAAGCAAAGAATTAGGATTAACTGGTTAATATTTGAATTTAGACCTCCATAATAAACTTATTATACATTTGTATATATATATATATATATATATATAAAGAGTGTTAGAATTATATAAATAATTTTTTATTTACACTTTGATCTTTAAAATTATTTTTTATATATTTATCTATATATTTAATGAATTATCTATTTAGTATTTACGAATACGAATATTTCTAATAATTAAGTCTACTATTTGTATTTGTATTTGTATTTTTATTTGTCGAATATCTCATTTCTGCTATTCGAATTTGTATTTTATCTCTCGGATATTCAAAATTCTGATTAGGATACGAATACTTCGATTATTTTGCTAAACCCTATATTATCTCATGGGTTTTACTGTTTGTATGAAGGGTTCATAATTAGTTAGTTCAATTCATGTGGTTTCAAAATGTGTGATAGACTTCTAGTACCTCGGTAGCAGAGGCGCAAAACCAGAGGAAGGCTTGCAGGGAAATTGGAATGCAAAGATGACGTCGTTGAGGATGTGAAGGAGTCTAGAGCATGTGCAAGGAATATTTACTGTTTAAATATTGTTATTGCTGTTTCACAATTGTAATTCCTCAATTCTCAAATGCATTAGGAGAAATATATTGAGAATTAAGAGAAGATTGGTGATCTCGAATCCTTAAACTCTTGTTCATTTTCTGATTTCCGATTTATAAGATTTCGGTAAAGTCTATAAACTGGTATTAGAGCTTTTGTTCAGCAGCCATGACGAACGAACAATTTGAACCCCTCATCAAAGGGTTTGAGATGATGAAAGGATCATGTGAGATGTTTGATGAAGCTAAGGTAAAAAAGATGCAAGAACGATACCCATCTATCATAGAAATTTTACTCTCAAAGCTTAATATTTTCTCAAAGAAACCAACAAGGAACAATCGGTTTTGGAAATTGTTGATCATAAGGGTAAGGGGTTGTGTTTTAAGTGTGAGGAGAAATACTATTGTGGACACCGATGCAAATAAAAAGAGTTCAAATTCTTGGCAATTGATGATGAGCCTGAAGTTGAGTTGAATGAGGACGAACACGAGGAAGAGAAAAATGCTAAAGAAATGGTGAAGCTCTCACTAAACTCTATGGTGGGTCTCATCGCAACCAGAACTCTTCGCATGAAAGGAGCCGTTGGTGAATCATTTCTTATCGATTTATGAGCAACTAACAATTTTATATCTGAGAATTTGTGAAGAAACTATAGTTATCTATCGTCGGAATCAAAGGCTTTAGGGTATCCATAGGGAATAGAGCGATATTTTCAAGCAGTGGATAGTATACGGTTTGAACTTAACAATACAATGATTCAAAATTATATGATTTTCTACTATTTGATCTAGGAACCACGTAAATGGCGTTGGAGGCTTTCATCCTTGGGAGAGACACGAGTAATTGTAAACTAAATCAGGTCATCTTCAGGAAGGTAAGAAAAATAATTAAACTTCAAGAAGAAAACAAATTGATTAAGAGCGAAGTATTGTTGAAATAGCGAAAATAAATAAACTGAAACATGAACCTATTTTTTGGAACTAACAGCCTTATTCGAGAGACCAGAAGAAAGAGGTTGTGTAGAAACTGATAATGAAGTGTTTGTGAAGGCCTTAGGATGCTACCCTCTCAGAATGAACATTATACAATCATTTTGTAAGCAACACGTATCTCGTCAATTTGCATCCTTGTCATTTCTTGTTTAACCAGAAGAATGAGTTTGAAAATAGTGAAGGAAATGCTTGCAACACAGATTATGCAATCAAATATAAGTCCATATTCCAACCCTGTATTAAAATTTCAAAAGAAAGATGGAGGATCACGATTTTTTATTGACTACAAGGCGTTAAAAATTTAACGGTTCTGGATTGATATATAATATTGTGGATTATTGAGATGTTGGCTGAGCTGCAAGGGCAACCATATTCTCGAAACTTGATCTGAAAGCTTGTTATCATCATATTCGGGTGAAGGAGGAATGCACACATAAGACAACATTCAAAACACACGAGGGACACCACAAATTTCTGGTTATGATTGTCACATTGACTAAGGCACCAGCAACATTCCAATTCGTTATGAATGAGTTGTTTTGGAAAAACTTGAGGAAGTTTGTGTTTGTGTTTTTCAATGACATACTTATCTATAATCACAAAATGAGAGAATATTTGGAGCATCTAAAATTGGCATTGAATGTATTGGAGAAACACCAATTCTATATTAACTAGAAAATTATTGTTTTGGCAAGGATTGAGTTTCTTATATTGACAATTTCATTACATGTGAAGGTGTTACTGTTGATCAGGAGAAGGTAGATACCATGTTGAATTGGCCCATACCCAATTCAATAATTGAATTGAGGGGTTTATTGGATACCACCGTAAGTTCACGAGGGATTATCAGAAGATAGCCTCACCATTAACGAAGTTACTAAAGAAGGTCTTGGTGAAATAAGGAAGCTATAAAAGCCTTCGAACACTTGAGTGAAGCGATTACAACTATGCCAAATTTTGGCTTTGCTAGATTATCAACAAACATTCATGTAGAGACAAATGCGTCGAGCCAAGGGGTTGGGATTGTCCTTTCATAGAAGATTCAACCTATTGTCTACATGAGCCAAGGCTTCTCGGCTGGAGAACAACTTAAGTATATGCATGAGACAAGAACTTTTGGCATAGTATTAGCTGTAGAGAGGTAGAGGCACTATATCATCGGAAGAAGGTTTATAAAAACAAACAAAAAAGTCTCGATTACTTATTGGAGAAGAGGTTTGTGACTTCATGTGTTGGAGAAGGTACCATGGACTTTGAATGACAAGATCTTGGTCCTTTCAGATTGGATAGATGGTATGAATGTTTAGTTTATCAAAATTATATCGTGTTCGATCTGATCAAAGGTATACCAATCAAAATCTTGATTTTGGAATTGATGTGGTATATCGTTGCCTAGCTTCGTGAGGTTAAGGAGATGGGTTATGATATAGGAAAACCCTTGGTTACAGACCATATTCCAGTTAAAATTATAGAAGCTTGAGAACTGAAGGAGAATAGACAAGATAATAACAACATAATGTACAAGAGAATAACAAAAAAAAGAGGAAAACTAATAACTAAATTTGACCTCAGTACAATACAGTATACATTCTGTCAAAATACACACTACAAAAAATAATCATTTTTCAAGAGGCATATTCGCTAAAAATGGCTAATTATCTGGTGAAAACATGATTTTTAACGGATTTCAGATTGTTCTTAATGAGAAATTAAAAACGCCTATTCATCGAAAACTTCAACTACATTTTAATGGCTAAAATCTATAGATATCTTATTACCAGATATATCCATGAAAATATTCTAACGAACATCCATATTCATATCTATTGAAGATATTAACGAGCATCTATTGAAAATATCAACAATCATTCGTTGACAATAAGAATATGCATCTATTGATTTTGTAAAACTTGTAACGAATTATACCATTGAATTATGTTATTGATTGCAAACAGTATCAGTGGACGCCTTTTAAAGAATTATGAAAATGTATCAACAATCATTCGTTAAAAATATTTTGCGAGTGTTTAGAAGATTTAAAATATACAAACTATAAAAAACTATATATCATCTAAACTTTTGCCATCTTATTTACCATCTTCTCTTCTAGATCAGTGGGACCGGGTCGCAGTATGATCAAATGTTAGATCTTATCCTCTTTGCATTGTGTCATTGACATGTGATGGTGGAGGTGCTGGCGGATGCTGGTATGATTGGTTGGTCATTAGCTTGATGATACTCTCCATCTGATGTATGTTTTTCATAAAATCTCTCGGCATGACATCGAGATTCTCATTGCGTCGTTCTTGAAAGTAAATCTCCTGAATCGTATAAGGTACAATCATGAAATTCTCTATAATATCTTTTTGTAGAGAACAAAGACTGTACAACCACTATTATACGGTTGAATCGACTACATATAAAAAATAATGAGTATAAAAAACAAACTATTAATTTAAATCTAAAGATAAATAAATAAAATTTACCTCCAAATGATTTTATCATTTTATAGCGGAGTGAGTTCATCTAGAGATTAACTAACGGTTTACGATTACTGTGTAATCTTCTTTATCATATCTCTGATCATTTGTTCTATACGAGGATTAATGTATTTGTGTTTGTCGCCATCTTCCTCAGTGAAAACCTTCTTCTTGGCATATGTCTCTCTAAAACACGCTCATGAAACAACAATTGTCTCCTTATCCTCTACATATGCAATAATGAAATATTAATTAATAAAGTTTAAATATTTAATAATATAACAATAAATTAAAATACTTACAAATTCTTTTTCCTTTTGGGAATAATTTTTCTCTCAAGGTTTGACGATCCCTCTTTTTTATACATATGCAAGCGTTGTGCTCTATATGACCAGCGGCGGATTACCAGAGAAGAGGGGACAACTTCTTTCTCCCTTGCTAAATTTTCCTTTTTCTGATTGAAAGTAGCAAGCCACTCCACTACTAGTATAGAGGCTGAATAGAAGGTTGCACATCCAGCCATGGGATTATCCTTGAAAAATTTTTCGCGCTACTAATATTTTTTTGGCCTTCTTACTTTGGCTTTGAAATCTATTTAGTCTTAATGTTGGATGAGTTGGATGATGAGTTCATTTGTGGTTTATATGGGTTTGTTGTTATTCTTGAAATAATTTATCATGGTATTTTTATAATGAGATTGAGTCGTGATTGCATATTTCATATCCATGTGGTGTAGACACACAAGGTGTGGCTCTTATGCCATTTATCAGATCTCTACAACAAAAACATAATAACATTAGTATATTCAACAAAACTGATAAGTTATTTAATTAAAATGTCCAAACTTTAATACTTACAATAAAACTAAACCAACATCATATCATATAACCTCCAGCGTCACATGTTAGAAGTAATATAGAAAATCCTATATTTGTGCATGGATGATGTGATTGTTTGTATATTTCAACACATCATCCACATAAAACCTACATAAAAGTCTACTATAATTAAATTAGATATCGGTCGTTTGTGATCGTTGATAGGCATGTTGGGATGCTCGTTGAAACTATTGATCAATCTATCAAAATATACCATATCATAATGGTTATAAAAATTAATGGTCTCGATATTGGTGATAGAGAATGATATAGTGGCGGAGGAGGTGATGACAGAGCTCCAACGAAATCTGTCAATAATCTTTTATGATCAATGAATTGATGTGGTCTTCCGGTGTGTTTATAATGTTTGGTTGAAAGGTCTATGAGAATTTTTAATGAAATTTGTTGAAAATGCAACTCTTCAACGAGTTATATACCTGATTTTTTAACAAACATTCTTTGAAATTTAATTTCGTTCCCTTTGAAAGTGACACCCAATCACAAACGTTAGAGATACAACCATTTGTTTACTTGTCAACGGGTATCCATTGATATTTTCAATGGATATCTATTGAAACCCCTATTATATAGGAAGCAAAATTCAAAGAGTTAGAGGCATGTTCCGAATCTACTGGCTTCCGTTGATATTTTCATAGAGGCATGTTCCGAATCTACTGGCTTCCGTTGATATTTTCAATGGATACCCATTAAAAATTACAAAAACAGTTGTGACTGTGAGGTTCTTAATAATTGTAGTTATCAACGGGCATCCATTGAAAATATCAATAGATGCCCGTTGAAAAGTACAAAATTGGTTGCAGCCATACATGTCATTATGGAGAGTTCTTTAATGGGTTTCCATTTATAAGTTAAAAGAAATATCAACACAAGTCGTTAAAAATATTTTTATAGAATAAACTCATTAAATTTAAGTAAGTCCCAAAGAAGGTAGGATTATCAATGGGCATCCATTGAAAATAGGGGTGGGCACGAGTCGGGTATCCGGATTTTTGAGGGTACCCGAACCTGAACCCGAACCCGAGCGGGTAGGTAATTTGCTACCCGAACTCGAACCCGAGGGATGCGGGTACCCGAGGCTCGAGTACCCGAAGAATGAGTCGGGTACCCGCGAGTACCCGAACCCGAACCACAGAAGACGTGAAAGTCGCCATACCCAGGTCCAGCTCTTCCACCTAAACCTCCGAGACCAGTACTGGCTCCAACTCCTCCACAGAAACCTCCTCCAGGTCCGGAAGGAAATGCCAGCGGACACAGGGAAAATGACATGGACGACGTCAAGGACGGTAGACACAGGGACAACGACAAGGACGACGAACACATGGACGGCGACAGAAGGAAAAGCCGGTGAATGAAAAAGGAAGGGAAGAGATTTGGAGAATGAAAAGAGATAGAAAGGTGAGAATGAGAGGAGAGAGAAGAAAGGGCTGCTGAGAGAAGAAGGGGCTGTTGATTTTAGGTTAACCTAAAGTCAATGGTATTTTTGTAATTTGTATAAAAATACATGGTTATTTTAGTATTTGTACATGTAACCTAGGGTATCCGCGGGTACCCGTTTCTATAAAACTCGAACTCGAACCCGAACCCGCGGGTAATGAAATTTTATTACCCGAACCCGAACCCCTGGGTTCGAGTAATTTTCCACGGGTTCGGGATGGGTTTCGGGTTGGGACGGGTTTTTCGGGTAATTCCCCCCCCCCCAATTGAAAATTTTACACGATATAAACATGTGCTCATTGAAATTGTCAAAAATTGAAAATATCGCTAATTTAAAAGCAAAATGTTTTTATTATCAACGGGCTTCCGTTAAAAGATAACCAAAATATCAATGAATGTTAGTTGATAATAAAAATAAGACTAAAAAAGAGTTACAAATTCTTTTCTACGCAATCACTTATTCTAATTATTATTACAAAATTTAGAACTCTTCTTCTATGGATTCTTCCATTGGTGAATCTTCCTTCAATGGTGCATCAAATTCTTGATCGTGTTTATCTTCGGTATCGTCTAGTTCAATATCTTCAAAATGATCGATGTATTAACCATCTATGTCGGTATTCAATAGAATCTCTCCATGATCTTGAAATTCATTTAATCGTATTGTTTTAGAGATTTTTGCTTGTAGTGGCTCTTCTTTTTCTTATATGTTTATAATTTCTTGCGGTTTGATCTTAACAATGGCCCACCACTCTTATCTTTAATGTTTCAAGGATGTTGGGTACTAAACATACTTACTTGATCGGTTTGATATGTTGTGATGAATGAATCATCGTAATGTCGTGAAGGGTTGATGTTAGTTTCTCCTCAATTATTTTTTTAGTGTACCACGTTCTATGGTTGGATCAACCATTGAAATTTGAAAAATATTTTCATCAATCTAACTAGGCCAACATATCCCACCTGTAGAATTTGGTGTAAAATTATGTATAAATTATCTTCTTCTAATGTTCTATTGTTAAATAAAATGACGTTATTGTAAGCACTTCTATGTTTTTTGTGCTCATATATGTGGAAGGTGTATAAGTACGTGAATATAATTGGCCTACACAATATATTTTTCCAAAAATTACATCGGTAAATTCAACATAGTTTACTTTGCTCCTATCCTTATTTGTAATAAATATTATAATGATCATTCATCACATTTTAAGCAAGTATTAGAGACTACCTGTAAAGAAAAGCTCTATGGATCCTTCAATAATTGATCATTTTGAAATGATGAAATCATTTTCCTATGTTTTGTCATGATTTCATAACGATTACAAGTAGATGAGAAGAAAATAAAGGTGATTCAAGAACAACTAACACCGACGAAGATTATCCATGTGAGGAGTTTCCATGGATTAATGAGCGTTTATCGGGGGATTGCGTAATATTTTTTGAATGGGTAAAATAACAAATCAAAGATTTCGAAGCACTAAAGGTGAGAATCACCAATGCATCTTCTCATCTTTTCAACGGACATATCCGTTGGAACTGGCTTATTTTGCGTTTGTAAATTACCTTTTCCATTGGATTTCAATAGATTCAGTGTCGCTGGGAATTGATCCTTGAAAACCCACATCCGTTGCGATTTATAAAGGCGGTGCAACGGATTTTATCTGTTGAAAAATATTCAACGGATAAATCCTTTGGAAGTATCAACAGATACCCCTTGCAAAGTTTCAATAGATGCCCATTGAAAATTGTCAACGCATATCCGTTGGAAAGGTGCAATGGGTACCCATTGGAGTTTTGCAACATGCATCCGTTGACAATGTGCAACGGATATCCGTTGAAATATGTTGGATGGAAAGAACAACAGATCTCATTGAAACGGAAATGGTGGGAATTTTAAGTTGCCAACGGATGCCCGTTAAAATATAAAAAATTTTCAATGGACGTCCGTTGATAGTTTTTATGAATAAATTAAAAAAATAAAAAACAAAAAAATAATATATATATAATACAAAATTAAAAAACTAAGTTATTACATTTCATCTAAACCTGCACCGTCGTCTTTATCCCTGTGCTCACAAGTGACTCGTGAAGGGATTGCATCGGAGTCGATGATCGGTTCTTTTCTCGGCGTTGTTGCCCCCGTCGATGGTGGTGGCTGATACACTCGACCAGTCATCAACTCAATGATACTCTACATGTGATGCATATGCACTCGCGTATCTCGAAGCTCATCTTAAGTTGGTCGAAGTGTAGTCTCGAGCTACTCGATGCGTCGTTCTTATGTGTAAGTCTCTTGGAGCGTAGGCGGTACCGTCATGGCGTCCTCGATGATATCTTTTTGTAGCAAACCTACACCGCATAGACGCTCCTTATACGATCTAACAGACTGCAATGTAAAATACATTAAAGTTATCATTACGTTATAAAATATTTTATATAATTAAAAATTTATATAATAATGTTATTATATACCTCTTAATAAATTTTGTCCTTTTGTAAATAACTTAGATCATCAAGAGTTGAATCGATGGCTTGTGTTCTGTGCCATCACCGTCCGTTTGCCTGAAGGTCAACAAGATTAGGTTCATCGACTCTTCCCCGACGACAGACTTCTTCTTGGCGTGGGTCTCTACAAGGAGTTAAATAAGAGTTGGTTCTATTCTTATCATTTGAATCCATATCACTATAGTAATATGATCATTTAATAATTTTATATAAAATAAATTTAATTTTTAATATAAATAATTTTTACCAAATTTTTTTCTTTTCGAAAGTGACTTCGATCCTGAGGTATGTGATGTCAGAAATATCAAGTTAAATATATTTCCTAGACCACTTCACCGTAAGTATACGGTTCGTGTAGCACCACGGTCGAACTCTAGGGACTAATGCAACCAATCCTAAGAATATCACTAAACTAAGACGATGAGAAGTAGACAATGCGTGGTGTAACTATCTAGAAGACTAAACTAAATGGTGGTGATGATAGTAGGGTTTGGAAGACTTGGCGATGAAGAACACTATGGGTGTCGGGATATCGAGAATCATATGGATGTAACAACTAAAGATCATAAACCTATCGAATTATCTTGATAACGGGAAATTCATGCTCTAAGGTGAGGAATGATTCTGCCGAGCCTAGACCTCCTAACCATAAGTACGTGCAACCCTACCTTCCAGCAACGATTAAACCGTACTATGGCAGCGTTACGAGCGCAATCCTAATTCCTAAGTCGACTAACCGACCGATCAGATTCTCATTAATCGAACTTAACCTACAACTCAACAGTTCCGGATTCATACTTTAACCTTCCAGCAAAATATGAATTCCTATGTTACTGAGCGGGCAACACTAGTATAAGAGTTACGATGTTGATTGTAGGATCGAATATCAAAACAATTACGATAGATCTAAGCATTAACGCATAAATTTGTACATCCGTTACAATCCGATATCCCTAACCCATAGTTGGGAATCTACTCACTCATGGAGTTGGCTGTCAAAGAAGATGACATAACCCTAAACATGATAAACCCTAAGAATACCGATGCCTCGATCTTCCCTATTGTGTTACCGATGTGTGGATTGATGCTTCTCTCCTTCTCCAGCGTCTCCCGAACCTTTCCTGATGATTTCCAAGCCTTTCCTTGCCCTAGGCGTCCCCCCCCTTGCGTCTGGATCTCCTCTGGTCTATTAACTTGCTCGTTTGAATTCAAGATCTAGTTTGTTGCGAGAAAGGCGGCTCGCTCGGGTACACCTTTTATCCGGTCGTGCAGAGGCGCGCCCGGTCGTGTACACCGTCCTGCCCGATCGGGCATCAGCACCCGATCGTGTGTTTGAACAGCCCGAATCGTGTAAACTCTCGGGGATTTTCAGGAACAATTAACTGCCCGAGCAGGTAACTTGTTGCGCTCGATCGGGTATCACTAGCCGATCGTGTAGTCTTCGTGCCCCGGTCGTGCAAGGTGTTGCAAATAAACCCCGTAGGTTTTGCCCGAGCGGGTAGACCTCAGTGCCCGAGCGGACACTCTACAATTCATTTTTTTGCTCTTTTCCGCTCGTTGCTCTGGTGTTCCTTTGAGTTCTGAGGCTTGATTTTGGCTCCGAGTGAATTTATCTTCAGAATGTGTGGTTTTACTCAGGAATTCGCCTTTTTATGCTCGTTTAAGCCTTGTCGCCTTAAAACCTGAAAACCAATAAAATGGGCATATGTAAAGAACAATCATATCGGAAATGTAACTCTAACTAAGAAATATATGCGAAAATGACACTAATACCTAACCTAAAATTGATAAACTTTACGTGTTATCAAACTCCCCCAGACCTGAACCTTTGTTTGTCCTCAAACAAAAACTAAAGCCAAGTACAAGAAAAATCTAATAACGATGGATACTAGCACAAAAAGTTCGAAGAGTTAGTCATTCCGCAAATCAACGCGTCACATGAACAAAGTTCTAAGCATACCGAGTATAGCCTTATATCTACCGAAAGTTCCAAGCCATGAGATCCTACAAAAAATCTAAGTCTATTTCACAACCCTAGATAACGTCCAAGCGATCTCCATACCAATTCTCCTAAGCTTTTGATATCATTAAACTCATTTTTCTCGTTCTTATTCCTTTTTTTCTTTTCGATACTTAGATCCACGCTTTGTTTCTAGGACGTCGAAGTCGAAGAGGGATGGCTTTCTACTTAGACCCAGGCTGCCTATGGCACACTCATAAGTTCGTGTGACCTTAGCGGAGTGAAGAGGTGCGTTATTGAAGATCTTATTTTTTTCGGTTTTTTTTATTTTTTCAAGATTACGCATCACTCTAACCCTTAAGACGTAGAACAACGCCTCTATCCACCACTTAGACCCGAACCATCGATCATAGATGTACTCATGTCAATCCTAACTCGGAATAGTCAAAAACTTATCCTAGATGACAGCGGAGTATAAGCGTGTGGCACCTAATGACTATGAACGGTAAGAATATATCAACTAAGCAAAGGCTAGACGGTATACACGGAGATATGGCTACTTGGTACCGAAATCTAAGGGGTGAATTCAACTATAGATAAAGGTTTCAAACACAATTACTCGACTAATCGGTATCCAAAAGGCTTCTAAGCAAACCTAGACTATTGTTCACGATTCGACAAGGTTGCAAAAAAAATGACTAAGGCTCGAAAAAGTTTTACTAGGTATCCATCTCTTATTCCTAATCCTAACCCTAATCCTAATCCTAAGCGCAAATATGTCACTCTAATGAAAAATCCATATCACTCTAAACGAAGAGTACCCCCAGACCTGAACGAAACACAGTCCTGGTGTTCGAGATCTATGAGGGATACACGCATGCCAAACCCAAATTCGAGAAAATAGAAAGAATAGAAATGAATACACCTGGTGTGTTATGCTTTCTCGAATTGTGATGCATCCGGAGTTGTGATATTCTCTTGCTCTAATGCAGGTGTTAGCGTGAAATACCTGAGATGAGAATCATGCAATGCAAAAGATAGAGCAAAGATCACTAAATCAATAAGTTCAAAGAGCGTACATAATTGCGAAAACTAAAAAGAAAGAAATAAGAAAAATAGGTCTATAAAACAAGAAAACAGAAAAGAAAATAAAGGAAAAAGGAAGAGTTGTCTAATCCTCATCCTCTCCACCGCGGATGGCCGGAGGGTCTGCTAGCTCCGCGGGTGCCCCTTCCCCAGGTGGGAAGTAGAAGGACTGCAGCTCGTACGGAATGTGCGGGCGATACGGAATAGCACCAGTATGATAGTCCTGAGGGATCGGCACGTACGACTCCTAGTAGTGCTGTATGCTGAGCTGCTGGAATCTACGGACGGACTCCAATGAGGTAGTATGTGTGCTGTATCGATTGCTCCTGGAACTGCTGCTGCTCCGCATACCTCGCAGCCTCAATGTCGTGCCTCGCCGCCTCTAGATCGTACCTCTGCTTTGCCATAAAAGACTGGTATCTGCTCTCCTCCACAACATACCTGAGAGCGTCGGAGACACCTTCCATGGAAGAGAAGTCAGAGCGGGAATGAGGATACTCTGGTCGGGCGCGAGAGTGTGTGGCGCATCGGCTGCGCTGTCGGGACATCGAAGGTCGTGGTGCTGCGGCCCTAGTCTCGGGCCGATGTGTCCGATGGCTGGGTCAATCCTGAATCGGGAGCCCTCCTCGTCTAGACTCGGCATCTGAATCTCGCGTAGGTCGACTTCCAAGTTGCGACCGTGCTCGTCCTTATAGCTCCAGATGACTCTATACCTCTCTATCGTAATCGCCCTTCGGTTGCGCAAGTTCTGGAGGTTCTGCTCGGGCTCCTTGTTGATCTTGTCCTCAGTCAGGATGCCAAGGTTGATCCCGACTCTTCGTGATATCATCGTGACGATGCCACCACACATGATCTTCGTGTCTGTGCTACATTTCTCGGTGGCGATGTCATGGAAATTCCTCATGACTAGCGACGCCAAGTCGACGTCTAAGATATCCCACTCGTCAGCAGCAAAGCCCGTGCTCACCACCCGCCTAAGATACACCAACTCTGTGTGGTTGACTCCGCCTTGTGCTCCTTTTCCTAGTATGGAAGAGACTAGGAAGTAATGAAAATGCCTTAGGGCGGGATGGCGTATGTGACTAGCATTCGATCTCGTCGAGTAATCAACATACGCAATCTGAGCCCAGAATTGCGCTTGACGGCTCCGGTTGTGCTCGGGCATCTTCGTGAAGTTGCAATGTGGAGCGTCAAGGATGATTGCGAACTGTCTCGCGCTAAGTCTATAGTTCTGTCCCAGCAGACGGAACTCCATGAAAGCTCTCTCCCGATCTCCGGGCTCAGGGAAAAATGCAACGTAGGACGCGAAGAACTCCGCTGTGAGGTTGCAGTAGGTGTACTCCTGCGTGTCCCTCAGTCCCGTCCATCCCAATGTGTTGAAGATGGTGTCTATGTGCTCCTCGATGTGGAGAGCACTCATCGCTTTAGAGGATAAGAACGTCGTCGTCCGGTAGTTGTATTGCTGGTGGGATGTTGTTATCGGCATGTAGGGCGTTAGCTCCGTGACGGCATCCGATTTCGCTGGCCATCCGTGTTCTGGGTCATATGCGTTAGATCGGCGTTTCTTTGAGCTCTGGAAGATCTTCGGGGCCATCTGCGAAACAAACGAAGAACAAAAATCGAATGTTAGTCACTGTGCGCAAGATGCCCGATCGGGTAGAAGCTCTTGCCCGCTCGGGCTCAAATGTGGCAAAATACCCCCGTAGGCACTGCCCGACTCGGGCGACAAAGCTGCCCGATCGGGTGCAAATTCAAACTGTCCGATCGGATTCCATTGAATTTTGACATAGCCCGCTCGGGTGGAGGTGTCTGCTCGACCGGGCAGTGCTGCAAAACAGAAAAGTTTTCAAGGAAAACCAATGCAGCAAAAATCGATAGACCACTAAAAATTCCTAAATCCTAAAAATTGTCCGAGCCTAAAAAAATGAAAAGGAGTTCAAAAATATAGAAATTAAACGAAAATGACTAAAAAGGATATGGGGCTCGGGTTGCCTCCCGAGAAGCGCTTGTTTAAGGTCGTGAGCTTGACCAAAGCATGCTACTCATCAGGTGGACGTCCTCGACATCGTCTCGTACGTAGCGTCTCGCGTGCAATATGTGCTCGATAAGGTGTGGCACGCGAGTCGGTTGAGTCCCCTCCACGATCGGTAGCGTCATTCCTAAGATCGGTCATGATGCTCTTTATGTTGGGTGCTAGATCGTGCTGTCCAAACATTCTGGTTGAGCTGTCGATAAGACCGGTTGAGTACTCCATGTAACCGGTTAGGCGTTTGTCGTTCGTTTCCTTCAACTTCTCCAGAGATGTTGTGTGTGTGAGCCTTTGGGGTGAAGGCTTCATCTTTACCTTAGGTGTTTTGTCGATGTCCCAATTATGAGCTGGACGTTTCGTGTAGCTTCTCGGCATCTCAGTGCTATTTGTGTACTGACTCGCACCGCATTTAGCTCGGGTCTTATGGAAGTCTCTAACGGGGGATTCCTCTTTCCTTTCGTTGTTGAGCGGCTCGGTTGGTACTTTGTAATTTCCTTCCCCAACTGCTTTGAGATCCAACCTTCCTCGGCTAAATCTTCAAAGATGCCTTCGGGGAACACGAAATCGATAGGGCATGGTTGCTCAATTGTGTCCACTAAGTTGAATTCAACATCTACCTCGGGTTTCTTCATGTGCTCATCAATGTCCGTAGCCTCATCCACTGCCGTGTTAGATTCATCTTCTTTTTCAATCAACGATGGACTTGGCTGATCTACCGTCTCACAATCCCTTGGGTAGATTTCGCTGACATATTCACGAGGATTTATTTCTGAACATTCCGATGGAACCTCTTGTGGTTGCAATGCCCCTTGTACAAGTTCTGAAGCTTGCGCGTCCAATTGTCTGAATAAGCTGCCTATCTGCTCATTGGCGCTTTCTTGTTCCGCTTCCACTCCCATAGACAAGTTGTTTTGATTCTCAAATAGTTCAAGGAGGTAGGTGTACGTGGCCGGATAATCGGGGGCTGCTACGGATTGTGTTGGGTATGGCTGAGGCACATATGATTGATAGCTCTGAATTTGGAGCTCCGTCCATGGCTGGAAATTCCCAAACGATTGATGTGCATTCACCATACTCTCGGTGTTCCTGTACGGAAAGTATGCGTGATCGCTCCATTCGTGATTGTACGTATTCCCGTAAGGCTGAGTGTAGCTGTCGTAGATCTCTTCTTCATACCCCCACGCGTTTGGTTCTCATGATTGCTCTGAGTATTGCGGATGGTATAAGTCGGAGAGCATACGACGAGTCTCGGAAAGTTGATGTCTCAATTCAGCTATGTCGGCACCCGAAGAGTTGAAGTTGTCCATGTTAAACAAAAGAATACAAAAACAAAAGCAAAAACAAAAAATACAAAAAACAAAAGAAGACTCCGGAAAGGACTAGATCTTAATCTAGCTAATTCCTAGTCTAGGCCGTAATTAGTTCCTCGGCAACGGTGCCAAAAACTTGATGTCGGAAATATCAAGCTAAATATATTTCCTAGACCACTTCACCGTAAGTATACGGTTCGTGTAGCACCACGGTCGAACTCTAGGGACTAATGCAACCAATCCTAAGAATATCACTAAACTAAGACGATGAGAAGTAGACAATGCGTGGTGTAACTATCTAGAAGACTAAACTAAATTGTGGTGATGATAGTAGGGTTTGGAAGACTTGGCGATGAAGAACACTATGGGTGTCGGGATACCGAGAATCATATGGATGTAACAACTAAAGATCATAAACCTATCGAATTATCTTGATAACGGGAAATTCATGCTCTAAGATAAGGAGTGATTCTGCCAAGCCTAAACCTCCTAACCAAACATACGTGCAACCCTACCTTCCAGCAGCGATTAACCCGTACTATGGCAGCGTTACGAGCGCAATCCTAATTCCTAAGTCGACTAACCGACCGGTCAGATTCTCATTAATCGAACTTAACCTACAACTCAACAGTTCCGGATTCATACTTTAACCTTCCAGCAAAATATGAATTCCTATGTTACTGAGCGGGCAACACTAGTATAAGAGTTACGATGTTGATTGTAGGATCGAATATCAAAACAATTACGATAGATCTAAGCATTAACGCATAAATTTGTACATCCGTTACAATCCGATATCCCTAACCCATAGTTGGGAATCTACTCACTCATGGAGTTGGCTGTCAAAGAAGATGACATAACCCTAAACATGATAAACCCTAGGAATACCGATGCCTCGATCTTCCCTATTGTGTTACCGATGTGTGGATTGATGCTTCTCTCCTTCTCCAGCGTCTCCCGAGCCTTTCTTGATGATTTCCAAGCCTTTCCTTGCCCTAGGCGTCCCCCCTTGCGTCCGGATCTCCTCTGGTCTATAAATTTGCTCGTTTGAATTCAAGATCTAGTTTGTTGCGAGAAAGGCGGCCCACTCGGGTACACCTTTTACCCGGTCGTGCAGAGGCGCGCCCGATCGTGTACACCGTCCTGCCCGATCGGTCATCAGCACCCGATCGTGTGGTTGAACAGCCCGAGTCGTGTAAACTCTCGGGGATTTTCAGGAACATTTAACTGCCCTAGCGGGTACCTTGTTGAGCCCGATCGGGTATCACTACCCGATCGTGTAGTCTTCGTGCCCGGGTCGTGCAAGGTGTTGCAAATAAACCCCGTAGGTTTATCCCGAGCGGGTAGACCTCAGTGCCCGAGCGGGCACTCTACAATTCATATTGTTTCTCTTTTCCGCTCGTTGCTCGGGTGTTCCTTTGAGTTCTGAGGCTTGATTTTGGTTCCGAGTGAATTTATCTTCAGAATGTGTGGTTTTACTCAGGAATTCGCCTTTTTATACTCGTTTAGGCCTTGTCGCCTTAAAACCTGAAAACCAATAAAATGGGCGTATGTAAAGAAGAATCATATCGGAAATGTAACTCTAACTAAGAAATATATGCGAAAATTACACTAATACCTAACCTAAAATTGATACACTTTACGTATTATCAGAATGGCAATACGAACCATCCACAATAACTTTCTCGCCGTACCGATATTTTTTTTGTCTTCTCAATTTTGGCCTAAAGTCTCTAACTCCCAATGTTGGACGAGTTGGTTGAATACATCATTTGTTGCCCATGTCAGTTTGGCGTTATTATTGTAATAGTTGCGCTTGACATTGCTTATCATCAAGCGCAACCGAGTTTGCATATCATGCATCCAATATAAATGTGTGATGTATCATTCTTCCACCATCTTTATGCGCGCTACAAAATTAAATTTGAATAAATTAATTTATGAATAAAATTATATAATAATTATAAATTAAATTTTATAATAAATACACTTATGATAAATGTACACCACAATCGGTGGTGTATAACTTTTGGCGTCATCTGCGAGGAGTAATAAAGTCGATCTTGTAACGAAACTTGGATGATGTTGATGTTCATGTGTTTAAAAACATCATCCACATCAAACCTATACGTCTAGACAAAATAATTAGACATTATTTATAATTAATTGCAATATCAATATTTCTACATAATATCTTAACATAACGTCCCATTAGAATGTTTAGGATCAATAATAAGGATGGTGGAAACTCGTCGAAAGTATAAATCAAAGCGTCAATATCCCCTATATCAATTTATTCATCAAATATCAGTGGTGTTGATATAGGTGAAGGAGGCTGATATGGTGACAATGGGGGCTCCTGCAGAACCCGCTAACATCCCATCTTGACGGATAAATTGTTGAGCTCTTATTATTTTTAAGTGTTTAGAAATTAATTTTGAGAGAAATTGATATTTTGGTTTTGAGATTGTGTTGAAAATGAACTACTCAACGGTTAAAATACAAAATTTTCCAACGGTTGGAAATAATGTCACCTTAACGAACGCAATTTAGTGACATGAATGTTGGTTTTTCAACGGGCATATGTTGCAATTTCCATCGCATGCTCATCGAAAACTTGTGTTCCTGAGGCAAAATGCGACATAAATGATTTTACATCTTGGTTCCAACGATCATCCGCTGAGAATTGGAAACGGATGCGTGTTGGAACACTACAACGAGGGTACTAGGTGTAGCATAGTCATGATGACCCTATTCAAAGGGCTACTGTTGCTAATTACCAATAGGCATCAGTTGCCAATTACTGACCGGAATCCATTGCAAGTTAACAATGGGCATCTATTGCTAGTTACCAATGGGCATATTAAATCATAGCAACGGGCATCCATGGGTGTTATTAACGGATTTCTATTGAAATTTGAGAAACCATGAACGGGCATCCATGGGTGTTACAATTATAGGATTCACATTTTGTCTTCGGTTGATTCGATTGATGATTCATCCTTCAATTGTTCACTTAATTCATTGCCATGTGTATCTTCTACCTCTTTCGGTTCAACATCTTCATAATCGCGGATGTGTTCTCCATTTATGTCAATTCTTGCGAGAATATCCTTCCGATTTTCTGTATATATTAACTGTATCGGCTCAGGGTGATTGGTTTGCAACAGTTCTTCCTTTTTCGTATGTGCTTATAACTCCATGCGGTTTAATGTTAATTATGGCCATCACTCCACTCTTCAACGTTTCAATGTTGTTAGATAGTGCACATAACATACTTGATCTGCTTGATTTGTTATGATGAATGGATCATAATTTCTATATTGTCGTGTCGGGTTGATGTCAAATTCTTTACCATCTATTTTTTATATAGCATGTTCTATGATTAGGTCAAACCACTGACATTTAAAAAGTATTACCTTCAATCCAATGAGACCATGATATTCCACCTGTAGGATTTGGTGCAAAATATCGTAACAATTATCATCATCTATTTCACTATTAACGCAAACATCGTAGTTAAACGTGTTTCTATATTTTCCGTATTCGTAAGTGTGAAATGTGTATCCCCAAGTAAACAAAATTGACGAACATCATAAATTTCTTGTAGGACCATTAGCCAAATCTCTTAACCAGGTAGAATGTCTCTCATCGAAACCTTTGACCAATATAAGATACAAATGAATTATTACTAATAACATAACATTTTTTAATGAGGATATGTATCCATTACTTCTTCATGAAATTTCATGTAATGAAAGAATGTTAACACATATATAAAAATAAATATATTTGTAATTTTAAAAATAGATTGTCAGCATTTTGAATCTTTCATAAGGTGATATCTTTTGATAATTAAATAATATGTATGTGTGGACGTGATTATGATCCTCTAGTGGTAGCCAATATTCTTCGGATTTCCCTCTTATACGTCCAATTGGTGTAAAGATCTCGGGAATTACGCCAAAGTGAGGATTATATTGATGTAGATAGTTTGTATGACCTTCTACTGAGCGTCTTTGTTTCATTTGAATGTGTGACCCGAAATAAAATGTGCTAAAATATATGATTTTTTCCAACAAGTACTGTTTAACAATAGATCCTTCAACCCTTTTATCTTTAGATGAAAGAAAAACTTTTGAAATGATACATCCATCTGAATTGAACTGGACCACCGAGTATTGCCTCATCTAGTAAATGTATTGACAAATGTTCCATGACATCGAAGAAGGAAGGTGGAAAAACTTCTTCCAAAGAGCATAATACTTTTGATATATATTTTTTTTTTCAATAACTCCAAATCATCCCTTTTTAAATTTCTTGAACATATATATCTGAAAAATATGTTAATTCTTCTTAGTACATCATGAACATTTCGTGGTAAGAGCTCAACAAATGCAATTAGAATAATACGATGCATGAACACGTGACAATCGTGATTTTTCAATCCAGTCAACCTCGAACTCACAATATCCACACACCGAACAATGTTGGATGCGTATCCATCTGGAAATTTAACGTCTTCTTTTAACCGCCTTAATAATACAATTTGTGCTGGCCCAGATAATATGAATATTATGATAGGTGCCCTTCCATCTTGTAACTCCAACTCAGGTCTTCGACATATTGCTTTCAAATATTTTCTTGATTATATATTATATGTTTTTTCCGTCACATTCAAAACAGTGTTGATGATGTTATCGAAAAAGTATTTTTCAGTGATTTCCACTATGGTAGTTCCCAAAAACATATTACGTTTATACCAGCTATACCATTCCCTTTGGCCTTGTAGTTTTTTATTCCCACGATCTCCACCGTATTCTACTGATTCTTGTAAATCTCACATCGTGCTTAATCGTTCGTAAAGGATTTGCATTCATGTTTGCACACATGGTGCCTCTTCTTTTTGTACCACATTATTTCGAAAATGTTTTTTTATCTTTTTAGAATTGATATCCACGGGGAAGAAATCTTCTATGACAATCAAACCAATATGGTTCTTCCCATGTACTAGTTGAAATGAATCTATGTCCTCCATACAATATGGACATGCCAATCTCCCGTGTATGCTCTATCCACATAACATTCTATAGGCAGGAGCACCATTAATTGTCCACAACAAGACCGTTTTCAATATGAAATTTTATTTTGTACTTATGTCATATCCAAGAATTCAATTGTTCCACAAATATCTTAATGTATGAATTAATGGCTGCAAAAAAATATTAAAACTTTTTTTCAGATGTTCTGATCCTGGAATCAGCAACGTCAGAATCATTACTTCTCTTTTCAGACATTAATCGGGGGCAAATTATATGGAGACAAAATCACCATCACAGAGAATATTGACTTCCAGATTGTCCATATGGACTACAACCATCAGTGTATAGACAAAGATAAACATTTCTCGTTTCATACGCGAACTTAGGAAATATTTCATTGAAAGCTTTCCAAGCCTTACCATCTTATGGATGTTGCATTATCCCTTCGCTCGTCGAGTGTTCTGCGTGCCATCTCATTGCCACAACGATTTTCCAATTCATATAACCTTCTCAACCTTTTTGCTACATGCATATAGAACATCTTTATGTGAAGATTGTTTTCTAGAAAAAAATCTACTTGCACCAAAAATTTTACATTCCAATAGGTCTTTATCTTTTCCTTAAAACAACATGCAACTGTGTTTACAAATATCAATTTTCTCATGTGGAATTTCCAAATCTTTTAAAATGTTCTTTGTATTGTAATATGTCTCAGGAGCTTGATTATTTTTTGTACATATTCACGCATGGTTTTGCAAAATGAATCCATACAATTTTCAGCAATATTCTGTTTTTATACTCATCAATCTTGATGACAAAGATAAATGAGACTGACCTTCACGATAAACTTGATATATAGATTGTTTTACCGAATCCAATAGGTTGAAAAATCGGATTGCCTCATTGTTCTAAATCTCTTCATGCAGTCGCTCAACAACACCAAGAAAAGCATTCAACATCATTTCTACATATGGATTAGTCGTCGACATATCATAAACAATTCCTTCATTTCTTTCTATTTCTTGTGTCTCTTGGACAATATCTCTAACGCCATAATTTTCGCTATGAAATAACCAAATTTCGTAATTCTTTACGAAATCCACCTTGTAAAAGTTTTTGTAAACAATTTATTGAATTTAATATTTCATGTTTTTGCATCTTTTGCAGGCAGATAACATTGCTCGCATTCTTGACAGAAAGGTCGCATCAACGCAAAACTCATGAACTGCTCAAATCCATGTAAGAATTCTTGAATAACTTCGTTGATTATAGGATATTTTCGTCTATACATCCACTCTCCTAATCTGTATATATCTCTATTTGAAGAAGATATATACAGATATATCTCTATTTGAGAATATATTTTGTGTTGATGGCTTGATGGTAAAATATTCGAGTTTGATGAATAACAAATGAATTTTCCAACGACTAGCCAGTTATAATACCAATGGATGTCCGTTGAAATAAAACGTTGAATTATTCCAACGGTAGCCTCGAAATTTTAAACATTGCAACGGGGATCCGTTGGACTAAAAAGTTGGTTTTCAACGTCTTTCAACGAATGTATTACCACATTTGCAATGAATGTTATAAGTTGCTCATCCATTGGTAATTCAAATGGATTGCAATGTAATTCGGGTCGTTGATAATTTTCCAAAATAATTTACAATCTTTTGAGAATGACATCAACGGGCGGGATCCGTTGATCCGTCTGTTGATATTTTTCTGTTTGTTTATAGTGAATGTGATACATCCAACATCAGAATTCGAATTGTCCTAATCCAAAAATGGTGACCAGTGGCTTATTTAAGTGAGGTCATGCTTAACTGTCTTATGTATGACAAGGAGCTCTATGCCCTTATCTGATCCTAGGATACTTGGAACATTGCGTCTTGGCCAATAAGTTCATCATCCAAATTGACCATGAGAGCATTAAACATCTCAAGGGTCAAACAAACTTCAGAAGGAGACATGCTAAGCGGATGGATTTCATCGAATTCGTCCCGTACATTATCAAGTATAAGAAGGGCAAGGAGAACGTGATGGTTGATACCTTATCCCTTATGCATGAATTTATCACCACCATGGAGTTAAGAGTGGTGGCTTATGAGTTCATCAAGGGATTATATATTTAAGATCCGGAAATTGGAGACACCTTCAAGTCATGTGAATGAGAAGTAATGGGGCCTTACTACCAAGAAAACAGATACATATTCTGCGATCGAAGACTTTGCAATGACAAGACACTAGCCATCACCAAAGAGCATATCTTTTGGTTGCATCTCAAGCGCTACGTAGAACGATTATGTACATGATGTTTACCTATTCCTTTACATCCATGGACAGATATTTCTATCAACTTTGTTCTCAATTTTCCAAAGATTTGAAACAAAGATTCCATCATTTTTTGTTGATAGGTTCTTAAGGATGACACATTTCATACCTTGTGCCATGGCGGACGACGCATCACATGTGGTGGATTCTTAAAAGAGATAGATTTTCTACATGGATCGCATAATATCCGCATGAGACACAAGATTTGTGAGCTAATTTTGGAATACGCTTTGGAGAACGCTAGGAATGAAGCTCTTGTTCTCCACAACGTGTCATCAAGTAATGAATGTCGAAACCGAGGTGATAAACAGAACATTGGGGAATCTACTTTGAGCCACCATCAGCAAGAATCTCAAGAATTGGCTCAAGTGTCTACCACAAGTGTAAATTGACTACAACCGAGCCTCATATTCGACAATGAGGTATTCACTACTCGAAGTGGTCTATGGCTACAATCTGATCATACCATTGGATCTTGCATCGCTACCACACAATGACATTGTGAATCTTAATTAAGGAAGGAACACTGAAACCTTCCTCCTTCAAAAGTTATGAGACAACAACATTTTTATGTAAACCATACAATATGAGAAACAAGCCAATAAAAATCGCAAGAAGATCACCGTTGAAGCCGGTGATAGGGTGTTATGATACATGCGACATGAAAGCTTCCTAACAAGTGAGGATCTAAATTAGCACTGCAAGAAGATGAATTATTATGCATCTTGGAGAACATCAACGACAATGCCTACTATCTTGAGTTTTACGGTGAGTATAACATCTTAACTACTTTAACCATGGCTTACTTCTCTCCTTTTGATGCAGCTGACAACATTTCAAGGATGAAACATTCACAAGAAGGAAGGAATTATGAGGTTATTGACCTAAGCAACAAACCAAGTGACACAAAGGAATGACTAAAACATGAGGACTAGGGGTGTCCAATCCGGGTTTCGATCAGGGTTCTTCGGGTTTCGATTCGGGTTCGGGTTCCTTGGATTTATGAAAATTAGATCCGAATTGAACCCGAATATTTTTTGGTTTGGGTTCTTTGGGTTTCAATTCGGGTTCGATTTATTCGGGTTCTGAAGCAGTGAACGCGAAATAAACCAATCTATAAAAAAATTAAGAGTCTTAGTCGGGAGACAGGAAGAGGGAGAAACGACGGTATGAGGCTCCGTCGCGTGACGGGATGAGGGAGACACGCCGGGTGAGGGAGACGCGGCGGATGAGGGAGACACGGTGGGGGAGGGAGATGTGGGGGTGAGAGAGACGCGACGGGTGAGGGAGACGCGACGAGTGAGGGGAGAAGAGTTGAGAGTCTTTGGTCGGGCGGCGGGATAAGGTGAGGGAAAAGAGAATGGAGAGAGAGAGAGTGTGTGTAGCAGCAGGCTACAGAACTAAAAAAATAAACTCTAACTTAATTCGGATTGTTCGGGTTCCTCGGGTTTAATCCGAACCCAGATCGGACCGATCCGAACCCAGATCGGACCGACCCAAACCCGAACGGTTCTAAGATTTGGACACATATGGGTATTTAGGGTAACTCGTTTTGTAAACGATCCGGGTTTTTCGGGTCGATCCGGGTAACCCGGATTGGCCACCCCTAATGAGGACACAAACATCAAGACCAATGAAGAGCTTAACATTTTGATCTTACCCGAGCCACCAATCACAAGAGTGAATGCGACGAGCTTATGTATGAGGCCTCTAAAGAAAATTTAGGCCTCTGAAGATGCTTCAAGCCTACACGTTCAAACCTTCTTGGTCCCTATTCAATCTTAGAACTAGAGCTTGTATCATCTTTCGGTTAAGAAGTTGGATAAAACTCCAAGAAGGTTTAAACATACACTACAAAAAAACACGGGATTTCCAACGGATGGGGCAACAGATCCGTCCGTTGGAAACGAGAACCAACGGATTGCAACGGATGTGGTGAAATTGCAACGGATTTGTAACAAATATCCTCCGTTAGAACGGCCGTTGGAAATTCGTCGCAAACTTTAACGGATGGCAACAGAAACCATCCGTTGGAAGTTCCGTTGGAATTCCAACGGATGCCCGTTGGAAAGTGTAATGATGACTGCAGAAATTGCAGCTTTCCCAACCGTTTTTGCAGGCTTCTGTTAAGAATTGATTCTACATATATGAGATTAATCATATATGGATAGATTAGTTCTTAATAATCTCCTAAGGATTAAATAAAACACACACAACTATATTTGGTAGTCAAAGTGGTCGTTGGAAGGAAGGAAAGGAATATTGCTATTTTTTAGTAATTAGAATCACATGTGCAACTCAAGAAACCAAGCAACAAGGAGTTGTCCCTTTCTCCTCTATAACCGTGAAAGATGAGGACAAATTCATTAATTATGTTATACTTGTAGTTTAAATTCAGCTCATGGTCTCTATATATAGAACCACTTATGTAATGCTTAAACTCATGCAATGAATTCAAGTTTATTCCTAATTCTTCTTTCTATTCTCTTAGTTCTACAAACATCTTATTCTCTTCTTAAACACTCAAATTCTAACATGGTATCAGAGCGGTTTTAATTTATTCTCTCATCATTCTCTTGTGTTTCTAAGCTCAAATTCTCGATCTCTCTTCTTCTTCTTCATATCACTAAAATCTCTTTACAAGGAAATGGATATGGAAGGCACAAAAATGGTTGTTCCCATAATCCTCAAAGGTCCAAACTACCTATTATGGTCAAGATTAATCAAATCAGACCTAGGAGGCAAAGGACTTTGGAAGCATATTTAAGAAAATGAAGCTCCAAAGGTAACATCTCACGGTGAAGATGGAAAAGAAATTATCACCATGGGCTCGGGAAAGTGGACACAAGAAGATCAAGCCGTCTTATCTTTCCTTCAAAACTCCCTTGAGCCATCAATCTTTGAAGCCTATTCCTATTGTGAAAGTGCAAAGGAATTATGGGACATCCTCAAGAAGGTTTTCGGCAACATCTCCAATATAAGCCGGATTTATGAAGTGAAATGAGAAATCAACAATCTCACACAAGAAGGGATGACCTTCAACAAACATTTTGGGAGGTTTAGGTCCTTATGGGCGGAGCTAGACATCTTAAGGCCGAGCTCCATTGATCCAAAAGTTCTCAATGAGAGGAAAGAACAAGATAAAGTCTTTAGTCTCCTCTTCACCCTAAGTCCCGCCTATGATGATGTTATCAAGCACATCCTTAGGTCCGACACTCTACCAAGCCTAGAGGATGTGTGTGCTCAAATTAAAAAAGAATAAGGGTCACTTGGCTTATTTGGAGGCAAAGGCGAGATGATTCAACTAGCAAACAAGGGACATTTTCAACAAGGAGGCGTTGGAGGCTTTGGCGGCAAACAAGGATTCAAAAAATGTGTGTATTGCAAAAATGAAGGACACACTAAAGAGGAATGTTGGATCCTTCATCCCCACCTCAAGCCACCAAGGAACAATAATTTAAAGAACCAAAGAGATCACTTTTCCAACAAAACACAAGGAGAGCCGACCGGTGCATCTTCTTCTCAAAATCATGGGGATGAATTCAAGACTATGGCCGCCTACATGATGAATGCTCAAGCTGAGATGGTCAAGAAGTCTGACATTGAAGCACTCATCAAAGCCTTGAAGGAGAATTCCGGTAATAAAGAGGGTAAAGGTTTTCTTGCATCTAAAAATACTAAACCATTATTAATTGATTCCGGAGCTTCTCATCATATGATTAGTGATGCTAATCTCTTAAGAAATATTAAACCGGCCTTAGGTAGTGTCATAGTAGCAAATGGTTACAAGGTTCCAATAGAAGGTGAAGGAATTCTTAATTTATTTGAAAAAGATACAAAAGCATTATACTTGCCTAAGTTTACATCAAATTTGTTATCGGTTAAAAGAACCACAAATGATTTAAATTGTAATGTGATTTTTAGTCCTAATGAGGTTTCTTTTCAGGATATTAAGACAAGGAAAATATTTGGCAAAGGAGTCACCAAGGATGATTTATACATGCTTGAAGACACCAAGTCTTTTTCGGATGTTTTTAAAATTTCGGATGTTTCTAATGCTTCTAATATTTCCAAAACTTTTTCAGTCTCTTATGATGATGTTATTTGGCATGCTAGATTAGGACATCCACATGTTCGTGCCTTAAGCTTAATGTTGCCTAATGTTTCTTTTAAATCGGATGAATGTGAGGCTTGTATTCTAGGAAAACATTGTCGAACTGTTTTTTCTAAATCTCTCACAAAATATGAAAATTGTTTTGATCTTGTGCATTCGGATGTGTGGACAGCCCCATGCCTATCTAGAGAAAACCATAAATATTTTGTCACTTTTATAGATGAAAAATCAAAGTATACATGGATTACTTTGTTACAATCTAAGGATAGGGTGCTAGAAGCATTTATAAATTTTCAAAACTATGTTACTAACCATTTTAATGCCAAGATTAAAATTTTTAGATCGGATAATGGTGGAGAATATATGAGCACAACCTTCAAATTACATCTATCTAAGCATGGCATAATCCACCAAACAAGCTGTCCATATACTCCCCAACAAAATGGTGTAGCCGAGAGGAAAAATAGACATCTAATGGAGGTGGCAAGGTCTATGATGTTCCATACAAGTGTACCAAAAAGGTTTTGGGGAGATGCGGTTTTAACCGCATGCTATCTTATAAACCGAACCCCTACAAAAGTCCTACAAGATCTCTCCCCATTTGAGGTATTAAACAAAACTAAACCTCTTATTAACCACTTACGAGTTTTTGGTTGTGTATGTTTTGTATTAGTACCCGGGGAACAAAGAAACAAACTAGAGGCGAGAAGCACAAAGGCTATGTTCATTGGATATTCTACTACCCAAAAGGGGTATAAGTGTTATGATCCCTCTACACGGCGAGTTCTAGTATCCAAAGATGTCAAGTTCATGGAAGACAAAGGGTTCTATGATGAGAAAAATTGGGAAAGTATAAAGGACTTGGCTAGTTCACCTTCGGACCGAGCTAACAACCTCAAGAAAATTTTGGAGACACTTGGGTTAGGAACCGTTGAACTACCAAGAAGGAACGCAACCATCCATCTAACACCAAGAAGCGCCGGACTTGAGGAAGAAAGAGCCAGACTTGAGGAAGAAAGATCACAAGAACGCAATACCGTTGATCATGAAGGGGGAAATGAAAATGGACAGTCCGAGGCTGACATAAATGCCATGGATGAGATGAAATTTCAAGAGGAAGAACATCAAGCTCATGATCAAGGAATTGCCGAGGTACAAGAAGTACAAGATGTAAATGAGGCCGAGGTACAAGAGGAGCCGAGGGTTGAAACACAAGAAGTGGTACAAGGATTGACAAGAAGCGCAAGGTTAAGGAAGGTAAAAAGAGTGTATTACAATTGTGAAGCGGTAGCTCATCCAATTCAAGCAACATGCTCTCTAGCCGTGTACCCTCATGAACATCAAGTCTTCATGGCCAACTTGGATGAGGAGTACATCCCGAAGACATATGAAGAAGCCAAAGAGCATAAAGTGTGGAGAGATGCCGTGGGGAATGAGCACAAAGCAATGGAGATAAATGGAACTTGGTTTGAGTCGGAATTACCTAAGGGAAAGAAAGCCGTCTCAAGCAAATGGGTGTTCACGATCAAATACAATAGTGATGGGTCCATAGAAAGGCACAAAGCAAGACTCGTGGCAAGAGGATTCACACAAGTGTATGGAGAAGACTATGTAGATACATTTGCTCCCGTTGCAAAGCTCCATACTATTCGGATCATACTCTCCCTTGCCGTGAACCTTGAGTGGAATCTTTGGCAAATGGATGTCAAAAATGCATTTCTACAAGGGGAATTAGAAGATGAGGTCTACATGTATCCACCTCCGGGGCTAGAACACATAGTGAAACCGGGAAATGTTTTAAGACTTAGAAAGGCGATCTATGGTCTTAAACAATCCCCAAGGGCGTGGTACCACAAGCTTAGCACAACACTAAATGGACATGGCTTTAGAAGATCCGAGGCCGATCATACTCTATTCACATTGCCAAGCTCAAAGGGAAGGGTGGTGGTGCTTGTCTATGTTGATGATATAATCATCACGGGAAGTGACATAGAAGGCGTGGAAGCCACTAAGGTATATCTTAAAACTATGTTTGATATTAAGGATTTAGGAGAACTAAAGTACTTTCTAGGAATAGAAATATGTCGTTCTAAGGAAGGACTATTTCTATCCCAAAGAAAGTACACCCTTGATATGTTGAATGAGCTAGGTACAATGGAAGGAAGAATAGCAAGAACTCCACTAGAAGATGGATACAAAGTGATGCGTAAGGGGGAGATAGATGATGAGCCATTTGAAGACCCTAAACTCTATAGGAGAATGGTTGGGAAATTGATCTATCTCACCATAACAAGGCCGGACATTTGTTTTGCGGTGAACCAAGTGAGCCAATATATGCAAGATCCAACAACTTATCATTGGAAGATGGTTGAACGGATCCTAAGATATTTAAGTGGAACAAAGGATCAAGGAGTATGGATGGGATGCAACAAAAACACGGAGATTGTAGGATATTGTGATGCGGATTGGGCCGGGGACCGAGTGGATAGGAAGTCAACCACGGGCTATTGCACATTTATAGGAGGCAATCTAGTTACTTGGAAGAGCAAGAAGCAAAAGGTGGTTTCATGTTCAAGTGCGGAAGCCGAGTACCGAGCAATGAGGAAGTTAACCAATGAGTTAGTATGGATTAGAAATGTTCTCATGGACTTGGGCATTGAGACATCATCTCCCATTACAATGCATTGTGATAACCAAGCCGCCATCCACATTGCGTCCAATTCGGTGTTTCATGAGAGGACAAAGCACATTGAAGTGGATTGTCACAAGGTTCGACAAATGATTGAACAAGGAGTAATTCTACCGTGCTATACAAGAAGTGAAGATCAATTGGCCGACATTTTCACCAAGGCTACAAGCAAGAAAATTTGTGAGTCCATATTCCCTCGGCTTGGACTCACAAACATTCGGACATGATATGTCTAACATGGCAATGAATTGTACTCTTTTTTGTGGTTGTGGTTTTGTCCCATTGGGTTTTCCCACTTAGGTTTTAATGAGGCAAGGAGCCATGAGTCAAGCTTATCAATAGTAGTACGTTAAGCTTGCCTAAGGATTAAATAAAACACACACAACTATATTTGGTAGTCAAAGTGGCCGTTGGAAGGAAGGAAAGGAATATTGCTATTTTTGAGTAATTAGAATCACATGTGCAACTCAAGAAACCAAGCAATAAGGAGTTGTCCCTTTCTCCTCTATAACCGTGAAAGATGAGGACAAATTCATTAATTATGTTGTACTTGTAGTTTAAATTCAGCTCATGGTCTCTATATATAGAACCATTTATGTAATGCTTAAACTCATGGAATGAATTCAAGTTTATTCATAATTCTTCTTTCTATTCTCTTAGTTCTACAAACATCTTATTCTCTTCTTAAACACTCAAATTCTAACAGCTTCCAACGGCCATCCGTTGGAAATTCCAACGTATGACCGTTGGAAAGGCAGACGAGCCACCATTTAGCCGTCCGTCGCTTCGGGAACACGCATTTCCAACGGCCATCCGTTGGAATTTCCAACGGATTGCCGTTGGGAATGCGAAACATCGCGTCAATTTACTCTTTCCGTTGCGATGACGTGTTTTCCAACGGATGGCCGTTGGAAATTCCGATATATAGAGTGCGACAGAACTGTTGTTATTTCAACACTCAAACACAAAAACAAAATTCAACACAATTACAAACACTTAGAAAAAATGAGGGCTAGACGATTTATAGGATCGGGGGAATGTTGGCTGGTTCCGCGGGAGCACCTCCCCCGCCGCCACCACCACCATATCGTCCTCCGTCTCCAGTATCGGCACCGCCGATATTTTTATACGAGGACAATATGGTAGATATCGATGCGCTGATCGATGATTTCGATGGGCGTCCAACCCTTCCGATCATTGATCCCGAACGTGCTCCTGGAACGTTATGGTAAATAGTATATAATTGTTTTGAATTGTATATTATATTTCATAAATATTACTAACTTTTTATTTTGAAATGCAGGTTTGATGAGGATGATGTGTTAAAACACACCAACAATCACATCATCTAAGGGTCGTTACAGGACGATCTCTACTATTCCTGGCAAGTTACGCCAGAAGTTGTGCGCCAGCGATGGTGGCGCACTATTATTGTAAGTTTTTTAATTATATTTCAATTTTATAATTATATATATATATATTTGAAAACTAATAATTTTATAACTTTGTTTGCAGCGTTCATACAGCTGGCGCCGAACTCATACAACGCGCATCTACACAGCTTGGATGCGCGACATGCAGGTTCGGATGCGCCTAATGATGAACGGTGCAAAGCGCAACTACTACGCCAACAACAGCAAACTGAGATGGGCAACCGAAACGGTCTTCAACAAAATGATTGAGCACTGGGAGTCCGCGGAATTCAATGCCAAGAGCGAGAAGGCCAAACAAAATCACTACGGTGAGAAGGTTCCCGGAAGATG
>CM071867.1:21149962-21162380 GCA_036759665.1 Gynandropsis gynandra
ATTTATTTAGAGGTAAAAGGTTATTATTTTATTTCTAAATTATTAATCAAATAATTTGTTAAAATCTAATGTTATTTTTATTTGTCTTGTAGTCGGTGAGACCGTATAAGGAACGTCTATACGGTCTCGAGGCGCTTCAAAAGGATATCATCGAGGACGTCACGACGGTACCTCATGCGGTGCAAGAGAGTTTTTCGCAACAACGACGAATCGAAGATCTCGAAACACAACTTCGAGAAACTCGAGCCCAAGTGGCGCGACAAACATCTCAAATACAACACTTGGAGAGCGTCATTGAGTTGATGTCCGGCCAGGTGAGGGGATCAACACCGCAGCAAGAACCGGGGCTCGATTCGGATGCAACTCCGTCTAGAGGTGGTGGTGATCGTAGCGGAGATGATATGGACGCAACTGATCTTAATGATTTGTAATAGGAAATAGTTTTAATTTTAAAGTTTTTTGTAAAATAATTTTAATATTTTTATTAAAAACTTTTTAGTTTAAAAAATATTTTTATTTTTTCTATTCTTTTTTCAAAAGTTCCAACGGGCATCCGTTGGAACCTCTAACGGGCATCCGTTGGAGGGTAGTTCCCGCCAAATCTTTTTCCGCCACTTTGCAACGGACGTCCGTTGCTATTTCCCGCCAAATAGCAACGGATGCCCGTTGAAAAGATGAATTTTTCCCCGCCTAATTTGCAACGGACTGTCGTTGTTTTCCAACGGACGTCCGTTGCAGGTTTGCAACGGTGATCTGTTGCTGACTCTTCCAACGGGCGTCCGTTGTTTCCAACGGAAAATCTCATTGCCATGTCCGTTGCAACTCTGCAACGGATAAAATCTGTTGGATGGTCGTTGCGAATTGCAACGGATCCTCATTTGCAACGAACTATTCGCAACGGACGGGAATCCGTTGGCGTCCGTTGGAAACAGCGTTTTCCAATGAATTTTTGGCATTTTCCAACGGAAAAGTCCGTAGGAAAATGCCAGTTTTTTGTAGTGATATAGGCTCGAAACGTTTTTAGAGGCATAAACTTGTATAGAACACATGGAACACCGAAAACCTGATACGAGTTTGGTTTGATGTGATGGTTTCGTGATACCACTAAGGGTATGAGAGGCCCTTAGATACAGTCTAAAACTTCCCATAGAGTTCTCGAAACATATATGAAAAGGTTGAGGTGTATATGAAACTTCCCCTAAACTTTCTTCAAAGTCCTCATACGTAAGCTCTTTTCATCCAATCATGTGATTGGTGGCTCGGGTATGATCGACATTTTAAGAGATTCGTTCATCTCGATGTTTTTATCCTCGTATGTTGGTCCTTCCTCCCACTTGGTTCATTGGTTAGGTCAATGACCTCATCGGTAAGGCTTATGATCGTACATAATGTAATCTTCTTAGAAAACCCATGGAAGTGATGGGATTTGATGATAGTTGAGTCGAATGGATCATCATATGCATCAACGGTAATCCAAATTGTAAGATATTGCCCCATAAAGAACCGAGGCAAGGATTTCAACATGTGCTCAAAGGTATTTTCTAGTCTTTTGAGGAAGGCGAAGATAAATGGTCATATCAAATGATTAAAATATGGCTTGCACTTATCCTCCTATCTCTCACATGTTCTTTGCAAATGATAGTCATATCTTTTGTAGAGTGTATGATCTTGATATCAGCGAGGTGTTGAGAATTCTCGAGATTAATGAAAATATTTCAGTGTAGAGTCTTAATTTTGAAAAAACAAATCAATGAATTCCTGGCATTGTAAACTAGAGGTTGTGAAACTAAAAATGAAGATCTTTATTGAATAAAGATAAGGTTTTTACATGGAACTTACGAAGTTAATTGGTCGATCCAAAATTTTTGTTTTGGATTATATCACATAAAGAATAAATGATAGAGTTTTAAAACGGAATTCAAAATTTATATCTTACAAAGAAAAGGAAATAATGTTGAAATCTAAATAAACTAAAGAGTAGATGGACAAAAAGTTTGGTGTAGTTCTCAAAACTCCAAAGGATTTCCTATTTAATTCAAACGGTTTTCTAGGTACACCTGAACATAGAATCAAAATCCCCATGAGACTCTACTCGTCTTGAACTAAAATTCCAAGCCCCAAACGTTACACACCCCGTATGTGATCGCAAAAAACTATTACACAATAGCCTTAGGTTTCTGAATGACTCTATGAATTACTCACCTACAAATCCCTAAACACGTTCTCTACGATTTGTATATAAACACCCTCACAATGTAAAATGAAACACTTTTTAGTTTCTCGGTTTAAGCTCTCACTTCTCTCTTGACTTTTAGGCTCAATCTTTGTTGATGGAGAAGTTCAATTTCGTTCATGGGACCGAAACTCTTTTTATAGATGTCTTGATGTGTTTGTTACTAACAAATCTCCATAATATTTGTTTCCTTGATATTCTCTACCAAATCTCCATATTTTTTGCTTCCTTGATATTCTCCATGATATCCTCCTATTTTTTAGTCTTTGAGTTTTTCAATTGTGACCTATTCAAACATAAGACTTCATCAAACCATTTAAGATCAAAATACTCTAACAATCTCTCCCTTTTTGATCTTTTACTTAAACAAACACATCAACCAATAATGATTAGTATCAACACATACGTTCAAAATAGTCATCAATCATATCAAAACATACGTCCAACATAGTCATCACTCATCGAGGTAATCTGGTTCAAAACAACAAACAAAAAATTATCAGCTATTGCCATCTATTGCCATGATTGGTCCCAACTACATCCTTTTATACTCTTATGATCAAATCATAGCGGAGTTTGTAGGTTTTATTATGTATATTTTTGTATCATCATTCATCATTTTTTATTATATATTTGCATAAGTATGTTTGAATATCTTTGTTTTTTCTCTTCCTTTTTTATAAGACTAACCTTTTGCCCTTAAAACGTCGAAGTTGGATATATGCCTCACCACTTAGACCCGATCCAATTTCATTGCACTCTTATCAACTATTGTAGTAATCTCTATATTTTTAACTTCTTTGATATTCTACATGATATCCTTCAATTTATTAGTCTTTGATTTGTTCAATTTTGATCTATTCAATATAAGACTTCATCAAACCATTTAAGATCAAAATACTATGACAAAATCTTTACAAATATATGATATATGTTGCTTTAAATTTTCGAAGGTATTGCGTCAAAGAATTCGATCATCGTTTTCAATTTTTAGGTGATCATCAAGTTCTTCAGGTAAATGAATCCATTGGCTAGCTTAGAATAAATTGTCTTCGCAAGAGATAGGAGTTTAGTTAAGGTTTTAAGGATATTGAGGAGTCCAATTATGTTCTGTTTGCTAAACAGATTTGGAAGATTCTAAAATAAATTTTAATACGTAAGCGCATAGTATACGTCCTTTAAAACCATATCAACCAATAAAAATATTACAAAGCTTTATAGCATGATATCAAGTTTTTATATTAATTTTTAGTTTAAAAATATAAAAATTAGATATAATTTTCGTATTCTATAAAAAATATATATCAAATTGTTATCTCTTAATTCATATTATAATATTCTCATATCAATAAAATTATTAAACTTTGAAATTAGTTTTAAAAATATTGACATGTAAAGGTATAACAATGAAAAAAAAATTATTTATTTATTTATGGGTTTAAAATTATTAGAATTGTTACTTAAAAAGTAACAACATTATAACATAGATATTTTAAGTAATTTGCGATAGATTTTAGGGTTTTCAAAATTTTCATTTCTAATATTTATATATGGTATTTAATGTAAAATGGTTCTAGATATAAACCACGGAACAATTAAATGGGAAAATTTACACGTACATAGTAAATTTATAAAAATGTTTGAAGTATCTATTTATAAATACCACTTCTCGAACCAAGTTTTTTTATTAGAAAAATATAATTATGTTTATGTATAAATTTAAAATATCTAAGTAAATAGAAATTTTTTGAGGTAAAAGACGGAACCGCACTGTCTCTAACAACCCGATACATCACATTACAATTAAATTTAAATTAAAAAATTTCAAACATTTTTGTATTGTAAAAAAGAAACCGATAAGAAAGCAGACAAAACTTTAATGCATGAAGAAGAAAAAGAATACTTTATTGCAAGTTGTGGGCACATGATGCCAGCAAAAAACATTCAAACGGAGGAAGGAAGACTCTTGTTACTTAATTTTTTTAAAAAAAGTTATTTAAATATATTCTACAAAAAGCGGTCCACCGATTTAATTTAACAACATATTATATCATTGTATAATTGATAATCGCTTTCTATATTCTGAATTTCTTTTTAAAAAATATTAACATTCCATAATATCTATTATATTACTATCCATATATAGATATCTTTTAAAACTTTAAAATTGTATATCATAGATTAAAATATATAATATTTTATTCTATCTATTTTAAAAAATATTTTTCACATTGTCAGAATTTAGTGAATTTCCCATGGGTTTTTCTTTTCATTGATTCAAAATATATATACGTTGCTATAATTACAATTAGGAAGAATTCAAATTCAAATCGCATACAATTAGGAAACTAACAAATTAATGTAATATGGGGAACTTATTCGGTCAATTATAGTTCACCCAAATCTATTACAATCAATTTTCTAACACGCCCATTCAAGTTGGAGCAGGAAGATCGTGAATGCCCAACTTGGAGTATATATAGACGAAAGTCTAACATCTCAAAGCCTTCGTGAAAATATTCACAAGTTGTTCTTTAAAACGAACATAAGCCGTATAAATTTCACCGCGCAGTAGTTCATCTCGAATGAAATGACAATCTACTTCGATTTTTTTTGTACGCTCATAAAAAACAGAGTTCATTGCAATGTGTAGTGCCGTTTGATTGTCACAAAACATCCTCATTGGTGCACGATGTGAAACCCCAAAAAACTTCATGATTCATTTGATCCATTTAAGCTCGCATGTAAAAAGCGCCATGGATCGATATTTTGCTTCTGCCGAAGAACGTGAGACAATTTGTTGCTTCTTTGTTTTCCATGCCACAGGAGAACGTCCGAGAGTAACAATATGTCCACTTATTCATTTTCGCATCTTAGGACAAGATCCCCAATCCGAGTCACAAAATCCGTAGATGCGTAAATCACTGTTTGAACCGAGAAATACTCCTTCGCTCGAGGCGCCTTTGAGATACCACACAATACGAAGAGCGACATGCTAATGGTCCAGCCACGACTGATTCATAAACTGTGGTAGTACATGTACAACATAGCAAATGTCCGGTCGAGAAAATGTGAGGTAAAGCAAGTGCCCAACAAGGCATCTATACCTCTCGACATCACCTAGCAACGAACTTGTGGACATAGCAAACTTGTGATTTTTTCTATCGGAAATCTCACAAGCCTAACACAGAGAAGGCCACATTCAGTAATAATGTTGAGGACATATTTTCACTGAAATAGGTAGATTCCTTCATGGCTACGAGTTATCTTAACTCCAAGAAAATACTTTAGAGAACCGAGATCCTTCATGTGAAAACAATCACGTAGATAACCCTTGAATGTGTGACGACCGAGACCTCATTACCACCAATTAGAAGATCTTTAACATAAACAAGAACAAATAACTCTTTTAATCCGCGGCGATATGAGAATAAAGAGTAATCTAACAGAGATTGTTGGAAACTGTATCGAAGCAGAGCTAACGTCAACTTTGTGAACCAACATCGAGGTGCTTGGCGAAGTTTGTACAAGGACTTGTTAAGCCGACATTCAAGAGAACCATCCATGCTTTGTAATCTCGGAGGTAACTTCATGTATACCTCTTCGTGCAAATCCTCAGGAGAAAAGCGTTATGCACGTCCATTTGGTGAACTATCCACCCTCGAGCTGCAACAATTGCAAGGAAGAGACCTAACGTGGGCATCTTTGCAACCGAAGCAAAAGTCTCTTCAAAATTAACGCCTTCTTTCTGTCGATTCCCCAACACTACCAATCGAGCCCTGTAGCGTTGAATGGAACCATCGGACTTTTACTTGATCTTATATACTCACCGACATCCTATACCCCTTTTTTCAGCTGGCAAACGAGTCAATGTCCACGTCTTGTTCAATTTCAGGACGTCGAGCTCAGATTTTATAGCATTAACCCAACGCTCGGAACGGCTTGCTTCAGCATAGGATGGGGGTTCCAAACCTACTGTGATTGCTACTAGAAACTCACGGTGCTGAGGAGAGAACGTAGTGCATTGAACTGAATTAGTTATAGTATAGCAGGACGTACCTTCGAGGAGTTGATCATCACAGGTAGGAATGGGCGTGGTTTTAGTTTCTTCCAAGCATTGAGCCGAGAAGGTTACATAATCCTTGAGAAGAACCGATGGAGTGCATGTGCGTTGAGAACAAGTTGGCTATTCATTCGGTGCAGTAGCGACAATATCAGTTCGTGTATCTGTTCCGACCAACTGCTGTTTATTTGATGCAATCTCGCCAGTAACAGACCGAGTGTCTGTTTCGGCCAACAAATTTGAGAAGGTCAAGGAAGATGGTCCATCAACAGGGGCAAAAACACCAGGGGGCAGAGTTCGTGACTAGCGAACTAAAGGAGGAACCAATCTGGAACTCACTGTCCAAGTTATGCCCACTATCTCCATCTTTGATTTCAGCCGTGTGATGTGCAGCATGACCTCCGTTTCTGTCCTCTGATGCTATCATGAGTGACAGAAGAAGGGTATCGTAAATTGTAGGATGCATTGCAGATTTGAGAAACTCCTCAGAATGTATGTCGCTTGAATTCTGAATCTTCATGAACGGGTATTGAGATTCATGAAAAACAACATCCCGTGAAACAAAAAACTCTCCCGCCTCCAAGTCATATACCTGCCACCCTTTTAGTTGTGCGGGTAGTCAATAAAAATGCAACGTTGACTACGGAGTGCGATTTATCCTTCAACGGCTTTCCCTTGTGTGCATAACAAAGACATCTGTAGGTACAGATTCGGTCATATCCTGGTGGTTTTCCATGGAAAATTTCATAAGGTGATTTTACTCCCAAGACTCTTGATGGTGTACGGTTGATGAGGAAAGACGTGGCCAAAACACATTCACACCAAAATATCTTTAGTAAGCCGATTTGAAACATCAATGCCCTTGCAACATTGAGAAGATGTTAATGCTTGCGTTCAACACGACCATTTTGGGGCGTGTAAACACAAGAAGTTTGGTGATGAATACCATTCTTTGCAAAGTATGATCATAGTGAGAGAAATTCGATGTCGTTATCCATCTGGGCACACTTAACTTGACGGTCATATTGACGTTTCACCATCAAACAAAAATTTTGCAAAAACTTTTTCACCTCTTATTTGGATATTAGCAAATATACCCATATAGACCGTGAATTGTCATTTACTATTGTGAGAAAATACGATGCTCCAGATAAAGACAGTGTATTATAAGCTCCCCAAACATCGTAATGAATTAAATCGAAAATTTGATCAGCCTTATTATTGATATCTGGAAAAATTGACTGAGTTTGTTTGGCTTGGGAACAAATGTCGCAAGGAGCCTTTTTTCCTCGGAAACTCGTGTTCCAACACAAACAGAATAAAGGAAATTACTCAAACCATAATCTGACGGGTGACCAAGACATCGGTGCCATAGATCTCGGGAAGATTCTTCTCTGACTTGATACGCACGCACTGCTCCCCAAACATCGTAATGAATTAAATCGAAAATTTGATCAGCCTTATTATTGATATCTGGAAAAATTGACTGAGTTTGTTTGGCTTGGGAACAAATGTCGCAAGGAGCCTTTTTTCCTCGGAAACTCGTGTTCCAACACAAACAGAATAAAGGAAATTACTCAAACCATAATCTGACGGGTGACCAAGACATCGGTGCCATAGATCTCGGGAAGATTCTTCTCTGACTTGATACGCACGCACTTTCATTGCTCCCCAAAATCGATAAACCCGCCACATTCTACACCTGCTCCAATCGGCATCCTCGTCGTACGGTCCTGTATGAAATAAAATTTCCCGGTAGATGTCATAAGACAGTTCATTTCTTGCACTAGACGAGCCACAGAAATCAACGTGACTACTAATCTTGGTACATATAACACATTATGATGGCAAATATTATCGGCGAAGCACAAATCTCCCCGTTGTATGGAAAATGTAAGTTGCCTGTTTGGAAGACCAATCAGACACGATGCAATATCAGAAATTTTAGTAAGTAACTCTTAGTTTCTCGTCATGTGTCGTGAAGCACCGGTATCTAAAAGCATTTCGAGTGAACTTGTCTTACCAGAGTGTTTCTCGATCACACTTGGGTTCTTCATGTTGAAGACATTAACAAAGCTCTTCCATTGTTCATCCGTGAAACCAGGAACACAGCTCCTGTCCGATTTGCCAAGGACAAATGAATCGGATTGTGCTTCTACAGCATTCGCACATATGTTTGGTCATTGTCCCGATGACAGAGAATCTATGGTTATCCCAGGTCTGGTTTTCCCATGGGTGGTGCCCTTCCGCTGACACTCGTCTCACCAGCTGGGTAGCCGTGAATCTGGAAACAGGTGGTGATGTCGTGACCTTTCTTCTTGTAATGCGAGCACAATTTCGTCTTTGTCTGCACCGAGACATTCACGCGAGGTCGGTTTTCTCCGACGGCCAGAATAGAAGGGGTAATTGCCGCGAAACCCACAGTATCGATCGACTCGTCTCGTGCACGAGATATGGTCTGATACCTTTTTTCTTGAATAATCTGATTGTAGACTTGGTTGAGATTGGGCAATGTCTCAGTGGCGAAAATCTGAGATCGTACTATTCCAAAACGCGGTTCATCCAATCCCATAAGGAATTGGTGAATTTTCTCCTTCTCTCGATCACGAACGAGTTCTGCCTGTAATTCCATAATTGCTTCAGCCTTCCGAAGAAGGCTTGAATCGTTTGGCCTTGCTGTGTGTAACGTGCTAGATCAAATCTGATCTAATGAACATGAATCGTATTCCTAATGGAATATTGTTGTTTCAAGTCATCCCACAATACTCGCATCTTGTCGACGATGGTAACCGAAGAACGAATCTGAGGATCGAGGGTTTTGAAAACCCATTCGGCTAACATAGAATTCACCGGCCCTCATTCATTGAATTCGATCTCGTGGGGTTGCGGCTTCATAGTTGTGCCATCAATGAAGTCGATTTTCCGCTTCATCCACAAAGCATGGGTGAGATGCTTTGCCCATTCAGCATAGTTGTTGTCGCCCTTCAAGTGAACAGAGGTGATAATGGTTCCCTATCCTTCCGAAGTGTGGAAGTAATAGGGAGAATAGGCCGAGATCTCCTATCCACGAGAGGGAGCAGCTGTCGGAGCAGCCGCTGCAACAACATTGCCTTCAGTATTTCCCTTAAGAACACAAAAAATTTCGTCGGTGTTTGAAAGGCCAGATTGATTCTCGTTCGACCTCATGTTAGGAACAAGGCATGAGAAGCAACGATCGATGAATCAAGATAGAGAAACAATACTCACGTTGTAGAGAGCAGGTACTCTGATACCATACTAAAATTCAGTGAATTCCCCATAAATATTTTTTTCTATTGATTCAAAATATATACACGTTACCATAACTACAATTAGGGAGAATTCAAATTCAAATACCATACAACTAAAAAAACTAATAAATAAACTTAATGGAGGAACTGATTCGGTCAATTACAACTCACCCAAATCTATTACAATCAATTCTATTGCAAATAAAATCTGATTATATTAATTTATTTAGTTCTTAAAGTGTATAACCATTTAACACGCTCAAAGGTAATATGATATACGAACGCCGGGTTAAATTGTGATATCATTGCAACTTAAAATTCAAATACGTTATATTGTTTTTTCAATTAATTTTCAATCGTAGAGAGAAAAAAACCCCCGGCTCGTCTTCTCCCTAGCTGAATCTCTCCCGTCATCTCTCTCTCTCTGTGCACTGTGAGATCAGAAAATCACCTCGTAACCCTAATCTATCGGTTGATTTCTTCCTCGTATAGATCGCGTTAAATTTTCCGTGATTGATCCTTGTATGTAATCGCATTCTCCTTGTCGTTCTCCGTTTTCCCTTGTTTTGCTTTCGTGCAATATTACTCTTGTGATTTATCAATCTGGTTGTGGATCCGATTCCGATCCATCTAGCGTTATTTCTGGCAAGTTTGAACGAATCAGTTATCGTCTTTCCGTCTCGTTTTCGGCTTTGATTTCTTGCATTTTCCATGCGAACTACTTTGGAAATTGCGTGTCATAGTTTGCTTCTTGTTGGTTGGAGATGTTGGAGCTATGTGGTTTGGTTTGTGTCTGATTCTTTTGTTAGCTAATTATTTGATGTGCATTGTTTGTTTGATTACGTCTAGTAACTGTATAATGATTTTTTAGCAAATTGGATAATTATGATTTTCGTTGATCGTTGAGTTCAATTAACAGTGTGTTCCAATACCTATTTTTTCCAGTTTTAGTAATTTTCAGGGCTTCTGTTTTTTTTGTCTGAAGAACATTTGTTCGTCCAAACCTGAAGCATATCTTGCGTGCCTCAAAGCAACTCGAAGAATTCAAGTCTATTTTTGGTGGCTGATCTTACAAACCAATGGGAATCATGCACCGGAGGTTGATTCTAATGCTCATATGATAAACAAGCTCTGAGTTGCTATAAATCTGAAGTTCACTTAGTGATTGGTTGTGCAGTGGTGCTCCCAGAAGAACAAATGAAAATGCAAAGCTTATTATCACAACAATTGTGGGAATGGTGGTTGGTTTTTTCATTGGTATCACATTCCCATTGGTTTCTTTAAAAAAGGTATGAGACGGGCTTCATAGGTTAATCAGTGTTTTGTATTTCCTTTCACCTTTCATTTATTTGAATTCGTGCAGATTAACTTACCTTCGGGCCTTATATCATCTCTTGATCTAGCAATATCAGACGGGAGGTTATTTTCTGCTGGTAAATCGCCTGAAGATTTCGGTTCAAGAGAATTTCCTAAGGTATATTTCTGAAGATAAGTTCTGTAACTTCAAGGTTAATTGAGTATGCTAGGTCAAAGATAAATAACTTGGATTCAAAAAGATAAATAATTCAAATTCACGACCCCTTTTTCGTTCTACTTTCTTAATTGGAAATAAACTTTGATGATGTTAATTTTCAACCAAAACTTTCAGCATGAGAATAGTGCTTCATTCTCAACCAAAACTTCAAAAAGATTGTTTGAACTTCTCTGGGATCTCATGCATCATTTTTATATATATATGCTTCCAGGTATATGTTCCAACCAATCCGCGTGGTGCAGAATGGCTCCCTCCTGGAATCATTGTTGCAGAGACAGATTTCTACCTGCGCCGTTTATGGGGTGAACCCAGTGAAGTATGGTCCAGAATCCTTTTCATAAACTTAGTGCACTGCAACATTTAGTTCAACAATGATTGGGAACTTAAATACTCTGCAGGATTTAAAGAAGAAGCCAAAATATCTTGTAACGTTTACAGTTGGATTTGAGCAGAGGAACAATATCAATGCAGCCGTTAAGAAGGTTCTACAATTACTGACAATACTCGTTGTCATGTGCTCATGATTATATATATTTCTCCGTTTGAGTACACTAATTTTTGTGATTTTTTTGTTTCTTCAGTTTTCAGACGATTTCCAAATTTTGTTGTTCCACTATGATGGTCGGACAACTGAGTGGGACCAGTTTGAGTGGTCAAAGAACGCAATTCATATTAGTGTAAGAAGGCAAACAAAATGGTGAGAACTCTGATGTTTGAAGGTGTAAAAGTCAGCAAATTTTAGCCTTGTCCATCTAATAATCAGGATCCTGATATGTTAAATTGAACGACTGTTTGTAAAACTGTATCTGTATAATTTTGACAGGTGGTATGCAAAGAGATTTTTGCATCCTGACATTGTCTCAGCTTATGAGTATATATTTATATGGGATGAAGATCTTGGAGTCGAGCACTTCAATGCAGATAAGTACGTCCATTGTTATGAGTACTTTCCATTGTAGTTGCAGATCAATGTCAATTTACATTTTCTAATTGCATTATATTTAAACCTTAAGGTACATTGAGTTAGTTAAGAAGCATGGTTTGGAGATTTCTCAACCGGGCCTGGAGCCTAACAATGGACTTACATGGGAAATGACAAAGAGGAGAGGTGACCGCGAGGTTCACATGTAAGCTCTCTCTCTCTCTCCCCCTCTCTCATTTTACATGCTGTGTTTGATTTTACAAATTTAATAGTGTACCTTTTTCGGTGAACAGAGAAACAAACGAAAAACCAGGATGGTGCAGTGACCCACATTTACCTCCATGTGCAGCGTAAGAGTTGCTTTCTCTAGCTTTTGCTGCCACTCCTTCCGTCTCTT
>CM071867.1:21162385-21183049 GCA_036759665.1 Gynandropsis gynandra
GCTGGGGCTCTGAAGAGAGCTTAGTCACTATCAATAACTGAGTTTGATTGTCCTGCAGCTTTGTCGAGATTATGGCGCCTGTATTTTCTCGAGAAGCATGGCGATGCGTATGGCATATGATTCAGGTTTTTGTTTTTCTCAGATCTTCGGTCCATACATTGTATTTACATTTGCATTATAGAATGTGAGATTCTTATATCAAACAGTGTATTTGCATGATCTAAAACTGGAATGGTGTTGCGAATTGCACATGGTTCCTCGCACTGCCATTTCTGTAGGTGTTGTCGTCTAAGGAAAGTGGATCTGATGGATTTGATAAGAGTAAAAAAAAGATAAAACAGTGACTGAAACTTTTTGAAACTGAAAAAAAAACGAGGGTATGGAAGAGTACGGTCCGACAAGGGTAAGGTTATGGAAGAGTACCCTCGGCAAAGCCAAGTCATTTCCCCAAGAAAATTCCTTAATACGTAATTCTTCCGTAGTATCTTTATTTATAGCGATACCCCAGAAAACAATAGGAAATACTACAAATTAAATTATGAGCAGTTAGTATGCCACACCAAATCGTGAATTCTAATCATGCCAATGATTTTGGTCTCCGTAAAGATTGCTGAAAATCTATTCAGTCTCAACTCCAATCTCTGGCGTAGGATCTTTAAGATCTATATATCGATGTGGATATTTTTGGTGAGATTCAATTTGGGTTATGATTAAGAGTCAGAACAAGTCAGGTCCTTTCAAACCATCGAGGACCTTTAAGGAAACCTTAGACATGTTTCGAGTGATACATCACTTTGTTTGTTTCCATTGCAGAACGATTTGGTTCATGGCTGGGGCCTCGACTTTGCTCTCAGGCGATGTGTAGAGGTTAGTAGTTCTTGTCTTTATTTTCTGGGATTACTAATTGTGCTTTTAAACTTGTATATATCAAATGTTTAACATCCATTTTTCAACTACAGCCTGCTCATGAAAAGATCGGTGTGGTAGATTCACAGTGGATTATTCATCAAGTGATTCCTTCCCTCGGAAACCAGGTGATATATCTTTGGCTTCAACGTGATGCCTTGAAATTTGTAGGGTAAATTAACTAGTAGACACTACTCTAATAATTGGCATATCATTGCTTTTGCGTATATAACCATGGATTATATTGGCATCATCTTTGATACATCTCAACTTATTTACCAGAATTTGAAAACTAAGTGAGCATATGAACGAACATCGAACTTCCTAGCAATCCCAAAAGAGGATAAATTGTCATACACATGAATCTTACTATCCCTCCTTTCAGGCATAACGCACATTCATATACTAGTGTGTTCTTTCTACGATCATGCGACCTGACAGATCTTGTGTTTAAATGTACTTCTCAGGGTCAGGCGGAGAAGGGAAAAGCTCCATGGCAAGGGGTAAGCAATGCTTCTCTTCCCAGGCTACGAAACACTTCTCCGTCTTGAAAATCGTGAACAAAAACATTGTAGATTATATCATTAATCATAATAGGAGAAGTCTCGGTTTCAGGTGAGAGAGAGGTGCAAAAATGAATGGAAGATGTTCCAGAACCGTCTGGCTGAAGCGGATAAAGAGTACCTTGCCCGGATTGGTAAAGGATAAATTATCCACTCTTATCTCTCTTTCCGCACTTAATCTGTACATGAATGGAAACTCCATCCCACGCTTATCCTTACGGTTCCAAATGGCTGATGAGAGACCTCTGTAGGCAAGTCGTTTCACATCCCTTAGTGAAGTCAGCTTCACGGCGAGAGAGATCGATGAATGTTTCGTTAGGATGATCGATCTGCTGATTGTAGCACGGTCTAAAGAGAGATATAGATTAGATGTATCATCGTCCGGAAGAATGAACCGTTGGTTAGGTACGTATATCTTATGTTTGATGACAACTATGGCTTGTGTCTCTGATTCTTTTGACAAATCTTTGTTTTCATAACCTTAAAAGATTGTTTAGTAACGAAAGAAATGATTCGAGTCTTAATCTTGCCAAAATATTCACATTCACCAATGTTTCGGATTAGAGGAGAAATAAAGGATCGTAAGGTATTGAAAGTATATATAAAAAAAAATTAAGGTATTAACTTGATTACGGGTTTTATTTAGGGATAAATGTCTTGTTAGTCATATTCTTTTCAATTACAAAATATTCACATTCACCAATGTCTCGGATTAGAGGAGAAATAAAGGATCGTAAGGTATTGAAAGTATATATAAAAAAAAATAAGGTATTAACTTGATTACGGATTTTATTTAGGGATAAATGTCTTGTTAGTTATATTCTTTTCAATTATGTGTTTCATCTTATTTCTCTCTGAATTTGTAAATTCAGTATATTTTCCAAACTTTGTGAATTTAACATGTTTTTTTCTTCTGCTAAAATTATCATAACTTATTGTCAAAATTCAATATATTTTCCAAAAAAAAATCCAATTCAATTTATTTCTCTCTAATCTTTTCAAATTCAGTTTATTCTCCCTAGTTTAAAAATACACCTTAGTTCCTTTAGAAGTTTTCCAATTTAGTGTATTATCTCTCAAATTTTCTAAGTATAGGCAATTTCTTTCGGAAGTTTTCTTGCAGTATATTTTCGATTTTCGCAGTTTTAAAATAAGTATATTTTTTCTAAATTTTTAAATTCAACGTATTTCTATCTGAAGTTTTCAATTCAAGTTCGAATGCTCTGAATTCATTATTTGGATTTCTATTCGATTATCACAAATAAGCATTATTTGGATATCAATAAATAATTAACATTCAGTTATAAACATAAATAATTTTGTTTTGATTTAATTAGTTTATCATATTTAGATTTTCGAAATACCTTGTTAGTCACTAAAAAAATTGGATATATTTGTTATTCAAAAAACTATATTTATTATTTTTATTTAATTAGCTTGAAAGTCAAATAAATCGAAACAAAACAATATTTTATGTTTATAATTGAATAATTATTATTTATTGAAACTCAAATAATATGTATTTATTGTAATTGAATCGAAATTCGAACTCAATTCGAATTTTCTAACTCTAATTATTATATCGTAAAGTTTTTATCGTATGATTAATATGTTTAATCTAGAAAATTTAGGTAAAAATTTATGGGTAAGTATGCTGAATTTGAACATTTGGTGAGAAAATAGACTGAATTTGGATATTTGTGGAACTTTAGAGGGAAATGGGTTGAAATTTGAAATTTTAGTTTTTATGTCTAATTTGAATTAACTGTGAAGTTAACAAAATTTTAAAAGAGGGGTTAACTAGTTTTACAAAGTTTGGGGAATAATAGGATCAAACATATATTTAAGGGGAGAATATGATTAAAACAAAATAGTTAAAGGAAAGAACATTAATAGTGGCCTTGAGTTTCTCGACCCTTTGACTTAGGATTAGTCAGATCTATTTTTTGATGGGAAGGAATATAACTCAGCCATAAAGTGTCATCTTGACGTGGTGGAAGTCATCAGTTCGAACCTATCAGTTCGAGCCTAATTATCCCTAAACCAATGAATATGAGTTTTTTTATTTTGACTTGTTCCCTCGTGAGGCTATTATTAAATTTGAATTTATTAATTATAAATGAAAATTGAGTAGTTTTTTTCTTTTAAAATGAAAATATTATAAAAGAGTATTATAAAGGTTTACTTAGTTTACGAGGTCAGATATAAATCTAAACCCAAGCATAATCCACGAATTACATGTGTTTTACCCATTTTTCTCATTATGTTGAAATATATTTTATTTGGTTTATCTTAGTTATCAGTTATCAGGGTAACTTCAAAAATGCCCTTTTAGTACTAAAAGATTTCAAAAATATCCTTTCCGAAAAAAAAATTTTCGTTTCAAAAATACCCTTATAAATGCTAAAATTCCCAAAATAGCCCTGCGACCTTTCTATTCGGTTTGACCCTGCGACCCAGTGACCCAGTACGACCCTGTGACCCTGCGACCCAACGACCCAGTCCGACCTACCGACCCAGTTCGACCCTGGGACCAGCGACCCAGTCCGACCCACCAACCCAGTCCGACCCTGCGACCCAGTGACCATGTCCGACCCTGCGACCCAGTCCGACCCAGCCGACCCAGCGACCCTATCCGACCCTGCGACCCAGTCCGACCCTGCGACCCTGTGCGACCCAGTTCGACCCAGTTCGACCCTGTGACCCTGTGACCCAGTGCGACCGCCGGAAACTGTCAGAAATCGCCGGAAACTGCCAGAAATCGCCGGAAATTACCAGAAATCGCTGGAAAACGGTTGAAATCGCTGGAACTCACCTACAAATCGCCGGAAATCGCAAAAAATCACCGGAAAATCGCTAAAAACGCTGGAAATCACTGAAAATGACTGAAACATTATTGGAAATCGCTCGAAAATTGCTGCAAACCGCTCAAAATAGAAGGAAATCACTCGAGAATGGAAAGAAATCACTCAAAAATTGAAGGAAATCGTTCGAAAATAGAAGGGAAACACTCGAAAATGAAAGGAAACACTCGAAAATGAAAGGAAATAGCTCTCTACTTTGTTTCCCTCCTCTCAATTTTCGCTTTCCCTCTTCTCATATTTGCCTTTCCCTCCTTTGTATGTGTTTTTCATTAAGGGCACATATGTCTTTTCTCCAATTTTTTTTCCATCGGATTTAGGAGGGTAATTTTGAAGTGTTTTAGCCCTAAGAGGGCATTTCTGATATTCTCCCTAGTTATCATCTCATGTCAAAACTTTCTATTAAATTGTGAAAATCATTTCACCATTAATTAGATAGAAACACCAAATTAGGAAAACTATGATCCATTTTGGTCTTAGCTACAAAAGAATGTTGAATGGTGCCACAAATATTATACAGAATTTATACTTGATAAATTGAAAACGAATTTTAGAATCACTCACAAAACTCTAATACTAGTTTTAAATGACTAAAAGAGAAAAAATCTCAAATAAAAAAAACTAAAGTTTACTAAATGAAAATTAAAGAATTTAAATAGAAAAAATGAAATTTGTAACTAAACCAAAACATATAATAAAAGTTATAAAGTTTGATAAGATAAAATAAAATAAAAAATATTACAAGAAATTTACGAATTAGGGACTGACAAATTTGTCCTTAATCCATCCCTAAATGCACGTCGCAAAAATAAAATTGTTCGCGATCCGTATGCAAATACGAACGGAAAAAAGAGCCCTCAAACCGTCTGTAATTACGGACTGCAAAGCCGTCCACAAAGCAACGGGAAACGCGAATCGGCCACGGACGGGGAAACGACACGCATTTGCGAACGGGACGCGTCCCGTTGCCAAATTTTAAAGACGGGTCATGTCTCGTCCGTAAATTAAAAAAAAAATAAAAATTCAAATTACGATTATAAATTAAAAATTAATATGAATTAATTAGTGTTTTTACATCATTAACATATATTTATAAATTGTTGGTGGTACTTGGGAATTATCGTCGTCAGAATCATTGTTTCCGACGGTATCCCGATTTATATTAGACATATGTTCTTTCATCATTCTAAGCCACTATTGACGTTCCCTTTTTAGTCGTTCAACTTCCCTTTGTAATGTTAAACGTTGTTGTTCCAATTCTTCTTGCATTCTAGATACGGTCATTCGAAGTTCGTTGGTCGCTACTTTTTCTTTGCCTTTGGGGGAACTCACATATTTTGATGCCATTCCTCCAAGACCAAATATGCAACCTTATATGGTGTTACTTGCTGTAAAAGAAATATTGAAATTTAATTAAGATTATAAATAAAAAATCATTTTAAATTATAGTTAATTTACCTTGAAATACATCTCGTTGTATTCTTCTTGAGTTAGAGAAGGTTGCGTCCCGTCTTCTCTCGACAGGATTTGGAACACTCGTTCCGATGCCATGTTCTGAGCATCGTCGTGAATACGTTTCACTTTGGTATCTACTCACGAACCGTCAGATTTCTTCTTGTGTGTACGTTCAATCAATTCCACGTACGACGGTTCAGATCCCTTCTCTTTCGCCTAAAATAAATTTAAATTTTATGCTTTTACTATTAAGCAAAGGTCAATCGTATTAAAACTTTAAAAAATTAAAATCTTACCAAATCTTTGTAAACCTCCAAGAAGGGGCGGGAACCAGCAGTATGTGCACTCATCCCGTATCCTTCTCTATCAGAACGACGGGATTGACTAGCGCGCTCGCTTATCTCCTTAAAACTGGGATCATTCTAATAGGTGCACATCTGTTTCGAGACATTATCTGTCATACAAACAGGTTTGCCTTTTTTCTCCCGATCTCTTTTGCATTCTTTTATGAGAGCTTTGAGTCGAACTCCTCCAACCCGTTCAAATTCAGACTTTACTAGTTCGGTTATTTCAGGATTCCAATAAAATGTTTGCTGAACATAATGAAATAATTATTTATTGAAATATCATTTTAAATTTGAAATTTTGAGTAAAATGAATATTAGTAAAAATGTACCATGCAAGATTTCCACCATCATTCTTTGATATCAGGATCGGTCTGCGTCCAGTTATAACATGGACGATCATAATTGTTAGAATTTGAGTGTTTAAGAAGAGAATAAGATGTTTGTAGAACTAAGAGAATAGAAAGAAGAATTAGGAATAAACTTGAATTCATTTCATGAGTTTAAGCATTACATAAGTGGTTCTATATATAGAGACTATGAGCTGAATTTAAACTACAAGTACAACATAATTAATGAATTTGTCCTCATCTTTCACGGTTATAGAGGAGAAAGGGACAACTCCTTGTTACTTGGTTTCTTGAGTTGCACATGTGATTCTAATTACTCAAAAATAGCAATATCCTTCCAACGGCCACTTTGACTACCAAATATAGTTGTGTGTGTTTTATTTAATCCTTAGGAGATTATTAAGAACTAATCTATCCATATATGATTAATCTCATATATGTAGAATTAATTCTTAACACTCCCCCTCAAGCTTAACTATAGTGTACTACTATTGATAAGCTTGACCCATGGCTCCTTGCCTCATTAAAACCTAAGTGGGAAAACCCAATGGGACAAAACCATACTTAGGAAAAAGAGTACAATTCATTGCCATGTTAGACATATCATGTCCGAATGTTTGTGAGTCCAAGCCGAGGGAATATGGACTCACAAATTTTCTTGCTTGTAGCCTTGGTGAAAATGTCGGCCAATTGATCTTCACTTCTTGTATAGCACGGTAGAATTACTCCTTGTTCAATCATTTGTCTAACCTTGTGACAATCCACTTCAATGTGCTTTGTCCTCTCATGAAACACCGAATTGGACGCAATGTGGATGGCGGCTTGGTTATCACAATGCATTGTAATGGGAGATGATGTCTCAATGCCCAAGTCCATGAGAACATTTCTAATCCATACTAACTCATTGGTTAACTTCCTCGTTGCTCGGTACTCGGCTTCCACACTTGAACATGAAACCACCTTTTGCTTCTTGCTCTTCCATGTAACTAGATTGCCTCCTATAAATGTGCAATAGCCCGTGGTCGACTTCCTATCCACTCGGTCTCCGGCCCAATCCGCATCACAATATCCTACAATCTCCGTGTTTTTGTTGCATCCCATCCATACTCCTTGATCCTTTGTTCCACTTAAATAGCTTAGGATCCGTTCAACCATCTTCCAATGATAAGTCGTTGGAGCTTGCATATATTGGCTCACTTGGTTCACCGCAAAACAAATGTCAGGCCTTGTTATGGTGAGATAGATCAATTTCCCAACCATTCTCCTATAGAGTTTAGGGTCTTCAAACGGCTCATCATCTATCTCCCCCTTACGCATCACTTTGTATCCATCTTCTAGTGGAGTTCTTGCTATTCTTCCTTCCATTGTACCTAGCTCATTCAACATATCAAGGGTGTACTTTCTTTGGGATAGAAATAGTCCTTCCTTAGAACGACATATTTCTATTCCTAGAAAGTACTTTAGTTCTCCTAAATCCTTAATATCAAACATAGTTTTAAGATATACCTTAGTGGCTTCCACGCCTTCTATGTCACTTCCCGCGATGATTATATCATCAACATAGACAAGCACCACCACGATTCCCTTTGAGCTTGGCAATGTGAATAGAGTATGATCGGCCTCGGATCTTCTAAAGCCACGTCCATTTAGTGTTGTGCTAAGCTTGTGGTACCACGCCCTTGGGGATTGTTTAAGACCATAGATCGCCTTTCTAAGTCTTAAAACATTTCCCGGTTTCACTATGTGTTCTAGCCCCGGAGGTGGATACATGTAGACCTCATCTTCTAATTCCCCTTGTAGAAATGCATTTTTGACATCCATTTGCCAAAGATTCCACTCAAGGTTCACGGCAAGGGAGAGTATGATCCGAATAGTATGGAGCTTTGCAACGGGAGCAAATGTATCTACATAGTCTTCTCCATACACTTGTGTGAATCCTCTTGCCACGAGTCTTGCTTTGTGCCTTTCTATGGACCCATCACTATTGTATTTGATCGTGAACACCCATTTGCTTGAGACGGCTTTCTTTCCCTTAGGTAATTCCGACTCAAACCAAGTGCCATTTATCTCCATTGCTTTGTGCTCATTCCCCACGGCATCTCTCCACACTTTATGCTCTTTGGCTTCTTCATATGTCTTCGGAATGTACTCCTCATCCAAGTTGGCCATGAAGACTTGATGTTCATGAGGGTACACGGCTAGAGAGCATGTCGCTTGAATTGGATGAGCTACCGCTTCACAATTGTAATACACTCTTTTTACCTTCCTTAGCCTTGCGCTTCTTCTCAATCCTTGTACCACTTCTTGTGTTTCAACCCTCGGCTCCTCTTGTACCTCGGCCTCATTTACATCTTGTACTTCTTGTACCTCGACAATTCCTTGATCATGAGCTTGATGTTCTTCCTCTTGAAAGTTCATCTCATCCATGGCATCTATATCAGCCTCGGACGGTCCATTTTCATTTCCCCCTTCATGATCAACGGTATTGCCTTCTTGTGATCTTTCTTCCTCAAGTCCGGCTCTTTCTTCCTCAAGTCCGGTGCTTCTTGGTGTTAGATGGATGGTTGCGTTCCTTCTTTGTAGTTCAACGGTTCCTAACCCAAGTGTCTCCAAAATTTTCTTGAGGTTGTTAGCTCGGTCCGAAGGTGAACTAGCCAAGTCCTTTATACTTTCCCAATTTTTCTCATCATAGAACCCTTTGTCTTCCATGAACTTGACATCTTTGGATACTAGAACTCGCCGTGTAGAGGGATCATAACACTTATACCCCTTTTGGGTAGTAGAATATCCAATGAACATAGCCTTTGTGCTTCTCGCCTCTAGTTTGTTTCTTTGTTCCCCGGGTACTAATACAAAACATACACAACCAAAAACTCGTAAGTGGTTAATAAGAGGTTTAGTTTTGTTTAATACCTCAAATGGGGAGAGATCTTGTAGGACTTTTGTAGGGGTTCGGTTTATAAGATAGCATGCGGTTAAAACCGCATCTCCCCAAAACCTTTTTGGTACACTTGTATGGAATATCATAGACCTTGCCACCTCCATTAGATGTCTATTTTTCCTCTCGGCTACACCATTTTGTTGGGGAGTATATGGACAGCTTGTTTGGTGGATTATGCCATGCTTAGATAGATGTAATTTGAAGGTTGTGCTCATATATTCTCCACCCCGATCTAAAAATTTTAATCTTGGCATTAAAATGGTTAGTAACATAGCTTTGAAAATTTAAAAATGCTTCTAGCACCCTATCCTTAGATTGTAACAAAGTAATCCATGTATACTTTGATTTTTCATCTATAAAAGTGACAAAATATTTATGGTTTTCTCTAGATAGGCATGGGGCTGTCCACACATCTGAATGCACAAGATCAAAACAATTTTCATAGTTTGTGAGAGATTTAGAAAAAACAGTTCGACAATGTTTTCCTAGAATGCAAGCCTCACATTCATCCGATTTAAAAGAAACATTAGGCAACATTAAGCTTAAGGCACGAACATGTGGATGTCCTAATCTAGCATGCCAAATAACATCATCATAAGAGACTGAAAAAGTTTTGAAAATATTAGAAGCATTAGAAACATCCGAAATTTTAAAAACATCCGAAAAAGACTTGGTGTCTTCAAGCATGTATAAATCATCCTTGGTGACTCCTTTGCCAAATATTTTCCTTGTCTTAATATCCTGAAAAGAAATCTCATTAGGACTAAAACTCACATTACAATTTAAATCATTTGTGGTTCTTTTAACCGATAACAAATTTGATGTACACTTAGGCAAGTATAATGCTTTTGTATCTTTTTCAAATAAATTAAGAATTCCTTCACCTTCTATTGGAACCCTGTAATCATTTGCTACTATGACACTACCTAAGGCCGGTTTAATATTTCTTAAGAGATTAGCATCAATAATCATATGATGAGAAGCTTCGGAATCAATTAATAACGGTTTAGTATTTTTGGATGCAAGAAAACCTTTACCCTCTTTATTACCGGAATTCTCCTTCAAGGCTTTGATGAGTGCTTCAATGTCGGACTTCTTGACCATCTCAGCTTGAGCATTCATCATGTAGGCGGCCATAGTCTTGAATTCATCCCCATGATTTTGAGAAGAAGATGCACCGGTCGGCCCTCCTTCTTTGGTTCTTGAAATTATTGTTCCTTGGTGGCTTGAGGTGGGGATGAAGGATCCAACATTCCTCTTTAGTGTGTCCTTTCTTTTTGCAATACACACATTTTTTGAATCCTTGTTTGCCGCCAAAGCCTCCAATGCCTCCTTGTTGAAAATGTCCCTTGTTTGCTAGTTGAATCATCTCGCCTTTGCCTCCAAATAAGCCAAGTGACCCTTCTTCTTTTTGAATTTGAGCACACACATCCTCTAGGCTTGGTAGAGTGTCAGACCTAAGGATGTGTTTGATAACATCATTATAGGCGGGACTTAGGGTTAAGAGGAGACTAAAGACTTTATCTTGTTCTTTCCTCTCATTGAGAACTTTTGGATCAATGGAGCTCGGCCTTAAGATGTCTAGCTCCGCCCATAAGGACCTAAACCTCCCAAAATGTTTGTTGAAGGTCATCCCTTCTTGTGTGAGATTGTTGATTTCTCTTTTCACTTAATAAATCCGGCTAATATTGGAGATGTTGCCGAAAACCTTCTTGAGGATGTCCCATAATTCCTTTGCACTTTCACAATAGGAATAGGCTTAAAGGATTGATGGCTCAAGTGAGTTTTGAAGGAAAGATAGGACAGCTTGATCTTCTTGTGTCCACTTTTCCAAGTCCATGGTGATAATTTCTTTTCCATCTTCACCGTGAGATGTTACCTTTGGAGCTTCATTTTCTTCAATATGCTTCCAAAGTCCTTTGCCTCCTAGGGCTGATTTGATTAATCTTGACCATAATAGGTAGTTTGGACCTTTGAGGATTATGGGAACAACCATTTTTGTGCCTTCCATATCCATTTTGCTTGTAAAGAGATTTTAGTGATATGAAGAAGAAGAAGAGAGATCGAGAATTTGAGCTTAGAAACACAAGAGAATGATGAGAGAATAAATTAAAACCGCTCTGATACCATGTTAGAATTTGAGTGTTTAAGAAGAGAATAAGATGTTTGTAGAACTAAGAGAATAGAAAGAAGAATTAGGAATAAACTTGAATTCATTCCATGAGTTTAAGCATTACATAAGTGGTTCTATATATAGAGCCCATGAGCTGAATTTAAACTACAAGTATAACATAATTAATGAATTTGTCCTCATCTTTCACGGTTATAGAGGAGAAAGGGAAAACTCCTTGTTGCTTGGTTTCTTGAGTTGCACATGTGATTCTAATTACTAAAAAATAGCAATATTCCTTTCCTTCCTTCCAACGACCACTTTGACTACCAAATATAGTTGTGTGTGTTTTATTTAATCCTTAGGAGATTATTAAGAACTAATCTATCCATATATGATTAATCTCATATATGTAGAATTAATTCTTAACAATAATTAGCTTTCATCGTCTTTGTTATATGACGAGAACGCTGATCGTAGTCAAACGTATAAGAGAAAGGGATAAATATGTAATTTAACGCTCATTAGGGTTTCTAATCTTTGTACCTATATATACATCTTGTACGTCACTCATTTCAATAAGAATCATAATACAAGTTCATATGGTATCAGAGCCACTAAAGACCTACGTCTAAAGAATCCTATTTTTTTTAGCCGTTGCTGGCAACCCTATTTTTCTTTTTAGCCGCCGCCGGTCATCCTGCTTCAAATCTCACAGCCGTTTCGTCCCAGCCATGGCCAACTCCTCTGTTGTCGATGTCACTCCGGCGTTCAATCCCCACGAGCCTCATGGCACTCTTCTCACGGTCAATATGTCGAATGTGACCAAACTTACCTCCTCCAATTATCTGATCTGGAGTATTCAGATCCGTGCTCTACTCGAGGGTCATCGGTTGGATTGTTTTCTCCAAACTGATTTCGTCGTTCCTGAAGCTACCCTCCTTGTCGATGGCATTGCCCATCCAAATCCTGCTTTTGCCCCATACAAACAGCAAGACCGCCTCCTGGTTTTTGCAATCCTCGGTGCCATCTCTCCCCCTCTTCAGCCGATGGTGACTCGGGTCTCGTCCGCGCGAGAGGCTTGGGTTCTCCTTCCTCAAACGTATGGCAAGGCATCAAGGGGGCATATCCTTCAACTGAAGGAGCAACTGAAGCAAAGCTCCAAAGGATCTCAGCCCATAGACGATTACATGCGCACCATTATCAACAAGGCGGATGAATTGACGCTCCTCGGAAAGCCTCTTGATGCTGAAGATCTGCTGCAATACATCCTCGATGGATTACCGGAAGACTACAAACCCATTGTGGATGCTGTGAATGCTCGAGACAACATAACTCCGATCGAGGAACTTCATGAAAAACTCCTCAATCATGAAGCAAAACTGCTTCAGTCCACTCCCCTGCATTTCTCGCCTCCTGTCACTGCCCCCGCTGCCAATACTCGCTCGAAACAATACAACAGGTAGAACGGTCCCTCTCATTGGCGACGGAATGACAACAGACCATCTTCAGGGTATCAAGGTCGCTGCCAATTGTGTGGGATCTATGGACATAGCGCCCGTCGGTGTCCACAGCCTCACCAACACTCTGCTCCTCACGGGAGTCAGAATTCCGCTGCTGTTCCGTCACCGCATTGGACTCCTTCACCACGTCCTTGGCAGCCGCGCGCTCACAACACAACCCTCACGACATATGAACCGGAACCGTGGCTTCTTGACAGCGTCGCCTCTCATCATATCACGTCGGATCTTCAAAATTTGTCACTGCATTCTCCGTACAAGGGTGGTGAAGAAGTGGTAATCGGTGATGGCTCTTCTTTGCCCATCACCCATATTGGTTCTCTCTCTATCCCTAGCTCATCACGTGATTCATACCTTCACCTTGATCATGTCTTATGTGTACCTACGATGAACAAGAACCTTATCTCCATTCAACAATTATGTCGGACTAATGCAGTTTCCGTGGAATTTTTTGATGATCATTTTCATGTGAAGGATCTAAAAACGGGGGACCGTCTACTTCACGGAAATGAGTGGCCGATTCCCGAGTCTCCCAACCCTCAAATTGTGGCTCTCCATAGTGTCAAGACCACTTTGTCCGAGTGGCATTTTCGCTTAGGTCATCCTTCGTTTTCCATTTTAAAGCATATCGTTTCTAAGAATTCTTTACCGTTGTCTAAGTCCTGTTCGTCCTTGTTATGCAATTCTTGCTCAACCAATAAAAGCCACAAGTTACCATTTCATGAATCTACCATTACAACCTCTAATCCTCTTGAAATCATCTTCTCCGATGTTTGGACATCACCAATAATCTCTGTTGATGGTTTCAAATATTATGTCATTTTTGTTGATCATTTCACCCGCTACACATGGCTTTATCCTCTCAAACAAAAATCTCAAGTTCGAGACATTTTTATTAAGTTTAAAGCCCTTGTTGAAAAACAGTTCCAAACCGTCATTCGTACTCTCTATACCGATAATGGTGGTGAGTACATTGCCCTAGCCTCTTTTCTCTCTACTCACGACATCTCTCATCATACCTTCCCACCTCATACTCCTGAACACAACGGTATATCTGAACGTCGTCACCATCACATTGTTGAAACCAGTCTTGCCCTCCTTTCACACGCTTCACTTCCCACCTCCTTTTGGACCTACGCTTTCCCAACCGCGGTCTACCTCATTAACCGCTTACCCACTCCTGTTCTCTCCTATGACAGCCCATACACTAAACTTCTTGGCACCTTCCCAAACTATCATAAACTTCGGACTTTCGGTTGTCTATGCTATCCGTGGCTTCGTCCATACTCCACCCACAAACTCTCACCTTGTTCTAAACCGTGTGTATTCCTAGGATACTCCACCACCCAAAGTGCCTACTTATGCCTTGATCCCACTCATTCTCGGATCTATACCTCTCGTCATGTTGAGTTCCACGAAACTGTCTTTCCATACTCAAACCACTCTCTGTTTTTCGGTTCCACCTCCTCGACTCCAAATCCGCCTAACTCCCCATGGTCACCACCAGTTTTTGTTCCCTCGGGTCCTAGGCCGCTCTTGACACCGTCCTCCTCCGTCACTCCTGCAACAGATCCTTCACCGGACATGTCCACATCTCATGCTTCACCGGACGTGGCCTCTATTTCTGATCGCTCTGCTTCAGCTGTCACTGCCCCTACGGTGAATGAACCTATTGTCCGTGGCAATATTCATCCTATTCAAACAAGAGCTAAGGCCAAAATGTCGAAGGTGAATCACAACTGCTCCTAGTCCGCTGTTCTCTCTGATCACGACACCGAACCGAAGACGACTTCTCAAGCCCTTAAGGACTCTCGATGGAGAAAGGCAATGAGCGAGGAATTTGATGCACTTATCCGCAATGGAACCTGGGATCTTGTACCTGTTGAACAAGCCTCGAACATTGTTGGCTGCAAGTGGATCTTTCGCATCAAACGATTGCCTGATGGTTTTGTGGAGCGCTACAAGGCTAGACTTGTGACCAAAGGTTTTACACAATGACCCGGGGTGGACTTCTTGAGACCTTCAGTCCAGTTGTTAAACCCACTACAATCAGATTGATCTTGAGCCATGCAATCTCCAATGGGTGGACTCTTCACCAACTAGATGTCAACAATGCCTTTCTCCAAGGGCAACTAACGGATGAAGTGTATATGACACAACCTCAAGGCTTTGTTGATCATGATCGTCCTCACCACATTTGCAAACTTCGCAAAGCGCTCTATGGTCTCAAACAAGCTCCCCGGGCGTGGTATTCAGAACTCCGCGAGTTTCTCCTCGGCCAAGGATTTGTTAACTCTCTTGCCGACACATCATTATTCATTCTCCGCAATTCTGAGGTAACAATATATGTTCTCGTTTATGTGGATGATCTTGTGGTGACAAGAAGTAACACCACAGCAGTTCAACGGTTCACTACCACCCTCGGAACTCGCTTCTCCATCAAAGACTTGGGAGATCTATATTATTTTCTTGGCATTGAAGCAACACGGACTGCCTCTGGTTTGCTCCTCACTCAACGCAAATACGTGAATGATATCCTAGACAAAGCTCAGTTTTTCAATGCCAAATCCGTAGCCACCCTGATGGCTCCTAGCTCTCGTCTTACCTTGTCCTCAAGTGACAAATTAGAAGATCCAACAGCCTATCGGACTCTTGTTGGCAGTCTGCAATACCTCACGTTTACGAGACCGGATATCAGTTTTGTCGTCAACAGATTATCTCAGTACATGCATGCACCGACAACAAAACATCTACAAGCTCTCAAACGGGTACTCCGGTTTTTGGTTGGAACACGGGATCGTGGTATTTTCTTCTCCACTAATAATACTTCATCTCTCCACGCCTTCAGTGATGCAGATTGGGCGGGGGATCGTGATGAGTATATCTCTACAGGGGCATACATCGTCTACCTTGGTAGCCATCCGATTTCATGGTCTTCGAAGAAGCAGAAATTCACCGCTCGCTCATCCACGGAAGCAGAGTATCGCTCTATAGCGGATACAACAGCCAAACTTCGGTGGATCACGTCTCTCCTGACAGAACTTGGTATTTCTACGTCTGAGCCTCTGGTAATATACTGTGACAATATTGGTGCAACATACTTGAGTGCCAATCTCGTCTTTCACTCTCGTATGAAGCATCTTGCCTTGGATTACTACTTTGTTCGTCAACAAGTGCAAGGCGGTATCCTACGAGTGTCTCACGTCAACTCGTCCGATCAACTAGCGGATTTACTCACCAAACCGCTCTCTCGTCAACCGTTCCTTACACTTTGTCACAAGATTGGCATCACCAATGGTGCTCCATCTTGAGGGGGCTTATAAGAGAAAGGGATAAATATGTAATTTAACGCTCATTAGGGTTTCTAATCTTTGTACCTATATATACATCTTGTACGTCACTCATTTCAATAAGAATCATAATACAAGTTCATAAAACCTATAAAAAAAAATTAAAGGTAAATTAACATTTAATTAACTAAATATTTACAAAGTTAAATTGAAATTTAGTGTTATGTACCATTGTGTGTCGTCTTCACGAGTTGGATCTAAATGAGGAAGTTTACGTCTTTCCTCATCCATCGATAAAAGTTCTTCCACCGTTGGTTCGTGATGCATCGGAGTCTCGTGATGCATCATTGGCTCGATCGGTGGTGGCATCTGTTGATAAAATGGATCCAGTGTGTGAAAATAAATTCGGATTCATAATATCCGAAAATACCGTATCTAACTGTCTCGTGTGTTGTGGAGAAGATGGACCATTGGCACCTTCCTCCGAGGTTGAACGGTTTCTTATGTTACCGCCTCTTCCAACGCGACAAGACATACTAAAATTTTAAATTAAAATATTATATCAAGTTTTAATTCAATATATTTTAAAAAAAATTAATTTTAAATTAACATTAATTGATTTTAATATAATTTAAAAATACATATAATTTAATATATGTGTTTCTTAACTTACAAAAAAACATATAACTTAATATATGTTTTTTAAACTAAACAAGAACATCAAACTTAATATATATGTTATTAAACTTAACTAAACAAATTTCTTGTAGACATTTCATCGAACACCTAACTTACAAATTCCAAATCTAACTGAAATGATTATCAATTTAACTAAAGTTAACCTAGTAAAGTTAACCTAGTATGTAACTAAATTTATCCTATTATAACTAATATAAATTTTACGTTAACTACACTTAATCTAGTGTAACAAAACCAAAATTTACCTTCCGACGAAGGTGACAGTGACTGGTTCATGGATGGTCGGCGGCGGGACAGGTTCACGGGCGGTCGACGAAAGACAGACAGGCGGCCGACGGCAGACAGATAGTCGGACTGTCGACAACGATTTTCGGGTCGTCTTCTTCCTCTACGACTCGCATGACACGGTTGGGAACGATGGCTGGGCCCCCAGACACAGACGAACGACCGGAAACAACAGCTGGGCCTCTAGACACGGACAACTGGGATCGGCGGTTGGGCGATGGACGGCTCACGAAGACTCAAGGGCGGTGGCTTACGAAGGAAACAATGGCAGATTTATTTGGGAAAGAGCCCTAACAGGCAATTTATAGAGGTTTACGGACGAACCAGGATGTTCGTCCGCAAACCGTCCGTAATCACGGGCAGACACTGGACGCATCCGCAAACCGTCCGTGATTGCGGACGGAATCGGGACGCACATCCACGATTGCAGACGACTTGTAGACGACTATTCTGATCCGTCCGTAAATTACGAACGAACGAAGGTCACATCCTAATTCCATCCGCGGTTGCAGATAACTTACGAACGGTTTCGTGCGACCGGCCCTATTTTGAGGTCCGTCTGTAATCTGTCCACAATCCGAGGGATGTGATCGAGGGATAGGAACCGACCAAGAGTCGGGATGGAATCGAGAGACGGGAACCGATCGAGGGATGAGAATCATCCGAGGGAAGAGAATCAACTAAGGGACGGGATTAGGGATAGGAACCGACCGAGGAACAAAACAAAATTGAGGGACGGGATGGAACCGAGGGACGGGGATCAATCGAGGGATGGGATAGGAACAATCAATAAAAACTTATATATTCCTTCGATTCAATATGAAGGTAACAATAACAAATATTTTATTATTTTAAACATTCGATCACAAGTTAACATGAATAATCTTCAGATTCACATAATTCTTCAGTCGATTCTTGTGTTTCTGAATTTGATTCAAATTCTGCCTCTATTTCATATTCTTCTCTCTTCATCTTCAATTTCTTCGACTTCACCATGCGTCAGTGCTTCAACAATAACTTCATCAATAACAACAATCTCGGTGGTTTGTTGTTTCATGGCTAATTTTTGTTCTTCTGTGTTGTCGATAAATTTTCCCTTAGGAAGTATCTTCACTGCGAAACGCCAACCTGAAAATCGTCTCATATGTGGATAGGAAATATAACAAAATTGATCGGCTTGTGATGTAAGAATAAAAGGCTCGTATTTTGCATATCTTCGTGTAGAGTTAATTTCTACGACGTCTAATTTTTTTATTCTTGTTCTGCGCCCACTTATTGGATCAAACCAATCACATCGGAATAACATCACTCTTAGACCGACGTAACCTACAAAAAATGGCAAATATAAGTCAATATATTCTAAAATATCATATGTGGTATCAATAAGAAATATTTTGGATTAGTAATGATACCTGGATATTCTAATTGCAAAATTTCTTTCAAAATTCCATAAAAATCTAGTTCTTCGGTCGATTTATAATAGCTTTTACATTTCACACATACACCATAGTTCATAGTTGACTTCAATTTTTTGTGCTCGTAAGTATGAAAGTTGTAAAATACATTGGCCGACTCGTAACTTTACAATTGGTCCTTTAACAAGATCTCGTAGCCACAACGGGTGATTGCCAATCTCATTCTGCATTATAGAGGAAATATAAATCTCTCGAATGGATACATCCAACGAAATTGAACTCGACCTCCTAAAGCGGCTTCGTGTGGTAGATGAACTGTCAGATACTCCATAACATCAAAAAATGATGATGGAAAAATCTTCTCCAAGGTACATTGTATAAAAGCAAACTATAATATTGCTGAAAATTGCATGGATTCATTTGGCAAAACCATGCGTGAATATTTTCCGGAAAATAATCAAGCTCCTGAGAAATACTACGAAACAAAGAATGTTTTAAAAGATTTGATAATGCCACATGAGAAAATTGATGTTTGTAGAAATAATTACATGTTGTTTTGGAGAAATGATAAAGACTTCTTGGAATGCAAGTTTTGCGGGGCAAGTAGATTTCGGCCAAAAAACCATCTTAACGTAAATATGTACCGTAGAAAACAAATGTTCTATATGCCTATAGCAAATAGGTTGAGAAGGTTATTTGAATCGACAGACGAAGGTATAATGCAACATCAATCGGATGGTAAGACTTGGAACAATTTCAATGAAATATGTCTGAGTTCGCATATGAAACGAGAAATGTTTACCTTTGCCTGTGCACCGATAGTTTTAGTCTATATGGACAATCTGGATGGAACACACATGGGAGATTAGCATGTCTACATTGTATGGAGGATACATATTCATTTCGGCTAGTACATGGTAAGAAACCATGTTGGTTTGATTGTCATAGAAGATTTCTTCCTCATGGACATGCTTTCTGGAAAGATAAAAAATATTTTCGAAAGAACGTGGTACATGATCATCTCATTTTCATACATATTTCTTGCACGATTTTAGTGACGTTTACGATATAGATGCAATGTTTACGTATGATTTTGTATCCGTTTTACTCGTTTTCATGTTTTCGTGTTCTTACAGGTTTTTATGCATATTCGGTTCATTTTGGAGCTAAAGTATGTACACGAGACAAAGTACAAACATCGAGGATCATCACGGAACAAACGGGATGAGAATCGGCGAAGAACACCCTTGCCCGCGCAGGGCGTTTAGTCGGCAAGTCTGTCAAGCAACTTGTGCCCGACCAGGGCACACCCAAGCCCGACCGGGGCACACCTCAGCCCGACCAGGGCACTCCCTAGCCCGACCGGGGCACCTCTTTCCCATCGCGTTCTTGCGCAATCTTCCGCACCGTACCCGAGCGGGTCATTTTCTCTGCCCGCGCGGGTCCCGACCGTCACCTGCAACTTAAAATAAATTAATTTGAGTTAAAACAAATGGAAGTTTTTGGGGGACTCATACAATAAGGAAAACGACTTTAATGGAGGAAAAAGGGGCCAGAGGTCGACATTCATTCATTCATTATTCAGTTCTTGATCGAGGGAGAGAGGAAGAAGGTTCTTGCGAAGGAGACTTACGAGGAGCATTCGAGATCAACTTCACACTTCGGTTTTGTATGGTTTTCATGTTCCTTAGACCTTCTATTTCGTTTATGTTTGTTTACGGACGCATGAGCGAGTAGTTTGTTTGTTCTAGGAGAAGGGATTAGCCCTTGGCTATCCCGGACCCAGTTTCGATTTATCTTTGAATGCATCTTCCCGTTTTCGTTTATCTATTGTTTATCTGAGTGCTTAATTTACTTGTGTTTGCGATGGCCACGTAGATGCATGTGTTAGGGGTTAGGAGAAGGACCGAAAGGAGAATTCTAGT
>CM071867.1:21202520-21251231 GCA_036759665.1 Gynandropsis gynandra
AGTGTCAAGACCACTTCATCCGAGTGGCATTCCCGTTTAGGTCATCCGTCATCTTTGATTTTGAATAAAGTTGTCAAAACCTTCGATTTACCATTATCTAAGGATTCTTCTTATGTGTTTTGCAATGCTTGTTGTCGGAATAAATTTTTGTTGGCAATCGTCTTCCACGCCTCGTAGGTGGACGGGGCGCGTGCAATTAGGGGCTGTAGAGAGGCCGAAATTGCTCCAAATAGGGCTGAGAAGAGAAGACGGTCTTGTTGCTTCCATGGCTGAAAATTAGGGTTGTCGACGGACACTCCATCACGGTGGATCTTGGCCGGAGGAACAACGGAGTTTTCCTCAATGAAACATTGAAGAATGTGGCCTTCAAGTAGGGCACGAATCTGAACATTCCACGTGAGGAAGTTGGTCGGCGTCAGTTTGGTGATGTTGGCCATGTTGACGGTGAGAAGAGTGCTGAGCAGATGTTGTGGATCGAAGGTCGGGGCCGCATCGGTGACACGGGCGGTAGAATGACTTGTTTGGCCGGCCATGAGTTAGGGTTTTGAAGGCGGTGAGCAAGAGATGCAAGATCTAGGGTTTGGTATTGTGGATCTAGGGTTAGATCTTAGATTAGATCTAGGGTAGAACAGTAGATCTAGGGTTAAGAATGCGGATCTAGGGTTTGTAGGGGAGGAGACCGGCGATGGAGCAGCAACGGAGTGCGGCGCGAGACAAGATACGAGCGGCGACCCGGGACGTGGTGAAATCGGGCCGGTAGGAGGAGTGGAGGACGACGGCTGGAAATTTAGGGTTTTGGTGCGTTTTCTGTTTTGGCAAGGGTCGTACGTGATGGTACGACGGCTGGGGAGGGAGGAGAGGGATGAACGGCCGGAGGATAGGGAGAGGGTAATCGGCGACCGCAAGAAAGAGTGGCGGCGGCGGCGGTTGGAGAGGGGAGGAGAGGCCGCCGGATTTTTAGGAGAGTTTGTTGCGTCGTTTGTGCTCTGATACCATGATAATTTGAAATCAGATTAATTGATTCAAATGATCCAAAACGGCTAAATATACAAAAGTTCAAAAGTTAGACCTAATTACAAAAAGACTTATATACCCCTATACATGTATCCTTTACAATTTGATCTTCTTAAAGAATTTCAGCACTATCCTAGCGTCATTAGTGGGCGTTGCTATGGCTTCTACCCACTTAGACACATAATCTACACCTACCAAAATATATTGGTTGCCACATGACGAGGGAAAAGGTCCAATGAAATCGACACCCCAAACATCAAACAATTCTACCTCAAGGATGTAGTTTTGTGGCATCTCGTTCCTCTTACCTATATTTCCCGTTCTTTGACATCTATCACAAGAGGAAACGTACCTATGGGCATCCTTGAAGAGGTTCGGCCAATAAAAACCTGCTTGTAGCACCTTTGAAGCGGTTGGACTTGCGAAAATTAACAAAATCAACATACCAAGGAGTGGGGTTACCTGAAGTGAGTGCGCATATGATGTCGTCTCTCAAGGAATCGTCAATAGGTCTCTCATCCTCTACAATGATGCGGGAGAGGTGATCTACAACGACGTTCTCGGACCCCTTCTTATCTCTTATTTTGAGATCAAACTCCTGTAAGAGAAGGATCCATCGGATGAGGCGTGGTTTCGTGTCCTTCTTCCCTAGAAGATATTTAAGCGCTGCATGGTCAGTATAAACGATTAGCTTTGACCCTACGAGATAGGATTTGAACTTGACAAAGGCGAAGACGACGGCAAGGAGCCCCTTCTCGGTTGTGGCATAGTTGATTTGAGCGTCATCTAGTGTCTTGCTAGCGTAGGAGATGAAATGAGAGACCTTGTCTCTTCGCTGCCCTAAGACAGCCCCAATGGCGTAGTCGCTAGCGTCACACATAATCTCAAATGGAAGACTCCAATCGGGTGGCTGAATGATAGGCATCGAAACCAATGTTGTCTTGATGGTGTTGAAGGCGTTGTGGCACTCTTGAGAGAAGTCGAATGCGGCATCTTTGGCCAGCAACTCCGTCAATGGTTTTGTAATCTTTGAGAAGTCTTTGATGAACCTTCGATAAAAACCTACATGCTCTAGGAAGCTACGAATTTCTTTAACTAAAACAGGTGGAGGAAGTTTTTCGATTACCTCAATTTTGGCTTCGTCGACTTCTATGCCCCTCGATGAGATCATATGTCCAAGTACAATACCCTCCTTCACCATAAAGTGACACTTTTCCCAATTAAGAACAAGATTCGCTTCCTCACATCACTGCAACACTCTAGAAAGGTTAACGAGGCAATCATCAAAAGTAGAGCCATAAACCGAAAAATCATCCATAAACACTTCCATGATATGTTCAATTAAATCGGAAAAGATTACCATCATGCAACGCTGGAAAGTAGCCGGAGCGTTGTAGAGGCCAAAAGGCATATGACGGTAAGTGAATGTCGCATAAGGACACGTGAAAGTCGTCTTCTCTTGGTCTTGAGGGTGAATGGGAATCTGAAATAAACCAGAATATCCGTCCAAATAACAAAAATAGGCATGATTCGCTCTTCGTTCTAACATTTGATCGATGAATGGGAGAGGGAAGTGATCTTTCCTCGTCGCCTTGTTGAGCTTGCGGTAGTCTATGCACATCCTCCACACCGTTACAATTCTCGTTGGAATCAGCTCGTTGTTATGTTGTTATCGTTGCGTACTACCGTCATTCCCCCATTCTTTGGCACGACATGCACGGGGTTCACCCATTCGCTGTCCGAGATAGGATATATGATACCTGCATCCAAAAGTTTTAGTATCTCCTTTTTCACTACCTCTTTTAAGTTGGGGTTCAGCCGCCTTTGCGCTTAGATAGGTGGTTTATGCCCATCCTCCATGAGTATTCGATGCATGCATAACGAAGGGCTTAGTCCCTTGATATCCTCGATGGTGTATCCGATCACTCTCCTATGCTTCCTTAAGCATTCAAGTAGCTTTTGCGTCTCATCTGCACTGAAGTCAGCATTAACAACAACAGGGTATGTATCATTAAGTCCGAGGTATTCATACCGAAGAGAAGAAGGAAGAGGCTTCAACTCGAGTTTGGGCGCCTTCTCCACTGCGAAGTCAGCTTGTGCTTCGTGTGGTTTCTCATCACATAGGGCGTCTCTTAGTGCTTCAATAGCACTCATNNGGTCGATTTGGAGTAGATTTGAAGCACCTTGAGACCTGGTCATAAACCAACAAAGGACAAATAGACGGAATTAGGTAGAAAGAAACGAAAAAAAGTAAACAAAAATAAAAACAAACAAGAAAGACTCCAGGCTCGAATCTAAGACGTGTCGACAATAGTCCCCGGAGGGAAAGTTTTCCTTGTTGTACGTCTATCATCGCACCTACAGTAGCAAAGAACGGTCTACCAAAAATAATCAGTATCCTAGCATCCTCTTCAATATCAAGTACAACAAAGTCAGCAGGTATACAAAGATTACCTACCTTGGTGGGAATGTTTTCAACAATCCCCACCAGATATCTTACCAAACGGTCAGCGAGTTGGAGAGACATCTAGGTAGGTTTGAGGTCGCCGAAGTTCATCCGCTTGAAGACCAAATGTGGCATGAGGCTCATGCTTGCTCCTAAATCACACAAAGCTTTATCGATATCAAGATTACCTATTGTGCACAGAATGGAGAAGCTTCCAGGGTCCTTCAACTTCGGAGGCAGATTGTTTTGAAGAATGGCGCTGCATTCCTCGGTGAGTGCTACCGTCTCACTCTCTTCGATACGCCGTTTGTTGGATAGAATTTCTTTGAGGAATTTGGCATACGTGGGCATTTGTTGGACAGCCTCGACGAACGGTATGTTGATGTGAAGAGGATCTCTACAAACCGTCCATACCTTACCTCGTTCTTGCTGCTCACCAACCGTTGAGGATACGGTATTGGAGGTTTATACACCGGTGGAGCAACATACAGTTTCTCCAATTCTGATTCAGCTCTTTCCTTATTCATAATACCCTTTCCTTTATCCATTGATTTTCCAGCAGCTTTCTCTTGCTCTTTCGGGGGTGGATTCTCGAGCACGTTACCGCTGCGTAAGGTGATGGCATTCACGTGCTCTCTCGGGTTAAGATCGGGTTTACCGGGAAGCTATCTAGGATTCCGAGAGGATGAGGCGGCATGTTGTGTATGATTGCTCAAGGATTCCATCTGAGTTTTGAGCTCGTTGATCGCTGTCCCCATATCCGCATTGAATTTGGTTTGAGTCGATGTTTGTTGCCTCTGCTCCTTTATAAATTCGTTCAACATTCCTTCAAGGTTTGACGAAGAGGCTTGAGGAGGTTGAGGAGCTTGCGGAACATGCTGAGCTTACTGGAATTGCTGATTGTTTTTCTGAAAAGTTTGCTGCCTTTGCTGAAACCCCGAATACTTTACCGGTTGAGTCGTTCGATACGAAAGATTCGGGTGATTCCTCCAATTCGGGTTGTAGGTATTCCTGAATTGAGTGTTTCCTTGCTGCCGGACATAATTCATCTTTTCGAAATCCTCATGTACCGTGCATTGATACGCTACATGCTCTGTATCTCCATAGTTCACACAGTACATGGCGTTTGCTGCGTTGCCTGTTCCTCTGCTCTGAATCGGCTCGTATAGGCGACGAGTGCTGTTAGGCATACCTCTCGGTGTTGACCACATGGTGTGGTTCATGACAAGGTTATCGATCAGCTCGTATGCCTCCTCGACGCTCAGATCCATAAATGATCCTCTGATAGCGTTATCCAACATCGTTCGGTGTTCATCTGAAATTCCGTTGTAAAAGGTTTAGATAATGTACAACTGCACAAGACCATGGTGTGGATACAACTGTAGAAGATCCTTAAATATGCCCCACGCTTCAAACAAAGTCTCTCCATCTCTGCATCTAAACGTTGTGATTTCCCCCTCATCTGAATCGTCTTACTCGGAGGAAAGAAGCGTGATAAGAACAATGTGTAGAGCTGATCCCAAGTAGTGATAGATCCAGCGGGGAGCGATTGAAGCCAAGTTTTCGCTCGTCCCCCAATTGAGAAGGGGAAGACGCAGCAAGATTGCATCCTCTGAGACTCCATGTATTTTGAATGTACCGGAAAGCTCAAGGAAGTCTCTGAGGTGCTGATGGGGATCCTCGTGATTTCCACCCATGAATTGCTTCTGATAAAGTATGTCAATCATTGTTGGCTTAATCTAAAATTGTTCCCTAGCAACAGCAGACATCCTTATGGCTGTTTCACGTTGTCCATGTTCGACACCACGTAACCTCTGAGTCGACGTGGTGGAGGAGCATGTGGTTATCGCGGTTGAGGCGCGAGTGGTTGTTGCTGCAAGTGCCCTAAATTACCGAGAGGTAATTGAAGCTGTTCGTGGCCGTTCTGATTATCCATATCTCGTTGATCTGACGGCTCTGTGTTACCTTCTTCCTTGTCTTTTCTCAGTTGTCTGCAAGTTCGCTCGATCTCTGGGTCGATTTGGAGTAGATTTGAAGCACCTTGAGACCTGGTCATAAACCAACAAAGGACAAATAGACGGAATTAGGTAGAAAGAAACGAAAAAAAGTAAACAAAAATAAAAACAAACAAGAAAGACTCCAGGCTCGAATCTAAGACGTGTCGACAATAGTCCCCGGAAACGGCGCCAAAAACTTGATGAGTTATCAAAGTTAAACAAATAACCTAAACTACCCGCAAGTGCACGGCACATGTGTAGTACTTCAGGTGTCGATCTCACAGGGACTACGCAACACAACCTAAACTCAAACTACTAATCAAATTTGCTAACCAACGAAATATGGTTTTAAGAATGAAATACTAAAAACAAATAAACAAACTAGTTCTTAACAAAGAGACAAACGTTCCAGGAATCCAGTTTCACCACAAGACTATCGAAACCAACAATCAACCTATTTATCATGCAATCTCAGTCAAGATATCTAAGGCATACGATCCTAATATGATATCTACCCTCTCTTAAGACATAGACACGTGATCTAGTCAAGTTATCCCCCACTTTCGTGGCTGACACCTTGAACTAAACCCATATGATCTGTGATTCATCCGTTTTACCCTCAACCGCTGCTACCCTACTTTCGTGGCCTAACCTCGGTTGTTCTAAACCTGATCTTCTAGGACTAGAATTCTCCTTTCGATCTTTCTCCTAATCTCTAACACATGCATCTACGTGGCCATCGCAAACACAAGTAAATTAAGCACTCAGATAAAGAATAGATAAACGAAAACGGGAAGATGCATTCAAAGATAAATCAAAAGTGGTTCCGGGATAGTCATGGGCTAATCCCTTCTCCTAAAATAAACAAACTACTCGCTCATGCGTCTATAAACAATCATAAACAAAATAGAAGGTCTAAGGAACATGAAAACCAAACGAAACCGAAGCCTTGGGTTGATCTCCAATGCTCCTTGCACGTCCCCTCGCAAGAATCTCCTCCTTCTCTCTCTACTCCCTCTCCTCGATCAAGAACTGAAAACTGAGTGAATCAGCTCGACCTCTCACTCCTCTCATCTTCTTTCCTTCCTCTTTTATTTCCTTTTCTCCATTCTTTCCCTTTCGGCCGTTCAGTTCTTCCTTTTGTTGCAACAACCACAGATTGTTGTCTTTTCATGAGTTTCCATTCTTGAATAAGTTAGGTGACGTTTCCATTACTTTCTCCAGCAAAATATCACTTATTCCTCTTCCCTAAAGTCGTTTTCTTAATTGTATAAGTCCCCAACAAACTCCTATTTGTTTTAAGACAAATTAACTTATTTGGAGTTGCCGGTGACAAACGCGACCCGCGCGGGCTGGGTGTGTAACCTGCTCCGGTGCGGCGCGCATGATCGCGATGGAAAACGAGGCAGCCCGCTTGGGCTTGAGAGTGCCCCGGTCGGGCTGAGGTGAGCCCCGGTCGGGCTGAGGTGAGGCCCGCTCGGGCTTGTGCCACGGGCGTGTGTAATGCTTGCCCGACTCGTGCTCAATTTGCTGGATAAAATCACCCTAATAAATGCCCGCTCGGGCTAGGGAGTTACCCGCGCGAGTTGATGCTATTCCTTGCCGATTCTCGTCCTGTTTGTTCCGTGATGAATCTTGATGTTGGTACTTTGTCTCGTGCACGTCCTTTAGCTCCAAAATGAACCGAATACACATTAAAACCTGTAAGAACATGAAAACACGAAAACGAGTAAAATGGATACAAAATCATACGTAAACATCACATCTATATCGTAAACATTTGTAAAATCGTGCAAGAAATACGTATAAAAACGAGATGATCACATATCTTCATCTAAACGCAAATGAACTCACAAACATGAAAATTTAACATTATGGCTCATGGTTGAGAGATTACGTTAGTACTCATGTACACGTCTATTAAAATTAATTGCGTTTATTATAAATTATTGATTTGTTTTTATTTTATACAGGGGAAATGTTCTGATGAAAGACTTCCAACGTGGTTAAAAGATTGGCTAATGGTCATGCACGAGATGGTATGTGTTGGCCAATTATGTTTACTCGCGGCTACACATTCAATACGTACGAACACGAAAAACATAGAAGTACATACAATTATGGTGTTTGTGTTAATAGTGAAATAGAGGGTGATAACTTCTACGAAATTTTGCACTAAATCCTACAAGTGGAATATCTTGGTCTCCTTGGGTTGAAGGTAATGCTTTTTACATGTCAGTGGTTCAACCCAACCGTAGGACTTGGAATACGAAAAAACCGGTGAGGAGAAATTGACATCAATCCGGCACGACAATATCTTGCATGTTAAAGCTTATTAGATGGTTGAGGAACGAGTGGGTCGTAAATCTTTTGGAATCCTGGTGTTATTTATGGGAAGTTTAGGCGAGTTTGCTAAGTTAGTTTCTTGTTCATTCTCTTTATCCAAGTGATTATACTTCATATTGACGATGCTTTATTTCTTTTTCACGAGGATGATTTGATCGCATGAATTGAGCTTGTTTTGCAGAAAATAAGAGTGCACACTAACACTCCGCTATCGATAGAAATAATTCCTCAAAGCATGATTTAAAATCGATATAAGTGCATCGACCTTGATACCTTTTCGATGGTTCGGGTCTAAGTGGTGGGTTGGCGATCATCTTTCTACGTCCTAAGAGCAAGGCACATAAAAATGCCATCTACTTCGCTGCACTCTTCAACAAGGTGCAAGAGTATACCGTCATCGGTAGCTTGGGACTAACTAGAAGTTGAATCCCTTCAAATCCAACGTCCTTGAAGCCTAGTGTGTTCACAAAATCAGAATAAAAAATGGAATGAAAGAATAAAAAAGCTCGAGAATAAAACAAGTATCCTCTTTGATTATGTTATTAGCATTTGTTTGAAGTCTCGTTTGGCAGAGAGAGTTGTGGTTTCTCACTTAGATCGTCTTTTATTTACTTTCTTATAGGTAGCCATGGTGAACCTAAGATGAAGACTGAAAGTTATTAGACCAAAATTTACTTTGGTTGATCGATTAGGTTTGCTTTAGCGGTACTTTTAGGGGAAAGGTGAATTTTCACATTTTATATCTCCCACGTGTTCCATGTTTACGTTTGCTTAGGGACAAGCAAAAATTCAAGTCTAGGGGATTTTGATCATCTCATTTTCGTACACGTTTCTCGTATGATTTTAGAGATGTTTATGACCATAGTTGTGAGGTTTACGTGTGATTTTGTATTCATTTTACTTGTTTCTGTGTTTTCGTGTTCTTGTAGGTTTTAATGCATATTCGATTCATTTCGGAGTTAAGGAGCATACACGGGACATAATTGGACAATTAAGGTCACAACGGATCAAACGGAACGAGAAGTGGACAAGTCATGGCCAAGAATGATCAAGTGCACGACCGAACATCCAATCTCACCCTATGCACGGTCGTGCTTGGTAACCAGCACGGTCGAGCAGCCTCTTTGGTGAAGCAGCATGGTCGGACTTGGTGTCCAACACGACCGAACAACAACCCTTACCATGTGCACGATCGGGCTCCCAATATAGCACGATCAGGCATCCTCTTTTGTGAAGGCAGCACGGTCGGGCTCCCAATTGTGCACGGTCGGGCATTTGCTACAAATTCATCCCCGTAGCTTGTGTATGGGTTGAGCGTTTTAAGTGCATGGTCGGGCACCAACAATCAAGCACAGCACGATCGGGCATCAAGCACAACACGGTCGGGCTTCATGGCAAAACAACTTGTCTACAATTATGAAAGAAGCATGCCTGACCGGGCATCACATGAAGTACGGTCGGGCATGACTATGTAAAACAACCAACCGACGAATTAGGTGGAAATCAGACGGCCAAGAGTTTCCAATTCAAATGACAAAGCCTAAAGGACAGAAAGGAAGAGAATCCATCCAAGAGAATTTATAGCCACCATCCATCCATAGAGTCCCCTTGACGGGAGGCACACAAGGAGTTGTAGATTGATTCGGGATCATAGCTCGTTTGATATCTCTATGCTCTTTAATCTACTGTTTTGTTTGTGATGTTTAGATTCATGACGAGTAGTAGATTTGTTCTAGGAGAAGGGATTAGCCCATGGCTATCCTGGAACCGTCTTTGATTCGTTTATGAATGCATTTCCCCGTTTTGTATTATCTATTCTTTGTCTGAGAACTTACTGTCTTGTATTTATGAATGACCATGTATATGCATGTGTTAGGGATTAGGAGAATGACTGAAAGGTGAATTCTAATCCTAGAAAATCAGGCTTAGAACAACCGAGACTAGGTCACGAAAGTAGGGTAGTAACGGTTGAGGATTGTATCGGGCGAATCATGAACCATAATGGAGTTTAGTTGGGGTGTCATCCACGAAAGTAGGGGATGACTCAATCTAGCCACGTTCCTATGCCTTGAGAGAGGGTAGGTTCTACATTAGGATTGTCCGCCTTAGATATCTTGATAGGGAATGCACGATTAGATAGATCGGAGATAGGTTTTAGAGGCTATACGGTGAAACCGGTTTTCTAGGGCGTTTGTCTCATTGTTTAGAACTCTTTTATCCATTGTATCATCTCATATTTTCATTTTATCACCTCATTCGTTCGCAGCAAGCTTTGCTATTACTTTGATTCTTAGATCGTATTACATTAGTCCTCGTGGGATAAAAATCTTAACCACTACACACGTGTCGTGCACTTGCGGGTAGTCTTAGGTTAACTTGTTAACTTGACACGCATCATGCACGTTTGATGTGGATGATGTTCTAAAACATACAAACAACAACATCATCCAAGGGTCCTTACAGAATCAACTCTATAATTCCTGGCAAGTTACGCCGAAAGTTATACGCCGCCGATGGTGGTGTACTTTCATCGTAAGTTTCTATATTATAAATTTTTTATGTAAAATGATTAATTATATATGTTCTAAACTAATTTATTATAATTTATTTTACAGCACACATACAAATGACAGAAGAATGATACGTCGCACATCTACACGGCTTGGATGTGCGACATGCAAGTCCGCATGCGCTTGATGATGAACAACGCCAAGCGCAACTACTATACCAAGAATCGCAAACCAACATGGGCAATGGACGAGGTCTTCAATCAACTCGTCCAACATTGGGAGTCTGAGGACTTCAAGACCAAGAGCGAGAAGGCCAAAAAATGTCGGTACGACGAGAAGGTTCCCGGAGATGGTCCGCATCGCCATACTTCGGGATCAAATCATTCCCGAAGAGAAAGCAAGAATTGGTAAATTTATTATAGTTATTATTTAATTTTTTTGTTTTTTTACAACATTTATATAATTATATTTATGATATATAACAGATGCAACGAAAAGGAAGAGAACCGACTCTTCTTGAGCTGGTAGTGGAAATCCACGCCAAGAAGAATATGGTCGTCGGGGAAAAAAGCGACGAACCTGAATTCGTCGACCCTCGAGCAAAAAGAACCGTGAAAGATGTGATGGATAAGATCACATAACAATCACAAGCTTGCGGTTCAACTCCCGACGAGCTCAGTCCTTTACAAAAGGATAAAATTTATTTGGAGGTAAACATTTATTATTAATATTTCAATTAGTAATAAAATATTTTCTAACAATTCTAACTCTAATTGTGTTTATTTTGTAGTCGATTAGACTGTATAAAGGGCGTCTATACGGTCTCAGTGCACTGCAAAAGGATATCGTCGAGGACGCCACGACAGTACCTCTCGTGGTCCAAGAGAGCTACACGCAACAACGGCGTATCAAGGATCTCGAAGCACAATTTCGAGAAACTCAAGCAAAACTTCAAGAAACTCGAGCACAAATGCAGCACATGGAGAGCGTCATAGAATTGCTATCTGGCCGGGTTAGGGAATCAATGTCGCATCAAGAACCGGTTATCGATTCGGATGCAACTCCTTCACGAGGTACTGGTGACCACGGGGATGACATCGGCCCCACAGATTTAGATGAAATGTAATAGAATTAGGTTTAAATTTTTTGTAAGAACTTTTAATATTTTAATTAAGATTATTTGAAATTTGTTTTTATTTTTTAAAATTTATTTATTTATTTATTTATTTTTATAAATTTCCAACGGATACCCGTTGCAAATTTTAACGGGCAGTTGTTGGAGTAGAAATTTCCCGCCAAATGGTAATGGATGCCCATTGCCATTTCCCGCCAATTTGTAACGGATGACCGTTCATTTCCCACCACTTTGCAACAGATGCCCGTTGTAAAATTTCAATTCCCGATCATTTTTTGTTCCAACAGAGGGGCAACGGATATCTATTAAAAATTTTTAACGGGCATCCGTTGTAGATTTGTAACGGGCATCCGTCACAGACATTGTAACGGGCATCCGTTACAATCTGCCAACGGAGTAATCCGTTGCCCGTCCGTTACAAATTTGCAACAGATTATATTCATTGTAACTCTGTTGGGAATCACAATGGATCTCGATTTGCGATTCCCAACGGGCGCAGATCCATTGTCGTCCGTTGGGAATCGGTCATTGCAACGGATTTTTGGCGATTTCCAACACATATGTCCATTGAAAATCGCATGTTGTTTCTTATGGCGAATAAACCCAGTGATTTCATCATCTTCTTTGTTTCATAATATGACTCAAATGCATTATTATCTTCATGCAAATAATATCTTATTAATTGTGATATAAAATCCATGCAATTCTCAGAAAGATTATTTCCAGTCTTCAAATTCATCAAACTTCAGATAGAGACAACCGTGAAAGACCACTTCTACAACCATCATAAAGTGGATGCCTAGCACTTTCTAACATTTCAAAAAACTTTTCGCTTCTTCATTCGGATCTTCTTCAATAATTTCATCTTCGTTTCTTTCAACGAATACATTTTGCACCATTTCTATATAAGAGTTCATTTGTACATCTTGAGAACCCCTACTATAATTTTCCACAACATTACTAGGTCGTGATGTAAAATTCTCTCCATGAGATAACCAAATGAAATAATTTGGAGTAAACCCTCTTAAATAAAGATGATTCCAAATGGTTCTTCCATTAACGAATTTTTCATTTTTGCATTTGACGCATGGGCATACCAACTTACCGGTTTCTCTATAAACTTGTTGATTTTTCGCCATAGTCATAAACTGTGTAACACCTTCTATAAACTCCTTCGATACACCTTGAGTTTCCGGATCATTTCTTCTATACATCCACTATCTAGAAACGAAAAGATTCGATCTCGATGATGATATCATTATAATCAGAAATGATAACAAGATATTTAGAGTAATATATGGGAATTGTGTGTGAGAAACAAATGTAAGGAGGAGAAGTTATATAGTAATTTCTAGACTGATTAAGGATAGATTACGGACTAAGATAATTTCCCGACGAACCGTCCCGAATACATCCCAAAATCCCTTATAATTTTGCAGACGAAAGCTGTTGTCGTCCGCAATATGCAAACGAATGTTTGCGGACTGACGTTGTTTTCGTCCGCAAATTGCGGATGTCCTTAGACGCGATCTCCAATCCGCAACGTATCCTAAATCTTTCCGCAATCACGGACGACACAGGGATTATTTTTCGGTCTGCAAATTTGCAAAATGATTTATTTTTTCGTCCTTAATCTGTCCCTAATTCGTCCCGAGGGATGCCACTTTCAATCCGGAAATAAAAATTTTCTTGTAGTGAAATTTGTTAAACTATGGGTTTCCATGATTTATATGGTTCTGGATTTGAATGAAATGCATTGTTTCAAATTTCCAACGTAATTTTGATCTATGGATAACATCGTTCGATTGACAATTCACGAAATCAAAGTCAAAGTTATTAATGAATGTTGTTGTGAGCTCATGACTTTATAATTTAAAATATAGAATGTTTTTTTTTTGTTTTGTATATATCTTTTAATATAAAGTTTGGTTTTGTGGTTTAATATATATTTTGATTAGTAATGGACAAAAACGAATTGAATGAAAGATATGATACATGATGATATTATATTGGTGTGGAGTGAGAGTGAAGTTTCTTTCACCAAACCTTGAATCTTGGGCCTTGTGGACGACAAATACTTCCCACTTAGCTTTTAGAGAATATTAAAATAAATGGTCTTTGAAATGTCAGTTACACCTTCCATCTTTGCTTTTGCATTAAGTTTGACCTTCTAAACTATACATTCTTTCTAGTGTTTTTTCTTTTTTCATGTCAATTATTGATTTTAATTACACGGATTTTTTTTAATATCTAACTCATTCAATCAACTAATTTATCTCTTATAACAAAAGGGCATCAAGGTTAAACACTATTTTTTTTATATATAACAAAGTCTTGATATATGCTGAGTACGATTATGAAAATTTAATTGAGATGTTATTTATCACAACTTGTGACATGCAAATGTGTCAGTTTTAAGATTCTTCGAATACCGTCGATAGTTTTTTTATGTTAAAGAAGACGTTTTACTTTGAAAAGCGATTATCATGACAATAAACTAAAAAAAATGAAATTTTGGTACGTAAATATTTGTATATCATAATGTAACATGAATCATAAGGAGAAATACTATGATCAATTAATAGCCTTCCAAAGCGATTGAGTTCGGTGTTAGGCACGAACCAAAGGGTTTGCTAACAAAGAATAAAAGGCCATTCCCCTTTGCTTTGATCTCACACACTCACAATCTCAATCTCAATCTCTCTCTCTCTCTCTCTCTATTTCTCTCTCTCATCAATATACACTTTCAAAGTAACCTTTTGATTTTGAATCCTTGAGAGATTGAGAGACCGAAAGATTAGAGAGATGGGAGAGATGAAGAGCTTCCAATTGGGTGTCATTGGGGCATTGTTCCTCTCAGTTGCATCATCAGTCTCCATTGTTATTTGCAATAAAGCTTTGATGAGCAATCTTGGTTTCCCTTTTGGTAAGACCCTCTTTGTTCTTTCTTGGGTTAAAGATCACTAATCACTCTAATCAATTCCATTGCCACAATTTGTCTCCATAGCAATCAATTACTCCAACGTGATTTTAGATTCTTGGCATAGTAACATCTACTTCTTGATGAACAAATCATATAAATATCAATTTGTCATATGTTTTATCATTATACTAAATCGATAATATAAATGTGAAATAAAAAATTCAGATTTTGTTTTGGTATGCAGCAACAACACTCACAAGTTGGCATTTGATGGTAACATATTGCACACTTCATGTGGCACATCGACTCAATTTCTTTGAGAACAAAACTATAGACATGAAGACTGTCATCCTCTTTGGTATCCTCAATGGTATCTCCATTGGTCTCCTCAACCTTAGCCTTGGCTTCAACTCCATTGGCTTCTACCAAGTAATGACTCTCTTACAAAAGCACACTCAAATTTTATTTTATTTTATTTTTGTTGCTTAATGTTATATATATGTATTAGACAAAAACAAAATCCAATAAGCAATCATTTTTTGGTAGAATTAATGAAAACCCTTTTTTTTTTGGGTAATTCTGTGATAAATTATGGCAGATGACCAAACTTGCCATCATACCCTTCACTGTTCTATTGGAAACCCTCTTCCTTAAGAAGCAATTCAGGTGATCATCCAACTTTACCTTCAAACTATTATTATTATCATTATTATCTTAACGTAAATATTCTTTAAATACATACTTATAAATGAAATTGCAGCCAAAAAATAAAATTATCACTATTTTTGCTGCTGCTTGGGGTTGGTGTAGCATCAGTCACAGATCTGCAGCTCAATCTCGTTGGATCAGTTCTCTCTCTCCTCGCCATTGTCACCACTTGTGTTGGCCAAATTGTATGCTTCCTTCGAAAGTTCGTTTTAATATATATTATTATAAAGATTAAGATTTTTGTTTGGTGAATGAAGCTCACGAACACAATCCAGAAGAGACTGAACGTATCGTCAACTCAATTGTTGTACCAATCAGCACCATTTCAAGCAGCCGTATTGTTCGTGTCGGGTCCTGTCGTCGACAAATTCCTCACTCGCTTTAACGTCTTCTCCTTCCATTACTCCCCAATTGTCCTAGTACGTATACTACTTGCAATGCATGCATATTATATATATATATATATATATTGATATTGAACAACACAACATAACAGAACATACACCTATGCTTGTGCTCTCTTGTACTAGCGACTCATATATGGTGTGCGTTTGGCGTTTGGTGATGGCAGGCGTTTATAATATTGTCGTGTGTGATAGCGGTGGCGGTGAATTTCAGCACGTTTTTGGTGATAGGGAAGACATCACCAGTGACATATCAAGTGTTAGGACATCTAAAGACATGTTTGGTGCTTGCCTTTGGATACACACTTCTTCATGACCCTTTCACTCATCGTAACATCATCGGCATTCTCATCGCTATTTTCGGAATGATCCTCTACTCTTACTTCTGCTCTCTTGAATCCAAATCTAAACAAGTGTCCGATGATAAGGTATGTATATATATATCATGCCATTTGAATATTCATTTTTTTATATTTATTAAAAACTATCATGTCTAAATTGTATGATCTATTGGCTTAAAACTATGCTAGTCCTTATATCACTTACCCTTAGTATGAATTTAAGTTAATTTGCTTAATCTTTGGACTAAAGTTTTCAACAACTCGAGTTTGTTTTAAAAATTTTCATTTGGAGAATTCATGGGAGTTTTTTTCTTTTTTTAGGTTTTTTCATTTTCTAAACATTTATGATTAAAGAAAGGATGAGGGGAAAATGGAATGATAAATGATGAAAAATGGTGGGTTGTATGTTTTCAGGTGAAAGATAAGGATACGACTTCACTTTTGGGTCAAGACAAAGATAATCATGAAGCCAAGAAATTAGATAAACATTCTCTTGTTTGATCACCATTCACATATCTTAATATTTTCTTTTCTTTTTTTCCTTTGTGGTTCATTTCTTTTGAAGTGTTTGATTAAAAAAAACACGATTTTTATTTGTACTATTCTCTCTCTGATGCCTTTGTAACTGAAAAATCCAAATTTTTTTTATAATTTTATATTTCATATTATCGTATATTATATCAAACAAAACCCCAAATAAAAAGTAACTTAGGTTCTACGTTAAAATACTAGTCTTCCAAACCAAATTTCACCCAACAATCTATATAAAAACGAACATAATTCTTGGCTCTTTGTGTTAGCCACTTCATCAGATTTATTATTAATTTTGTTTTTTATTATATATTAATTGAATTTTAAAAAATTAATTTTTTAAAATATCCACTACTCTACAAATTAGTTAAAAATTAATGTATTTAATTTATTTCCAATATATACATCACCTAAACGTTAGGTGGAGATCTAAACGCCAGAATTAAATATCGACTTACTTCTCAATTTACCTCTTACCTCTTCTATTGTGTCTCCTTCAACTTGTTTCATCCACAATCCTCTCGATTCGGTGCCGTCAAACTGAATCCATAACTCATTCTCTATTGTCGATTCCATGGCTCATTCACCACAGCTGATTTCATGGTTCAGGGGGATAAGAAAATGAGAGTGAAGAAAAAGCTGGATGGGCAGGGAAGGGTGTGGAGAGAGCTCGAGTTGATATCTATATTTAGAGGTAGAACGTAGTGTGAGAGAAAGGCTTATGATTCCCTTGAACATTCCATTTGTTTCGTCTGAAGAAATGTTACAGAGTACTTAACTCACAATTTGCACAACAACTGTTTGTATAAATGTGTTGGTGATAGTACCCACATCGGTTTACGAGAATCTTGCATCGGAAGGGGATAGAGGAGGATGAGGATGAGAATCATTTGTTAAAGTTTTCGTACTCTGGTCCCATTTTGTGAAGCCACGTGATTAACCTTCTTTTTAAAAATAAAAAAATTTAATTGTGAAAAGAGATTAAACCACTATAATTTCATTATATCCTTTCGCCTTCTCCATTTTTCACCTGAAAATCATTTTTGAGACATACAACCGACATGGCGACAAATTTACATTCTCCACCACATCAGAGACTCTTCCATTCTTCTGTTAACATCTTTCCATGATCATACACTACTCTCCCACGATCCTTAGTCGCTCTAATCCTTGGGACCTATGGCTCTACGGACAAGGTGGTGTACGAAAGACCAGAGAATCGCTGATACCATGATAGTAAGCTTCCTCTTTGGGTGACATTATCCACAGGTATCTAGATTCTCCGATTTTTATGACCTCTTGACCTCTCAGTCGTCTCCATCTCTCTCCCCTCACCGAAATTCTATACCTTGTCTTGCGATCGTCGTTCTTCTGCTTCGGTGACCGAACAACACTGTTATTTGGTGAGATTCAGATGTACCTACGATGACAGTGACATAGATCAACCTCATTTGCTAAATTCAGGTCTATGACGAGATTAGGAAGTAATTCTCAATCACTTTTTACCAACTTTATTTCGTATTAAGCAAAATTATGAGTTCCAGGTTGCTTAATAAACCTCTAATTTGTTTATGTTATTAAATATTTATGTGTTATAGGTTGCAACCTCTAATTTGTTTATGTTATTAAATATTTATGTGTTATAGGTTGCTTTATACAACTGTAATTCCGTACACCAAATTTATTTCGTATTAAACTAAATTATGAGTTATAGGTTGCTTAATAAAACTAATCCAGGACGAATTAAATAAATTTTTTTTACAAATAATTTTTGGACGAACAAAAATATTCATCTAGATTTTTTTTTACAAAAATAAATGAAAAAGAATCCATCTAAAATTAAGGACGAGATTTGGAAAAAATTTAATCATTTTGGAATTAGGGACATATTTTTTTAGTTCGTCTAGAATTAGGAACAAATTGTTTTTAATCCGTCCGGAATTAGAGATTGATTTTTTTAATTCATCCGAAATTTTGAAATTTTAGATTATGAATTCATTCGAAAAGAAATAAGAATTATAGAGAAGAGAAGGGAGAAAGAGAAGAGAAACAGGAGGCGACGACGGATAAGGAGGAGGCGATGACGGCGCTGGCAGAAGAGGAGGTGACAAGTTGGAGGAGGAGGAGATGACGACAGTGATGAATGAGGAGGAGATGATTGTGGCGGCGACAATGGTAGAGGAGGATTTTTTTAAAAAAATTTAATTTTTTAGGAAAAAAATTTCGGACGGACAAAAAGATATGTCTGGAATTTTATTTTTCAGTTTTCGGAAAACGTTTCCCGATAAAATTATACGTTCAGATTTTTTTTAATTTTTTTTAAATTTTTCGGATGGAAAAGTCCATTCAAAATTTTTTCCAAAAAAATACGGACGTTTTAAGGACGACTAAATCCGTCCGGAATTTCGGACAAATTTCAAACGGATATTAATTAGCGACGTTCATTTACGGATTGACAAAATCCATCAAGAAAATGTTTGGAAATCGTTTTCCAAACTAATTAGAGACAAATTTTGTTTTCCAGAAATCCAATATTTCTTGTAGTGAATTGCCATATCATGTATTGGACCCGACTGTAGAATTTGCAGATGATTTACATATTTGACATCTGATTTCAAAAGATAAGGTTGGTTCCCTAATAAGGAAGACATGTTTTAGGTTGATGTGAAACCATTATGTTATGAATGTGGATAACATTAAGTGTTATAATTCATGGACTACTCATTAGCTCTGTTTTTTGTGGTTTGTTGGGTGCAAACACAATGAGTATTTAATGAGATTCATACACTTTGTTATTTGGTGAGATTCAGGTGTATCTACGATGACATCAACATGAATCGACCTCAATCTGCCAAATTCTCAGGTCTACGATGAGACTGGGAGGTAATTCCCCATGATTTTTGCTAATGACTCTTATTCATAAACATCGTAACTTCTTCTTTTCATTCTCAAAGTTTTCACTTGTGACAATCCTGTGTGTGTAATCAATGGGTTGTATTATTCAGGTCCAGATTGTGGTCTTGTTCATTGGTGGAAGTATGATGGAAAAGTTGCTGGTAAAAAGTTTACTTCCATAGTTTTTTGGATTTCATTCTTTCGTAATCCGAAAATAGATCTTCTCCACGTTTAGAAGGATTGTTTCTAGACATGGGTTTAGTTGTGGTGTTATAGAGGATGGGGATTTCATTTGCTAGGGACCAACATCAAATCTTTTAGAGGAACTGAAGATATTAGTAAGAAGATTTTGCTTTCAGATTTGAAACTGCCAATCACTGAGGAATTCGACGTAACTGAAGGTGGTGCCGGTGATTCTGAAAATCGACTTCCAGAATCAAGGGAGGTGGTTTGGGGGCCTTTAAGAGGTTTTGGCCATTATGTCTAATTTGTCGTTGGCTATCATCGAAATGTTTAGAATTGTTGTGCTCATGGCTCTCGATAAGCTTTTCCAACGTATTAGATTGTTTGTCTTAAACTATCATCTGTATACACACATGGATTTATACCAAAGTATAGCTAATGGGGCATGTTCCACTTTCCTTTGATCTTAAAAGTTTGAGTTTCGTTTATTCGAAACGGAGAACATGGCTCAGAAAGAAGCTAAAGATGAGCCACTGTTCGAGTAGGATCCATCGAACCCCATCTTTAAAACCATTCTCGAACCATCAAGAAGCTTCCTTATAACAAACCAAGCTTCAAACTTGTGCAGTCAAATCAACGAGTACATATATATTATAATATCGTGTAACTACTATTCTTATCCACATTCTTACACTGATACTGAATTGGTTGATTTTACAATGTGGCTGGTCAGAACTTTAGCAGACTCTTTCTAACAAAGGCATTGCATGACAAGTGATACAAGAGTAGAAAAATGAGTTAAAAATGAACATTTACCATTTATCATTAATTATTATTTGATGTGGTTGTAGTTGAGATATCGAGGAATATAAAGATAGTTGATGGGTTTGATACGACTTTGAGAGACAGACATGTTTGAGCTAGCTGAGAAAAAAATTGAACTTTTCAGGAAAAAAAATTCAATGGGTTTGATACGGCTTTGAGAGACACATGTGAATGTTGTTGTGATACGACTTTGGAGTTACATTACCCTTTGTTATGGTTTTGTCAAGTATGAGAAAATGATTGATGTTGAGATTGCTTGTGAAACTAATATGGCATGCTTTTTCTTACTAAATGATTATCACTAAGATGTAATGCATCTTACAAATCAATATTTACAGCTTTTGTTTCCATGGTCATGTGTCTGATTGTAATTTGGTTCATTCCATGATTTGGCTTTCTCATCTGCAACATGTCTTACCCATTTTTTTTTTTCAAAAAGACATGTGTACATTGAGGAACATAGACCAAACCCAAGTGGTGTTCGTGGAAAAAGTATGTTATTTACCTAAATCTTATTCAAAATAGCTAAATTGGGTTTTAATTGAGCTTTTGTCGGTTATTAGGTATGGAGGGCTAGTTAAAAATATTGAATTTGAAAGTTAGTAATTAATGTATGAAGTGAAATACTTGTTTATCAACTGTAGAATTATACATCGGTGTTGGGTTCTTAGTTTTTAAATCTGAAATCATGTAATATAATATGCAGGAACCAAATGTGCAACACTCCTTACTCAAACTATATTCATTGAAGATGATAATTAGTTGATGTTGGAATAAATGTGATGGATTGAAGGGTGATGCATCTTGATTCGAAATGTATTATTATTGCTAGATGATACTCACGCGTTGCGCAATTTTGTGACAATTATATTGTATGTTTCTTAAACGTTATACATAATTCATCAATTCAATTGTTATGACATTTGATATATGTATCGGTCAATACAAATACACGAATTCTAATTTACACTGTAAAAGTTTAAACAATAGATTTATAAAATGTAATGTAAACTAACAATGACATCTGTTAATAATATTATTGAAATTGTAAAAAGTAATCTGTTGGAGATAATGATAGCATAATTTGGACTGGAGTTATTTTATTTTTTTCTTATACGTATCTGTATAATTTTTTAGGACTAAATTGAATTTATAACATGATTTAAAAATAATTATTGAGGTATGAACCTAATTTGAGAATCTTAAAACTAACTTATGTTTGAATTTCTTGATTGTCTTTAGATCTTGATTGATTGGTATAAATATTTATGGAGCTTGACGGTCGAAGTGTTAACAAACATGATTGATCCATTTACAAAAGATAATTACTGAACGAAATGAAACAAAAAACATATATTAAATATAAGTGTTAATTTTTTTTAATATCGTTTATCCCAATTTAGATGATACACGTGCGTTGCGCTGTTTTATGATAATTAAAATGTGTTTTCTTAAATTGTTTGTCCTCCATGTTTAGTTGTCCATTGCAAGACAAAAGAACCAACAGAACAAATCAGATTCTAGGTCTTTGAAAACTTTTAGGTTGTTCAGATTGGTGTATATAATTTTTTTATAGGTAAAAATTTAAAATGCAAAGATAAAAAACGAATATATGTTTACTTTAATACAGTTTTATATGTGTTTATATGTTGTGTAAAATATGTTGTAACCTATATTTATAGTTTGTGTAATTTATTGATTTTTTCGTTAAATATTAATATTTTAAATCGTTATCTTATTTTGATTCTTGATATGATTCTATATCCACATATATATTTATATAAATATAATATGATTTTATTCAAGTTTTGTTTTTACTTTTGTTTATTATAACAAATAAATTACCTCAAGGAAAGACCTTGCAACATAATTATTTTTAATATTTTTATTTTTTCAAATATTATTAAATTTTGTAATATTTTTAGAATTTTAATTTGATTAATTTAGAAAGAAAATATAACTTATGTTTCAAAAATTTGTAAACAATTTTTTATAATTACAATAATAAAAATAATAGCAATAACAATAAAATATATGGTTATTTTCAATGTTATTACTAAGATTATATCTAAATTAGATTTAAATAGAGCTTTGCTCTCTTTTGGTGATGTGGTTTCACGATAGGTGAAAAACCTCCTCATTATATATATGATTTAATAAATTATAAATCAACTCTAATCATATTATAAATATTAGTTTTTTAGTGTTTATTTGATTTTGATTTAATATAGCTCTATATCCGCAGACAGATTGATATAAATAAAAACAATTTTATTCAAATTTTGTTTTTATTTTTTATTATATAAAAAATTAATTCAAGCATTACAACTTAATTATTTTTAATATTTCCAATTGTTTTCAAATTTTATTTAATATTTAAAAAAATTTAAAATTTTAATTTGATTAATTCGGAAAGAAATTCGATTTTATTTTTAAAAAAACTTTAAACAAATTTTTGTATTAAAATAATAACAATAATAATAAAATAGATTGTCACCTTCTATTTTAATAATATTTAAATTATTTTTGTATTAAAATAATAAAATAATAACAATAATAATAAAATATATTGTCACCTTTTATTTTAATAATATTAAGATTATATTAAAATTAGATATAGATAGAGGGTTTTCTCTTGGTGATGTGGTTTCATGGGAGAAGAGAAAAAAAACTTTCTTATTATATATATGATTTTTTTAAAATTTTATTTAATTTTGTAAAATTTTTAGAAATTTTAATATGATTAATTCATAAATAAATTATAACTTATATTTCAAAAATTTGTAAACAATTTTTTATAGTTACAAGAATAAAAATAATAACAATAACAATAAAATGTATGACCATTTTCTATTTTATAACTATTAAGATTAAATCTAAATTATATTTAAATAGAGATTTTTCTCTCCTTTGGTGATGTAGTTTCAGCATAGAAGAAAAAAATCTCCTTATTATATATATTATTTCATAAATTCTAAATCAACTCTAATCATATTATAAATATTAGTTTTTTGAATATTTATTTTATTTTTATTTTTTATATTGTTCTATATTCACATACAAATTGATATAAATAAAAACGATTTTATTCAAGTTTCGTTTTTATTTTTTATTATAAAAAATAAATTAACTCAAACAAAGACCTTACAATTTAATTATTTCCAATTGTTTTCAAATTTTATTATATTTGAACATGATAATATTCAAAAATAAATTATAACTTATTTTAAAAAATTGTAAACAAATTTTTATTAAAATAAAATAAAAATAACAATAAAATATATTACCACCTTCTAATTTATTACTATTAAAATTTTATTTAAATTAGATATAATTAAAGGTTTTTTTCTCTCTTGGTGATGTGGCTTCATTATTATTATTACAGTTTATTTCATATAGTAATCAAGTGAACTGTTGAATGTTTATTTATTTATTTTTTAATGCATAGGAGGTTGATGAAGAGTTTTAACACATAATTTCCATTTTCTTTAGATTGTAAACGTTGCCCTCCAACTATTTACCAATTCAAAGGGTAACCTTTTATTTTCTTAATAACTCAAAAAAGAAATAAGCGACATATCAGATAAGACAAATGAAAAAAAATTGATAACTAAGGGATGGATGATATGTAAAATGATATTAGTTATATTAGGTTATAACCCGTATATTGAGCGGGTAAATTTTTATTTTGTAACGATAAATTTGAAAAATATATATAAATTCAAAATAAATTATAATATTATATTCGTTTATTTATATATTTTAATTTTTATGGATTATTTTTTGTAGAAATTTAATATATGAGAAAATATCATTTATTTTAATTATTGGAAAAATGAAAAATTAATTAAGAGATAGATTGAATATAAATTGCATCGAAGACACTAATTAGAGAGGTTAAATGATATAATAAACATTTTCTTCATTCTATTTTTTCAATATTATATCTAATTTTAGATACTTATAATTATAGTTTTTAAAAATTTAAATTTATTAAAATATGTGAAATTTAAAATCTGTTTTTCAAGAATTTTAAATAATATATATAACAAAAATAAACATTTATTAATAATTATTTTTTCAAAATTTAATATTTTTATTTCAGCATTGTGTGGATAAATTTTTATTTTGTAATGATAGAGTTGAAAAATATATGTAAATTAAAATAAATTATTATATTAACTTTGTTTATTTATATATTTTAATTTTTCATGGATCATTTTCTTTGTAGAATGTTAATATATAAGAAATTTTTTATTTATTTTAATTGTAGAGAAAATAGATAATAATTAAGAGATAGATTGAATATAAATTGTATAAAAAATATACATTAATTAGAAAAGTTAAATGATATGATGAGTATTATTTTTTTTTCAATCCAAAATTTATTTTCAATAATATATCTAATTTTAAATACTTGTAATTGTACTTTTTTAAAATTTAAATTTATTAAAATAAGTTAAAATCAAAATTTATTTTTCAAAATAACTAAATAATATATATAACTAACATCAATATTTTTTAATAATTTATTTGTCAAATTTTAATAGTTTACTGAATTTTATTTCAAATAAACATATATACATTTTTATTTTTAATTATTTTTTAGTGTATTAATTTTTCTATTTATTTACATATATAATTACTAAAACATTATCTAAATTAAATCTAAATATTTTATGTTTCTTAATGTATTAATATTACTAATGTATAATTCTTTTAAAGTAATTTATGAATTGTATTTAATGTACGAATAAAAAAATGTAACTTGATGAAGTGGAAGCTTGAGAAGAAATAATGAATGAAAAGCTAAGGCTTATCCAACTTTTTATATATGGATTTTATTTTAAATAAACATATAAAATTTTTTTGTTTTTAGTTATTTATTAATTTTCTGTTCATTTACATATATAATTACTAAAATATTCTCTTAATTTAATCTAAATATTTTATGTTTCTTTAAAATATTAATATTACTAATATATAATTCTTTTAAAGAAATTTATGAATTATAATTAATGTAGGAATAAAAAAATTAAAACAAAAAAGACTTAATTTGATGACGTAAAAGCTTAATAAGAGAGAATGAATGAGAAACCTCTATTTATCCAACTTTTAATATATAGACTAGGCAATATCTCGCGCGATGCGCGGATGCTTATATTAATTTTTGCAATACAATAATTATATTTAGATTAAAATTTTGTCTTTAGAAAAAATATAATTATTTATTAAATTGTATATAATAAAAAAATAGAATACAAAAAATATTATATATGATCTATGATTAATTTCCAATCATCATGGTACTAAGTTGATTTCCAATTTTTTGAATCGAGCTTGTGATCTTCAGATTTGGCAAAACATCATATATGAATAAATATTATAACTTCTCCAAAATAGACCCAAGCGGAATATGATGGCTCGAGAAACAATAGTAGGATATGTAACTCTTTTTGAGAACGTTCTCACGTTTTCTTCATAAGGTGCCTCTCCTATGAATGTAAAAGATATTTCTCCATTGAAAGATGAATGGCAATGGCATGCCTTTGAAGCTTTTTTTAATACATGAAAAATAAAACTGGTAAAAGTTACAAGTTTTTAATAAAGGTTGAGGAACAGTGGAATCATACCTCGGCAAGCAATATAACATTTGGGTATGTCAATGATGATTCATTTGTATATGAGATCTGGGAGGAAGGGAGATATCTTCAGATGATTAATGCTAGAAAGAAGAGAGAAGAGGAAAAGGTAAGTGTTATACAAAAGCTCATCCTCCCATTAAAGCAACTTGTTTTTTAGGGCATCCATTGCACTGATAAGTGCTTCAATTTCCGAATTTTTTGTTGGCAATGTTTCACTCATGCTAGACCCTGCCCTAGTCACTTCACTTTTCGATGCAGACACATCCTTTGGCAACTGCCTGATGTGAGCTTCGTACGACTTGGTAAGCTCTTGTTGTATTAGAAAAGAAATTAACAAATAAAACTATCCCGATAAACATTCCAAGCATCACATTTAATGTTCACTATCTGGTTCACCAGAAACCCAACTTGATGAAGTTTACCTCTGCAGTGAGAAGCTCTTCCAACTGTGCATTTTCTGCTTTATATTCTTGAAGACGTGATGAAAGTCCAGCACAAACCTTCATCCACAAAAGAAATATTAGCAAACACTCACGGAACTAATCAAGTCCACCCAACTCGACATGGATGATCCTATCAAATAGATGACAAGGCCTCCCACCCATTTAAAACTGACAACCCATAATCTTGTCTTTACAAGAAAATGGCAGAACATAGTTGAGCTTACCCTTGCTAACTTGGCCTCTTTTGATTGTCCAATAGAGACTACATCAATAACCCTTGAGCCTGGAAATTAGTGAGAAGATTCATGAACAAACTTAAGCCAGAGAGATGTGGCCATTCCAGTAAAAGAGATACAACATGCTATTTCATTCACTTTTGCAGTGTAACTAACATCTTCCACTTGATCCTGAATTTTAACGGGGGAAGTGTTGGCTTCCTGTTCCTATTCTTTCTCCACATTTTTTATGGTATCTTGAGCTTCATTGTCTTTGATTTGAACGACCTTCTCATCATCTAAAGGAGAAGTAGGCAATGCACCTAAACGCTCATCTCCAGCAGCCTCAACTTCTTGATCTAGTGGTGTTGGCAATTCCTATCCACGATAGTTGGTGGAGCTACTGTGGCGGCAGCAGCATCTACCACTGATTATGCCAGAGGGGCAATGCTCTGAGCATCAGCATCGATTTGTTTATATTGTCTTGTTGTCTTGGAAACATAATTGGACGAAGAGGGTTCTTCAGTGGAAACAAAAACTTTAGATTGAATCACATCTGACCCTAATACATTTGAGCCCGATGTACCACTAGCAGATCGCTTGTTTTAGAAGTTTTATCCGTCAAAAGAATCTGCTGATTTTTCAATTATATTCCACAACTAAATAAGTTCATCAGAGAATTCACTCATTAAACATAGGAACAAAATGTCCCAGGCTACAGGTTCATGGGTGATACCTTTGTCTTTGACCTTGATATCTTTCCTTGGGATCCTTTCCCACTCGAAGCTTAAGAAATAAAAAAACACCAGAGGCGGACATAATAAGTCACAACCGCAAGCTAAAATGATTTATGCAAATCAAAAGTTTTTTAAGGCCAACTCAGGCAAAGGACATTGTTTCTTAATAGATTGAACACATGCTTCACTTGTATCGGTTCAATATAATCATATGCGTTCTCACAGATAAATTACAATGACGACAGGAATGGATTTCAGGTAAAAGAACACTTTTATGAGCAACTCAATGTCTCAATTTCAGGAAATACTTAAAAGAGAGTTCCTCAATCAATTCCAAACTAAGCCAAAACCATAGATCGACTTGGAAAAGAGAAAAAGAAACACAAACTGCATAAACTAATTGACATTATGGTGATGTTTTGCATATCACACGCGAAGCAAAGCTAGTAATTTTTCCTAATCCAAAAACCAAAGATAATTTCGTTAAAAAAAGCGATTACACATATTGTTGCCATGAAACAACATCAGTATTATAACATAAAGAGAGGGCATCCAGTACTTATTCTAAGAATATCCAAAAGGTGACTATCAAGAGAAGAATTAAAAAAAGTGAAAGCCAAAGCAAATTCACCACAACATCAAAGGAAGTAAAAGCCTCAATGTTCTGAACAACTAACAAATCTTGTATTTACGTAATACCTGACAACGTCGATGGAATTGTGTTTACGGAATCGTTCTAGCTTCGAAATGCCAAGCTAGATTTATCAACACCGAGCTAAGCCTACAAGGAAAACTACAAAATAGAAAAGGCAACAATGGCAAATATATCACAAAATAGATATTACTTTGACATTATCTCCAACTTTTACATGCACAATATGCAGAATTAGGAGTGATCATCTCGTTTCCGTACACGATTCTCGAATGATTTACTTGTTTCCGTGTTTTCATGTTTTTATAGGTTTTAATGCGTATTTGATTTGTTTTGGAGCTAAAGAACATACACGAGACAACGTACAAGCATAAGAGATTATAACGAAGCAAATGGGACGAGAAACGGGCAAGAAATGCAACACGATGTGAGGAGACAAGGCCCCCCGGGGGTTGTCTTCCTTCACTACAAGAAATTCACGGATTAGGGACTGAAGAATCAGTCCCTAATCCGTCCGGAAACGCATTTAGGGACTGATTAGGGACTAGCAAGAGCCGTCCGCAAACGAGCGTCGGCAATCAGTTCCAGTCCGCAAACCGTCCGCAATTTCGGACGTAAGGAGTAGTCCGAAAACCGTCGCAAAATTCCAGACGGAGGACTGCCGTCGGGAAATTTCCGAACGGAGTTGCGCCGTCGGGAATTTTTTTTTTTAGAAAAACTTTCCGGTCCGTCCGGAAATTATTTTTTTTAAAAAAAATTTAAAACATAAAATTTAAAACCTGATTTTGAAGCTGCGAACACTAAACCCAGCAAACCCAGAATCTTCCTTCTGTAATCTAAACAAAACCACGAAGTTACTGTAATGCACACACACACATATATATATATATATGTATATTAATACAGATAAACCTCTTTCTCTCTGGGTTTCTTGTCGTTGTCGGATTTCTTGTCGTCGAACTTTTTGGCTTTGTTTTTGTTGTCATCTTCGCCTCTTTTGTTGTTGTCTTTGGCATTTTCTTTGTCCTTTTCTGGCGGAGGAGAGATCAGTTCAACTTCCTTCTTTATCTTTGCCTGAAGTTTCTGTCGGACTTTCACCGGATCCACAGCTCCGGTTACAGTCAGTTTTCCCGCAGTCGCCTCGGATTTCACAGTCTCCACGCCTGAAAATTATTCAAGGGATTGAAAAATGGATCAGGATGCTCTCTTAAAATGAATACACAACGATAAACATAAAAAACCAGAGTATTCAAACAACAAAATAGGGAGCACCAAGACCTATACATATATGGAACTTCAAACAAATACCCAGAATTTTCACTGACAACTTTCGAGTAGAAAGCGGAAGACATCGATGTTTATCAATCTACGTCATTGTTCTTCTTCTGCACAGATACAAGACAACCCCATCATCAATCTAAATCCCATTCCGCAGAGAAAAACCCCATAAAACAAAGACATGAAAATTTAGGGGAAATGGGTGGTGAGTCGAGGGGCGGGTTGCCTCGCCCATGGAAACCCGGTCACACGGATGATGGGAATCAGAATAGAAATCGGTTTGTGGATTCAGAAAAGGTATCAAGAAAGGTAATGGGGCGAGTGGGTGGAAATAGAGTCGGAAAGAGAGCCAAAGCGATGTTTCGCATTTTAGAAAAACTTTCCGGACGGAGGCCAGCCGTCGAGAAATTTCCGGACGGCAGCCTTCTGTCCGGAAAATTTTTTATTAAAAAAAAATTAAAACATAAAATTTAAAACCTGATTTTGCAGCTGCGAACACTAAACCCAGCAAACCCAGAATCTTCCTTCTGTAATCCAAACAAAACCACGAAGTTACTGTAATGCACATATATATATATATATATATATATTAATACAGATAAACCTCTTTCTCTCTGGGTTTCTTGTCGTTGTCGGATTTCTTGCCGTCGAACTTTTTGGCTTTGTTTTTGTTGTCATCTTCGCCTCTTTTGTTGTTGTCTTTGGCATTTTTTTTTTTTTGCGGACGGATGACTCAGCAGTCCGCAATTTGCGGACGGATGACTCAGCAGTCCGCAATTTTCGGACCGAAGGAATTTTAGTCCTGATTCCGTCCCGAATTCCGGACAACTTAGGGACTGCCCATCGGTCCCCGAATTTAGGGACGGATTCGGGACGGTTTTCTTAATCCGTCGTTAATTAGTCCCTAATCCGTCCCTAAATTTAGAGACGGATTAATCAGTCCGCAAATTCAGTCCCGAAATCCGAATTTTCTTGTAGTGCTTAGCCCGCGTGGGGTGGTGTTCCAGAATTTGTTGCCCAAGTCGTGCTAGCCCTTAGCACACGCGGTCATGGAGAAAATGAGGAGCCCGTGCGGGTTGCCTCCCTAGCCCGCGCGGGGCATGCCTATAACAACTTCCCTAGAATGTCTCCAAGGGGGAATTTGTATAAAAAGGGACCCCAAATGGAGTTCAGCAGCAAGCAAACATAGAGGAGAACCCTAGGAGGGTACACAACATCCATCAATTCATTCAAGAGCCCTCTTTGACGAGAGACACAACAAGGAGTCGGAAATTGATTCGGGAGCACATCTCGTTTGATATTTCTATGCTCTTTACTCTACTAATTTCGTTTATGTTGTTTAGACTCATGAGCGAGTATCCATTCTTTGTCTAAGCGCTTAAGGACTTGTGTTTACAATGGCCACGTAGATGCATGTGTTAGGGATTAGGAGAAGGACCGAAAGGATAATTCTAGTTCTAGAAGATTAGTCTTAGAACAACCGAGACTAGGTCACAGAAGTAGGGTAGTTGACGTGTGGAAACGCGAGTTATAATTAACCTAGTCCACTTCACCGCAAGTATACGGATCTTGTAGTACCAGGGTCGATCTCAGGGACTAATACAACTAAACTAAGAACAAAACTAAACTAGGAAGAAAGGTGATAGGAGGGGATATGGTTCTAATGGTCCTAAATCTATCCTAATGGAGACAACGGAACGAGGGTAAAGATGAACTAGATATGATGAATACTACGGGTGTACGGGATACCGGATATTGCATACATGAACGACTAAAGATCATAGATCTACAACCTACTCTTGACAACGGGAAATTCATGCTCTACGGTTGAGGAGTGATTCTTCCGAGCCTAAACCTCCTAACCATGGATACATGCAACCCTGCCTTCCGACAGCCGATTAACACGTACCATGGCAGCATTAAGACCGCAATCACTATCCCTAAGTTGGCTAACCGACCGGTCAGATTCTCATTAGCCAAGGCTTAATCTACTACTTAGCGGACCGGATTCGTTCCTTAACCTTCCAGCAAGGTTCGATATCCATTGTTGTTGAGCGGTCAACACTAACATATGATTGATATTGCTAAGCATAGAACCGTAAATCAAGAGTAAGAATCATAAAACTAAGCATTAAGGAAAATCATCGTTCATACATACAAATCCGATAACCCTACCCACAGTAGGGACTCTACTCACTCATGGAATACATGAAAACAGAAGATAACACAACCCAATACATGACAAAACCCTAAGGAACTCGATGCCTCGACCTTCCCTAATACGTTACCGGTGTACGGATCGGTGCTTCTCTTCTTCTCCGATGCTTCCCGAGCTTTCCCAGATATTTCTCCAGTGTTTTCTTCCCCTGTTCGTCGCCCCCTTTGCCCTAGATCTCTTCCTTTCCTTTTATTTGCTCGTTTGAAACTTAGATCTAGGTTGTTACGGATTACGCGGCCCGCTCGGGCAGTGGTGTTGCCCGGTCGGGTAAAGGCTTGCCCGACCGTGTTGAACGTTGCGCCCGATCGGGTAGTGAATACCCGATCTCCTTGTGCGGCACCCTTGTGATCTTGATATTCCTCTTTTCCGCTCGTTGCTCGGGTGTTCCTTTGGGTTCTGGAGCTCGGTTTCGGCTCTGAGTAGATTTTCCTTCAAATCTTGTGGTTTTCGACAGGAATCCTTCATATTGATCTCATTTAGGCCTTGTCGCCTAGAAACCTGAAAACCAATAAAACGAGTGTGTGAAGCTCAAAATAGAATCAGATAAGTAAGAATCGATGTAGGAATCATGCGAAAATGATATAAAAACCTATCCTAATAATGATACACTTTCAGTGTTATCAGTAGTAACAGTTGAGGGTTGAATCGGGCGAATCATGAATCATAATGGGGTTTAGTTGGGGTGTCAGCCATGAAAGTAGGAGATGGCTCAATCTAGCCATGTTCCTATGCCTTAAGAGAGGGTAGGTTCTACATTAGGATCGTCCACCTTAGATATCTTGATAGGAAATGCAAGATTAGATAGATTGGAGGTAGGTTTCGGAAGCTATACGGTGAAACCGGATTCCTAAAACGTTTGTTTCTTTGTTTAGAACTCATATATCCACTGCATCATCATCATACTTGCATATTATCATCCTTATTCCTTCGCAGCAAGCATTGATTCTAGTTTTAATTCTAAGACCGTGTTATATTAGTCCTCGTGGGATCGACACCTTAATTACTACACACGTGTCGTGCACTTGCGGGTAGTTTAGGTTAACTTGTTTAACTTGACACACATCAAGTTTTTGGCGCCGTTTCCGAGGATTAATTGTCAACACGTTTTGGATTCAGATTTAGAATCATACTTATTTCTGTTTTCTTTTATTTTTTGTTTTGTTTTTCATTTCTTTCTACTAATTCTTTTTACTTGTCTTTCGTAGGTGCATGACCCGATCTCAAGGTAATTCGAATTTGCATCGAATCGACCCCAAGATTGAGCGAACGATTAATAAACGAAAGAAAGGCAAATGAGAAGAAAGAGTAGACACAACCAATCCACGAACGATGAACAATCAAAATGATGTATTGAATGGTCACAGACAACCGCAATTACCCGTTGGTAATGTGGCGCAATTACAGCAGCAGCAGGCTCCTCCACCACATCATCTTCGTGACTACGTGGTGCCGAACATGAGCAACGTCCAAACAGCAATAAGGATGCCCACTGTTCCGAGGGAACATTTCGAGATCAAGCCCGCGATGATCAACATGTTATACCAAAAACAGTTTATGGGCGGAAATCACGAAGACCCTCATCAACATCTACGAACTTCCTAGAACTTTTCAGCTCATTCAAAATTCATGGAGTCTCGGAATATGCGATCTTGTTGCGTCTCTTCCCCTTCTCCATTGGGGATGAGCAAAGGCATGGCTACAATCTCTTCCCACTGGTTCGATCACTACATGGGACCAGCTTTGCACGACATTCCTATCACAGTCTTCCCTCCAAGCAAAACGATCCAAATCCGAGGAGAAATCACAATGTTTAGAAGCCGAGAGGGAGAGACATTATTTGAGGTATGGGGAAGATTCAAGGACCTTTTGCAAATGTGTCTCATCACGGTCTAGAGAAGTGGTACGTGATCCAAACATTCTACAATAGGATCACGTATGAGCATAGAACGACGTCAGACAACGCTGCTCAAGATCATTCATGGACTTAAGAGTAGAAGAGGCATACCAGCTAATCGACAATCTTGCCATGAACCACACCATGTGGTCTACACCAAGAAGTATGCCAAACAAGACACAAGGTCTTTATGAAGTGAACCAAAGAAGTGTTATGGGCAATGCGGTGAATGCCATCTATTGTGCGAATTATGGAGATACAGACCATATGGCTTACCAATGCACAATACAAGAGGGCATGGAACAGATGAACTACGACCAAAGGTAAGGCAATACGCAATTCGGGAACTCATACAACCCGAATTGGAGGAACCACCTGAATCTTTCGTACCGAACGAGTCAACCATTAAAGTATTCCGGCTATCAACAAAAACAACAGCCATATCAACAATTTCAGTCGTTCCAACATGTGCAGCAAGCTCCTCAACCTCCTCAAGCTCCTTCGTCAAGCCTTGAGGCGGTGTTGTTCGAATTTATCAAAGAGCAAAGATAACATCAAGGAGCAACAATCACTTCAAGCAAAATTCAATACGGAAATGGGAGCAGTGATGAATGAACTCAAAATTCGAATGGACTCCTTGAGCACACATCAAGTAGGGACTGCGATCAATGAGCTGAAAAATCAAATGAAGTCCTTGAGCACGAATGTGGAGATGTTAGAAAACTCCATTGCGCAACAGGCTGCATCATCCTCTCAGAATCCCGGGATGCTACTCGGAAAGCCCGATCATAACCCGAGAGAGCATGTTAACGCTATCACCTTGCACAACGGTAATGTGATTGAGAGTCCACCCCCGAAACAGCGAGAAAAGGCTGCTGGAAAGTCAGAGGACAAAGGAAAGGACATTGAAATCATGGAGGGAGCCGCACCAGATTTAGAGAAGCCATACGTTGCTCCACCGGTGTATCTATCTCCTGTACCGTTTCCTCGACAGTTTGTGCACAACACCAATGAAGTGAGATATGAAAGGTTCGTAGAGATCCTCAAGAAGCTTCATATCAACATACCGTTTGTAGAGTCCCTCCAACAAATGCTCGTATATGCCAAATTCCATAAAGAGATCCTATCCAATAAGAGACGTATTGATGAGAGTGACACGGTAGCACTCACCGAGGAATACAGCGCCATTGTTCAAAACAAACTGCCACCAAAGTTAAAAGACCCCGGAAGCTTCTCCATACCATGCACCATAGGGAACATCGACATAGACAAAGCTTTGTGCGATTTGGGAGCAAGCATGAGCCTTATGCCATACATGGTCTTCAAGCGGATGAACTTCGGAGATTTAAAACCTACAAAGATGTCTTTACAACTCACGGATCGTTCGGTAAGATATCCGGTGGAAATTTTCGAAAATATTCCCACCAAGGTAGGTAATCTTTGTATACTCGCTGACTTTGTAGTACTCGATATTGAAGAAGATGCTAGGCTACCTATTATTCTTGGTAGACCTTTTCTAGCTACTGCAGGTGCCATGATAGACGCACAACAAGGAAACCTCTCTCTACGTGTCGGGAATGAAAAGATAGAATACAACTTGCCCAAATCCATGAACGGACCTTCCTTCAAGGAGTCATGCTTTAGAGTTGATTTGTTGGTCGAGTTAGCAAAAGACACGTTTGAACGAGTAAGTATTTTTGATCCTCTTGAAAGATATCTAACAGGAGTGTGCAATGTTGCAGGACTTACCGATGAAGAAGTCGAGGTCTATGGTGAATTCATGAGTGCTATTGAAGCACTAAGGGACACCCCACATGAGGAGATACCCCGCGAGATATATTATGATTTTGTAGTGGAGAAGGCACCCAAACTTGAGCTTAAACCTCTTCCTTCTTCTCTTCGGTATGAGTACCTTGGTTGTAATAATACGTATCGCGTTATTATGAACGCTGACTTGAATGCAGATGAGACGAAAAAGTTACTTGATTGTTTGAGGAAGCATAAAAGAGTGATTGGATACACCATCGATGATATCAAGGGATTGAGCTCTTCATTGTGCATGCACCGGAAACTCATGGAGGACGGTCACAAACCGTCCATTGAAGCGCAAAGGCGGCTGAACCCTAATTTGAAAGAGGTAGTGAAGAAGGAGATACTAAAACTTTTGGATGCAGGTATCATATATCCTATCTCAGACATTGAATGGGTGAGCCCCGTGTATGTAGTGCCCAAGAAAGGTGGGATGACGGTAGTACGAAATGAGAACAACGAGCTGATTCCAACTAGAACGGTCACGGGATGGAGGATGTGCATTGATTATCGGAAGCTCAACAAAGCCACAACGAAGATCACTTTCATCTCCCGTTCATCGACCAAATGCTCGAACGCTTAGCAAACCACGCCTATTTTTGTTACTTGGACGAGTACTCGGGTTTCTTTCAGATTCCCATTCACCCTCAAGACCAAGAGAAGACGACTTTCATATGTCCTTATGGGACGTTTGCTTACCACTGTATGCCTTTTGGCCTTTGCAACGCTCTGGCTACTTTTCAGTGTTGTATGATGGCAATTTTTCCGATTTGATTGAGCACATTATGGAAGTTTTTATGGACGACTTCTCCGTTTATGGCTCTACCTTTGATGATTGCCTTGCTAACCTTTCTAGAGTGTTGCAGCGACGCGAAGAGGTCAACTTGGATCTAAATATGGAGAAATGTCATTTCATGGTGAAGGAAGGGATTGTCCTAGGTCACATGATATCTTCGAGGAGCATAGAAGTGGACAAGGCTAAGATCAAGGTGATTGAGAAAGTTCCTCCACCGTTTCATTGAAAGAGATTCGAAGTTTTCTAGGGCACACTGGTTTGTATCGGAGGTTCATCAAGGACTTCTCAAAGATCACAAAATCATTGACGGAGTTTCTGGCTAAGGATGTCAAGTTCGAATCTCTAAGGAATGCCACGACGCCTTGAACACGATCAAGAGAGCATTAATTTCAGCACCCATTATTCAACCACCGGATTGGAACTTACCATTTGAAGTCATGTGCGACGCTAGCAACTATGTGATTGGAGCTATTTTGGGACAGCAAAGAGACAAAGCTTCTCATGTCATTTCCTACGCTAGCAAGACCCTCGACGACGCTCAAATCAACTATGACACAACCGAGAAGGAACTCCTTGCTACCGTCTACGCCTTTGATAAGTTCAAATCATATCTAGTTGGTTCAAAGGTGATTGTGTACACGGATCATGCAGCACTCAAGTACTTCTTAGGGAAGAAGGACGCCAAACCACGCCTTATCCGATGGATCCTTATTTTACAAGAGTTTGATCTTGAGATTCGAGATAGGAAACGGTCTGAGAACATTTTTGCAGATCATGTCTCTCGCATCATTGTGGAGGACAGGATACCTATCAACGAATCCTTGAGAGACGACCACATATACGCAGTTACTTCCGGTAAACCCGATCCTTGGTATGCTGATTTTATCAAGTTTCTTGCGAGCGGTAAGCTACGCCCTGATCTTTCTTTTCATGCGCGCAGAAAGTTCTTTGCGAACATAAAGCATTACTATTGGGATGATCCGATTCTCTATAGGAGATGCGCGGATGGGGTCATTCGGAGATGCATTCCCAAAGAGGAGGAAGAGAGCATCATTTTCCATTTTCATGGATCGGATTATGGGGCCATTTCAGCAAGTCTAAGACCGCTTCGAAAGTGCTACAATCGGTTTTTTATTGGCCGACCCTCTTCAAAGATGCACATTGGTACGTTTCCTCTTATGATAGATGTCAACGGACGGGAAATATTGGTAAGAGGAACGAGATGCCACCGAATTACATCCTCGAGGTAGAATTGTTTGATGTTTGGGGTATAGATTTTATTGTACCTTTTCCCTCGTCATGTGGCAACCGATATATCTTATAAGGTGTGGATTACGTGTCCAAATGGGTAGAAGCCACTGTTGTGCTGACTAATGACTCTAAGGTGGTAGTGAATTTTTTCAAGAAGATCATCTTCCCACGTTTTGGTGTTCCTAGAGTAGTCATTAGTGATGGAGGCTCACACTTTATTGCTAGACAATTTGAAGCCCTCCTTAGGAAATGTGACATGGCATATCAGGTAGCTACACCGTACCATCCCCAAACTAGCGGACAAGTGGAGGTTTCGAATAGGGAGATCAAGAGCATATTAGAGAAAACCGTGTCTAGATCCCGTAGAGATTGGTCGATGAGATTAGATGATAAATTATGGGCCTATAGGATTGCATTCAATAATCCCATTGGCATGACTCCTTCTCAGCTCGTTTATGGCAAGTCTTGTCACCTCCTCGTCGAGCTAGAGCACCGCCCCTATTGGGCGACAAAGCTTCTTAACTTTGATCTTAAGAGTGCAGGTGAGAGACGAATTTTGCAGGTGAATGAGCTAGACGAACTTCACCTCAATGCATACGAAAACTCTAAGATCTACAGGGAGCGTGCTAAGAGATGGCATGATAAGAAGATCATACAACATTACTTTCCACCAGATGACTTAGTTCTACTTTTTAACTCTCGACTTAAACTTTTCCCGGGCAAGCTACGTTCTCGTTGGTCCGGTCCTTTTCAGGTTTGATATGTGTTCATACATGGTGTAGTAGAACTATGGAACGAATCGAGTGGGACATTGAAGGCACATGGGCAGTGCCTAAAGCTATATCAAGCCGCTCAACCGATCGAAAGCGAAAACTCCATCTCCCTATTCAATCCACCCATCGCGCACACATGAAGCATGGAGACGTCAAGCTTAACAATGTTAAACAAGCGATTTCTGGGAGGCAACCCAACATTTGTTTTTCATTTATTTTGTATTTCGAACTTGGTATTTTTGAAAATCATAAAAAAAAAAGAAGAACACCTGCAATTGTGACTTCACCTTCCTATCCTCTATCAGAGCTTCACGTCGAGGACGCCGTTCAATTCAAGTCTGTGGGGAGTACCTCGCGTTTGTCAGGTGATCTCATTTCATTTTCCTTTGTTTTTTAGTTTTTAGTTAGTTTTAGTTGTTTTTGAGTTAGAGTTGTCCACGACACTTGTCTGGTGCCATGTTTTGAGATGAACCTTGAACCTAGGATGCTTAAGAAGTTGGCATTTTCCGTGATATCTTGCATGATAAAGCTTATTAGTTGGTTGAGGAATAAGGGGGTCGTAAGTCTTTGGGAATCCTAGTGTTATTTATGGGAAGTTTAGATGAGTTTGCTAGGTTTATTTCTTGTTCTTTCTCTCTTTCCAAATGATTATATTTCATATTGATGATGCTTTGCTTATTTTTCACGAGGATGATTTGATCGCATGAATTGAGCTTGTTTTGCAGAAAATAAGAGTGCACACTAATACTCCGATATCGATAGAAATAATGTCTAAAAGCATGGTCTAAAATCGATATGAGTGCATCGACCTTGATACATTTTCGATGGTTCGGGTCTAAGTGGTGGATTGGCGATCATCTTTCTACGTCCTAAGAGCAAGGCGCATAAAAACGCCATCTACTCTGTTGCACTCTTAAACATGGTGCAAGAGTATACCGTCATCGGTAGATTGGGTCTAATTAGAAGTTGAATCCCTTCAAATCCGACGTCCTAGAAACATAATGTGTTCACAAAATCAGAAAAAGAAGAAAAAAGAAAGAAAGAAAAAAATGGAATGAAAGAATAAAGAAGCGCGAGAATAAAACAAGTATCCTCTTTGATTATGTGATTGGCATTTGTTTGAAGTCACGTTTGGTAGAGAGATTTTCGGTTTCTCACTTAGCTCGTCTTTGATTTACTTTCTTATAGGTAGCCATGGTGAACCTAAGGTGAAGACTGAAAGTTATTAGACCAAACTTTGCTCTAACTTGTTTGTTGATCGATTAGGTTTTCTTTAGCGGTATTTCTAGGGGAAAGGGGAATTCTCGCATTTCATATCTTCCACGTGTTCCACGTTTATGTTTGCTTAGGGACAAGCAAATATTCAAGCCTGAGAGATTTTGATCATCTCGTTTCCGTACACAATTCTCGCATGATTTTAGATATGTTTATGACGATAGTTGGGATGTTTACGTTTGATTTTGTATATGTTTTCTTTGTTTATGTGTTTTCATGTTCTTATAGGTTTTAATTCATATTTGGTTCATTTTGGAGCTAAAGAACATACACGAGACAAAGTACGAGCATAAGAGATTATAAAGGAGCAAACGGGACGAGAAACGAGCAAGGAATGCAACATGACGTGGGGAGACAAGGCCCCCCACGGGGTGTCTTCCTTAGCCCGTGCGGGGTGGTGTTCCAGAAGTTGTTGATCGAGTCGTGCTAGCCCTTAGCACGCGCAGGTCATGGAGGAAATGAGGAGCCCCCGCAGGTTGCCTCCCTAGCCCACGCGGGGCACGCCTATAACAACTTCCCTAGAATCTCTCCAATGGGGAATTTGTATAAAAAGGGACCCCAAATTGAGTTCAGAAGCAAAAAACACATAGGAGAACCCTAGGAGGGTACACAGCATCCATCAATCCATTCAAGAGCCCTCTTTGACGTGAGACACAACAAGGAGTCGGGTATTGATTCGGGAGCGAATCTCGTTTGATATTTCTATGCTCTTTACTCTACTGATTTTGTTTTTGTTGTTTAGACTCATGAGCGAGTAGTAATATTGTTCTAGGAGAAGGGATTAGCCCATGGCTAACCTGGAACCATCTTTGATTTGTTTATGAATTCATTTCCCCATTTTGTTTATCTATTCTTTCTCTAAGCGCTTAAGGACTTGTGTTTACAATGACCACGTAGATGCATGTGTTAGGGATTAGGAGAAAGACCGAAAGGAGAATTATAGTTTTAGAAGATTAGGCTTAGAACAATCGAGACTAGTGTAAAGGATACATGTATAGGGGTATATAAGTCTTTTTGTAATTAGATCTATTATTGTGTAATTAGGTCTAACTTTGTATATTTAGCCGTTTTGGCTCATTTTGAATCAATTATTCAGATCTGATTTCATCATGGTATCAGAGCCAAAAGTCTAACGACGTAACAAACTCTCCTAAAAATCCGGCCGCCTCTCCTCCCCTCTCCAACCGCCGCCGCCGCCGATCCCTCCCCCTTTCTTGCGGCCGCCGATCATCTTCTCCCTATCCTCCGGCCAAGATCCACCGTCTCTTCCCTCCCAAGCCATCGTATCATCACTTAAGACCCTAGCCAAAACAGAAAACGCACCAAAACCCTAAATTTCAGGCCATCATTCTCCACTCCTCCCGCCGGCCCACTTTCACCGTGTCCCGGATCGCCGCTCCTCCTTCGTCCCGTGCTGCGGTCCGTTGCCGATCTCCTCCCCTACAAACCCTAGATCTACATTCCTAACCCTAGATCTAGATCCCTAAACCCTAATTCGTGCCCCCTTGCCTCACTTCCACCGCCTAGCCCGTTTTTCTCGTGTCCCGGATCGCTCCTCCTCCTTTGCCCCGCGCCGTGTCCGCTCGTTACCGGTCGCGGCCACCGATCCTCCATCATTCTACCCTAGATCTAATCTACGATCTAACCCTAGATCCACAATACCAAACCCTAGATCTTGCATCTCTTGCTCACCGCCTTCCAAAACCTAACGACAATCCTAATTTTCAGCCATGGAAGCAACAAGATCGTCTCCTATTTTCAGCCCTCTTTGGAGCAATTTTGGCCTCTCTACAGCCCCTAATAGCACGCGCCCTGTCCACCTACGAGGCGTGGAAGACGCTTGCCAACACTTACGGCAAAGCGTCTCGCGGCCACCTTCTCCAACTCCGTGATAAGATCAAGCGCTCATCAAAAGGATCCCAATCCATTGATGAATACCTACGTGCCATCACCACTACTGCTGATGAGCTTGCCCTATTGGGAAAGCCGCTTGATCAAAAGTCCAGCAATTCATTGATGCCCTAGCCGCTCGCTTCTCCATCAAGGACTTGGGTGACTTATCATACTTTCTCGGGGTAGAAGCAACGCGGACGTCTCGTGGCCTGCATTTGACTCAACGGAAGTAAATTCAAGATCTTCTTAACCGTTGTCTCATGCATGAAGCAAAGCCGGTTCCTACGCCCATGCCGTCCTCATCTCGTCTGACACTTGCCATGGGGACTTCCCTCTCCAATCCCACGGAGTATCGGTCCATTGTTGGCGGACTACAGTATCTATCTCTTACACGACCGGATGTTAGCTTTGCTGTCAACAAGCTGTCCCAATTCATGCATGCTCCCACGGATGTTCATTGGCAAGCCGTCAAGAGAGTCCTACGTTATCTTGCTAGCACGAAGGATCGAGGTATCTTCTTATCCGCCAAGAACACCCTCTCCTTACATGCCTTTATCGATGCAGATTGGGCTGGAGATTCTCTTGATCTCAAGTCCACCGGGGCGTATCTACTCTTTCTTGGTGCGCATCCTATTTCTTGGTCGTCTAATAAGCAAACCGGACTCTCCCGTTCATCTACCGAGACTGAATACCGCTCTATTGCATTCACGGCTGCGGAAGTTCTATGGGTAGTTGCTTCACTATCGGAAGTTGGCATCAAGTCCTCATCACCACCTACCATCTACTGCGACAACATTGGAGCGACATACCTCAGTGCTAAGCCCGTCTTTTCACCCCCGCATGAAGCACTTGGCGCTAGACTATCTCTTTGTCCGCGGCCTAGTCGAGTCGAATACTCTTCGGGTCACTCATGTCCGAGCCGCGGATCAACTCACGGACAATCTCACGAAGCCTATCCCGAGACTTCCATTTCAGCTCTTGTGTTCCAAGATTGGACTCACCGAGGGTGCTCCATCTTGAGGGGGCATGTAAAGGATACATGAATAGGGGTATATAAGTCTTTTTGTAATTAGATCTATTATTGTGTAATTAGGTCTAACTTTGTATATTTAGCCGTTTTGGCTCATTTTGAATCAATTATTCAGATTTGATTTCATCAACTAGGTCACGAAAGTAGGGTATTAACGGTTGAGGGTTGAATCGGGCGAATCAGGAATCGTAATGGGGTTTAGTTGGGGTGTCAGCCACGAAAGTAGGGGATGACTCAATCTAGCCACATTCCTATGCCTTAAGAGAGGGTAGGTTCTACATTAGGATCGTCTGTCTTAGATATCTAGATAGGAAATGCACGATTAGATAGATTGGAGGTAGGTTTCGGAAGCTATGCGGTGAAACTGGATTCCTAGAACGTTTGTCTCTTTGTTTAGAACTTATATATCCACTGCATCATCATCATACTTGCATATTATCATCCTTATTCCTTCGCATCAAGCATTGATTGTAGTTTTGATTCTTAGACCGTGTTACATTATTTCTTGTGGGATCGACACCTTAATTACTACACACGTGTCGTGCACTTGCGGGTAGTTTAGGTTAACTTGTTTAACTTGACACGCATCAGGGAGGCTATTGGGTTTGCATTCTTTGCTTTCTCGCCGCTTGAGCTAGAAAGAAAGCAAAGAACATATTCATATCAGATGTTTGACACTATCAATGATGAACTAATATCTCAGGGTACAACAACACATCATTCTACTCTCACAAGAAGTGATAACCATTTGAATCATTATATCAACAACAATATTTCTTTCATTTTTCTTAGGAAGAACTTCAAGAAATCATATCCTTTCACAAACTCTAAAAACACACAACATGGATTGAATTCTAGAAATGAGAAAAAAAAAATAAGAAGTATGTACCTTTGCAACAATGAGGCATGATTTCTCATTAGGCTTAACCTGCAATAAGCACAAAAGAACATCAAAGTAAAACAATACGAACAATATGACACTATTTGTAGGCAGTTCAAACATTGAGTCTTCAGAATGCAAGACTGTTTATTATGCATTTGATATATGAGTGATTTAATCACACTGTAGCAAGCAATCCCTAAAGTATAGACGTACACATAAAAATATTTATTTCTCATACCTGAATGCCCTGAACTCAGTGATCTCTATCAACTACATGTCATTACAAGTAGATTGTATCAATGGAAAAGGAAAACTATGAAATAGAAAAGTAACAACAACATATATAGCACAAAGTAAATAAGAAGGTATTCATACTCCAAATGCAAAATGACCAAGAGGGTCAAACAAACACTGAAAAATTAAGATTGATAGGAAGCGACTTACTATAGATTCATTTAAAAATAAGACCAATGGATGCAGAGAACCTTGGAAATCCATATATACCTTGAAAACTCGCGTTTCAATTTGGCATGTCATTGGAGACCAGCAAACCTAGAATCGGTTACAACGAATCCACCACTTAATAAGAATGCAAAAGAGAGGAAGAGAGAGAGAGAAGAGAACATCAGTAAGCGACTCTTATTCCAAATCTAGTGCCTAATTACATTATGAAGAATTTTATGTCGACACCAATTAAGGATCATTGCTGCTAATACCTGTAATGCAGATGTACCATGCTCGAGCTTTTTAGGATAAGGAGTTCGCGGTTTCCTTTTAGGCCATAGATGTTGACTCTTAAAGTACTGAGCTTGAAAAATAGGAATACTGACGTGTGGAAACACGAGTTATAATTATCCTAGTCCACTTCACCGCAAGTATACGGATCGTGTAGTACCAGGGTCGATCTCTAGGGACTAATTGCAGCTAAACTAAGAACGAAACTAAACTAGGACGAAAGAAGATAGAGTGAGATATGGTCCTAATTTCCTAAAACTATCCTAATGGTGACAACGAAACTAGGTTAAGGTTGAGACTAGATATGGTGAACACTACGGGTGTACGGGATACCGGGAATTGCATAGATGAACGACTAAGGATCATAGATCTATAACCTACTCTTGACAACGGGAAATTCATGCTCTACGGTGAGGAGTGATTCTTCCGAGCCTAAACCTCCTAACCATGGATACATGCAACCCTACCTTCCGGCAGCGATTAACATATACCATGGCAGCATTATGACCGCAATCACTATCCCTAAGATGACTAACCGACCGGTCATATTCTCATTAGTCAAAGCGGTTCTTATTCCAAATCTAGTGCCTAATTACATTATGAAGAATTTTATGTCGACACCAATTAAGGATCGTTGCTGCTAATACCTATAATGCAGATATACCATGATCGAGGTTTTTAGGATAAGGAGTTCTCGGTTTCCTTTTAGGTCACAGATGTTGACTCTTAAAGTACAGACCTTGAAAAATAGGAATACCTTAAAATGTGTTTATGTTCTGAGGGACTGGTCCTTGATGCACTCCATGTTCCATCACCCTGAATCCCAAGGAAATTGTATATTTATGTCATTTCTTCGAGAGAAACTCTGGGAATTCAAAATATGAGTTTACGGGTTTACTCAGTCATAAACTACAAAGGTGAACTACTACTTACAATATGTTAAATGAAGGTAAGCTTGAGAACCATGTAGGAGCGTCTTATGGATTAAATGAGTTGTTGTTGAGGTCTCTGTAAAGACATCACATTCATCAGAACACAGAAACGATGTAGTGGGCAAAGAAAAATATGACGAAATTTGATCTCTTTCGGTAGACAAATTACACGTAATTCAGCGATTTTATATCCGATAAATCTGGTAAAGTTCCTACCAGCTTGTTATGAGCTAAGTTCTTGAAAGTGAAACATTAAGATCATCAATGAAGAACACTCCATCAGCATGCCTAAGATGATTTATCTGAAGGTATCAAAGTTCTATGTTAAAGGGAAACGCTCACAGTTCATTGATATTAGTAAGGTTTCCGAGATATTTTTTGGGCTTCTCCTGTCAACATGTTTCTGTCAAGCCGACTTATAAAAAACCCAAAAGATGTACCGTCAGAAATCTGACATGAAGATCAAAATAAAATAGGAAACTAATCGACAAAGAGATGTTATTGTTACTCACAGAACCTCTAGTGTCCGAACAAGTCCTAATGTCAAAGGTATGTGTGGTTACCTTAACGTGCACTGCACATCGCTCGTCTGTGATGGATCTGGGAGAGAAGAGAGCCTCTCGGTCTTTCTAGTCGTTCGCTCTTCCTATTTTTCTTCACCTAGACCTATATTGAGAGATCGTGGGAGAGAAAAGGTAACCTAAAATTCTTGTAGGGTGGCTTCGATTTTGAGATGATAGGGTTCCGTGCCTTCATCGGCACACCGCTCGTCTGTGATGGATGTGGGAGAGGAAAGAGCCTCTCGGTGTGTTCCCAACCGTTTGCTCTTCCTTTCAGCTTAACCTGTACCGAGAGATCGTTGGAGAGAAGGTAAAGTGAATTCAATTTAGATTTTATTTTTAATAAATGCACATTGTTGAGGTGAAGGAATGAGAAGCGAGAATGACTGATGAGCCAGAGAATTGTTGCGCTTTTAATATATAGATTTAGAAAGATGAAAAAGACGTAAAAAATTGTATGTCATTTATATAAACTATTATTGATTAATTTTATATTTATGTTGCCAGCTATACACTTTTAACTATTTTTCAATTATTATATACAGTTTAGATCATGCAATAATTATAATAAATTTTATAAATTATATTAAATTAAACATAAAATCAATATAATTAGAAAAACAATTAACATCAAAATAAAAATATAAAATTTAAATTTTGTTGAAAATATGAAGAACATGGAAATTTTTATTTCAACTATAAATGTTTTATCTTAAGTTTGTATTATTAACTGTCTATATATTTTATGTTTACTATATATATATATAGTTATTATAGTTAAATTATGATTTTTTATATTATAAAGAATAATATAATAAAAATTGATAAAGTTTCATTTATATGAAATAAATAATTACTGAAAAATTTAGAATTCTTCCATTGTCACATTGTTCAAAATTATGATAAAAAATCATTAAACATTTCTTTTTTTTTACACCATTTCCTTATATTAAATTTAAAAATGTTTTAATAATAAAATTTTTTATTTTATAATTGTATTATTTCAAAAACAAAAATATTAACTTTGATATTTTAATCTATAGATTTGGCATTGGGATATTAATAAATTTTAAATTTGCTAATTTTTAACGTACTTTCAATTTGAATTCTATTTAATTTATTATATTGCATAATATAAATATATTTTGAAATAAAATTTTCAAAATTCAAATATTATTTTATATAATAATGATTTATTTACATATATCAACCCATGTGTATTAATATTTTATAATGTCTTATACATAATGTTGTTATCAATTTATCATCATATTCTCTATAATTTAGGTACTTCAATTACAATATCATTCTAAATAGGGAGAAAATCAGATATACCCTCGTAAGGCTAAAACGCTTCAAAAATAACCTTCCCTAAAATAATTATTTAATCGGGAAAAAATTGGAGAAAAGATAAATTTACCTTTAATTTTTTAACGTGAAAAACCCCTCGTTTTGCAGTTTTTCGACGTGAAAAACTGTCAAACCGTGTCAAAAGCAAGAAAGAACAATGATTTCGAATGGGAGAGTAAAAGCCAAGAAAGAACAAGTGATTTCGAACTTGAGAGGAATCGATTCGAAGTTGGCAAGAAGGAAATGGCTAGAATTAGCAGCAGTAGCAGTAGTGAAGAAGAGAGCACGAGTCAATCTTCAATGGCGTGAATAAGTGTAAGTAGATCGATTTCTATGGTTTTGCAGGCTGTCGAGTCCCAAAATGGTTTATTGATTTGAAATGGGTGTGAGTGTCAATGAGTCTGTTGAGTCGCAAGAGTAGGTTGTCTCAGTGCGTCGGTTTGGGTCCCAATGGTCGGTTGAGCGTCGATTTCTAGGGTTTTGCAGGTTGTCGAGTCCCAAAATGGTTTATTGATTTGAAATAGGTGTGAGTTTCAGTGAGTCTGTTAAGTCTCAGTGAGGCGGTTGTCTAAGTGAGTCGATTTGGGTCGCAATGATCGCTTGAGCGTCGCAGGGAGTCTAAGGGTCGTTTGAGTCGGTTGTCTCAGTGAGTCGGTTTGGGTCGCAATGATCGCTTGAGCGTCGCAGGGGGTCTAAGGGTCGTTTGAGTCGGTTGTCTCAGGGAGTCGGTTTGGGTCACATGGGTCGTTTGAGTCTCATGGGTCGGTTGAGTCACATGGGTCGGTTGAGTCGCATGGGACGGTTAAGTCGCATTGGCCGGTTGAGTCGCATGGGTCACTTGAGTCGGTAGAAGTATAATGTATTCTTAATTAATTGGTCATTTTGCAAATGGCGCCAAAGCCGAAGTTTGTGTATGAATTCAAGCACATGGACAGAATGCCAAAGATCACCACCAAGTGTTATCCTCACGAGACAATAACGAAGCTGAGAGGAATCTTAGATGAATACGACGTGCATTACTTCGAGAAGGAATTGCAATTTAAGCATTTATTCCATTTCCAATGTGATTCCACATTGACTAAGGTTCAAATGTCTATCCTCCTAAATCACTCCGTGATTGTACGGGACAAGAAGGAGATGTGGTTCGTCTTAAACGGTGTTCCCATCCGATACTCTATAGTGGAGCACACACTAATTCCTGGATTGAACTGCGGAATATATCCCAGAGGATGGGAGTCCAAAAGGGGTGATACATTCAGGCGGAAGTATTTCGGCTGTGGAAAGGTGACCCCCGTACAAATCATTGGAAAGCTTGTGAAGGCGAAGAATGACGAGGACCGAAAGAGGTTGGCAACTTTGTTGTTGTTGGCGCAAGTTATTGCTCACAAGCCTTCATCAGACAACTCTATCAGCCATGATCTCATTGACATGGTTGATGATTTGGAATTTTGTGAAGGCTTTCCATGGGGGCGTTACACATTCGAGAAGATTGTGGATACTTGCCGCAAGCACGTTAGCGAGGATTCACCAAAACCAAAATGGTATTGTGATGGTTTCATGATCCCACTAATGGTAAGTTGTATATATTATTCGAATAACTTGAATGTTTTCGTACTTTTGCATTCTTATCATTTTGTTTTAATGTTGCAGTTACTTCCTTTCGAAACCATCCTTAGTTTGGGCGGAAAGGGATGGTATGTTGATGTTATGGATGCGGATCCATCATGCCCAAGAATGTGCAAGAAGATGGTTAAATCTAGTATTAACCTAAAGTATGTAGACGTGATAAGGCTGATTGAAGATTCTGAGGTAACAATTACACAAGGGTCAAAAGGAAAACAAGGGTCACAAAAGGTAATAATGGTTATTTTTTGTTTTTCAGGATATTCGAAGTATTCTTCATGCTGAACACAAAGAGATAGGTTTAGTTTTTTATCTGGAGGACTATGAGGGATGCCACGATCCCGATGTTCAGATATGGATGGAATATATTCGTAGAAATCCGAAGGGTATTTGTTGGGAGGACATCCGTGAGCAAGAACTACTGACGCGAAAAGCAGTTCTTGGTGATCAAAAGAAGGGGA
>CM071867.1:21252444-21285653 GCA_036759665.1 Gynandropsis gynandra
AAGAGGTCCCCTCTAAGGATAAGGAGGTTCCACCAAGTAAGTACGGTCTTTTAAGTCACAAAGATTGCATTGGTCGAATGGGTCACAAAAGGTCAAATGGGTCGTATGGGTCGAATGGGTCACAAAAGGTCGAATGGGTCGTATGGTTCGAATGGGTCACAAAAGGTCGGAAGGTCGTATGGGTCGAATGGGTATACAAGGTCGTATGGGTCGAATGAGTCACAGAAGGTCAAATGGGTCGGATGGGACTGCATTGGTCGCCATATGTTTAATGAAGTAAATTTTATGCAGGTGTTGGACCTTTATCGAAGGATTCTACACCATATGTTGAACCTCCACCGGTACGTAAATGAGTTTTAAGACCACGGAAGGCATATGTTGAACCTCCGCCGGCGAAAAGAGCAAGAACAGTGCGAGGGAGAGGGCGAGGGCGAGGGAAAGATGTTGGTGGAGTCCAAGAACCCGAAAAGAAGGTTGTTCAAGAACCCGAAAAAAACGTAGTTCAAGAACCCGATAAAAAGGTGGATGAAGAATCTTCGTTCTGGTGGACGCCCAAGGGATTAGAAAAGGGCTTGATAACCCGAGAACCTTCGTTCATTGACGCAAACGGTGAAAGGTTAACTGCTCTATATATGTTCCTGATGAAACCTGGACATGAGAGTTGGTGGAAATCTGATCTAGATACTCCCAGGGGGCCAGAGTTTTGGAAGATTATATTAACGCCCAACCTATGGCTTGAAGATGATGTAAGTTATTTTAAACCCGAAGTCACAGAGGTCATCTTGTGTCATATGTATTCATATGTGTTAAATTTTATTTTATTTTTTGCAGCAATTGGAGGAGGCGTTGTTGATGTAGTATTGTCAAATGAAGACATTCCCCGCGATATTTAAGAAACTTAACGTTTTTCCTATGTTTTTCACGGAGATCCTCAAGCATTGGTCATACGGAAATATGGACACTTGTTTGAATGGCAAGTATCCATTAAGAAGTACGGAACCAATTAGTGCTTTCGAAGGCTTTGTCGCGGTTCTATACATTCCATCGATCAGTAGTATATATGTAGGATGTCATTGGGTAGCCATCAAAGCGGATTTTAAAACCCGATGTATCACGATATACGACTGCCAGACGAGGCTTAAGATAACGCATATCGATCCGATGATTGAGAATCTAAGAAAAGCTATCCCCAAGATTTTCATTCTTGGAAGGTTTCCTTCTTTGGCTTCTGGACAAGGTAAATGAAAATATGAGTATTATGAAGGTGTACAGAACGAAAGCGGGAATGAATGTGGTGTTTACTCCTACAAATACTTAGAAGGCTCGGTAATGAAAGTATATAATGATTTGCACTGCATTTGCGACGAAAATATTATTTACATGCGTAAGAAGATTGCGGCTGATGTATTTAGTAATGGAAAATGTATCCCTCCATCCTGAGATTATCTTGATATTGGTACATTGTTATTTTTTAAATATTTGGTACATTGTTATTTTTTAAATATTTGGTACATTGTTATACCTCTGCGACCCTCGGACCCCTTATATTTACAAATACAATTATTTACAAATGATATGAATAATTTATTATTTCTTATTTACAAATACAATATTATTTACAAATAATATGAAGAATTGATTATTTATTATTTACAAGTACAATTATTTACAAATAATATGAAAATTTTATTATTTATTATTTACAATTATTTACAAATCATATGTAAAATTATTATTTACAAATAATATGAAAATTTTATTATTTATTATTTACAATTATTTACAAATCATATGTAAAAATTATTATTTATTATTTACAAATACAAATATTTACAAATAATATGAATAATTTATTATTTCTTGTCAATATGCGACCTTTCTCCCTCTGCGACCCTTGTCCCTATGCGACCCTTGGACCTGTGCGACCCTTGTCCCTCTGCAACCCTTGGACCCGCGCGAGCCTTGTCCCTCTGTGACCCTTGGACCCTTGTGACCCTTTTCCCTCTGCGACCCTTGGACCCGTGCGAGCCTTGTCCCTCTGCGACCCTTGTCCTTCTACGACCCATGTCCCTTTGCCACCATTGTTCCTCGCGGCCCTTATTACAAGAATAATAAATCCACAAAACAGTGATACTAACAATAATACTTACTATTGAATCATTGTCAAATGATAACCATCCAAAAACAAAACACAACTGAAAACCATCCAAATACAAAACACAACTGAAAATCAAACACTGTTATTGTTAAGGAAAAACTGAAGCACAGGTATTGGTCCATTCTCATATATTTGGATTACGAAGGTACAACCAACGGTCTGTCAATGGTCGAGACAAAACTTTCTCCAACCCCTTCTGATGGAAGCGCCACCACGTGCCACGGGCCTTAGATCTGATTCCCATGGCATGGAGTATCCTAGCATCAGATATATCTTACATCATCTATGGCAAAGACCGCTCGACCTCGGAAACCCTATCGAAAGTGTCTGCGACATCCGAAGAAATGAATAAAAATTGTGAAAATCCTTACCCATGCAAGGAATAAAACCGTATTGAAGTCACTTACCAATGCATCGCGGCCAGATTCGAACGAGTGGCTGGTACCACAGTTTCTCGTAAAATCCTTGAAGCATGAGTGGCAAAGGTGACGTGAAAGACCATGTCACCTTCGTGAGTGAAAAGTATGTAATCCCCAATACTTAAGTCTAGGTCGTTGGAGAAATCTTTCCACCCATCAGTGAATCTGGAGCCATCCAACTTGTCTTCCCATCTTTTGTTAGACCCATTCGATTTAAGCGTTATCGTGTTTGTGCCCCTCGTTTTCCCGTAAATATAATCATCGAAGAATATCTTCGGGATGTCCTGTAACAAAAAACGAAAAAACAAGTCAAATCTTTACATTCTCTACATGTAACATACCAACAGAGAGACTGATGAAGAAGATTACAATGTAGTTCTCTTCCAGATAGCGCAGAAAAATCTCTCTGAAGAAAGAAGGGAAATGTAACATTTTCGGAAAAATTGATGGAATGAGAGTAAGAGAGAGAGAGTGTGTGTCGTTATTGTAAAAAAGGAAACGACTCTAATTCGAAAAGACATGACCTGGATATCGAATCGCTGTCAGATGGAATTCGAAAAGACATGACCTGCAGATGTTATTTTTTAAAAAAAATTTCAAATATGATGTAAAGTTAAGCGGGAATTTTGGGGACGGAATTTTCGGCGGGTCACATGGGTGACATGGTCACATATAAGGATCAATACATACGAAATCGACGAATTTACGGGTTTATAATGATAAAACGTCAAACTAATTAATGCCAATTGAGGGTGCATGGGTCGCATGGTCGCATATAAGGATCAATATATGCGAAATCAACGAATTTACGGATTAACAATGATAAAATGTCAAAAAAACCAAAAAAAATACATTTAAAACGTCAAACTAATTAATGCCAATTGAGGGTCCCATAGGTCGCATGGTCGCATATAAGGATCAATATATGTGAAATCCACGAATTTACGGATAAACAATGATAAAATGTCAAAAAAAAATCAAAGCAATACATTTAAAACGTCAAACTAATTAATGCCAATTGAGGGTCGCATGGGTCGCATTGGTCGCACAGTCACATATAAGGATCAATACATGCGAAATCGACGAATTTACGTGTTTATAATGACAAAATGTAAAAAACAATCAAAACAATACATTTACAACGCCAATCAATGGTTAAGACAGATTATGACCAATGTGTCCCTAGTTGAGTTGTGTATAACCAATGTCTGTGCTTCAAAAGCGATAGTAGTGTTTTAAGAACTCATCGGATGAGTTTGACAAAATTTCAAAAAATACATTCAACATTGTTTTCAAATGTCGATATTATTTATATTATTGTCTATATTGATTTTAAATTGATAATGGCATATTGATAATGACATGGGTCGTATGGTCGCATATAAGGATCGATACATACGAAATCGACGAATTTACGGATTAACAATGATAAAATGTCGGATGGGTTTTAATTTGTTCGCATTAGGTCGCATTGGTCGCATGAGTCATATTTCTTCGCATTAGGTCGCATTGGTTGCATGAGTCATATTTGTTTGCATGAGTCGGATGGGTTTTAATTTAATCCAATTGAGGGTCGCATGGGTCGAGTTATAATGAACAAGTTATCGAATTATAACGATGAAAGTCCCAAAAGGTTTAATCAAAATAATACAAATAATATAGTATTACACAATTACTAACTACAAACCTTTCTTTTTTTGAAGTCGGCGATGTCTCGGTTGTCATGTTCCAAACATTGTTAGTGATGCTGGCTTTTGAAGATGGGGTTTGTAACGACGAAGAACACGGGGTTTGTGTCGACACAAAAGGGTTTTGTATCGATGAAGAAGATGGGGTTTGTCTCGACAAAGATGGGGTTTGTCTCGTCGAAGCAGACGGGGTTTGTCTCGACGAAGATGGGGTACTTCTTCGAAAAATCACCGAGTCCAGGATAACGATTCTCTTTAGGCCTCCCGCTTTGCCTTTTCTGAGCTAGCACAGGTGGTAGAATCATAAATTCAGCCACTGAAGGAGGAATGTCCCAATTACTGAAATCAGGAACCGGATACACGGTTTCTTGGTAAGCCAAACGCCATGTCTCCCGAAGGTAGTAGTTTGAACCTAGATCTGGTATCTTGTGACCTTTAAAAACCTTATGTGCTGCCACAATTGCGTGACTGCATGGATACTTATTCACATCAAACATTTTTCATTCGCACGTTCTTTTTTAAAGACTCACTACAAATCTTCTACCCATCTCATTTCTCACCTCATACTCATCACTCAGACTGTTCAATTCAATAACATCATACTTGGATGCCTGTCCAAACCGTTCATGTAACGTTTTCTCAACGTAAGGTGTTAAATTTTGAGAATCATCACTGGTAGCTGCTTTCAACCTATACCTATTGAACCATTCCACTGTCTTTCCCAAATAAATATCTAAAAGCCCTAGGATCGTAACTTTTTTTACTTCTTCAACGTTGAATTTATTGACTCGGCACCATTAGTGGTTAATAAGTTGTACCTTTCCCTCTTAAATTTGCATCTTGCCCACTTAACGGGATCAAGTTCCTCTTTCTCCAAATACTTTGCAACATTAGGATACCTGCGTAAAGGTCAGAAAGGTCAAAAATGGCCACAAAGGTCACAACAGTCACAAGGGTGGCAGGGGGTACAAGGGTCGCAGGGGTACGAGAGTCGCAGGGGGTACAAGGGTCGCAAGGGTGCAAGGGTGCAAGGGTCGCAGGGGGTACAAGGGTCGCATGGGTACGAGGGTCGCAGGGTACCAGGGTCGTAGGGGTACTAGGGTCGCAGGGGTACTAGGGTCGCAAGGGCACAAGGGTCGCAGTGGCATAAGGTTCGCAAGGGTCAAAGGGTCGCAGGGGTCTAAGGGTCGCAAAAGGTACAAGGGTGGTAGAGGTGCAATGGTCGCAAAGGGTATAAGGGTCGCAGAGGTCACAAAAGTCATTTTTGTACCTGGCCTTCAAATCTTAAATAGCACTTCAAATTCGTTGTCCGTGAATGTTGCTGCACATTTGAAGAACATTTCTGCCACAGTATCACCCTTTGAAGTCTTTCTACGATGGTCTTTATTGACGTAGCTATTTATATTTTTCGATATATGACGCGCACAAAAACCATGATCAGCTTCTTTTTACACTTGTTTGACTGCTTTGATCAAGCTTTTATGGCGATCAAATATTACAATGACATCACGTTCGTCCGGTATCACCTGTTTCATCTTGACATAAACCACGTCCAGGATTCGTCCTTCTCTTTGTCGACTATTTCCCATGCAAGAGGATATTGGTGATGTTCACTATCTTGCGCGGTCGCCACAATCATTGCTCCCTTGTACACTCCTGTCAAAAATGTCGCATCCACAGCAACCACTTTACGCATGTATTTCCATCCCTTTATAGTCGCTCCGACAGCCATAAAAAGGTATTTGAAGCTTTTCCCATCAATGTCGTACTGAAGATCTCCGACAGATTCGGGATTTCTTTGTATAAACATGTGCAACCACCCTGGAAGCCTCCTATAATGTTCAAATTCATCACCACGAATATCCTTTTGAGTGCCGCATTTGCCTCTTAATACCATCAAATACGATACATCGGCACCGTATTTTGCTTTTACAAGAGCCATCAATTCTTTTGCTGGAGGTGTTTCATAATTTCCGGCATATTCCTCTTTCAAATAATCTTTAACCATTTGTGATGTACCCTTTGTAGCTTTAGTCCGTTTAGATAAGGTGAACAGTTATGAATAGGATGGTGTGTTCTTACACTAAACCGTTTAGAATTCGGGATTGTTGCCATGCGTAATTTCCATTTACAACCACTTCCGGCAAACTTGCATCGTACTTCCCACAGCTTCGTATCAGATCTCAATATTGTATATCTAAAAGAAACTTCGATTGAACCCTTCCTTACAAATGCCTATACATCCTTCTTGCTATCAAACTCTTGCCCAATTTTAAGATCCAATCCATCTTCGAACTCAATGATATTATTTTCGCTATTGTGAACTACCATTTCCGAGTTGTTCTCACCATCACCATACTTATGCTCTGTTGGGACATCAGAATCAACTTTATTACTGCCACAAACAACTCCATCAACTACCACATTCACGGCACACCCACCATCTTCTCTTAACCCGTTTGTATGTTCACTATCAGAATTATCCGAATCCAAGAATCTATTATTTCCGGATTACTCTCAACTCTACTTTTGTTATCTGGACCTACAATAACACAGCCATCATAATCTACAACACCTCGATCCTCACCTTCTTTAGCAATGCTTCCAAAAGCAGGAATTAGAGGCTCAATTTCCCTCTCAAAAGCAGGAATTAGAGGCTCAATTTCCCTCTCAATTTCGATTTCACAATTCACACCTGCCGATTCTATCTCCACATACAGCAGTGGTCGAATTCCTCTTATGTGATCGAACAGATAACAAATAAGATGTTTATCATTCTTTATATATGTCGGCTTCCTATTTCACAAATATTGGCAAATAGCTTAACTTCAACTTCGTTGTATTATTTCCCACCATCATCTCTACGCATAACTCATCAATCAGTTGCTGGTATGTCAGACTAACCGGAGGACATAAGAAAAATACTCTCTGGTTTTCCTGAACTCTACCAACCCATTCAGATTCTCCATATGAGGTTTTTTCCCATTTACCATCATACAAAAAATAAATCAGTGTGATTTTCATATCCACCGTATCCATTACAACTGTAACTAAAACATAAAAAGAGGGGTAATTCTGTGACCCACTGCGACCGTGCGACTCGATGAGACTCTGTGACCCAGTGCGACTGTGCGACCCTGGTACCCCTGCGACCCTTTGACCCCTCTGCGATCCTTGTACCCCTTTGCGACCCTTGTACCTCTGCGACCCTTGTACCCCTTTGCGACCCTTGTACCCATGCGACCGCTTTACCCTTGGACCCCTGCGACGACCTTTGATCCCTTTGACCCCTCGATGAGACTCTATGACCCTGTGCGACCGTATGACTCTATGACCTTTGACATTGCAATAAATATGACTCCTTTAGACTCGTTTTCAATAATTGTAATAAACACAAGAGAAACACGAAAAGCTCACTATACATACCTGGTTTTAGTGCGGAATGTGCTTAATTGCAAGCTTCTTTGTTGACAACAAACGATTTCAACCTATTGGCAACGAATCTGATGTCGATTTCAAGCTACTCTCGCCGAATCTGTTATGGTGTGGGGGAACAGTAATTTTCACGCCATAGGAGAGAGAGAAATAGAGGTGCTCTAGAGGAGAGAGAAAAACTGTCGACAAGGGTAATATGGGATTATCAATATTTTAAGGGTAGATTTGAAGTTGAAACTTTTTTTTTAGCAAGTGTATTTTCGAAACACTTTAACCCTACGAGGATATTTTTGAAGTTTCCTTCGTTTTGATTCTATTTTTATCTTTGTTACCTTGACGTCTTATAAATGATTAGGTCAAAAATCATTTTTCTTAATCTGATTATTGAACTATCATAATTACATACTACAATTTTACGATATATTAATAAATGTTTAAATATATTAATTTTTTCATTAAATGATATACAAAATATGTCATCAACATCGATTTTATTTTGATGGTATATTTGTTACTTAAAAATTACATTTTTATTGAAAATTGACAAAACTCGTGTATCCGGATTTCCTTTCTAATAATAGTAATTCAATCAAAAATATTTGTATGGAACCTAGACAAAAACAACAATTTTTTTTAGGAAAGGAATTCAACCCCAGAATATCAATAATATTAATAATAATGATAATTTATAAAAAATAAAATATTTATTTTTAAAATATTTAAAAATTACAAAAAAACAATGAATACTTTATTTCAGAAAATATTTTACGAGATGCAATTATGAAATATATCATAATTACAATTATTTATAATTGTTTTCTATTATTTCAAAACAATTTTGTGTCTAAATTACATACAAATAAAAAATGTTATTTATTTTTTGTATATATTTTTTTTATTCGTAGGCATTCTAATATATTTATAATAAGAAAATAAATAAAGTAGATTTATCACATATTAATTTTCATATGTTTCCAACTTTTTGGTGAAAAAGCTATACAATAAAAAAATACCAAATTGGAAAAAGTGGGCCCATGGGCTGTTAAGAATACAATACAAAGCCTGATTAGGGCCCACAATATGTTGAAGCCCCTATTAAATGGATTAGTGTAGTCTAGGGTTGGATTATTGTTTATATCTATATTAGATATTACCCGTGCATAGCACGGATTTTAAAATTATTAAAATTGAAAAACAATAAATAGTTTGAATATTGTTTAATATATATAATTTTTTAAATGATGAAAGATATATAGTTGTATTGATTAATTATTTAATTTATAATAATTATATATTAACATTTAAATATATTCAACGTTAGATAAAAAAATAAGTATATAAAGATTGAAAAGTAATTAGTTTAACTAATTAAATAATTTAAATAATTTTTTAAGTTATACTTATTTATTTTTACAACAATATCTATGAAAGTATATAGTGGTATAATTTTTTAAAATATTTTTCAATAAATTTGTCAAGAGTGAGAGTAATTTAATGAACAAAAACCTTGAAATGTTTACTGTGATATATGATCATGTGTTTTTTATAGATTGATTAAATTAAAATAATAATTCAATTTAAGTAATTAAAATATAAAAAATTCATGGATAATATATTCACTATAATCTAATATAAAATCTAAATAAGAAATAAAAATTAATAATTGAAGACATATAAATGAACAAACTTTAAGGAAGAATTAAAAAATAAATTATATATAATTAATGGATAATAGAAATAACAACATTTCAGAAATTTACAATAAATTTTTGTATCTAAAAAATGAAAAAAAACATTTATTTGTTAGTATTGATAGTAATAGTAATAACAACAAATAATAGAATTTATGCGCTACAAAATTTAAAATAAAATATATATGTGATAATACCTGATATATATATATATAAGAAATTTTAATGTTTCTTTGAGAAACATGTGTGACATATATCATATATGACAAATAATAATCTCTTAAAATATCTATGATTGTTAAGTAAACATGGAAAATTTACGTATCAGTAAAATTTACGTATTAGTTACAGACATGGAAGTTATTATCAATAACTATAAAGATAAAGTTGTTTTTTGAAAACTTCTCATATGACAAATAATAATCTAGAAATAGTTAATTTATATATCATAGAAATAGACAGATATCATATATGACAAATAATAATCTAGAAATAATTAATTTATATATCATAGAAATAGACAAATATCATATATGACAAATAATAATCTAGAAATAGTTCATTTATATATATATATTTTAAAAAAAAGTGATATTAATATCGATTTAATTAATTAAAATTAAATAACATTTTTTGTTTAGGTCAAAATTTGTTATATAATTATAATTTGAAATATTTTTTAAATATAGCACACAAAAAATAAATAAATTAACATATATAGGTATATATTTAAATTTTCTTGAATTTTTTACATAATTTACTTGATTTTATGTTTGATTTATTGGAAATTAATTTTTGCAAGTGATTTATTTTACACCGTATACCAATATTTTAAAAATTAAGATATACGAAAAACATTTTAAACAATTATAACAAAAATATGAATTATAGAGAAATATGGAAATTAATTTTTTTAATAATCTTATAATTTAATATTACAAAAAAAAATTAAAATAAAAACAACAAAAGAATAAATAGATTCGTATTATAGAGAAATATGGAAATTAATTTTTTTAATAATCTTATAATTTAATATTACAAAAAAAAATTAAAATAAAAACAACAAAAGAATAAATAGATTCGTATTCATTGAAGATATATGTAATTGACTTATAATAAACTAAAAACAATAAAAGAATGAATATATTAATAGAATATTAATAGCTATAAATATGGAATTTGTTTTTTGAAATCTTCCCACTCTAAAATTTAAGTGGGAAGTTATAGTTTAATTTTCATAATTAAAATATTTTTTTATAAGTGGAAAGTTATAAAATAACACAAAAGATATTTTAAAATTATAATAATTAAAAAATCATTTTATATAAAATTTATAATGTAAAATAATACATATAATTATTATATATATTAAAATAAAATGAGGTTAATATCGGATTTAATTCATTAAAATAAAATATATTTTTTTGTTAATTTTAACATATAAAATATTTATTACATAATTAATTTGATTCAATATTTTTACAATAAAATAATTCTATTTAATTTTCTGTATTAATTAATACATATAATAGTAAATTATTATAGTAATTACAAATTAATACTAACTAAAATTATAAAAATCATTCATATATAATATTTATTTTTAAAATTTCAATTTTTTACTTTCCAACTTTAATAAATTAATTAAAATTCCAAAATTATAATAAAAACAAATTATCTAAATAAGAATAAATTATTATTATATTTATGATAATTAATTTAACATATAAATAATTAAAACTTTCGCAATTTAAAAGTTGCACATTTAATGTTAATTTTATTAATATTAGATTTTATTAAATAAAATTAGATAACATTTTAAAAAAATTATACAATGATTTTGTATATTTTAAGTTATAATATATAAACTAAAATTTTAAATTAGTAATAATTTATTGAGTATTTATAAAATATAATAATAATAAAATAATCTAAATGAAAATAATGTTATCTAATCAAAATATAAATTTAAAATTGTAAATAATTTTTATATACTTACTACTATAAAAATTAATAATATATAGTTTTTAACATTATTATTTTCATAAATTGATAAATAAATATGATAAATTTATTTAAAAAAACATTTTAGTTTTTATATTTAATCATTATTTTTAAAACTTTTGAAATCATAAATAAATTAAAATTTTAATTTTTATATATTAATAGAAATAATGGTGTCGAAAATTGTGATAAATAATTCTAATATAAAAATTTTTAAATTAATATTTTAATTATTTATGACCTAATGAATTTAATTCTATATTTTTACAATAAATATTTAAAAAGTGAACACGAAAAACAACACGAGAATAATCTCTATTTTTACAATAAATATATAGCATCAAATTCATTATGTATAAATAATCTCTATTTTTACAATAAATATGTGAAGCTTAGTAATCTATTATTACTCATTGTCATACTTATTTTAAAATTTCTTAAAATTGTCATACTTATTTTAAAATTTCTTAAAATTATAACTTTTATTTTACAATTTTTTCTGTGTATTTTAATATGTTTGATTGGTGACACTTGAAGAACCATTATTTCAATTATAAAATAAAAAGAATTAGTTAAAAAATATTAATGAAAGAAAAAAATAGAATTTATAATTATTAAAATACTTACATTAAATTTGCAGAATTTACACACCAAAAATACCGTAAATTTGTTTTTTTGTCGTTGAAGTAAATTTATGAGAGAATGGAGATATATAAAAGAATAATGAATGGAAGTTATAGTGGTTTTACGGGGGAAATTAATTTTTTAAATTAAAAGTGGGGAGTTGTTGGTATTTGTGGAAGTTAAGCTAAATTAATAATTAAAGTATAATTTTATTGTTAGGTTTTAAAATTTATTCAGTTTTAAATTTATATTCTTAAACAATTTATAATAATAAAATAATTTTAAAAATTTAAAATTGGTTTTAGTGGAAGTTAAACTAATTATCAATTAAATTATTTATTTATTATTATAAAAAGTAAAAGGATCTAATACTAACTTAAAAATATTAGAAATAAAATCAAATGATTTTAAAATTATAATTTTAAGCATTTTATAATAAAAAAATTAAATTAAACAAAGTTAAACATAATTACAAATAAGTAAAATAATTTTTATATTAAAATTTTTTGTTTGAATAATCTTTAAATTTAACGGAATAAAAATAAAATATTTAAAATTAATTTTAATTTTAGAATAAAATATTTAATTTTTTTTAAGATTTTCTCTCTCTGATTTTTATTTTAGTAATATTAAGATTTTTATATAAAAAAAATCTAACGGTTTTAAAATAAAATATTTAAAATTAATTTTAATTTTAGAATAAAATATTTAATTTTTTTTAAGATTTTCTCTCTCTGATTTTTATTTTAGTAATATTAAGATTTTTATATACACTTTAAAAAAATCTAATCCAATATAATATACCAAAATTTATTATCATATGTTCCAAGTAGGAAGTTATGATTTTTTTTTTAATAATAAAAAACTTTATCGTAGATAATGTCACAAAAATACAACAAAGTGATACAAATCTAATTAAAAGTTTCAAACATATATAGCTAACATTCAAGTGTAGAAAAGTATTAGTTAGAATATTTTTTTTCCTAAGATGGTAACTATAAAAAGATAATTAGGATTAAAAAACAACCTATCAAAACGTATCAACGGTTCTCATGTACCACTCCACCATATCAATTTTGTCTTTTGTTGATAATTCGACAAAAAAAAAAAAGACAACTCAATATGTTTAAAGTCGATTCAATATTAAGTAGACAAAAACTTATTTTTACATGGACCCACACCACAAAAGATGACTAACAATCTTTTTTTTATCCCAATATTAGTAATTATGGTATGATAATGTATCTTTATATATTAATTTATGTGATCGGTGAGACTGGCAACTTACAAACGAAAAGGATGAATTTTAGATATACGTTCCTCATAAAAATTGATTTTCAACTTATTTACAAGAACTCCAACTACTAACCCCTATTTAACATTAAATAGATATGTCTTTTTCTTTAGAGTTTTATTTAGTCGGTTGATTAATCTATTAGTTTGATAAAGACTCGTTCCTAATTTTACCAATTTTTATGAATACACGTTTCCCTTCTCTTTTATTTCCGTCGCAACATTTAATGCTTTAGTTTCAAGCAGTGTTGTAAAAATTGTTAGGCGTTAGTCGGACAGTCAGTCAGCGCCTAACCATTAGTCGAATCAATCGACGATTAGTCGACGATTAGGCGTTTTTCATTTTTTTTAATATATTTCAATTTCAAAATTATAAAATATACTATAATATATAATAAAATATTATATATAAAATATAAAGTCATATGAATTCATTATCCCATATCATTAACATAACAAAATATTAATGAAGAACTAAATATATATTAATCTGCAATGTATTTGAGGAATTTTGATGTTCGTTACCAAAATGACCTTATCTTTGAATCACTGATTCTAATCCACGACTTTGTTGTATTATTGAGATAGACGAGCATACGAATAGATGAAGATGACATACGAACGAATGAAGACGAAAATGACAAATAGACGAACGAAAACGAAGACGAAGATGGATACGAACCAACAAAGAACGACGTTTAAAACTAAATGAATGACGAACGAAGACGACTAACGACACTCCAAACTGGAAGAATCGTATAGCAAAGAGAGAAACAACTGAAACGATGTCATTTTGGTTTATTAAAAAAATAAAACGACCAAAACGACGTCGTGTTGGTTCAAATTTTTTTTAAACATAGCCAAAACGACGTCGTTTTGATATTTAAAAAAATATGACCGATTTTTTTATTAATCGGGCGGTCGGACACCGTCGAGCGCCTAGGCGGCGACTAGTCGACCGCCTAGACCGACTTTTAGAACACTGGTTCCAAGATCACTTGCGATTAGAGTTTTGATATTCCCTTCTCTAAATTTTGTTTAATAAAAATTTAAACGAGTGTTTGAATATAAATAAAATATACTTTATTTACTAATTTATCGATTCAAATAATCATTTAATATTAAATAATATGTTTTTATTTTATACTTGAAGTAAGTAATATGTTCTTGAGTATTGTAACTTATTTTTATTCACAATGGTTTATTAGTCATTGTATTTTTAATGTTATGTATCATGTTATGTTATTGGGAAATACAAAGACTCTTCGTCTCCACATACCTCATGATTATATTTCTGAATCATGTTTCGCATTTTTCTAGTTCGACTCTCTTTGAGTCTCGTCGTTCTACCATAACTCTCGTCTATATAAACACTTGTATCATTTTATTTTTTACATATGAATGAGAAATCTTTTTACAAAATGACTCGTTGTATCATGGTATCAAAGCCTAAATCCAAAACTTTCAGAGTTTGAAGTTCCTAGACTTCGGCGAATTATGATTGTCACTGGTGATGTAGGTGGTGATGATGATGATGAAGACGACAATGGTGACCTTCGATAACGGTGGTGGTGATGATATTTTTCATTTCTAGACCGATTTCGACCAAAATTTACCTCCGTTTTAATGTCGAACTCAACCATCGGCTCTAATTCGAACCTCGACCGACCTCTCCAACCCTGGCCATGACAGGCTCCTCGGTTTCAACACCCGACTCCCCTTGGCATTCCGACACTCGATGCCCCTTGGCGTTTCAACCCAGACGCCTCTTGGCGTTCCGACCTCGACGCTCTTGGCGTTCTGACCCAAATACCTCGTGGCATTCCGACCTTTATGCCCTTTGGCGTTCTGACCCAGACACCATTTGGTGTTCCAATATCCGACACCTTTCGACATGCCGACCTATATGTCTTTCGACATACCGACCTAGACGAATCTATTCAACCGTCAATAGAATAAGAACCAAGACAACGACACAACAAGCCATCGAATTTGCGATCTACCCGACTGTTGACACTTTTCGAGAAAATGTTTGATTTGTTTTTTTCTTTCTTTTATCTTTTGATGACTAGAGTACTAGACTACAAATTGCGACCATCTTCACCAAATCATCAGGACGACAAGGATTTGACGTTTTATTTGCATGTTGGGCATCCACACATCTCGTGATTACACTTCTCATCATTCTAGTTTCCCTCGTAATCACGTTTCACATTCTTCTAGTTTGACTCTATGAGTCTCTTCGTTCTACCACAATTCTCATCTATATAAATACTTGTATCATTCTATTTTCTACACATGAATGAGAAACCTTTTTACAAAATGGCTCGTTGTATCATATGTATATAAATTCATGAATAAGGAGTTTGAAAGTAGAACACTTTTGAGATTTCTTTAAACGGCTGATTTCATAGTATTTTTATTTGAAGAATCTTAATTATATCATGATATGAGATCGAGAAGAGATTCATGCTATTTTTAATTGAATTTATTTTTTTCCAACATTTTTTATGTGTTGCTTCTTCATATTTTTATCGCATCACTAGGTGTTCTGTATTCCCTTCTTATAAGGAATTCTTGATTTTCGGCATCTGGTTATTTGTTTCGCATCAACTTATCTGCTAGATTTGGAATCGAACATCGACTTTTCTAATGGACCAAAGTTTTTTTACGTCGTCTACACCTCTACATATGCATTATTGTCGCTTTAGTCTTTGTGTGCGCTACGAAGTGCCTTGCATTGTGTTCTTTTGCACCGTGCCATGTGTCATCGTCATGTGTTGCATCACGACCTGCCATGGTTATTTTGTTTCTAGGCATGTCATCTTTGATCTTTTTCTTTGTTTTGCAGGGTTGTTGTCGTTTAATCGGGTTTTTGGCTTCCTTAACCTAATTTTCTTTTGTAGATTTTTTATTTTGGTTTTTTTATTTTCTTGATATTGTCAGAAGATGACAACTCTTTTGTCTCCAAGAAATCCGACTCTTCAACATATTTTTTACTAGTGGTGCAACAAGGTACCATCTCCTCGTTTGATATTTCTTCAAACAATAATCTAGGATGTCTTATTTCAAAAGTAATTTTCAATGATCTTAACTATATAAATTGGGAATGTGAATTCTAAACCTCCTTGCAAGATCAGAAGAAATTTGGATTCGTCGACAAAACAATACCGAGTCCCACTGAGAATTCTAGTGATCTAAAGGATTTATGGACAAACAATTATCTACTTTTATTCTTGGATTCAAACACCATGGCATTAATATTGCGTATTATCGTGTCTCACATTAAATTGGCTAAAAATTTGGGACGACATCAATGATCGGTTCTCATCCATGTGTCTTTCATCTAAAATCAAACTTTATGCATATATGCAACATTAAATATCTGTCTGTATGTACTACAATAAATTTGACCATTACTGGGAGGAACTTGTGTGTTATAACTAGATAACCATATATGAGTGTGATGGTTGTACGTGTGAAGGAGTTACTTATGTTCTTCTTGTCAAATTTGATAAAAAACGTGAATATGACCAAGTTTAGATGTTTACACTTGGTACAATCTTTATGGTACGGTTTGCTTGAATCTTCTTGATCGCAATATGTTACCGATCCTCAACAAGTATACTTTACAATGATTTTTATGTGGTTTCAAAATCTAATTCATTACCAAAACAAGAACGTGCTTAGGATGCTACTTCCAAATCTAATTCATTAATAAAAGAAGAAACATTTAGAATTTATGGATTTATGGTGAAATCGGATTCCAAATCTGTTGGTTATATAGAACCTTGTAATTGTAGTTTGTTTTGTACGCATTCATGATGTCTCGGTCATTTTTTATCAATGTTTTCAGCTCAACAACTATATTGATTGTTAGTAGGATCTATCGTATGGTTGGTCGTGGTACAGAGCAGGCAAGGAAACTTTTTCTTTGATTTCTTCAGATGAACGTATACATATGAATCTAAAATGATATTCTATTGTTAAATGGATGAAAACAAACTGAAATCCCTTAGTAACTCAATAGTATAACCTGAAACTTGTCTTCTCTAAGAAAAGGACATCCTAAACCCTAACTACAATTCAACTGAAAATCCCAAAATTAGCGACCAACGCCATAAAAATTGTGATCTAGTGTTGATAAGTCGAAGATCACTCAAAATCTCTTCATGAATTCATTATCTAAATCTCAAGAATTAGCAAGAAAAAGACTTTCTCAATTGATTAAAACTTGGTTAAAAAGTCATATAATGAGTCACTATTTATAAAGACTAAACAAAATGAAAAATTAAATAAAATAAGCTAATTTCGTAAAACACGATAAAAGTGCTTGGTCGAAGAACACCAAGAAAGGCCAAAGGTGAAAGAGGCCAAGAAGACAAAAAAAACTAGAGGATCAAACAATGCTCGACTAGAATGCTTTGCTAGAGCAAGTAACCACTCGATTCAAGCATTTTTTGTAGACTAACATACTTTAGTTTTATGGATTTTAAGGTTAAGACTTAAACGACGTTCGACCAAGCGATTTTACCGAATTTTATTAATTTAGTTTATTTATTTAGTTTTATTATTGTTTGGTCCTTATAAATAGGAAATTCTTGTATGACATTTTAACGAAGTCTAATTAACAGAGATTATCAATTCTTGAGATTTAGAGCGTTCAACGATTTATCAAGACTAGATCACAAATATTGTGGCGTTTTTCGCTGAGCCTAGGATTTTATAGTCAGATTGTAGTTGGGATTTGAGATATCCTTTCTTAGAAAAGACAAGTTTAAGGTTCTACTATCGAGTTGTTAGGGGGTTTTAGTCTGATTTCATCATTCTAGCAATAGAATGTCAGTCTAGATTCATATCATTTATCATGAAACATCTTTTGTTGAACATCTTGTTTCATCTTATCTTTTCTCGGCTTGTATTGTGTCTATTTCAGCAATTACAATACAATATGAGCCTTGAACATATGTTGAAGTTGTTCATTATCTTGAGTAGCGTGATACAATGCAACATGTTAAAGCTTTGAATTTAATGCAAAATAGATCCGTACCAAGTTACCTTTGGATAAGAAGGCAATATTTTGCGAGTGAAGTTTTAAGATCAAGTACAAGTCTGATGGTTATATGTAATGTTACAAGTCTAGATGGTTATACTGGGTAATAATCAAGTTCAAGAGACTGATTATAATGACACTTTTGCTCTTGTTGCGAATATGACCATTGTTCAGACCTTTCTAGTCATCTCTACTAAGATGAATTCGGAAGTTTATCAAATGGACGTTCATAATAATTTTTTCATGGTAACCTCATGGAGAAAATTTTCATGAAGTTATAGTTGGGATTTGATGCTTTATTTTTGTCATGTTTTCGCCTTAACAAGTCTTTGTATGGATTATATCAAGTATTTTTTGTGGTTTGTCATTGATTCTATGGGTTTATGGCTTTCATCAATCCTATATACTCACTACTCGTTATTTATTTTTACAAGAGATAACATATGACTTCATATTTTAGTGTATAACGGCGATCTTATTCTCGCATGCAACTAGCCTGATGTTATTCGAAAATTTAAAGATTATATGTGTTCATGCTTTCATTTGAAAGATCTCGAAGTTTTGAAGCATTTCCTTGGAATCGATGGTTCTTGCAAACCTTCACGTATATATCTTTGCAAACATAACTATGCTCTTGAAATTATTTCTGAGCTTGGTTTACTTGGAGCCAAGTTTACCGCAGTTTCCTTGGAACAAAATTAGCTAATACCTCTATCAAAGTATTCACCTTTTCCATATCCAACTAGTTATTGACGCCTTGTGGATCACCTCGTCTATCTAGATATTTAATTTTGTGTATAACATCCATGTTTTTATATAGTTCATGTAGTCACCAACTATTGATTATTGGAACGCAGTGTGTTGCGTTATTTAAAGTGAATCTTGGTGAATGGATTCTTCTTCATGTGTCATGTGATCTTCGTCTTATATTTTGGTATGATTCAGAGTGGATTGGTTGTCATTTGACACAAATATAAATAACATGATGTTATTCATCTTGGCAAATCAACGGTTTTTTAAAAAAAAAAAGAAACAACTAACTTTTTCTTATTTTCCTCCACAAAAGTATAAATCGATATATCAAGTTCATGAAATTAAGTAGTTTTAGACTTTTTTCATTATCTTGGTGTCTTATGTTGCCGCTCGTTCTATTGTCACAATCGAGTTGCATTAAACATTAGCACAAATTTGATATTTCATAAAGAGATGAAACATATTATGTATAGTGTGATCTTGTCCAAATAAAAAATTGTTATTGACACTATCGTTAACCGATATATTTATCAAAACATTTGCAATAAAAAATTTGATAAATTTATTTTCAAATTGAGAATTGGTAATTTGTTTGATGTAATTTAAGAGATATTGACAAGAATATATTAGTTTTGTATTTTTTTTTAAATATGAATAAAATTATATATATATATACTAGTGGTTTACAAAATGATACTTGACCAATGATATTGTTCACTTGTCCTTGTGTTTTATATATATTAGAGATATAAGCGTACGAATACAGCGTTTCTAATCAGAACTATTTTAAAATTTCTCTAAAAGGTTCAATAAATTCTAATGTTCTATGAAATAAAGTATATTGCGTTTGTCAATTCTATTTTTGTTAATTTTTAATATAATTAAACGGATGAAATGTAAATAGGTTGCAAAATATGTGATTGGCATAGTCTCTCATACACCCGGTCACTACATATCTATTGAAATTGTATAGTTACAATTGTTTATGGGTGCAACATTTGTGAATTTTCTTTATGAAAATTTATAGGACATAAAATAATTAATTTGCTATTTCATGATGAAAAATAAATGAACACGGTAGCATGAATGAAATATGGATCATTGATGTTAAGAAAAATTTGAATGATAACTAAATATAAATTTCAATAATTACAATAATACCCCTTAATACAGATAGTTTAAATGAGAAAATAATAATGAAAGATGGTCGCATAAAGAAATTACGATAATGACATGACTACCTGCCAGCTAATCAACACCATGGCCCCCCGCTTATACCTAAAAAGAAATAAAAAAAATTCATGAATTTCCTAAATATACTTCACCATAAAAAATTAATATCCAAAATAGTATCTAATAATTTATTACCAAACTAGGTTACAAGCGCCGCTTTGCGGAAAATTTTAATATTCATATTTTTAAAATACATTGAAATACAATTATATGTTTATGTATTACATGACTTTCCTGTTTACACATTTTATGCAATAGAAAAACTCGAAGACATTACATTTTTATTATTCATGATATTAGATTGAAGACGAAAGAGTAATGTTGAGATAATTTTGGTTTTAAAACAACTTAATTTCATAAATTATGAAATATTTTTTGAATATAATATTAGTGATTTTTTATTAGTTTTTTCTCATCGTAAAAAATAAGTACTTTGAATCTGTTTTTTCTTTTTGCCAATAAAAAGATGGCTACATATGACTAACTATTGGTAGAAACTAGCCGTAGACAAATACATGCGATTTTGTTTAAACTGTTATATGAATTTTTATTAATTTTCGTTGCAAAATATGATATAATAAAAAGTTATTTTCTTTTAAAATGATAAGGCAGTATACTATTTAGTAGGTGTGGTATGAAGACTTTTGTCGGTATTAAAGGTAGGCTGAAGACTTTAGGTCCGACTGGTGGAGTCGTTAGAAAACGTAAACGTAATGATTGCGTTTTTTGGTAGTAATTGCGTTTTCTGGCGATTTCGGGCGATATCTAAGTTGACTGGTGGAAATGCAGGTAGTCGCAGTCATCATGAAATGCGAAATTAAAAAATCTAATTTTTTTAACATTACGTTACGTTTTGATGCGTTTTGCCTAAATTACTAAACTGTCCTTCTCATTTCTGTGTTTTTCCTCTCCTCTCTGCCTGGTCGATTTTCATCCTCACTCTCTCTGTCGAAGATTTCAGACTACACTTCTTTGCCGACTCCTCCTCGCCGTTTCTCTCCTAGGTAAGTCTCTTCGCCGACTCCTCTTCGCCTCTTTCTTCCTCCTCGCTCGTTCTCTCTTCACCATGAAATTAGGGTTTCGGGTTTTGTTCTTCGCTCGTTCTTCTGGGTTCTGGGTTTTGTTCGTCGCTCGTTCTTTACTCGTTCTTCTGGGTTTTGGATTTATTTCTTCGCTCGTTCTTCTGGGTTCTGGGTTTTGTTCTTCGCTCGTTCTTCGCTCGTTCTACGCTCGTTCTTCGCTCGTTCTACGCTCGTTCTTCGCTCGTGCAACCATAATATTCTTGGGTTTTGCTTATTTGTTTTTTGTTGCTTGTGAATGATTCGTTGATGAATTAATTCTCTGTTGAATGATTCGCTGATGAATCAATTGCTTATTTCTGGATTTTTTTTGCTTGTTGAATGATTCGCTGATTCGCTGATGAATCAATGGACTCCATATGCCATCATATTTGTTGGGCTCAATTTCATCAAATGTTGCATTTAGCGTAAAATTGTGACCACGCAACTCTGAATAGGTCAGCAAGAAGTAACAAGTAAGAAGCAGTACATGGCACTATAAAGTGATGACTATCTTTTGAAAGATAAGATAAGAGCACATGGATATATAGACATATGTATTTGTCACATGTGTTTACCCGTAATAATTTTTCATTCGATAATATTATCTCCTAGTTGTGTAATTTGCAATATTGTTCAATTATATAGGCTAAGTGTTTGGTTTATTTTTTTATTTTTTTAGTAGCATCATAAAATTTCAATTTTAATTTATGAATAATGGTTCGGAAGCCTTGGATGTTTAATGATATTTAGAAATTATGTGTTGTATAATTCATGTTCATCATCATTGCTTGTTTCACAATTTCATAATATATTTGAAATTAGATTCACTAGCAATTCCAATTGTCGTGTCTAATAAGATGTCTTTTATTCTTAACAATTTCATTTGTTTAGTATAGCTTTTGCTCGAAAGAATGAAAATTACTTTTATTGTTTGATTAAATTCTCTAATATATGATGATGATATATTGAATTTATCACTAGTGATTAGCAAGTTTGGGGAATATCTATAATGCATTCTTTATCGTTAGGTTCAGATAAAATGTCGTCTCCTACTTTTAATACCTAATTAAAAAAGTCAATGATATCTTCATTATTGTTTATGTTTGTGGATGGTATCATATTCTTGACCAAAACACATGATGTATGATGAATTTATTTAGGCTTTTACTATATCATGTCTGTTTCCATTAGTGATAATGGGTAAGACTTCTCGAAATTCTCCTCTAAATATGATAGTTTGTAACTGAAAGGTTTGTCTCTTAAGAGCGCATCAATTGATCATATTATCATGGATTTATCGAGTGCGTCAAACAATGTTTATGTATCATTAATGCTTCATATAATCTTATGAGTTTTGTTTTTTTCATTAGTTTTGTAAGGTTTGTGGCTAACTTGATAAAATATATTGAATCTTCGTTAATATTTATAGGTACAACAAATTTGGAATATGCATTTCAGAATCCTTGTAATAACAACGACGTGATTCCACTTTAAGTGACATTCAATATGATATCACGTCGTGATCTGATTATTGTAGGTATAATTCTCCAAATTCAATATGATATCATCATCGAAAAGGTCACATAAGGAACATCCCTCCAAGTTATCGATTGCGACAGTTTCACATATACAATTTTCCAACAATAAATAGACCATATCTTTCAAAATTTCTAATTAGGAGACAAACGCCGAGATAAAAAAGTTGACCCATAAGACATTCGATAGCTAGCATGATCTGGATAAGGCAAAGACTCTAAAAGAGGTAATCAATGATTGTGCTCCATCGGAAAAGTGGAAGGGTTGGCTCCAAGTAGACTAGCCGCAAAAAATATATCAACATCATACTTTTGTTGACAAAGATATATACTAGACGGATTACAAGCAATCTCGATTCCAATAAAATAATCCAAAATACCGAGATCTTTCGAATGAAAACATGAACACAAATACTCTTTAAATCTTTGAACTACATTAGGTGTATTGCCCGAGAGGATCATGCCATTAACATATACCAAAACATGAAGTCACACCTGTTCCTTTTCTAAACAAACAACGAGTAGTCGACATATGAGTGAACAAAGCCATAATCCCATAGAACCGATGCAAGTTTGGCAAACCAACAATGAGGTGTTTGCTATAAGCCATACATAGACTTGTTCAATCGAAAAACACGACCTTCAAAATAATCATCAAAACCTTGTGGTAATTTCATATAAACTTCTTCCACGAGATCTCCATGTAAGAAAACGTATTGAACATCCATTTGATGAACCTCCTAGTTCATCACAACATAGAATGCTAGAAACACCTGAAAAAGTGGTCATCTTCACAACATGAGCGAAAATGTCATATATAATCAATCCATTCAACCTGGTTATTCCCCAAGATGACAAGTCTAGCCTTACATTATTCCACAGAACCATCAGACTTGTACTTGATCTTGAAAATCCACTTGTAACCAATTGAAATTTCCCAAATGACGACGTTATAGGATATCACTTATCATTGAGATTCAAAGCATCAATCTCATGTTACATTACAACACACCATTCCGGATTACAAGCAGCCTAAGCGAATGAACAAGGTTCAGATTGTGTTGTCACTACTCTAGAAAAATGAGATAGGAAGCTAAAAATTATAAGGAAACAAAGTGAGACAATGGATAAAGCATACCTAAAGATGTTGAAGGAATAAAAGTGATGTGTGAAGGGCTAAAACCTTGTACAGTATTCGTTGCATAATCTCGAAGATGTGTTGACAGTAATTTCAAGTGTTGCCCATGACCTAATTTTTTTATCGGGATATTGAACCAAAGCAGTGACATCAGTAGATGGAGAAGGTTCAATTGCGACATCGGTGAATCAAGAAGAGGATTTAATCATATCCATTTCACGTGATTTCTCTCTTCTCAACTCTTTGGTATCCCGAGATCGATGAATGAAGAAGAGGATTTAAATTATATCAAAGTTGTGAATCTCAAATGTTGGCAAGTTAGAACTCGAAAGAGGAACATATGTGGTCAATGATGGCGACAAGTATGGAAAGACATATTCATCAAAAACCACATTCCGGGAGATGAGGATAACATGATTTTCAAGGTAAAAAACATGACAAACTCTTTGGTTGTTAGGATAACCAACAAAGACACCAACGTCGAATGCGAGAGGAGAATTTATCACCATCATGATTTTGATTGTGAGCATAGCACAAACTCCCATAGCTAAAGGCTTACTAACTCATGGATTCTGCTGCAAAACAAGATAAAACAACAATATACATGATAAAGAGTAAGGAATACGATGTCTCAGACTTCCCTATCTCGTCATCGATATTTCGATGTTGTTTCCTTGCTTCTTCACCTTCTCTTGAGCTTTCCTATGTGTTTTTCGTCCCCCCCCCCTGTGTTATGAGCGGTTTTCTCCTTTTATTGGCGGTGGTCCCCTTGTCTCCCATCGTTTTAACCCTTTTTAGGGTTATTATCCTGGCACGCGACCCGCACGGGCTAAGTGGCCACCCCTACGGTCTCCTTATCCACATGCAACCCGAGCGGGCTTGGTGATTACACGAGTCCTGCAGATTCTTCTAGAGGTGCAGTCCGTGCAGGCTAAAGGGACCACCTCGTGCGGGTTCATGTCTTTTCATATGACATAGTTGTGTTTTGCTCATTTCGCTCGATGCTTGGGTATTCCGTAGGTTCCTTGGCCTAAATCTGCTCTTAATTGTTTGTAGCTCTAAGTATGTGCAGTTGACTCGAAGAATTAACGTCCTTAAGCTCAATTATGCCTTGTCTCATTAAAACCAGAAAATCAACAAAACGACTAGATAGAGGACATTCATGTCGATATTGTAACTCGTGATATGCAAACTACGCATAAATGATCTAAATGATTAGTTTAAAACTAAACCACACTACGTGTTATCAAGACGCAACCATTTGAGATAAATGAGATGACTAGAATAGATCCATTGCCAAAAACCTTATAAATTTGTCGAAGTAGATGATGTCAAAGTTGTAGACATGATCGAAACATATGCAGGTGGTCCACATGATTTGCGAGATAAACAAGTCGATCGATGTTGATAGAGAGTGACGACGACCCAGAGAACGACAAAGAAGACGTCCAAACTTGAAGAAGATGACCAATAGGTGTACAAACACCCCATTAACGAGATGGAACCGAGTCCCGATAGCCACACCAACAAAAAACCGATCGCACCAGCAAAAGGATTACCGTAAAAAATGTCAACCGGGAGAAGAGATCACTGAAAAATTCAAAAGATGCAGTACGATAGCACAAAGTCGTTGGAGACTAGATTGAAAAGAAAGAAAAGAAAGAAAAGAAAAAACATAGAATATGAATCTTTTCAGCTCTCATACCATGATAAGTTCAAGATAAGTGTTGAAAATAGAGAATCAGTCTCAAGAAACTAATAAATTTTGATTAGAAAATAATCATCGATTCAACCTTGAAATAACATTGGGCCTAGGAGTATCCACAATCACCTCTAAGCGGCGGCTACACGTGTGCTCAAACACATTTATAAAATAAAATAAGTATTTTTATTTCAATTAGAAATGGTTCGAACCATATAACAGAAAAAAAAATATATAAATACGAAATTCATAAAAGAGTTCATTGTAACCTATTACATGCCTTCATATGATATGTTATAGATTTCGTTGCTCTTCAACCTTATTGCTTTTGTTACTAACTAAAACCTGTACATCCATGACAACCCACAAAGGATAGGTACGAAGACGTACTCAATGAGATCAATACGAACACGCACTCCATACCACGTATTCTCACACTCTTGAATGCGAACATAAAATAAACATTCATCACACTACATATACATAAATAACTCTATCCAACCGGACTAAGTATTCTAAATCTCAGACTAGTACCACACTAGATCATAATTCACCGAGTCCTCAAGACTCTAGCTCAGGAATACACTCGTAAGTCCAAAGGAAACCAACCCACTAATGATCCTGAAAGGACACAACGTACCTCGGTCATAAGTACAAACAATGTTTTGTCGCTCGAAAGGTTACCACAATCCCAACATGGTACGACTCTAGCAGATCCACTGATTTGACTAAATACAATTCTCCCCCGTTACAATTCAATTCATCCTCAAATTCAATGTCTCTAATTATTCCAGTATATTTGTATTTAATTAGAGAAGAACTATATTAATCATCATCAACAAATCTTAATGTTTGTGCATTATCTTCTCATTCGATTCTCATGTCTCTCATTCCACGTCATGATGTTTCCACACGATTTTTGTCATCGGAATATATTTACACCTAAACTGTTATATTTAGTGATACACGATGCGCACATGACGTTTTTTACGTTAAGTTTTTCTTGAAAATTGTTGGTAGCTTTACAAGTATTTTTCTGATACTGATAAACACCGACACAACAAAGATACATGAAACATGTCATATCCCCTCTAATGATGATGTTAACTCCAACTGATCGGCGTCCAATCTTATCCGATTCATTACCCTAAAGGGACTTGTGAACCATAGAAAAATTTTGTTTACCTAAGTCCCACCGTGTCTCCCTTTACTCACTTAAACCCCTAGAAATACCATATCCCCAGCATTAAACTCAATATCTTTTCTTTTCATGTCAGAATAACTCTTTTAGCAATCCTAAGTCCTATTGATTTTTCGTTTTAACAATTCTTTACTTTTCTACAGTTTCCTATACACTCTCAACAACAAATATAGATTGCTCCCCACCTTTGTCCAATGCAAGGGTGTGCAACACGTTGCTCATATATAGCTTTACACACTAACATCCCAATGTTAGCATGATAGTTATTATTGTACGCGAATCAACAAATGACGAACAGTCCTTCCAACTACCAGACCACTCCAGCACATATGCTCGTAAAAGATCTTCCAACATCCTTAATAATGCTCTTAGATTATTTACATAAATATGGATAATACGTGGTGTTCATGTAAAATTTGGTCTCTAACTCTTTATAAAAATTCTTTCAAAGATGTGAAGTGAATCTTTTATCTTGCTCTAACACAATGCTCAATGGAACCGCATGAAATTCAAAAATTTACACAACGTAAAATGTAGAGAGATCATTCACACCAAAAGTCTCTTTAATCAAAATTAAATGGATCGATTTCTTTAGTACCCATGACCATCGAAAAATCCCTTGCAACTTTGCATTCTTGAAAGACTCGTCGTGAAATCTATGTTGACACGATCCCACTTCCATTTGTAAATTGAAAACTTTGGAATTTTTCGTTTGGTATTTGTTGCTTTATTTTTATTAAATGAATCGAATTCTTTACTATCCATGACCATTGAAATGGCATCCCTTTCAACTTTTCAGTCTTGAAAGACTCGTCGTGAAATCTATGTTGACACTATCCCACTTCCATTTGTGAATTGAAAACTTTGAAATTTTTCGTTTAATATTTGTTGCTTTGTTTTTATTAATTGACACGTCGGACACTTTGCTACTCATTGGCGATGTCTTTCCTCGTATTTTTTCTTTATATAAAGTTAACAAATGTCTCAATACAACTTTGTCGATCTCATATTAGATTTGTGAGCATTGTCAAAAATCTAAATCTGATCATCACATCCTTTGGCATACATACTCTTCACCGCTTATCATTATCAGAAAATCTTCCGTGACCTGGTACAACTTATACCCTTGATCATAGTGATTATTATGAAGAATATTCTACAATCCATTGTGTTAATCGAACTACATTCAGTAGATATACTCAGTCCATTACAGACAACCCCACACACTCTGATTCAGTCTGCACTACCTCTAATCTCAGAGCACTTATTTGAAAAATCAAATCATCAAACTCGTGCATGGTTTCGATCTCGATTATCTATGTGTCGCTATGCACCAACATCCGTGTTTGCTTTCTTTGAATGGATTACGATATCTACATCGTAATATTTGACAAATTTCATCCATCTTCTTTGATGTAATTTCATTCCTCCCTATGTGAATATGCACTTTAGAATTTTGTGGCCTGTACAAATCTATATATTCTCGCCATAAGTTATGTCATCTAAATATTTAACACAAGGACCACGTACATGTTTTCCAAATCATGAGCCATCTAACTATAATCATGCTTACGTGTTGTATTGATAAATAAGCAATCATTTATCTTCTTGTATAAGCATCATAACCCCATATTTTATGCATCTGTATACACTTTGTATATATCAAACTCTTGATTATGGTACAACTAACACTAGAGATTTGATTAGTTTCTTCTTTATTACCACATATATCTCATTCATCGAGAACTTCTAAAAAAGAGTCTAAATTTCAACCATCTAGAGTATGCACTTAAAACATACTTGTTGGATCTCTGGAATTAACGGTTTATTCATTAGTCCTCAATGGTTTCACAGAACTATGCAGTACACCAGTTAAAAAACACATGATTAAGTAGACCTCCTGTGATTATCGATTCGACGATAGCTGAGCTTCTATTTCTTGGTTATTGTGTGTGTTTTTTTCTTTATATATTTCCATGAAATATACCTTTAATTGCATGACTCTACCCTTTCGCATGGGCTCTTTTAGACTTTTAGCTCTATTCTCCAACACTAGATCCTTAGGTGGTTTTAGAGATAAATGTCTCATACAATCTCTTAGCACGTGTTCCCTACTTCCACAATGAAAAAACTTGGTTGATTATTCTCGTATATAGCTTATTCACCTATTTGCCAAACACACTCTCAAAATTCAATGTTCAAAACTGTAGCATCGGATGAATTCTACTCTCATATCGAATTCTTAGCATTTTCCAAAATGCTCGATTCCACTGTGATAGCATTAGCACTTCAAATATACTATGATTACAAAAAACTGAATCACTTTCATCTGATCATGTCTCCTTCAAATTGTTGGACGACTCTTTTTCTTTTTTCTTTTGAAAACTTTAAGATGCCTTCCTCGATGATTCATTTCTCTACTAAGTGAGCTTCTAGATTATCTTGGACAATTGTTCATACCTAATCATTTCAATCTTTCATCTGAATTCTGGATGCTTTCCTTGCAAACATGTATTGACTTGGAGAGTCTCATACATCACTAATTTCATCCCAAATCATGATCATTATAATAAGTCTCATCTCACGAAGCAATCGTATAATCATCATGTGTAAGTGTAGAAATGTCAAGTCCATCACTCCACAAGCAGTGTGTGGCACGTGTTTCAGCTCAAAAGGTTATTTGGAGTTAACCCAAGTAAATAAATGCTCTAGACATTCCCTTGGATTTAGTCTCACTAGAAAATTCTTTCTCTCACCAAATAATGGAACACAATATCCAACTTAAACTTTGATCAACATCTTGATAATTGAAAGTTCATTCCAAGTCTAAACATTTATTTATCCATATTTATGTAAGATATCACACCTCTACATTATATCTTGATCCCAAATCTAGTCATGTGATCCACGACATAGAAGTAAACTGACATCTCCACTTGCCTCTAATTCATCGAAGTAGGCGGTAGCAGTGTCTTCAATGGTGATAATACTATCCCCAAACTCTCCTTTCGTCCATGTTGTCAACCTTTTACTAGTAGATATTTTAAGACTTCTCTTACGACACCTATATATACCCACACTTTGACTTTTATCCTGATGATTGGAAATGTGTATGGCTATAAACCAAGAGCCTTTGTTCGCTCTATGACAAAGAGTCTAGTAACCATTTTCCTCGATATTATCCACAAAATACGGATAACCACTTAGCTTTCCACAACTTATAACCCCAACTTAACACTTCAAAGCATGCGTGCTACGACTTCATGGTTTTATTAAAACATTTTGCAAAACTCTAGCCCCAATACGAAAACGAAAACGAAAGCTCTGACACCAATTTGTAATACCCCTATCTCGAAAAAAACTCGGGATTAGGAATGTCCACTATCATCTCCAAGAGGTGACTACATGCGTCATTGCTCAAACACATTTATAGAATAAAATAAAAAATTTTATTACAAGTAGAAATCGTTTGAGCCATATAACGAAAGAAAACATATAAAATCATAATCAAAATAAATATGAAATGCATAATAAAGTTCGTCAAGAGCTGCTACACGCCTTCATATGATATGTTATGGGTTCCACTACTGCTCAACCTCATTGCTTTTGTTCCTCACTATAACATGTTCATCCACGACAGTCTACAAAGGAATGAGTACGAAGACGTACTCAGTGAGAAAAATATGTGCATGCACTCCATGCCACGTATTCTCCCACTCTTGAATGCGAACATATAATAAGCACTCATCACATTACAGATTCATAAATAACTCTACCAACCCGACTGAGTATCCTAAGTCTAAATGGATCATAACTCATCAAGTCCACAAGATTCTAGCCTGGGCATACGCTCGTAAGTCCAAAGGACCCCAGCACACTGACGATCTTGCAAGGTCACAACACACCCCAGTTATCAATACAAACAATATTTCGTCGCTCAAAAGGTTACCACAACCCAACACGATACGAAACGAAAGATCCATTGATCTAACTAACTACAACTCTTCGTCACTCGAAAGGTTACCAAATTCCTAACACGATATAGCGCTGATAGATTCATTGATCTGAATAAATACGATTGTATCTCACTCGAAAGGTAATCACAACTCCAATACGCTACGAGTCCGACAGATCCACAGATCTGACTAAATATAATGCTTTGATGTTCGAAAGGTTATCACAACCCCAACACGGTATAATCCTGGTAGATCCATTGATCTGTCTAAATACGGTACTTCGTCGCTCGAAATTTTATAACAACTCCAGCTCGGTACGATGCCGACCCCTAATCCAAGTGTCTAGGTACTAACATCGTCGATTTGATACTTCTCACGTGACAACTCTCATCGATACGCTCGTAAACACCTTATTCTGAAGGTTTGAGTGTGAAATCACTCTATCGAACACAGTAGACAATATGTTCACTCGACTCTAGCACCGAATCCAGAATATCCGCGTTCTCCGACTCCAACATCTGGTCGAGCGTCAATTTTCCAGATCAACTCTAACCACTTTAGTTTCACCAAAACTGACTCATATATATGCCATCAATCATCAAAAGATTGCCCCCTTAATTTGTTAACATAAGAATTATGCTTTGTATTAGGCCTATAATTGGGCCTTGATTACTTGCTGATTTCTTTGATATCTTGCTGTTATGTATTATATATAGAGTTGATATAATGATAATAAAATACACAGTATCATTCTCCTAATAACATGGTATCAGAAGCCTTAACCTAGTTTTCAAAATTTCAAAATTCAATTATTTTTCTTGTTCGGCCGCCGATCATCTCGGCCGCCTATCCGTCTACATCGGCCCAGCCTACTTCGGCCGCCTCTCTCCCCGGCGCCCCTAAACCTGTCCTTTGCCGCTCCTCCACGCCGCTCCAATGCTGCCAATGCTTCCGCCATATCGGAAAAACCGTTCGGGGTTACCAATATCAAATCCCACATCCCAATCATTCTCGACATGGAGGAGATGAATTACGATTCATGGCGCGACATCTTTGAGACTCACTGTCTAAGTTTCGGCGTTTTGAGCCACGTTGATGGCTCCGCCCCGACGAACGACACACCAACCGAGGCTTGGACGCGTCTTGACGGCCTCGTCAAGCTTTGGATCTTTGGAACCATTTCAAAACCCCTACTGCAAGAAGTCCTTAAGACAAAATCGATGGCTCGGGCGATATGGCTACGACTCGAACGACTTTTTCGGGACAATAAAGAAGCTCGAACAATCCAATTGGACAACGAGCTACGTACAATTACAATCGGTGACCAATCCGTCCACACATATTGCCAACGTCTCCAGAAAATTGCCGATCTTCTTGCCAACCTCGACGCCCCGGTATCCGAGAAGGCGCTTGTCATGCACGCCCTCAACGAATTAAATGAGAAATTCGATAACATTGTTAATGTTATCCAACACCAAAAGTCGTTTCCCACGTTTGATGATGCGCGATCCATGCTCTCGCTCGAGGAACAACGCGTCTCCCGCCACCGACGCCCCGACCCAACGCACACGGACAACGGCTCGGCTCCCACCGTCCTCCTAAGTGACGCCAACAATGGTTCACCTCCTACCGCGCCACAACCGTATCACCAACACCGAGGAAGATCGCAGCGACGCGGACATCGTGGCAACCATGGTGGAGCAAACCGTCATCACTCAGGAAATCCATGGCATCAAGGACAGGGACAAATCCCATATCCAGCGGCCCCGTTCCCTGGCTCCTGGAGCACGCCGTATCACGGCCAATATGCGCCTCCATATTGACCATCTCCGCCTATCCACTCGGCGGGACACGGTCCGCAACCGCCCTACCCGTTGACCGCGACCCCAGTTGCGCATGCTCCTCCACCGTCATTTGGAGCACCGTGGGCGTCAAGCTACACATCTCCGGCGCCTCCGCCGTCCAGCCCACATTCCCACTCGGCTAATCTCATGCAAACACCGAGTGCACCGCCCCCTCCGGCCGCCGCTCAGACGTCCATAGATCTACCTCCGAATATCATGCAAGCATTCAATGCTGTCACTCTTCAAAACCCTAGCAACACATCGTGGTACATGGATACCGAGGCTATGGCTCATTTGACGCCACAACCAGGTATACTCACGTCCACTTTTAATTCGAGCATTAAACCTGTCGTTTACGTCGGAAATGGATCCTCTATACCCGTTACTGAAACTGGCCAAACAATAATACCTACACTTAACT
>CM071867.1:21298774-21336094 GCA_036759665.1 Gynandropsis gynandra
TGTGACCCTTTCAACCCTTTGCGACCCTTTTAACCCTTTGCGACCCCTTTCCCCTGCGACCCCTTTACCTCTGCGACCCTTGGACCCTTTGCGACCCCTTTCCCCTTGCGACCCTTGCGACCCTTGGACCCCTGCGACCCTTTACCTCTGCGACCCTTGGACCCCTACGACCCCTTTACCTCTGCGACCCTTTGAACCCTTTGCGACCCCTTTACCATGCGACCCTTGGACCCATGCGACCCTTTGAACCCTTTGCGACCCCTTTACCATGCGACCCTTGGACCCATGCGACCCTTTGAACCCTTTGCGACCCCTTTCCCATCCGACCCTTGCACCCCTGCGACCCTTTGACCCTTTGCGACCCATTTACCCTTGGACCCCTGCGACGACCTTTGATCCCTTTGACCCCTCGATGAGACTGTGACCCAGTGCGACCGTACGACTCTGTGACCCACTCTGTCACCTTTGACATTGCAATAGACACAAGAGAAACACGAAAAACTCACTATACACACCTGGTTTTTCTGCGGAACGTGCTTAATTGCAAGCTTCTTTGTTGACAACAAAGGATTTCAACCTATTGGCAGCGAATCTGATGCCGATTGCAAGCTACTCTCGCCGAATCTGTTGTGGTGTGGGGGAACAGTAATTTTCGCGCGAGAATTAGAGGTGCTCTAGAGGAGAGAGAAAAAATGTCGTAAAGGGTAACATGGGATTATCAATATTTTAAAGGTAGATTTGAAGTTGAAACTTTTTTTTTTCAGCCAAGGATATTTTTGAAGCACTTTAGCCCTACAGAGACATTTTTGATAATCCCCTTTGGAAAGACGTATGTCCTTGTTAATACAATATCCGTTTAACTTCAATAAAAATTGACGGAGATTGCTTGTTTCATTTTATATTGTATATTGTGTTATTTATGATTATTTGAATTAAAATTGTAAAATTAATAATTTTATTTGAAAAAAAATTAAAAATTTATGTACTATTAAAAAAATAAATATCTAAATTTTGAAACATAATAAGTCAAATATTTTTATATTCTAGAAACATAATTATTAATAGTTTATTGATGATACATTAAATTATATATATCTATATAAATGCTGTAATACACGTCTTTTTTTTCGATTTTATATTTAAAAAAATGGAAACAAAAATGTAACAGATAGTAATAATTATAGTTGTCGGCAATCAAATAGATTTCACCGTGTGAATTTCACATACATGTATTTAAGTAAAAAACATTACACTTAATTATATAAATTAGAAATATAAAAGAAATAAATTATATATATAATAATCTTTACGAAGTTACTTCTCGTGAAGCCACTTCAAAAAAATTATTAAATATCACAAAAAAATCTCTTCACAGAAAAAAAACTCTTCTACTCATCAATTTATGTTTCATTTAATTTTAACAAAAAAAAAGTTAATGGTCTTTTAAATCATTTTCACAAAAATCTCTTCATCTCATCTTTTTATATTTCATTTAATTTTAACAACAAAAAATTAATGTTTTTTAAATTATATATATATAATAATCCTTGCAAGGAATTTATACCTTAAATATAAAAAATTTTTATGTTTTGAAATTAAATAAAATACTCAAACAAAAAGTTAATGATGTTTTAAATTATATATATAATAATCCTTAGAAAGAATTTATATCTTAAATATAAAAAATTTCTATTTTTTTAAATTAAATAAAATACTCAAAATATGTGAAGTTTATACCAAATTAATATATACCAATATTAATATCATTCTATTTGAAAATTATATAAATATTAATATAATATCTTATTTTTTTAATTTTCCAAACAAAATTACAATTTAATTATTAGTTTTATAACATGAAGCTATTTTTTACCAACAAAATAAAGATGTTAACATATAAAAAATAAAATATGATTATATTTTATTAAATAAAATAATGAGATATACTACCATACGTTATTTGATATATTTTTTTAGTGATATTAAATAACAATAATAAAACTTCAATATATATGACTCTTGAAATACAAATAACATCATATAAAATTAACAAGTATTTATAATATAATATGAATCGTATTAACAAGTAATTATATATATAATAATCCTTGCGAGGTTGCTTCTTGTGAAGCCACCTCAGCAAGGATTATTAAATATCACAAAAAAATCTCTTCACAAAAAAAACTCTTCTACTCATCTATTTATATTTCATTTAACTTTAACAAAAAAAAAAAGTTAATGGTCTTTTAAATCCTTTTCACAAAAATCTCATCATCTCATCTTTTTATATTTCATTTAATTTTAACAACAAAAAGTTAATGTTTTTTAAATTATATATATAATAATCCTTGCAAGGAATTTATACCTTAAATATAAAAAATTTTATGTTTTAAAATTAAATAAAATACTCAAACAAAAAGTTAATGATGTTTTAAATTATATATAATAATCCTTGGAAAGAATTTATATCTTAAATATAAAAAATTTCTATTTTTTAAATTTAAATAAAATACTCAAAATATGTGAAGTTTACACCAAATTAATATATACCAATATTAATATCATTCTATTTGAAAATTATATAAATATTAATATAATATCTCTTTTTTTAATTTTCCAAACAAAATTACAATTTAATTATTAGTTTCTTATAACATGATTTGGCTATAAATGTTAAATTTTAATTAATGTCTCATATTTTTATACAATATAAAATTTTTATTAATTAGAATTAAAAATCAGCTATTTTTTACCAACAAAATAAAAATGTTAACATATAAAAAATAAAATATGATTATATTTTATTAAATAAAATAATGAGATATACTATCATACCTTATTTGATATATTTTTTTAGTGATATTAAATAAAAATAATAAAACTTCAATATATATATGACTCTTGAAATACAAATAACATCATATACAATTAACAAGTATTTATAATATAATATGAATCGTATTAAATTATTATTATTATTCAATTTGTTATTTTTCTATATTATTGTAAATTCATAACAAATTCCTTATATCGAGGATTATTTTATCACCTACTGATTCAGGTCTTCCATTTAGATTAAGAAGATAATAATTACCAGTCAGATTGTGCTACGCAATGACAATCAACAAAAGTCAAGGAACAAGTCTTAAGCAAATCGGATTATCTTCCAAAACCAGTTTTCAGCCATGATCAGCTTTATGTTGCAATTTCAAGAGTAATTTCGGCGAATAACCTAAAGATATTAGATATAAATGCCAAGAGTAGGCAAAATTTGTCTATCGAGAAATTTTAAACGGTCTCTCAAAATCACAAGGTATGTAGGTAAAATATAATTCTTTAAATTCATAGTTGTCATCTTCAATCATACATTGTTATTCGTGAGAAATCATATTGATCAAGGTTGTTTCTATGCAGGTTGACATCATATAAAATAATTTCTCATTGATTTATTAAAATTATTACTTATGATTTGTTCTAATACCTTTTAAATTATATGCATCGATACCTATAATTTTTCCATTACTTTTGTCCTAACATTTTCTTCGTTTATAATGTTTCAGGAGATATTGCACATCTGCATTCATATTATGGATCAATCCATTTCTCTTAATTGCACTAATCATAAAACAGACCATCAACATATTTTTGTTTCGTTACGATCCGCAGACGATATTGACATCTCTATTATCCACCATATTTAGTTAGTTTTTTTCCAATTTCTCTTTAGTCACTCTTTTCATATGATATCATTGTTTTTTCCTATTCATACATATCTTCCACTACAAAAGATAAATTTATAGAATAATTGAATTTTATTAAAAATTCTTACATAGTTCCAATATATTTATAAAGAAAATTATACAAATTATTGCCCGCACATCGCGCGGTATTTTTTCTAGTAATAATAAAATAATTAGAGGGAGATATCACACTTCGGTCAAACATATTGCATTCTTCAGCCGAAAGTGTGGTATAATAACGCAACTACAAAAGAGCAAAAAATGTTTTATATAATATAATTTCCTACGTATTATATATAATTTATTCAAGTAATAATAATAACAACAATATATTTGACCGATACATTCATTAAATTAAATAAATATTCTACTTAGATACAGCCGCTCCCAGCTCATTTCAGTGATCCATTATCCCTTCTCTTCTGAACATATATATATATATATATATACACACATGAATAAACATCTCCATTTATGTAAAATATAAATGTGAGCGTGTATGTGTGTATATAACTATTTTTTAAAATTTAAAAGATTTAGAATTCAAACATATTCTTTTGTCCAAACTTAAAAAAATAATGTAAAAGTATATAATCTCGTATTCGTAAAAAATCGAATTTTTTGGTAAAAAAATTATTTTATATATTTTTTATCCATAAAAACATCCCAACTGAATAAAATATTTTGATATCTCTTTTTAGAGATAAAAAAGATTTAGTCAGTATTGATCATCGTTCATTTACACATATTCTAATTATAAATTTTGCAATTCAATGGTTAATCTATTTTCCAATTTCTTTACTCTAGAAATTTAAATTTTACTTTTATTAAACATATTGATTCAATAAATTGTAAATCTATAAACTTTGTACACTTGCTTTTGCAATTTATATAAAATATTAGTAACTATATAAAATCTATTAACTTAATCCATAATATTCAGAATTAAATTAATACCAACCTGTGTAATTTAATTGTCTTTAAGCTATAAATGTAAGCATGATCTGAATTTATTTGTATGTATGACTTTAATAAAAATAATTATGGAAAAAAATTTCAAATATTGTTGCATAACAAAAATAAATAAGAATAAATTTCATTATATTCGGCGCCATCATTTTCCTTCAATTGATATTAATATATATATATATAATATTCTCAATTATTAGATAACATGCAATTTTATATATTAATTATATTAATTTTTTATCATCCATACAAAATTTAAATATTCGATACAAATTTTCTATCGCAAATATAATCAATATAATTAAATCGAAATTTATAACTTAAATTGGAATATATACTCAAATAAACAATTAGTCTGAGTAAATATCCAATGGAAAATTTTGTAGGAAAAGATATTTCGCCTTTTTTCTTTAAATTAAGTTTTTTTTACTTTATTTCCTTTGAAGTGGCAATTCCATTGGAATGCGTAAAAGGGCAAGTGGATCCCAATAATATACTTGTATTTAAATCGATTTGGTTGCAGACTACAATACCTAGTAATACACCTTGAAATGTATATAACTTAATGTTTACAATCCTACAATAATAGGATAGTTAAATATATTTGTAAAAATTGATATAAAATATAAAAACTATCATATTAAATAAATAGTTTTGAATAGTTAATGGGCTAAGATTAGAAAGAAAATAAATGAATATAATTTAAAAAATTTATTTTATAAAGAATAATCTAAGTATAAGTAAATATGAATTATTAATGTAAAATAATATACTTGGATTATATCTTAGTTATACGATTTTGATGTATACTGCGGTCTGACAAAGCGCATCAAAAGACTTTATATAATATTATTATATTTAACGTATTTTTGGTAATATATAATAAGAAAAAAATTAAATTTGTAATATGGAAATTGTTACGAAAAAAAGTGTAACGACCTTCCAATCAGAACAAAAATTTGTGTGTTGGTTGTTGCATTGGGGAATCAGAGCATAGAAGGGTAAAAACGTCATTTCAGAGAAATTCAAGCCACTACTCCGCAAAATCTTTGTCTGCACATTGCCCCCAAATTTCAGAAATCGCCTTTCTAAACGGAGAAAACTGCTAACTCAGAGAGAGAGAGAGAGAGAGAGAGAGTCCTCGTAGAATCCGATTGCGATCGAAGAATCACCGACGTTCTAGTATGTTCTCGTCAATCTGATCGTTTTTTCTTTCGAGTTTCGGATTTATTTTCGATTTTCTCCGATTCGTTTTGGTGAGGGAGAAAATGCGAGAGATTTGTGTATTGCGAAGGTAATTCTATGGTTTCTAGAGTCTCAGAGTGGTGGATTGTGGGTTTCTTCTTCTGGGCATTTCTTTTTTCTTCGTCGTCAGGTGTCTATGGTGTTGTTTGGTTGGACAGAAAGTGGTGATTGCTTGTTGGAAAATTTTCTTGGTATTCACGAAAGTTGTTCGGATAAAAAATTGATGGTCTAGCTAGGTGGGTTTTTCCATCTTCTTTTTACTTCTGCGTTCGTTCCTTTTACTCTGGAAATTCTCCTCCAATGGCGTTTGGGTCTGAGAACGAGAGCGAGACTAAGATGGAGGGTTGGTTGTATATAATTCGTTCTAATCGATTCGGATTGCAATTCTCGAGAAAACGTTACTTTGTCCTGGAAGATCATCTCCTGAAGAGTTTCAAATCCATCTCAGATTCGAAAACTGAGGTTATTACGTTCCTCATTCGTGTTGATTTGTCGCATCTTTCTTGTGAATCATTTGGAGCACCCTACCCATTTTCTACTGTTTATAGGATCTTCATTCAGATTATCTCATTGATTTCGTTATTTTATTGGTTTCTCACATTATTTTCCTAGTAATTTTGTGCACATTGTTGATAGTTGTGATTGTTTTTCAGGGGAATAAATCGCAGTTTTGTTGCTCGAACAACACATGCTTACGTTTATTCTGTTCCTGGCTTATTGTAGTTTAGGATCATGTTTCATCCCATGTTAATTGTCGTATCTTTTGCCCACATAATGCAATATAGAATCCTTTTATAGTATTTTGTTTCTTTTGCTTTGGAACTGCCCTCTTCTGCTTTATCAGAGTGTATGCAATGGGAGATTCAATTTTTATATATTTGCACCGGACTAATGGTGGTACTACCTTTGCTTTGACTAAGCCGAACCCTCATCTGGTTTTCAGGGTGCTGGAAGAAGTGCGGTAATAGATTCATGTATCCGGGTGACTGACAACGGGAGGGAAAGTGTTCATAGAAAAGTATGAAATTTACGTGGCACATTTTATGGGGATGTGATATGTTCTATTCTGAAGGTGATGCTTTTGTAATGATGGTTTGTGTTTCTTTGTGTAGGTATTCTTTATATTTACACTATACAATACTTCTAATCACAATGATCAGCTCAAGGTAAGGTAATTTACCTTGTTTCTATTTGAAGCTTTATGTGCCAAACACCCTGTTTCATGTGTAAAGTTTCCTGGTTTAATGATATAGCTAGGAGCAACCAGTCCCGAGGAAGCAGCCAGGTGGATTAATTCGATTAAAGAGGCAGCTTTAAAGGTTATACAAGGTTTCTGTTCATCTTTTATGGGATTTTCTCCCTACGCAGAGATTTAAACTTATCTAACATGCAGGGTACACCTTTTCCGGGAGACGTTTTTAGCTATTCCAGGAGCCGATGGAATTCTTTGAGGTACGTTTTGTTCTGCAATTTTATCTATCCAGCAGAAAATACATGTTAGTTTATGCTCACTGTTGGTGGGGATAGCTAATCTGTAGTTGGCATCATTACGAGGAATACATGTGTAATGGATCTTGTTCTGCATTGCACTACCTAGTTTACTTGTACTCATAAGACACGTTTTTCATACAAGCAGATTGAGTAGCTCAGTTCGGGACTATCACTCGAATTCTATTGACTGGACATTCCAATCTTCTGCCCGAGTGGACCCTGTTGTAAATGATGTCATTGCGCCTTCACCTTGGACAATATTTGGTTGTCAAAATGGTAAACTGAAAACTCTAAAAGTTCGCTTTCTATTTTAGCTGGTAAAGTTCAACTAGTTTCGATCATGGATTGCTTACAGGTCTTCGGCTTTTTAAAGAGGCAAAAGAGAGAGATCCTCATGGAAGAGTCAGTAGATTCCTTAGCCTATTTGTTTGCAAAACTCTATCTGGGTTTAGGGTTTACAAAATGTAACTTTTTGTTTTTTCTTTTTGCTCTCTGACCAAACAGTGGGACGATCATCCAGCAATCATGGCTGTCGGGGTTGTTGATGGAACCTCTGAAGCCATTTTCCAAACACTTATGTCTCTTGGACCCTCAAGATCAGAGTAAGTATCTATTTTACTCTTAAGACAAACTTTAAGAAAGCCACATTTACGACAGTAAAGACCGCAGAGGGAATGATGCTTTTACTTCATATTTCTTTTGATGAGTATATAATTGCCTTGTTTATTTTATTATTTTAATTATTTAAAATTTGGCAGATGGGACTTCTGTTTTTACAAGGGCAGTGTCGTTGAGCATCTTGATGGCCATACGGATATAATTCACAAAGAGTTATATAGCGACTGGCTGCCATGGTAAGCTATTTAACTTATTTACCATCTTCCTTACGCTAGAATTTGCGATTTGTTTCTTGTAGTTGACTTATATAACTCCCAGGGGGATGAAAAGAAGAGACCTTTTGCTGCGACGTTACTGGAGACGGGAAAATGATGGGACTTATGGTTTGTGATACTTTATGTCATATTATACTGCAATTCATTTTACCAGACTGTTTGTTGACTAACATTATATCTTTTTGTTTGCTTTCCGAAGTTATTCTCTACCATTCCGTGTTTCACAAGAAGTGTCCACCTCAGAAAGGCTATATCCGTGCGTGCCTTAAAAGTAATGTACGCCTAATTTTAAAGTTAAATGGAAACTTGGGTTTCTTACTTGTTCATTGTGTTAAGTGATCATAAAGCTTTGCCTTCTGTAGAATGAATCCTCGAGTTACATTTGCTTAAGTTATTTCTTTTGCATATGTATGATTAGTTAGGGAATCTTGTTTGTAGTAACCTTAGACTAAAAAAGCTCGACCTTCTTCTCTTCAAGAAAATTTTGCTTTTGTTTCAAATTTAATTGAATGATTATGTTTGGCTTTCCCGAACATACTTTCTCGTTGGTCTTACGCATCTCATCTCGGAATCTTTCACAATGTTCATTTTCATTGCTTGGGTTACAACTACAGAAATTTAGTCATAGAAAAAGAAAAAGGATGACAATTTTGCTTTGCATTGCAGGTGGTGGTTATGTGATATCTCCTGTATCAAACGGAAAGCAATCAGTGGTGAAGCATATGCTTGCTGTTGATTGGAAGTCCTGGAGATCTTATCTGAAACCATCTTTAGCTAGATCAATAACTGTACGAATGCTCGGAAGAATTTCTGGTGATTGTCAATTCACTTCCTGACTTTCGCTTTTTTCATTTTCTTTCCACATAAATTGACCGCTTACACTGTTTTTTTTGTTTTTTTTTGTTTTGCCTCAGCTCTGAGAGAACTGTTCAGGGCACATCATGGAAGCTTTCCTACTTCAGATCTTTCACTAGGAAAGTTTTCAAGAAGCCTAAGGTTGACCTCGAACCTAGAAGATGGTGCGATTGATAATTCTTCTCGGAGAGAGAGTGGAAGGTTCAAGGAGACTGCAATGGAAGAGACGGATAAGCTTCCCTCGGAGCATTCTAGCCTTGTGGGCTTGAATGATGCCACAGATGAGTTCTTTGATGTTCCTGAGCCATCAGATAATGATTGTTCTGATGACAGCTGGACTTCAGATTTCAATTTGGATCCATGCTGTCAGGTAGCATGATCTTGCAGGTGACTTTGTACATGGGTACTGTTGGAGGGATGGACTTTTAAATTTCTCATTTGCCTAATGCAGGAATCTCATCCCCCAAAACTAACAGGCGCTGCGGGTCTAGTGAAAAAATTGCATGATCTTGCAGGTGATCCTCGTTCCATTGGCAAATTTTGTTCTTACTAGCTGTCTTGTATATTTTCATTCTGTTTTCTTGGTTTGACACATCTTTGTCGTGCAGTTCAGAAGAGGGGCTATGTAGACCTGCATGAGATGACGAGGGAAGAGAGTAGTACGCCTTGCTGCTATGGTACCACACTGCCCAATGACCCGACTTGCAGTTTGCCTTGTAGTTGGGCTGAAACTGACCCTTCCACTTTTCTAATCCGAGGAAAGACTTATCTTGAAGACCGGAAGAAGGTCCAAAAACTAACATCCTTCTCGTCAATCTTGAGGCTAATGGGCAATCACTTATCTATGCTGTGTTTATCTTTTTTAATCCGTAGTCTTATTCTTTTTATGGTGGATTCAGGTTAAGGCAAAAGGCACGTTGATGAAAATGGTCGCAGCAGACTGGTTAAAGTCTGACAAGCGGGAAGATGATCTCGGGAGCCGTCCAGGAGGCATAGTTCAGGTGGTTCTTGTGGATATTGTTCGATTCTGATAGATATTCATCTTTTCATTCGTGGGTACCGATTGGTTATGGAAAGAAGATTCACATGCTTCTAAATTTCAGAAATATGCAGCAAAAGGTGGACCCGAGTTCTTCTTTATAGTGAATATACAGGTAACACAAACTCTCAAAACTTTTGTTTACTGTTCTTTCTATTTGATGTCAGATAAATGGAAGATGTTATTGTGAATCAGGTTCCTGGATCAACTACATACAGTCTCGTGCTTTATTACATGATGACCGCTCCCATAGAAGAGCATCCATTGCTATATAGCTTTGTAAATGGTGATGACGCGTACAGAAACTCTAGGTTCAAGCTCATTCCTTACATATCCAAGGTAAGTACAAAGATTTCCGCTACTTTTGGATTCTGGGCATTATTTTAGTCCAATTTTTTTCACGGATAGAACGGATGTTTTGAATTTCAGGGCTCATGGATAGTTAAACAAAGTGTTGGAAAGAAAGCATGCCTCATTGGTCAAGCCCTGGAGATGAATTACTTTCGGGGAAAGAACTATATTGAGGTAATGGAATACAAATGTATTTTCGGATTCTTCATGCATTTCCCATCTGGTCGTACGATTGTTGTAATGTTTAACAGTTGCGAATAGAAGTTTATATATATGAGAGAAAAAAGGTGTTCCACTGAACTTGCCCTGGGCTATCAAATGTTAAAGGCGCTTGATTCAGGTTTTGGTAACTTTTCTGGAAAACCTCTTTGTTTCAGCTCGGTGTCGACATTGGATCCTCAACTGTTGCAAGAGGAGTTGTAGGCCTTGTTCTTGGTTACCTCAACAACCTCGTGATCGAAATGGCTTTCTTGGTACAGGTAAACTGGTTAAAGCTTGCCCTTTTTAGTATTCCCATTCCCCATTTTTAGGATAATCTTGAGATCTTCACCGAATGGTTGGGTTTCATTATCGTCTTTTGCAGGCCAATACCGAAGAGGAGCTCCCGGAGTATCTTCTTGGGACTTGTCGATTAAACCATCTTGATGCCTCCAAGTCAGTACCCATTATTCCGTAGATTGGATCTCCCTACCAAGACCGAGCAAAATCAAAGCCGGTTAAGTATTCTTTCAATCGATTGCCTAAACCGACTCGTGTGATTATCGTATAGATTGTGGCCAAGTAGAGCACTGTTCTTCAGCTTAGCATCCAAAATGCTTAAAAGTATCACTGGAACTCACTTGTCTACTCTGTTTTATGATATTTTCATGATATGGCCAAAGTTGTACAGATCACCGCCATAACCGGTCGGTTTACTTTGGGACGCTGTGCATTTATTTCTGACCCGAGGCTTGTTTTTGCTAATTTTGGCTTGGTTTTGAGTTTCCGTTGATTGATAGTCGGTTTTGTTTGGTTTTAGTGCCATATTTACAAATTTTGTTGAATCCAAAACCTAATCGATCAAACCGGTTTAGATTGAATTTGAAACCGGAGGTGTATTGGGACTTCAGGAATTTGGCGAATACAAATAACGGAACCGGTTATAGGTTCGGTTATGGTGGTTTATCCACATCAAGAAATAAAGAATTGTTGGAGAGTGAGTGGGTGGGTTTCGAATACCGATCGCATCGTTTGCTGCGTCACCCTACACTCAATATATGCCATCAGTGTTTAAATAAAGTAATTAAATATATATTAATCAAAAATTTAAAAAGCAAGTTAAGGTCAATTCCGTCATTTTATAATTTATTCTGTTTCTAAGATTTAATGGTTGTATATATAGACGGAATTGTTAAGTATACAGACACACAAGCGATTGTCTTGCCTACGATATTAATCAAAATCGTTTCTCACTAACCATAATAAAATCCATGGTTTTGGTAATACTATTTTACTTTTTTGTAACATTAATTTCTTAATGTATATATGATTAATTTTTTCTCATAATTTGGTAACTGTTTTTTTTTTGTATTTTTCACTTAATAATTTCGAAATACATCCAATATCTGCTTACCATTAATTAAATGGCTAATGTGATTTAATACTCATAAATATGAGATATAGTTGACTAATTTCTAAAAAGATAAAGATAAATTTAGTGATAGATGACGATTTTACCCCTACATACGTACTACAAAAAAAAACGAGAAACGCACATTTACGTCTTCTTGTCTCTCAAAAAAAGTTTTCCCACTTACATCTTCAAGTGCTGTTTGGCTCCCGAGAAAACCAAAGAGAAAACCTCGTGACCCTCTTGTCTCGGAAGCAGGCTTTCCTGCTCTCTCTCCTCCTCTTTTTCTTCTTCGATGTAACAGGACGTGAAAGCCCTTCGGATTCGAGCTTTTCGTGGGGCCTAGCAGATTACGAGGTTTGCCGGGAAGAGACGGAACAGCGATCGACGGGATTTATGAGCACGGGATCTCGATTTCCTATACATGTAGGCCAATTTTGCTTCTACTCATGTTCCTCTGTCTTGCTTTTCCTGCTTCCCTTTCATGTTTAAATCTTTTGATTCTTTGGGTCCCCTGATCTCCTCCTATTTTGTGTTTTGTCCCCGTGTTGGAATTTCAGTTCCGACCCCTCTATGGTATATGCACAACCAACTGTACAAATTTTTGTCTGAGGTTATATTCACTTTCTCTTTCTGGATTTCGTTTGTTTCCACGATTTGAATTTCGGGTTGTGTTGTATTCCCCCGTTTCTGTTCGATTTTTCGAAATTGGTGAAGTTAGGCCATCTACGTCTTTGCTCGTCTTTGCTTTTTGGATAGGCAATATGACCAAACGTTTTCTCGGTTTTGTTGGGGTTATGTGAGTTTACTGCTTCAGGGTTTTGTCTCCTCGACGAATTCTATTGTTCCTTTCGTCGGTTTATGTCTCAGGATTGTCGGCCTTTTTATGTGATGATGTTGTTGCATCTGTACATTCTTGTCCGAAGTTTATTGCTTGAACAATGCAAAGTTTTTGTGATTTAGTACCATCAGTATTGATGTTTCAAATAAAGGGTTTGGTTGCTGATTGACAGAGTTCAGAGTAGTGACAATGCAAATGGATCCCATTCTGAAGCTCGCTTTGGGTTTAATGCTTCTTGGCTCAGGTACATATTGCATGCTTTCACTTAATGTCACATGTAATCTGGGTAGACCAAGTTAACGTGCAAGAACGACTTGATGGATGACAAGAGATCTCGTTTCAAGTCAATTTCAGTTTGATTTCTGAATACTTGAGTGATGGACTTCTCTGATGCTTTATTTTTACCTTGATTGATCAGTTCTTGTCTTGGCTGAGGAACTTGATTTCGGCCACTGTGATAAACTTGTGCAAAGGTGGGCAGATTCTTCTTCTCTCGAAGAAAATGTGAGCGAGAATAAACGCTCACTCCAGGACTTGCTGTTCTTTCTCCATGTTCCCCGGACAGGAGGCAGAACATATTTTCACTGGTGATTCTCTTACTAATGTTTAGACTAGTTTAAAAGAGCGAAGATCATTTTTTTTACCGTATTTCCTTTTCGTTACCGATTTTTATAGCTTTCTGAGAAAGCTATATGATGGAACTGATGAATGCCCCCGTTCTTATGACAAGCTCCACTTTGATCCAAGGTACCTTCCAGCAAACATATATACTTTTCATGTTAAAGTCTATCAACTCTATCGTTGTATTGGTCTTCTGTTGTTATATTGGTTGATTGGATGCCAAAACTTGTGATGCTCTTGTGTATGAGAATACAATTGGCTCTGAAGCTCTACTTATGCTTGCCTGTACTCTCTGTGGATCAGTAGAATTGTCCTGCTTTTTAATGGCTGGGCTGACATTATATGCACAGGTAGTTCAATACATGGGTTCGACCTTGCTTAGGTGACTTAAAATTTACCAGTGTCCTTTTGTTATGGAAGATGGCTGAAACTGATATGATACTTGGTATATTTATGGTAATAGTCTGTTTGAATATTCTCATATTGCCTAGGCATACCCAGTACTGGTATCAGATTTGGCTAAGTAAACTCCTAATCTTGTGATTTCATTTAGTCATTGTAATCTTGTTGATTTTGACCTGCTCAATATTTCACAATATTTTTGTGACACCTCATGCAACATGTTTTCATGTATCTCTATCCTTAAACTGTTTGGGGGTTTCCATCGATTTTCACCATTTTTTTATCACATATATACGGACGTGAAATTTAAAATGTGGATTTGTATAGAGCAAGATTATATTTTCACAAACTAATGAAAGAAAATGTAGAAGGCTTTAGGGGGGAAAAGGGATGTGAAGAAAGGCTTTTTAGGCAATTTTGTTTTCTAGTTTTTTCCGTCTAATTCTTGTCTCTTATATGTTAGAGATGTTTCCATGGGTTACCTTATCTCGTTACATTTTGGTCCAGTGGACTCTTATTAAATCTCTGGGTTTTGGCTTCACAAAAAAATTATGTCATTATCGATTGTCTCGTGCATTGTTAGGAGAGCAAAGTGCAAGTTGTTGGCTACACATGATGACTATAGTTTGATGTCGAAACTTCCGAGGGAGAGAACTTCGGTGATGACAATAGTTCGGGATCCCATTGCACGCGTGTTGAGTACCTATGAATTTTCAGTAGAGGTCGCAGCTAGGTTTTTGGTGCATCCCAATTTAACTTCTGCGACAAGGATGTCTGCTCGTATACGCAAGCCTAATGTAATAAGCACACTAGACATATGGCCATGGAAATATCTGGTGCCATGGATGAGACAAGACTTGTTTGCTCGAGTAAGTTCACCACTACAGCTCCGTTTTGTCATTAAGCTTAAGAATTCTGAAGTTATCTATGACCAAAATGCATATGCTTAAGTTTTCTAATGTGAACAGCGAGATGCACGGAAAGCAAAGGAAGCAGTTATGATTGAGGACGATAACCCATATGATATGGAGGAGATGCTTATGCCATTACACAAGTATCTCGATACACCTATAGCTCATGATATAATTCACAATGGAGCTACATTTCAGGTACTGTTCGTGATGCTTTTCTTGCATTGTTTCTACAGAGCATATTCATTTCATTTCACAGATTGCAGGATTGACGAACAACTCCCATTTATCAGAAGCACACGAGATCAGGCGTTGTGTGCAGAAGTACAAAAGCCTCGGTGACCCTGTGCTTCGAGTTGCTAAGGTAGAAATACCCGTTGCATGTGATTATCATGTTTTTCCTGCCCTATTTTTACAAATGATGCTAAGGGTTTTGAATCATGCAGAGGAGGTTAGACAGTATGCTGTACGTTGGATTAACAGAGGAGCATAGGGAATCAGCTTCACTTTTTGCAGATGTAGTGGGCTCTCAAGTTCTTTCTCAGGTGGTTCCGCTTAATGCGACTGCAAAAACCAAAGCTACTAAACCAGGTTGGTGTTCGATTTCTCATCTTTGATGTATTTTAATACAATTGATGTAACGATCATTCTGTAACATACACCCTTTACCTGTATGGACTGTAATTCTCTGCTCGGTGAAGGTAGATTACACAATATGGATTTCCCATAAGCAGCACTCGTCATTGGTGTATTAATTAGACCGTAATTTTCGCCTTGGGTGTTTTCACGCATCTTCACGAGTTAGTAATATTTTCTTGGACTTTGAAAGATTGATTGAATGAAAAGGGATTGCACAGCCGAGATTATCTATTGCTTCTGCAATATACTACCGTACTTCTGAGCATCAAATTCATAACTTTATTGTCTTATGCTCTAGAATCAAGAGATAAAGTTTCAGAATCAGAGTCAGATAACCGTGAAAATCAGGTATAATCCAAATCCATTTCACATCGGATTGTTTGGTTATCAGTTGGTGATGTCTTTTTGCTAACAGTGCCTGTGACATCACAGAATGGTACATCTGAAGTTGCTGTTGGTAAGGCAGAAGCTAAGAGTGGAAATGTAAGTAACATTCCAACAATTAAAATACATATTTTCCTTTTTGAATTTATCATTGATTGAGTGAATGTGTGATTTATTTTAATCGAATATATCTTAGATGACTGTCAAAACCCTTATGGAAGTTTATGAGGGCTGCATTTCAAATTTGTGGAAGTCTCAAGCAACAAGACGCGTGAATTCCCTGAAGAGGATTTCTCCAGCAAATTTTTCGAAAGAAGTAAGCAAAACGTGTAAACTTATGAGAATGGTGACAGGAATTTGTCGAGATTTCTATTACAATTGGGTTATGAAAATTCTAGGAAATATTGTTCTTCACGCTCGATAATGCATTTTGCAGGTTCGTAAGAAGGTTCCCGTCCAGGTTATTCAGCAAATAAGATCTCTCAACCACCTTGACGTGGAGATCTACAAGTATGCGAAAGAAATCTTTGCAAAAGAACATGAACAAGTGTCAAAGAAGCTTGACTCGACGGTAAGTCATTTTTAACATCCAAATGTCAAAACTTTGATCTTACATTAAGGCTTTTGTTCCCTCTGTTCTACTGCTACTACATTGCGTGATCTGTGAATTCATCCTAGGAAATCCGTAATTATCTAGCATTAAGCCTTTATCAAGAAGAATCTAGATAGAGCATCTCGTTCTTGAAAGTGTTCATCTTTACATCAATTCCGCATTCGCGTAGATACCCTTTTGTCGATAATATTTTAGGAGTCTTCTCGCCGATTGAAATGCTTCTGATCGCCCGAATCTGCTCATCGTTGCGACATTTTCTTATCGGGTGACATTTGATTGTTCGTTTCAGAAGGAGTTGAGGAACGTCTTTGGAGAAATGGACAATGAGAAGCTGTGGAAGCTCCTAACAGTGGCCTTGCTGGTTTTGTTTCTCTTCTTCTTTCTTTATGTAAACGCTAAAAGAAGAACCTCAAAGGTTAAGATTTGATCGTTTTAACTCTCTGTGTAAAATTAGTAATTTGGATAAGTTATTGGGCTCAGATGCACTATTTATTTTTCTTCTTTTTTTTCGTGGAAAAGAAAAAGTTTTGTGTTGCCTCGCTAAGGCAAAAGAATTCAGACAAAATATTTGTAGAAATCAATTTTTGCATGTGTTACCTAAACCTTTTTTTTAAAATGTTTTTAGGTCACCCATAAATTATTAGCTGTTGTTAGTATTTATTTTGATTTCTTTACCATTGTTCCTTCATATATGAGTAATTAATAGTAATATTATTATTATTATTATTTAAATTTAAACAAATTTTCGGGTTTTAATTTATATCTGGTTTTTATTTTATGTGAATACTATCTCCAAAATAAAAGATTTGTGTCATCCAATTATCATTTCGACAAAATCATGTTGAGTTATTCAAAATTATTATTGATTGGCAAAAACACTTTTTTCACATGTAGTAAGATCCAAACATATGAAAAATTAACATATCCTTTCCCAAAATAGATGTTTTCTTGTATGTAAATTTTGTTTTTAAAAAAATTCACAAAAATATCCTATACGTTTTTTTGACCCAACTCAATCACAAAAAAAGGAAATGTCGCCGCAAAATGCATATGATATTTGTTTGTATTAGCGCAAAAATTATGAATAATGTATAAATTTAAAGAGCAAAAAAACAAGACAATTTAATTATTTAACTATGTATTGTTTTTATTTTGAAAATAAAAGAAAATAAAAAAATGAAAGAACACATCATGTGGAAGCTAGAACCAAAGAGTTAGGGGAGGGACCCACTTTCCCATGAGGAAACGCCATAATAATTATATTTCGGTTCTCCTCTCGTAATCGTCGGTGATCTCTCCGTTTCGCTTTTTCTTAAAATACAAAAATTAATATAAATCCAACTTTATTATTATATTATTGCTAAAAAATAATAAAAGAAATAATCATGTTATTTATTACAATAATTGTATCAGATCAGATCTACAAACCATTCTTCCTCAAGGTATTTCAATTGATTTGATTTGACATGTGGACCGTTCATGTGCTTGATATTTTGTTTTTCCTTCTAACTACTCGACATAATCATACTATATATATTTAATTCTCTAACCACGATATTAGCTTTATATTTACCATTTTTATTACTGAATATATAATTACCATCCATGATTATTGCTTTTTTTTCCTAATCATATTAGGATAAATATATGTTATAAACAACAACGAATACGATCTGTTTTAATTGGAATGTTTACTTATTCACGCTAATTTAATAGTTCCAATTTGTATCTATTACAAATGAAAAATAAAGGTTTTGATTCTTTAGGTCTTATATGAATAGTCAAATATTAAACAACGGATTTCTTATATTAGAATATTTATAGTAATACTTTTTGTATACATAATTAAAATATATAAAGATTCGAACGCTGAAAATTGGCATGTACACTTGATCGTATATTAATAATATACGAATTGTTAACAATTGTATTTTCAATTAAAACAAATTTTTCATGATTTTGATATTTTCAAATTATTTTAAAACAAACAATTAAGTTTAAAATCAAAATATGCAGTGAAGTAATCAATTACATTTTCACTTTTGATGTGTTATTTTGAAAAGTATTATAAATTTATATATATTATTTGTGTATATAACTTTTTCGTTTTACATTAAAAAATCATTTAACTTATCTTTTTGTTACGGTTTTATTTTCGTGGGTATGGATTACATATTTTCTTTAAAGTGAAGAAATCTTGAGATCAAAACCACCATGAAAAATCGAACTTCTTTTTTCATTTTTTATAACCCCCAAAAAAAAGAGAGAGATAAAGATGGAAGGTGGTAGACACACTGAAAACACGATATACGTTACCGCACAGTAACATTTCTCACTACCCTTCTTTCTCTCCGTTTTCAGACCTGCAATCCCTAAATCCCCAATTTCGGACAAGAAGATTCGTACGAAACTCTCTCTAGATAGGTATCTCTTTCTCTCTCTATTTCTTGCCGGGGAATGCATTCGGTGTAATCAGCTGTACGGGAAGGTTCGTGCGTTTCTCTCACTCGCTCTATCGTACGTTTCTTCTCCCGCTTCAGGTGGAGTCCCCGCCGATGTTTTCCCTCGCCTTTCTGTGCTCATTTCCTGTATTCTGTGTGTTTGTTTTCCTGTTTGGACGCTTGCAAAATGCAGGAGGAACACTTTTCATTTCTCATTTCGTTGGCGCATCGAAAACGCGAGTGAGGTGGCTCGCGATTTTCTCACGAGCCTTTTCATAATTTGATTTTATGATGAAATGAATATATTACAGCGAAATTTTCGTATGTATGTCTTTAAGAATCGTCAATACTTGTAAGAGAGAGATGTTTGGTTGCTTTGCCATTTATGTTGTGAAATTGTTGTTATGATCATGCCTCCGTCAGAATCGGGGGGTTTAAAGATTTTTCCTACGTTCCAAAGAATATGCAAATTTATTGATTGCTATATGGAAATTATTTACGATCCTTGATGTTTTTGCCAATTTCATCCCTAAAGTTACATATAACAATTGTTTAATTCATTATCTTTCGAACTTAATAGCACGCCCTGAAAACTAGGCAAGTCTGGTATTGGTTGAGGATATTTACATGTAATGCCAAATGGCCGTAATGAATCAATCTCCATGGGATATCTGTGGGTTTTAGTATTCGTTCACTTAGAACCTTGAGTGTTTTTGGAATCTTTTATCTTTACCAGATCACATCTAACTCTTATGGGACTGGGTTTGTTTTCTCGATATGATTTTCCAGCAATGGGTACCATGAATAATGGTTCTTGGTTACCTGAGGTGGACTTCCAAGGCTTCTCGGATGATTTCTTTGATGATCTCATGAAACATGTGGATTTCCCCTTGGAAGATGTGGGAAGTGGTGATGGTGAGGGAGATTGGGATGCGGGGTTTCAAAGCCTTGAGCCTCCACCGATGGATATGTTTTCGAGTTTGTCTTCTGATTTCAACTGTGGTGGCAATAGCAAGGGCGGTGGTGTGGGAGATCAGAAGGCCATACCAATCTTGGTGAGTCTTGGTGAACGTGAAACACGGGCATTGGCACTATCACATTGCATCACCGATTCTTGAAGCACACTACAACATGCATTTGCATTGAGACGATAATTTGGTATTGTAGTTAGCTTTCTGGTTCAAGGCACGTCCTCTCTCATTACTTTGTACATCATTAGGTAAGAGTGTAGAGTGTAATGCAACTACACTTGGCATTATGCATATTGACAGTTCATTACTTTTGACCTTGGCCCGCACGTTAGTTCATTATGCATGTTATGTCATAGATTGTATCACACACTGCAACCTTCAGTTTTGTATTAGAACAATCATTTGTGCGTAGTAGCTTTGTGGTTAATGTCACTTTTCGTTGATTTTACCTGATTAGGTAATAAAAGAGGAAGAGTGTGGTGCAACTACGCTTGGCATTATTCATTATGCACACTGCATAATGATTGTCTATTGCTTTCTACCTTGGTCTACTCATTAGTTGGCATTATACATGTTATGCCGTAGATTGTATGACACGATATAACATGCATTTACATCAGAGCGATAGCTTGGTTTTGTAGCTAGTTTGCTGTTCAAACCTAGTGAGCTTTCACTAGATTTTACCACATTAGGTTAGAAAAGAGTGGTGCACCAAACTAGGCAACATGCATCATGCATATTGTGTCATATTCGTTATTTTTCCTTGGTCCACACGTGTGTCGGATTTTGGAATATTACGTAAATTGTTCTCGTAATAAATCATGCATTTAGATTGGGGCAATAATTTGCCTTTGTGTGTCAAACAACGTCAGCATTCATAACTTCTTACCACATTTGGTTAGAAAAGAATTCTTTCTGTGGTGCAACTATATGGACCAAGCAGGATCAAACTCTATGCCTTAGTTAATCTGAATCAGAAATCTGCTGATACCTGTTGTACGACGCGTGTACTTGTTTGTCATTCAAAGATGCTGAGTTAATAAGTACCTAGCTGTGAAATGGTGGCTGCAACTAGAAGATGAGTTGTGTTTTACATAAATCTCGATGTCTTTATATGGTTATATCCATAATTGGTGGCATTTTCACTCAAGTTAGAGGGGACAAAATTGATGAAATCCCCCGTTAATTTGTTTTTGAATGAATGATTGCATATCGAAACTGTTTTAGGTCCTAAATAGTGCATCCAGTGCATTGAATGAATTTCTGAATTTGACGATTGTTAGCTTTGATCCCATGCTTGCAGAAACAGTCCAGTTCTTCCGAAGCCTCTTCTGGCATCAATGGCTCTGCCCACCAATTGTCACTGCCGGACATTAAAGTTTCAAAATTGTTTCAATCTTCAAGCCCAGTGTCAGTCCTCGAGAGCAGCAACGGTTCCTTCTCGTCCCAAAACTCTAGATCGGAGAGACTGGCCATTCCTGTGAAGGGTATGAGAAGCAAGCGCAAACGCCCTACGCCGCAGAAACTCAGACATCTCCTCCTGTTTGAACCCGCAAAATCACAGCAATTCAATGCAGATGAATCAGATTCTGAAGTTTACTGTCCGTCAGAGAAACCCGCAAAAAGGAAGCGCAAGAAGCACAAGTCCCATGCGACCCATTTAGGTTATGCAAATTCAGAACCAGAGAACTCAGATGGAAGAATCCGGAAATGCTCTCATTGCGAGACAACCAAGACCCCACAGTGGAGAGAAGGGCCTAACGGACCGAAAACACTATGCAACGCATGCGGTGTACGCTTCAGATCCGGACGTCTTGTACCAGAGTACCGCCCAGCGGCAAGTCCAACTTTCATTCCCTCAGTGCATTCGAATTCACATCGGAAGATCATAGAGATGAGAAGGAAGGGCGATGAGCAATTCGACTCAGGCATGATCCACACCGTAATATCCCGGGCGTAGGGGACAAAGCGGGGCTCGGGTTTTGTCTCAGAACACCCTGTTTCTTGACCGGAAAAACACTTTGATCCGCCGAACTGGGTTCTTTTGAAGACAATGTTCTAAACTAGGGTTAGTGTTTGTTTTCTAAAACCTGATGAATCGAGAGAGAGAGAGAGAGAGAGAGAGAGAGAGAGATTAGGGTTCTAGTGGAAATTAGGGTTTAGTGTCGTTGGATTATGTGTTTAATTTGTCGTGCAAGCAAACATGTTTGCGGAAGAGACGTTTTATGAGGGGAAAACATGTGAAGGTGAAGCCAATGTATGCCCAATTTTTTTCTGATGATGTCTTTGAAATAACCCTATTCTTTTATTCTTCTATCCCATTGCCTTCCCTGAATGAATCTATCTATGTTGATGATATGTGTACTATTCTCAGACAGGATCTCAGGATGTAATAAATATCAGTTCCAATATTTAAATGGAAAAGTAATCAGAAAAAGACAAGTTATTAACAAGTACCATACTTTGTTTGTTTCTTTGTTTTTAACATTATAGGGAAAAAAATATTTTATTAAAGGTATATATGTAATTGTGTATAGTTGTTGTGGCTTTTACGTAGTTGACTAAGCCTAAAAATAGAAAATAATTTTTGTATATTTTTTGTTACCTATTTCTGATGAAACCCCTAAGGAAGATTTCATCTCTTTTGGTATCGGCGAACTTAAAACTGATTTTTCTTCTCCTCCATCACGTGCTGGTTTTTGGCGAGCTCCATTGTTCCTCTGTACTTGTTTTAAAACTTATCAAGTCTTCTACAAACTCAAGTGACTCGATTTAAGAGTCTACAATTCGGATTTTGGGTTTTGGTTTTTTATATTTCGGTTCGGTTTTTTAAAGATTGCATTCGAATCTTTTAATCCGAGTTTTTTGAGTTTTGGTTCAGGTTCGGGTTCCTCGCGTTTCGATGAATTGGATTTGAATATTATTCGATCCGTTTTTTTTTTCAAATTTCGATTCTAAAAGAAATAAGATTCCCGAACGACAAAATTTGTTACGAATTCATCTCGAAACTGTTTCTATACGCTTTCCGAACAAATTGTCAGTCTGAAATTAATCATGGGTAATTAATATTCGTCCGGAATTAGAGACGAAAAATCAGTTAATAATTCCAGACGAAAAATCTACCAGAAAATTCATATGGAAAAATTGATCACCTTTTTTTTTCCAAAAAATAAAATTATGGACATGTTAAGAACAAATTTTAAATTCGTCGGATTTTTTTACATCCCTAATCTATCTGAAATTGTTTTCTCGAATAAAAAATAAAAAATATCCTAATCCGTCTGGAAATAGAGATAGATATTTAGTTTAGAAATTTTCTTTCCAAAAATAAAAAATATTTGTCTTTAATCCATTCCAAATTGAGAATGGATTATTAATTATGTGAATTTTTTTCCAAAAAAAAAAAAAAGAAAACGTACGAAATTAAGGACGGATCTTTAGTTATCTGATTTATTTTGAAAAAAATTTAAATAATAAAAAACTAAAAAAATTGCCCTAATTCGTATGGAAATTTGGAAAGATCTACAGTCCATCCGGAAATTGCACATGAAAAGAAATCATTTTCTAAACGAAAATTAGGGATTGAAAATTTCTTTTAGAAATTATAGACGAACGAAAATTCATTTGAAAATTGGGGACGAACCAAAAATTCATCCACAATTTTTATCCTTAAATTAAAATTTTTTAGTAGTGGTTGTTCGGGTTTTGAAGTATTAGACCCGAAATAACTAAAATTTTATTTGAGTAATTTAGATAATTCGATAGTTGGGATTATTCAATTTTTTCGAACAATTCGTGTTGTTTGGGTTTCGGACAGTTCAGGTTCTTCGGATATTATGACTAATTCAAATTATTCAAGTTTAGGGTTCAACATTTCTTAGCAACCACATTTTTGACTATGAGAATTGACTGTTCTATCCATTCTTTCGTGTCTCTATCACTTTGAAATAAAGCTCCAGAAAACCCCAGACAAGACTGCAATGAATAGCCTTGTAACTGTATACATGATTGAGTCCGTCCTTCCAAAAGTTTAGTAAACACTTACAGAGGGAAAATAACAGTTTATTCTTTAACATAATTACTTTAACAAAGCTTGTCCCATAAAGTAACATTGAATTTAAGAGCAAAGAAGTGTAAGCAGTCCCACAAGTCTCACAATGGAAATGTATGTATAACTCAAATGTAAGTAGACACTCCTAATTTGAGCTAGTGAAGATTGATTCATGCCATTTCGTTTGAGAATCGAAAACCAAGAAAAAAACGCACGAGAGAGAAATGAAGAGTTTTACGATATAAGAAAACTCCTACTTCTCGATCAAGACCAAAAAATCTTAAGCACAATTCACCGGAGAAAAATCAAGAATTCTCAGGTGTTTGTTACAACAAAATACTTTCGTTGCATGTCTTTTCTAATGCTAACTTATTGTATTTATACATGTTGATAGAGCTACAACATGTTTCAAATTAGATTGCCAATTTATTGTAGTTCCACCAACTGTAAAAATCAATGATGTGATAAACCTCATTCTATCAAAATTTGTTACAAAATCCGAATCATAATAATTTAAGACATTCACATTTTCGTAAATCAGTTTGAGTTTTGTTGAACTATGTGTATACCTTAATAACTATATGCATACCTTAATATCCATTTCATCGAAACCCAATGCTACCTGTTAGGTTTTTCTCATAAATCTACTAACAACATTTTCAACCATTACATATATGACATTTCCAACAAACTCATATATGGAGCATTATCCATTTCTGAATTATATTTTTTTTGTGGAGTTGCTTTCAATTTTGTGTCATAAACACATGGGTCCTATTAGCTTCTTACAAAATCTTGCTCTACTATGGATTCATTGACTATTTTGTTCCGCTATTAGTTTCAACAGTCAATAGTTGAAAACAATGAAAAGCATTAAAAAAATCAGGGGAAAAAAATTTAAACACCCGTTTTTTTCGTTTTTCAACATGTGTTTGTTAAAATTGTGTTTTTTTAAGGTCGGGTACACATCATTTTTCCAACAAACTCTATCAGTTTCTCTCATTTTGTAGATTTTTACAAAAAAAATATATTTTTGACTCAAAGTTATATCTAAATTTATATATATATATATATATTTTGAAATAAGATTAGATTTATTAAAAACTTATAAATACATATAAAATATTAGATTATTTGATTTAACTTTGTTTTAACTTTTTATTCTTTAATAATATATTTGATAATATTGAAGTTGTTATAGTAAAATTATATATTATAACTTTTAAATTTTGCTATATTAAGAAATATTTTATTTTCAATATTGATATATTTGTATTCAAATACTAATTAAAATTAATTAATAATATATATGATATTTAAATAATTTTAATAATTAAATTAAATTTAAATAATATTTTAATATTATCGACAAATAACGGTTAAAAAACCTGCTGAAATGATCAAAGGATGACACTTAAAAAATCTGTAGAAAATTTCAAAAATCAATACCATTTTTATCCTTACCTAACCGTTGTGTTGGCCATTCTAAAAAATGCTCGAATACTTAGCTTGAAAATTGTTTCTAGATTTTGCAAATTGAGCCAATCATCCCACAACTATATTACTGCAATGTAAATAGAGTTTATCTAGCTTTTTTCGTTGTAATTGACTCGCGAAATGGTTTCTGACAATGGCTAGTTTCAACATATCTCATAATCCCAATTTGATCTCTAATCAGATAGAAGAAAACATACACCAATTTCTGATGGATTTAGGCAACTCTTGATTTTAGAACGGTTCCATCTATTTTTTTTTGTTTCGACACATTAAAATATTAGGAAACTTTTATAAGCAACTGAGTTGCAAAAAATCTCAAGTGTGAACCTTGGCACTTGCTTCTTGACTAACGTCCAATTTATACACTAACCATCTATGACAACCCAAAAATTGATGAGTACAAATAATTGTATCCAGTGAGACTAATACTTGTACAATCTCCATATCACGCATACATAATCCAATTACAAATTACACACGAAATACACAACTCGTCTCGAATAAGTATTTTCAATCATAGACTAGTATCACATCGTTATCGTCGTCCGACTGGACCCTAACTCTATTGTAACGCTCGCAAGGCCACACTGACCCCAACAATCCAGCGTAATCTTTCGTAGGATTACAAAGACCCCATCAAACATAAAAGTGCTTATAGATTCCTATCACACTCTAGTTCAATGGTACGTTCGCAAGGTCCCTTCCCGTCACGATCGCGAGAAGTTGCAATATTATTGTCTCTAACAGTAGGATGCTTGAATTGAACACCTCAACCTTGGACCCATTTCTTTCAACCAAAATACTTCTAGTTTCTCTTTGAATGGGTACGCTCGATACTTGAGTTAAGTTGCAAACAAGTATATATTTATATATACATGTATATATATATATATTTTATGTATATACATAAATATATGTTTAAATGTGCATGTGTATATATATACACATATATGTAAGTATTTATCTTTTACTGTAATTGAAAGGAAGATTTATTTTTAAATTATTTAAATAAACATTTTTAATTTGTATAACAATTTGACTATCACAATCTGGCGGATCTATTTAGAAATAATTATGATATTTTATCTTTTGTATGTGAAATAATATTTCAGGATGAGACGTAGATTATGAATTGAAGATTGAATTTTAGATTTGTAAATAAATTTCATAAAAGCATTGAGATGAAGGGATACATGAGAAGACTAGGTATGAGAATTAGAATACTGTATATTGTGGATTAGAGGGAGAAAAATGAAAGAATAGAATATTTTGTGAATTGGTGAAATTAATTATTTTTCCTTGATTGATTATTCATACATTTATACAAGAGGCATATCTCTTGAAAATATAAAAATAAAGATAAAAGAAAACAACAAAAAAAAGAGTACAAAGGAAAAAGAAACAAAGAAAAGATTAAAAATAAATATGATAATAAAATTATGTTTTAATACTCCCCCTTAAGATGAGGAGTATGAATTGTATCCTTTCATACATTTATACAAGAGGCATACCTCTTGAAAATATAAGAAAATAAAGATAAAAGAAAACAAGAAAAGCAAAAAAAAAAAGAATACAAAGGAAAAAGAAACAAAGAAAAGATTAAAAATAAATATGGTAATAAAATTATGTTTTAATACTCCTCCTCAAGATGAGGAGTATGAATTGTATCCTCTCATCTTGGAGAGTAATAGATTAAATTGGGAAATAGATAACGATTTAGTTAATAAATCTGCTATTTGATTATCCGTTTTTACAAGCATTGTTTTTAGGAAACCAGAATCTAGTTTTTCTCTAACAACATGATAATCTATTTCTATATGTTTTGTACGTTCATGATATACCAGATTATTAGCAATGTGAATAGCAACCATGTTATCACAAAAAAAGGTTGATTGACGACAAGGAATCTGAAGGCCAGATGATAAGGAGAATAACCATGATAGTGATTACCTGCTTCTTTGATTGAAGACAAGGAATCTGAAAGTCAGATAATAAGGTCAGATAAGCATTCGCCATTGCATGTGCTCAGCCTCAGCTGCTCCGGGAAATGGTTACCTGCTTCTTTGATTTCCACGAGATTAGAGCAGATCCAAGGAAAATACAATAAGCAGTAATAGAACGACATGAATCCATACATGATGCCCAATCCGCACCTGCAAAGAAAGAAAGTTTTAAGTTATTGTTGGATGGATAAAATAAACCTTGACCTGGAGCGTTTTTCAAATATCGCAATATCCTAAATGTTGGAGACAAGTGAGTATCAGTAGGATAATTCATGTATTGACTACGTTTATTAACATCAAAGGAAATATCAGGTTGAGTTATTGTTAAATAGATAAGTTTACCAATGAGTTTCTTGTAATATTTAGGATTTTCGAGAACTACTCCATCTATTTTGGATAATTTTGAATTTACCTCAATTGGTAATTGAAGAGGCTTACAACCAAGCATCCCAAAATTGGTAAGTAACTCTAGAGTATATTTTCAATTACTTATAGAAATACTGGTAGAAGATCAAAAAATTTCCAGTAGTAGGAAATAAGTAATTGGTCCTAACTCTCGAATATAAAAAAAAGTCTGTAATGTTAGTTTCACAGAATCAATTGCAGATTGTAAATTGCTAAGTATCAAAATGTCATCAACATAGTATAACAAAACAACAAATCAATCACCAGAATGAAAAAAATGGTTAGAAAAAGATTTAATGAAATCCAAATCAAGAAGAATTGTTGAAAAGGTTTTGTTTCATTGTCTAAAAGCTTGTTTAAGTCCAAATATCGAATTCTTAAGTTTACATAAAACATTATTAGGAAACTTCTCCCCATTTCTAAATGTATATCATTTAGGTAACGTCATATAAATATCTTCATTCAAATCTCCATATAGAAAGGCATTACTAATGTCTAGTTGAGAAATAAACCAATTACTAGATGCAGCTAAAGCAAGAAGAAGACATATTGTAACCATTTTTACAACTGGACTAAATGTATCAAGGTAATCTATTTCTTCTTTCTGGGTATATCCCTTAGCTACTAGTCTAGCTTTGTATCTATTGATTGTTCCATCAGATTATACTTAATTTTGTATTCCCATTTACACCATAATGCATGTTTTCCTATAGGCAAAGAACAAATGGACCAAGTATCATTATGCAACAAAGCATATAATTCTTGTGACATTGTTAAAGACCATTCAGGAGACTTACTGGCAGCTAAAAAAGACTTTCATTCAGATTGTAAAGAAATCTGCAATGCAAAAAAAACTTATAAAACTAGCAATATTATTATAAGACAAAAAAAAATGAAATAGGATATGGAATAGTTTTAGTGATAGGAACTGAATCAGATAAGAGTGTATAAAAATGAAAGTCATGAAAATAATTAGGCATTTTAGATTGTCTCTTTGATGTTCTAACATTATCAGTATTAATGGACTTGGACTGATCTAAAATTGGTAGAAATAGATGAAGTATTACTAGAAGAAGGTATAAACGTAATATCAGAAACTGAGAGAGGTAATATAGAGTTAGGAAAACAATTCATTAATCAAAGAAACACAGTAAGAATCAAGAAATGAAAAAAATATTTTCATAAAAACAATATTATAGAGATGTATATTTATTATTATAAAAATCTAAAACTTTATACCCCTTGTACCTAGAAGGATATCCTAAGAAAACACATGGCAATGCTCTTGATGTAAATTTATGTCGATCATTATCATTAGTAGACACATAACAAAAATAACCAAAGACTTTTAGATATGGGTGGCATTCGGACCGGTCCGGCCTGAGCCTAATTGTGGCGCGGTGAAAACGAGCTCGGGCCGGCCCGACCCGAGATTGAATGGGCCTAAATATCTCAGCCCGTGGCTCGGCCCGACGGGCTTCGGGCAACCACGAGCAAACGTTATTATCGTCTCTAAAACGTCATTTTAAAAACTAAAATATTCCAAATTACATAAGAAATGTTACAAAAATATTAAATTGTCAAACTAACATAAAAATAAAAAATTACATAACCGATTGAAACCTCAAAACTCAAATTGAAACTTCAAAATTCAAATAGATTCACTTGCATATTTTCCTTCGTCGTAGCTACTATCGTGGCAACGCTAGATTCCAAACCAGTCAAGTTAGTAGTACTTATAATTATTTAACAAAAAAATTAATAAACGATATGAAAAACAAATAATAAATCACTAATTGTAAAATATTAATAGGTATATACTTACCAACTTTGAAATACCCGAATAACCACGATTGAGCACAAATTAACACCTGAACATTAGAATGTAACAAGCGACTTCGATATTTGTTGAGCACCAGAGAACCATCTTTAAATGAAGATTCAAAAGCCATTGTGGTAATAGGAATGCTTAAAATATCAGATACCATTAATGATAATTCTTTACCATAAAGCTCGGAATTCCAAAAATGCAAGATATCCAAATTTGAGGTTCGTTGCACGTGTATCTTAGGATCTCCTAGATATCTATCGAAACCTGCATCCTAATCCATCATCTGAGAAGGTACTTTATCATCGAAGTCGACAATATCCTATAAAATACAAATAATAAAAATATATAAATAAGCCAAATATTGAATGATAAATATAAAGAAACAACTTACATCAAAATAACTCGAACTATGGCTCTTTGTCATTTTGTTGTTGTTATCTTGAGAAGAAGACGAAGATTTAAAAATTCCAAATTTGGTTTTGTATTCCTCATAAAATGAAAACATCTTGCTTCAAACTTCATCGATTTTCATCTAACTTGTCTTCTCATCAATGGCGTAGTAACAATATTTCAGTAATTGCATTTTCATTCTCATATTGAGATCAACTGCCAGAACTATAACTGTCCCAATATTTATTAAATTTTACTTGCATATTTCAGTCATCTTCTTTAATACTTCATCTTTGTTCTCCCTATACTTTTTCAAAAGCATTTCAATCTTCCAAATCTTCATAAAGCATATGTTGGCAGTTGGATATATTGATCTCGAAATCAGAGTAGTAATGTCCATAAATGGTGTAATAAAATCTCGTATTTTCTCCCCTTTATTCCATTTTTCATTCGTAACACACCACTTATAATGTTTATCAATCAACGCAAGACTAGCAAAAATATTTAGAGCACTATCAAGCATAGCATGATTTGAATTCCAACGAGTGCTAACATCCATAGATAAAGAAATTTCAATTTCAATTCCATGTTGTTCTACACATTCCTCAAACATCTCCACCGCGATTCTGATCCTCTTAAATATTTTGCACTTTCTCTAATCTTTTCCAATGCATCTTCAATCACTTTTAATCCACTTTACACAATAAGATTCAATATATGTGCACTACATCTTATATGATAGTATTCTCCCTTTCACATCAACAGATTTTGTGGTTGTATACGATGTTTCAATATGGATATCAAACTATCATTAGTTGCAGCATTGTCTATGGTAATAGAAAAAACATATCCTCAATACCCTAATCTTTCAAACAAGTGATTATCTTGCTCGATATTTTTAGTCTAGTATGCAGAGGAGGTAGAACCGTGAAAGACAATATCTTGCTAGTCAAATTCCATTTTTATAACATAATTATGGTCCAAAGATCCGTAGTTAAACAAATTCTATTATGAACCATTCCTAATTCAGTCTTCATCAACTCTTTCTCACACTCATAAAATTTCAAACAATTAGCCATCAAATTATTTCTACATATGAATTTCATATCCGGGTTTAGATAACGAACCAAATCTCTAAACATCGGGTACTTAACTATTAAGAATGGAAGCTCATGGCAATTATTAACCTAGCAAGTTTTCTCTCCAAATGAGTTGATATACTTTCTTTGCCCTTAACTTTCCATCATGATCAATCAACATTTCTAATGGATTATTGGTCCTAGGTTTGCACTTGAAATTCTCCACATGACGCTTTAAATGAGATATACCCCTACTTGATAATGCAGATAACACTTTATCGCAATATTTGCATTTGGCTTGATTAACATTTATATTAATGAAATGTGACCAAACATCAAACCTTTTTCTTTTGTTAGAACAACTTACTTGAGGAGTGGGTTAATCATCGCCATTATCATCATGTCCTTGTTTATCATGATCATCTAGCATTTTGTTGGTTGGATGACAAAAATTATCGTCCATTTGAAATCTGTAAGTGAAATCTATCATCAAAAACCTAATATTGTAAAAATACATAATTGAAACCTAATATTGTAAAACTACAAAATTGAAATCTATGTACAATCCACTCACAATCTATGTTCTCCTCATCCAGATCTTAAACTATCATCTATGTACTGTAAATTTCACTTGAGAAAATCACATACCTGCAAGAGAAACTATGACCAACAAGAAAGATGGTGGCAAGCAAGAGAAACGATGGCAGAGAGTTCGAGAATCGCACGGCTCGGATACTACGAAGCACAGAATCGCACGACTAGGGATCGTAGAATCGTAACTTCGAACGACAATAAAGGGTCATAGAATTTCAGCTTCAGATGTCAACATATGATTCGTAGAATCGCAGGCTTCAGACGGTGGCAGAGGGTTCGTAAAATTGCTGTCTTCGGACGACGGTAGAGGGTTCGCAGAATCGCAGCTTCAGACGGCAGTAGAGGGTTCGTAGACTCGTAGCTTCAAACGACGGCGTAGGGTTCACAGAATCGCAGGGTTTAGAAAAGGGTTTGTAGAATTCTCCACATGGCTAGAGTAGACACAAGAGAAGGGGCACGACTAAGGTTAGATGCAAGAGAAGAAGAGCGTGTGTTTGGGGGGTTGGGTTTTTTTTTATGCAGCGACGAGCCGGCTTGAAACTCGACGACAAGGGCTGAAAAAAATTCAGGCTTAATCCAAGCATGAGCCTGAAGGCTCGGTTGCATTCGAGCCTTACATCTTCAGGCCTGAGCCTGCTAATTTTCGGACGGGCTTCAGGCGGGCTTGTGGGCCGGGCTCGATTTTGCCGCTCTTACTTTTAGATTAGAATAATCATGTAATTTTTCATTTAGTGACTCAAAAGGTGATTTATTACCTAAAATTAGTGCATGAGCTCTATTGATAAGGTATTGTCGTTGAAATGCAATATGTCTAATATACTAGAGGTAAATTTGATTGAAAAAGAAGATATCTAGCTACATTTAACTAATTTTGACATTTTCATTCCACAACATAATTTTGTTGTGGAGTATAAGCACAAGAAAAGAAATGTAAAATGTATTTTTATTGTAAAAAACATATAAATTTTAATTCTGGGGCATTGTCAGCTCTAATTGATTTAACAGTCAAATGATATTGTGTTTCAATCATATTTAAAAAATTGAAAAAATAGATGAAACTTCAGATTTAGTAACTAAAAAATAAACCCAAGTAGCCCATGAAAAATCATCAACAATTGTTAAAAAATATCTATAACCTTCAACAGATTCAATGTGAAAAGGTCATTATATATCCAAAAGAATTAATGCAAAAGGACTTGATGATCTATGATTATAAGAAACAAAAGGAAGCCTATGTTGTTTTGCTAGGGGATATATTGGACAAAAAGTAAAATCATCTTTAGAAGTAGATTGAACAAGAAAATTTTCAGAAATAATTTTAATTTTTAAAGAAGATGGAGGACTCAATCTTTGATGCCACAAGGAAGAACTTGAAACAGAACATATAGAAACTGTTGGATTTTGAAAGACATAAAGAGAGTTTGAAAGGCTACCCTTCCCAATTTCAAGGCTCGAAAAGGGTCTTGTATTTCACAAAAAAAAGTTTGGTAAATGATACAAATAAATAGAAATTTTGAGTCAAATGACTAACACTGAACAAGTTGAATTTAAAAGAGGAAATGTATAATACAAAAGTCAAGGTGATATTTTCATTTAAAATGACTGTTCCTATATGAGAAACTGATATATCCAAACCATTTGGTAAAGTAACAGTAATATTTCTGGCAATAGAAACATAAAAAAAGCATAGATTGTTATTAATCCTTCAGTTGGTAAAAAAGATGACATATCTCCTTGATTAGTAAAGATAAACTTTAGACTCGAAAAAAATTGTTAGAATAATTAATATCAGAAATTGTAGAATTAATTTGAGGCTATGCGGAGTTACAGTTTTGAGATTTTGGCTGAGGGATGTTGAGTTTGGGTGTAAATGAAGGAGAGTTTGATGTGGTTAATCTCAAATAATAAATACCTAGACTAACGTTTCTGTAAGAATACGGATTGTATAGTACCAAGGTCAAACTCTAGGGAATCAATGCAATAATAAAGTTATTAGACTAATGAATAGGACGAATAATAAATCAAGTAGTGGATAGAATGAAAAGTAACAACTAAACTAACTAATAGGATAAACTCAATAAACTAAACACCACATGTTTCGAGAGATGCACAATAATGTAATGAAGTGCTAACAAAGATCATGGTCTTAAATAGTATCACGAATTCATAGAATTCAAGCTCTATCCTAGAAATTGACTGGCGTAGACTTATCCCACTATCTACCATGCGCACTACCAATCTTCCGACTGCGTAACCTTATCTACTAGATGCATTAAGACCGCTATCCTAATCCCCAAGTTCAATCGACCGACCTGGTGTAGATTCTAAATCGAATGAGACCCTTAATCATGGCTAAGTATAAGTGATAGGGACATAAATGTAATTTACATTTGTGTTTATTAGGGTTTCCGTTAGGGTTTTCATATCTCTTATGTATTGATATATATATCTGATGTAATTCAATTTCAAATCAATAATACGAAAACTATTCCACATGGTATCAGAGCCTAGATCCTAACCCTAACCGTCAGCCCCCCCTCTCAAACCCTAATCACCGCCGCCGGCCACCTTCTCCCTCTTTTCTCCTTATCGCCGGCCTCCAAACCCTACCCTCCACTCACCGTCGGCCAAGCTACCTCATCACCGTCGACCAAATCCTCTCAAAACCCTAACCCTATTTCTTGTTCACGCACACCCCTAACCCTACCCGTCGGCCGCCGTCTCTCAGATCCTAATCACCGCCGCCGACCACCTTCTCCCTCTTTTCTCCTCATCGCCGGCCTCCAAACACTGCTCTCCACTCACCGTTGGACCAGCTACCTCATCACCGTCGGTCCTCTCAATTCCCCCTCATCAACTCTGTCTGGTTCCTACGCAACACGATCGGGGACTACCTCTCTACCCGATCGGGCACTCGTTCAAAACCCTAATTCTCACGCACAACTATGGCTACCTCCTCCGCTGCTGATGCAACTCCGGCTTTCAACGTCAATGATCCCCATGCAACACTCCTCACCGTCAACATGACAAACGTGACCAAGCTCACCTCCTCCAACTATATGATCTGGAAAATTCAGATCCGTGCACTCCTTGAAGGCCATCGGTTGGAATGCTTCCTCCAAACCGATTCACTTGTTCCGGATGCCACCATCATTGTTAATGGCATCTCAACCCCGAATCCAGCTTTTGCGCCTTTCAAACAGCAAGATCGTCTCCTATTCTCGGCCATTCTAGGAGCAATTTCGCCACCACTACAACCGATGATTGCTAGGGTTTCATCCGTGCGAGAAGCGTGGCTTCTCCTTGCTCGCACATATGGTAAAGCATCGAGGGGGCACATCCTTCAATTGAAGGAACAACTCAAACGAAGCTCCAAAGGATTTCAACCCATAGATGATTACATGCGCACCATCACCAACAAGGTGGATGAATTAGCGCTCCTCGGAAAACCTCTTGATGCGGAAGACTTGCTGCAATACATCCTCGATGGATTGCCGGAGGACTACAAAACGATTGTCGATGCTGTGAATGCCCGCGATAGCATCATTCCGATTGAGGAACTTCATGAGAAACTCCTCACTCACGAAGCAAAGCTGCTTCAAGCCGCACCATTGCTCTTCACGCCGCCCGTCAATGCTCTTGCTGCCAACACTCGTTCGAACCAATACAACCGCAATCGACAAAGTGGTTCAAATCAATGGCGTAGAAATGACAACAGATCGTCATCGGGATACCAAGGTCGCTGTCAATTGTGTGGCATCTACGGACATAGCGCTCGTAGGTGTCCACAGCCATATTCACATGCTGCTCCAGTCGGAACTCAAAACCCTAGTCGTGCACCGTCACCAACGTGGGGTTCTTCACCACGACCATGGAAGCCGCGTGCTCACAACACCACTCTCACCAACTATGAACTGGAATCATGGCTACTTGACAGCGGCGCCTCCCACCACATTACATCGGATCTTCAGAATTTGTCGTTGCATTCTCCGTACAAGGGAGGTGAAGAAGTGGTAATTGGTGATGGTTCCTCCTTGCCCATCACTCACATTGGTTCTCTCTCGATCCCTAGCTCGATAAATGATTCTTGTTTGCATCTTGATCAAGTTTTATGTGTACCTACGATGAACAAGAATCTGATTTCCATACACAAATTGTGTCGGACTAATGACATTTCTGTGGAATTTTTTGATGATCATTTTCAGGTGAAGGATCTAAAAACGAGGGATCCTCTACTTCGCAGAAAGGTTAGAGATGGTGTCTATGAAAGGCCGAAACCCAAGTCCACCCAACCTCCAATTGTGGCTCTTCATAGTGTCAAGACCACTTTGTCCGAGTGGCATTCACGTTTAGGTCATCCTTCGCTTTCTATTCTAAAGCGTATTGTTTCTAAGAACTCTTTACCATTGTCTAAGTCATGTTTGTCGTTGTTATGCAACTCTTGTTCCAGCAATAAAAGCCACAAATTGCCTTTTCATGAATCTTCCATCTCTACGTCATTTCCACTTGAAATCATCTTCTCCGATGTTTGGACATCACCAATCATCTCGGTTGATGGTTTCAAATACTATGTCATCTTTGTTGACCACTTCACTCGTTATACATGGCTGTACCCTCTCAAACAAAAATCCCAAGTTCGAGAAACCTTTATCACGTTCAAAGCTCTAGTTGAAAAACAATTCCAAAGCGTCATCCGTACTATCTACACCGATAATGGTGGAGAGTACATTGCCCTTGCTTCATTCCTCTCCACAAACGGCATATCCCATCGTACCACCCCTCCTCACACGCCTGAACACAACGGTATATCTGAACGTCGTCACCGTCATATTGTTGAAACCGGTCTTTCTCTCTTGTCTCATGCGTCCTTACCTCCTTCGTTTTGGTCATACGCATTCCCAACCGCGGTTTATCTCATTAACCGCTTACCCACTCCCGTTCTTTCGTATGACAACCCATTCACTAGACTTCTTGGCACCCATCCGAACTATCTTAAGCTTCGGACTTTCGGCTGCCTATGTTATCCGTGGCTTCGTCCATACTCCACAAACAAACTTTCCCCCGTTCTAAACCCTGTGTCTTCCTAGGATACTCCACCACCCAAAGTGCCTACTTGTGTCTTGATCCCATAAGTTCACGAATTTATACATCTCGTCATGTAGAGTTTCATGAAACCGTCTTTCCATACTCCAACTACTCCCAATATTTCACAAACAACGACTTCAACCCCAATCCGCCTGCATCCTCATGGTCGTCACCAGTTTGTGTTGTTCCATCTTATCCAATGCCACTCATGACACCGTCTTCCTCCGTCACCCCTGTAACGGATCCTTCACCGGACATGCTCACATCGAGGGCGCCCATGGACATTGTCTCTGTTGCAGCTAACTCCCATTTGGATGTTCAAGCTTTTGCTGGTGGTGGCAACATTCATCCCATGCAAACGAGATCTAAA
>CM071867.1:21336383-21364850 GCA_036759665.1 Gynandropsis gynandra
TTCGTAATGGAACATGGGATCTTGTACCGGCTCAACATGCATCAAATGTGGTTGGATGCAAGTGGATTTATCGCATCAAACGCTTACCCGATGGTTCGGTGGATCGCTACAAGGCTAGACTTGTGACAAAAGGTTTTACACAATGACCTGGAGTGGACTTCTTTGAGACATTCAGTCCGGTAGTTAAACCCGCTACCATTCGATTGATTTTGAGTATTGCAATTGCAAATGGTTGGAGTCTTCGTCAACTAGATGTCAACAATGCATTTCTTCAAGGACAACTCACGGAAGAGGTATACATGACACAACCTCCAGGTTTTGTTGATCATGATCGTCCTCATCACATATGCAAACTCAACAAGGCAATATATGGTCTCAAACAAGCTCCTCGGGCTTGGTATTCGGAACTTCGGGATTTTCTTCTCGGCCAGGGCTTTGTTAACTCCCTTGCCGACACATCCATGTTCATTCTTCACAATTCCGAGGTAACTATATATGTTCTCGTCTATGTGGATGATCTTGTGGTAACAGGAAGCAACTCAAGAGCAGTCCAACGATTTACCATAGCGCTTGGAAATCGCTTCTCCATCAAAGACTTGGGTGATCTATCTTACTTCCTTGGCAATGAAGTAACACGAACAACCTCAGGCTTGCTGCTAACTCAACGCAAATATGTCACGGATATCCTCAACAAAGCTTAATTCTCCGAAGCTAAATCAGTGACCACTCCTATGGCTCCTAACGCGCGTCTCTCCTTATCCTCGGGTGAAAGGTTGGACGATCCAACCAACTATCGGACTATTGTTGGAAGTCTTCAGTATCTCACACTTACGAGACCCGACATCAGCTTCGTTGTCAGTAAATTATCTCAGTACATGCATGCCCGACAACGGAACATCTATAAGCCCTCAAACGGGTTCTACGGTATTTGGTTGGAACACGAGATCGTGGTATCTTCTTCTCCGCTGGTAATACTCTCTCTCTACACGCCTTTAGTGATGCAGATTGGGCGGGAGATCGTGATGAGTATATCTCTACGGGGGCATATATTGTCTATCTTGGCAGCCATCCCATTTCTTTTGAGTGCCAATCCCGTCTTTCACTCTCGCATGAAGCATCATGCCTTGGACTACTTCTTTGTTCGTCAGCAAGTGCAAGGCGGCATCCTTCGAGTTTCTCATGTCAACTCCAAAGATCAACTAGCGGATTTACTCACTAAACCGCTCGCTCGTCAGCCATTTCTTACACTTTGTTACAAGATCGGCATCACCGAAGGTGCTCCGTCTTGAGGGGGCATATAAGTGATAGGGACATAAATGTAATTTTGTACATTTGTGTTTATTAGGGTTTCCGTTAGGGTTTTCATATCTCTTATGTATTGATATATATATCTGATGTAATTCAATTTCAAATCAATAATACGAAAACTATTCCACACTAAGTTCCAAAATCTAATCACCTTGCGTAGATTAATCAAATTTCTATAATCATTCATTCAAGTTACGTACAAGAACGAAAGTGTTAAGAACATCCAATCAATCCGAAAACGATCAAATACTATAATCATTTATTCAAGTTGCGAACATGAATAAAAGCGTTAAGAACCACCAAGTATTAAGCACAAACCTTCATTACATATTGGCAAAACTCTAACCTGTAGCTACGAAATTACTCGTTAAACATAAAGCAAAACCAAAACATATCTTCCCTTCTCTCACTACAAGAAAATTAAGTTTTAAGGACTACAAAATCCGTCCCTAATCTGTCCCTAATTCGTCCCTAAACGTGTTTAGGGACGGATTAGAGACGACCAAGAGGCATCCACAAACGAGCGTCGTAAAATGATATACGTCCCTAATCTGTCCGCAAATAAAGACGAAAATTTTAGTCCGCAAATCATTCGTAATTCCAGACCACCAGGCCGTTCGCAAATCGATGGAAAAAGTCGGATAAAATTAAAAAAAATAAAATTGAAATTTAATTTAATTTTCAATATTTTTATAAATAACAATAATTAATTAGACTCGGGACGACCATCGGAACTCGGAATCTTTGTTATCGGAACTCATTACGACCGTCGGAACTCGAGATGGGCGGTGGTACTCGAGACGGTCATCGGACCTCGGGACGACCATCGGAACTTCGGATGGGCGGCGGAACTCGGGTTGGGCGGTGCACTACAAAAAAACCTTAAATCCGTTGCAAAAGGCGTTTCCCAACGAATACGAGGCCATTGGGAATCGATCGTTGCAAATCGAGATCCGTTGCAATTCGCAACGGAGTTGCAACGGAAAGGCCAACGGAAAATGCCGTTGACAATTTGTAACGGATGACCGTTGAAATTTATTGTAATAGATACCCATTACAAATTATCAACGGAAGCCCGTTACAATATTGTAACGAATGCCCGTTAAAAAAGACAACGGATGCCCGTTGAAAAGTGGTAACGGATGTTCGTTGCCATCCAGGCAGGAAAATGAGCGGGAATTTCAAAGTTCCAACGGATATCCGTTGGAAACTGGCGGGAAAGAGCTACGGATAACCGTTGCAAATTGACGAGAAAGGGCAACAGACGTTCATTGCCATTTGGTGGGAAAATGGAGCAACGGATGCCTGTTAGAAATTGCAACGGGAATCCGTTGGAATGCTGGTTATAAAAATATAAAAATAATAATAAAAAAATTTTTTAAATACAAATTTTAAATTGAAATATTAAAATTGTTTACAAAAAATTTCAAAACTAAAACTAATCCTATTACAATTCATTTAGGTCGGCTGGGTCGACATCATCTCCCTGATCGCCACCACCTCTAGACGGCGTTGCATCCGAATCGGGAGCCGGTAATTGGCATAGTGTTGATCCCCTCACCTGGCTAGCCAACAACTCGATGACGCTCTCCATGTGCTGCACTTTGGCTTTAAATTCTCGAAGTTTTGGTTCGAGATCTTCGATCTTCCGTTGTTGCGTGGCACTCTCTTGGACTGCGGGAGGTACCGTCGTGGCGTCCTCGACGATATCTTTTTGAAGCGTCCCGAGACCGTATAGACACCCTTATACGGTCTCATCGACTACAAAACAAACAATATTTGAGTTAGATTTTTACAAAATTTTTTACTTATAATCGAAAAACAAAAGAAAAAGTTTATTACCTCTAAGTAAATGTTGTTCTTTTGTAAAGAACTCAGTTCGTTGGGAGTCGAACCGCAAGCTTGGGATTGCTGTGTAATCTTCTCCGTCACATCTCTCACGGTTTTCTCCGATCGAGGATCGACGAGTTCGGGTTCGTTGACCTCTTTCCCGACGACCGGCTTCTTCTTAGCGTGGGTTTCCAATACCAGCTCAAGAAGAGTCGGTTCTCTTCCTATCTTTTGTATCTGTATTATAAAATAAACGTAATTAGATAAATATTTAACAACGAAAAACTTAAGTAATAAATTTTTTTACCAATTCGTGTTTTCTTTTCGGAAATGATTTTGATCCCGAAGTATGGCGATGCGGACCATCTCCGGGAACCTTCTCGCCGTAACGACATTTTTTGGCCTTCTCACGCTTGGCCTCGAAGTCTGGGGACTCCCAATATTGAATCATTTGATTGAAGATCGCGCCTGCTGCCCATGTCAGTCTCTGATTTCTGGAGTAGTAGTTTCGCTTCGTGTTGTTCATCATGAGGCGCATCTGAATTTGCATGTCGCGCACCCATGCTACGTAGATACGCGTTGTATCCTTTCTCTGCCATATGAATGCGCGCTGCAAAATAATTTATAAATTATTAGTTTTATAACATATATATAACTAATAATTTTAAATGGAAGATAATTTAAAACTTACGATAATTGTGCGCCACCATCGTTGGCGCACGACTTCTGTCGTAACTTGCTAGGAGTAATATAATTGACTGCAAAACCCCTTGGATGATCATGTTATTTGTGTGTCTGATCACATTATGCACGTCAAACCTGCAATATCAAATTAAAAAATTAGATATTATTTTTAACTTACAAGAGTATAAATACAAAATAATAATTTTTTTACCATATCGTCCCGGCAGAACGGTCGGGATCGATGATCGGAATGTCAGGACGCCCATCAAAATCATCGATCAAGGCATCGATATCTACTATATCTTTCTGTTCATCAAATATCGGCGGTGCCGATATTGGTGACGATATGGTGGTGGTGGAGGCGGGGGAGGACCTCCCATAGAACCAGCCAACATTCCTCCGGATCCTATTAATCGTCTAGCTCTCATCCTATTCTACTTTTAGTGAAGGTGATTGTGTGTCAAATGTAAAGGTTGAGAGGATTTTGAGGCTTTGTTTTGATTTTTGTTGAAATAAACTATTCAAACGGTTTATATATAGAACATTCCAACGGGCATCCGTTGGAAAGAACGTCATATCAATAAACGCAGTCTGTTGACACGACGTTCTACCTTCCCAACGGGCATCCGTTGGTATTTTCAATGGATGCCCATTGGAAATGCGTGTTCCCGAGGCAACAGACGATGTAATGGCGGCTCGTCTCCCTTTGTAACGGGCATCCGTTACAATTTCCAACGGATGCCCGTTGGAAAGTCTGCAGAAACCTGCAGTCATCATTACACTTTCCAACGGCCATCCGTTGGAAATTGTAACGGATGCCCGTTGGAAATAGGTAACGGTCATCCGTTGCCCTTTTATAACGGATGCCCGGTGGAATCCCTAGAACGGGTGTCCGTTAGAAATTTCCGACGGATACACGTTAGAAATGTGCAAAACTTAAAAAAATTCTAACTGTCGGGAGCGATTTTGTGTTTCAACGGGCATCCGTTAATATTTCCAATGGATTCCCATTGGTATTAGATAATTCTAATTTCTAATACATCAAACCTAGTTTATATAAACTGTTCGATTGTATTACCATTCTGATTGTTCGATTACACATCATTTACATTATTACACATAATGTACATTACACGTCATATACATTACACAACATCTACATTTGTTACATATTATTGTAGTTACATTTCTTCTTCAGTAGATTCATCGATTGGCGAGTCTTCCTTCGATTGTTCATTGAATTCATCGTTGTTTTCATCTTCAGCATCTTCCGATTCAACGTCTTCATAATCGTGTATGAATTCTCCGTCTATGTTAGTTCTTGCCAGAATCTCCTCGTGATCTGTATCAATCAAACGAATCGACTGCTGATGATCGGATTGCAACGGATCTTCTTTATCATCAGAGCTTATGACCCTCATGGCTTGATCTTTACTACGGTCCACCACTCATCTCTTCGACGTTTCAATGTTGTTGGATATTGCACGTAACATATTGCTTGATCTATTGTGATGAATGGAAAATACTTACCATATTTTCGTGATGGAATTGACGTCAATTCCTCCCCAACGGGTTTTTCGTATTCCACGTCCTACAGTGGGGTCGAACAATTGACATTTAAAAAGCATCACCTTCAACCCAATGAGATCGAGATAGTCCACTTGTATGATTTGGTGCAAAATGTCGTAGATGTTATCTCCCTCTATATCACTATTAACGCAAATGCCATAATTGTATGTACTTCATGTTTTCCGTGTTTGTACGTGTGAAATGTGTAGCCGCGAGTAAATAAGATTGACCAACACATGACATTTTGTGCAGGACCATTAGCCAAATCTTTTAACCACGTAGGAACTCTTTCATCAGATCATTTCACATGTACGTATTATAAAAACAAATTTATCCTTTATGATAAATGCAATTAATTTTAATAGATGTGCACACGAGTATTTACGTAGTCTCTTTTAAACACGAGCCATAATGTTGATATGTACCAAGTACTTCTTCATCAAATATCCTGAATAATGAAAATACGTTAAATTTGAATATATATATATACACACATATATATGTAAAAGATTGAAATTAATATGTACCAGTACCTTTCGAACGGTAATAACTCATGACAATCTAGTAGTATATATATGTGTGGATGTGATTATACTCCTCTGGTGTTAGCCAATATTTCTCGGATTTACCTCATGTACGTCCAATCGGTGTAAACATTTCAGGAATTGTGCCCAACTGCGGATTATATTGATACAGATAGTTTGAGTGATCATCCGTTGCACGTCGTTCTTTCATTTGAATATGCGTCTCGAAAGAAAATATGCTAAAATATGTGATTTCTTCTAGCAAGTATTGTTTGACAATAGATCCTTCGACCGCTACTTTGTTTTTTTTCTTTAATTGAAAGAAAAACCTTTCGAAAGGATACATCCATCTGAATTGAACTAGCCCACCGAGTATTGACTCATCTGGTAAATATATTGGCAAATGTAAACTTTTTCTGATGCACATAATACTTCAGAGATATTTTTTTTTTCATTAATTTCAAGTCATTCCTTTTTAAATTTCTCGAACATATATCTCTGAAAAATATACTGATTCTGCATAGTACATTGTGAACATTCTGTGGTAAGAGCTCAACAAATGAAATTGGAATGAGCCGCTGCATGGAAACGTGGCAATCGTGACTTTTCAATCCGATCAGCCTCGAACCAACAATATCCACACACCGAGCAATGTTCGATGCATATCCATCGAAAAACTTAACGTCCTCTTTTAAATAATGAAGCCATCTTAATGCATAATAATGAGTCTTTTGCCTTATCATGATTCATGTATAATGTTATACATTTTTTATCGGAATTTAAATGATATAAAAAACTTTAGATAATGTACGGTAACAGTTTTACTATTTTGACCGGGACAGGTGACCTTCCATCTCTTAATTCCAACTCAGGTCGTCGACATATTGACTTCAAATCTTTTCTTGATTGTATATTATCCTTGGCTTTACCCGCCACATTCAAAACATTGTTTATGATGTTATAAAAAAAGTTCTTTTCGATATGCATAATATCTAAATATGACGTAATATCAATGATTTCCAATATGGTAGTTCTCAAAAGATACTACTTTTATACCAGTTATGCCATTCACCTTGACCTTTTGGTTTATGGTGCCCATGATCTCCACCGCATTCTACCTGTTCTTGTAAATCACCCATTGTGTTCAATCTTTCGTACATGATTTGTGTTCCGGTTTGCATGCACAGTGCCTCTTCTTTTTGTACCACGTTCTTCCGAAAATGTTTTTTATCTTTCCGGAAAGCATACCCACGAGGAAGAAATCTTCTATGACAATCAAACCAACATGGTTTCTTACCATGTACTAGTCGAAATGAATCTGTATCCTCCATACAATATGGACATACCAATCTTCCTTGCGTGCTCCATCCATATAACATTCCATAGGCAGGAAAATCGCTAATTCTCCACAAAAAAGACCACTTTCAATGTGAAATTTTGCTTAGTATTGACGTCATAAGCAAGGATTTCTTCGTTCCACAACTGTCTTAATTCATGAATTAAGGGCTGCAAAAAGACATCGAAACTTTTCTTCGGATGTTCTGGTCCTGGAATCAGCAACGTCAGAAACATAACCCCTCTTTTCAAACACATCTCGGGAGGCAAATTATAGGGAGACAAAATCACCGACCACAGAATATTGAGACTTCCAAATTGTCCATGGGGACTAAAACCATCCGTGCACAGGCAAAGATAAACGTTTCTCATTTCATACTCGAACTCGGGAAACATTTCATTGAAATCTTTCCATCCAAGCCATACCATCCGATGGATGTTGCATTATACCTTCGGCCGTTGAGTGTTCTGCGTGCCATCTCATTGCCGCAACGGTTTCTCAACTTGTTTGCTATAGAACATTTTCTTGTATGGTACATATTTACGTGAAGATTGGTTTTTAGGTCGAAATCTGCTTGCACCGCAAAACTTGCATTCCAACAAGTCTTTATTATTTCCCAAAACAACATGCAACTGTTTCTACAAACATCAATTTTCTCATGTGGCATTCCCAAATCTTTTAACACATTCTTTGTTTCATAGTATGTCTCCGGAGCTTGATTATTTTCCGGTAAATATTCTCGCATTGTCTTGCAAAATTGAATCCATGCAATTTTCAGCCACATTGTAATCTGTTTTAATACTCATCAATCTTGAAGATAAAGAAAAGCGAGACTGACCTTCGCGACAATCTTCATATATAGGTTGTTTCGCCGAATCCAATAGGTTGAAGAATCGACGTGCATCGATGTTCGGCATCTCTTCATGCGTTTGTTCATTAACAGCTCCAGGGAAAGCATCTGACACTATTTCCACATATGGATTGGTCGTTGGTGCTTCATAAATAACTTCTTCATTTCGTTCTACTTTTGCCTCTTGCACACAATCTCTAACATCGCAATTTTCGCCGTGAAAAAACCAAATTTCGTAATTTTCAAAGAAACCCATTTTATAAAGATGTTTGCAAACAATTTCTTGACTTCGATACTTCATGTTTTTGTATCTTTTGCATGGACATAACATTGTCCCACGTTCTTGACACAAAGGCTGCATCGATGCAAAACTCATGAACTGCTCCAATCCGTGTAAGAATTCTTGCGTAATCTCTTCGGTTATAGGATCTTTTCTTCTATACATCCACTCTCTCGATCTATATATATTTCGATTTGAAGAAGACAACATTTTTTGAAAATATTTTTGTTATTGATGGTTTGATGCACTCTTTGGTATTGATCTAAATAGTGAACATTCCAACGGGCATCCGTTGGAAATTGCAACGGATGTCCATTGGAGGTTCACGTGAATTTATTTAAACCGGTGGATCTCGAATTAACAATTTCAACAACAATCTGTTGCCAATTGTAACGGACATCCATTGCAAATTCCAACGGGTGCCCGTTGAAATCGTATCCAACGGATTAGGGTTCGTTGAAAGTGCTTACAAATCCGTGAAAATCCGTTATTTTTTCACATTAAAATATTTAGATCTTATGAATTATGAATTTGATTATGTAATTATAACTGATTTAATGTCGAACTTAAGCGGTGAACAAAAACCGAAATGACGCGAAATATGTAATCAAAAGTTAAGTTCAAATTTTTTATTTCCTTACATTATATTTCTTTTTAAACTACAATTCCAATAAGATCTCTTTCAATTATGTATAACATATTGTAACAATAAATAGAAAGGGAAAACATTTAGGAAATGGCTTCAACCAGCATCTTTGAATATATTGCCGAATTTAAAACCACCCTCATAAACCGCATCACCGCCGCGAATCTTTTTTAAGTTCCCGGCGGTGAAACAATTTATGAAGGTAGTTTTGATTTCAACAATGTATATTAAGACACTTGTTATTGGTGATTTTAGGCAATCTTAGGTTGCGATATAAATAATCAATTTTCTAACAGACATCCGTTAATACTGGCAACGGATGGTCGTTGTACGGTCACAGGAAGTTATTTCGACCGGTGAACCTCGAAATTAACAGTATCAACGGGCATCCATTGTAATTGTTAACGGGAATTCGTTACAATATGCAATGGATGACCGTTACAATTTTTTCTCGGCTTCTAAAGGATCTTCCTACGGAGGATGCCAACGGATTATATCCGTTACAAATCCTTTAAAAATTGCGACAGATTGCAACAAATATGGTAACAGAAAATATCCGTTACAACTCCATTGAAATTTGTAACGGATTGCAACGGATTTACGCACGTTGAAAGTATCACCAAATCCATTACAATCCTTTGCTATTTGCGTCCAACAGATGGATCTGTTGCCCCGTCCATTGGAAACAACGAGTTTTTTTTGTAGTGGTGAACTCGGGACGACCGCCAAAAATTGGAAGAGAAAGGAATTGAGAGAAAGATTGAATGAATGAGCAATGGGAGTGGGATGAAAATTATAGATTTTTCCGGACGGTCGAGAAACACCGTCTGTAAACCGTCCACAATTACGGACGGAAAAAAACGACCGTTCGCAATTATGGACGGAATGGAAATGTTCGTCCATAATTACGGACGGAAAGAAAACGGCCGTCCGCAATTGCATACGGAAAGAAAAATGTCGTCCGTAATTGCGGATTACCCATGACCGTCCGTAAATTTTGTGGACGGATGCCTTGGTTGTCCGTAAATTTTGCAGACGGATAGCTCGATCGTCCGCAATTGTCGACCGTGTGGCCGTCTACAAATTTGTAAACCGCGTGGCCGTGACCCGATACCGTCCGTGTGATCCGAGCCTTCTCCGTTCGTGACCCGAGCATTGGGATGGACAGACGGTATCAGGTCACACGGATGGAGAAGGCTCGGGATGGAGAGATGATATGGATGATTTGTGAATCTGTGATATACATGATTTGTGAATCTGTGATATACATGATTTGTGAATCTATGATATGCATGAAAAATCGGGAAAGTAAGAAATGTGGAATATCTGTGATATTCAAGATCTATGATATGCATGATTTTTGAAAGTAAGAAACGTGAAAAATCACATAAAATCGAATCGGAAACACTACTAAACGTGGGACCGCCGTATGCTAGCGGTTATTAAATTCCTAAGGCGGTATCTATCGATTCTCGGTTAATCGGAATACAATCCAAATATCTATCATCGTGAATAATGAGATCTAACAGCAATAGTCGAGCATCATTGATAATAATCGATATCAATGTTGCATGAAGATTGGTATGTGTAAATTGATATGAGATATCAATTTAACACATAGTTACAAGTTAGAGAACAATGTACTGGATCGATCTGTCATGAGATTGCTACATAGATTGTTATATGAGTATCATAGCAAGTCTCATAATGATTATGGTATATGTAATTTTATGAATTGAGATCGCTAGAGATCTTAACATAAGTAATTGCATGCTTTGACACTATCAAACGTCACTCGTAAATGGATGGACAAACAAGATAGTGATTGGGTATGCAATTTATAGTATGTTGTTTGATCGACATTCAAAGAAGTGCAAGGAAGCTATGAATGCCGATAGGCCATCCCGAAGCCATCCCCAAGAGGATATGTGGACGTCCTGGATTAGGGACTGCGACCCAGGGATGTCCGTAAATTGCGGACGACACCGATCCCCGTCCCTAATTCAGGACGCCCTCGGTGTCCGTTTCCAATCCGTCCGTAATTACGGGCCGCTTAGGGACTGCTTGTCTATCCGCAAATTTAGGGACAGATTAGAGATCGATATTTTTTTCGTCCCTATTCCATCCCTATTTCGTCCGCAAAGTTAGGGACGGTCTGGTCAGTCCGCAAAATCCGTTTGCAATCTTCAAATTTCTAGTAGTGTCTTGTTCAGCTCCAAATCGTCCTTCTCATCTCCAAACTCCTCTTGGCCAAATCTAAGCTCTCCTCCTTTCTTTTTCGTGTTGATTTCCTCTTCTCTACTCCTTTCCTTTTTCTTGGTTTCCTTTTCTTCTGCTGCTGCGGCTATTTCCTTTCTTCTCTTCAGTCGTGCAACCTTTGGTTTCCTTTTTCTTGCTCTAGTTGTGTTGCCTTTCTTGTGCCAGCCGAGTTTCCATTTTGTGGAGGCAACAACCGGTTTCCATTTCTTTTAGGCCAACGACTAGTTTTCATTTATTTTAGGCAGCAGCTTTTATTTCCATTTCTTGTGTCCAGCCGTGTGTTTTCATTGCTGCGAACCGAAAGAGTCTTGGATTCTGGTCGTGTGCAGCTAATAGGAGAGTGGTTTTGCTTAGTTTTGTTACATTTGCTCGTATTTGTATCCCGATATCTCATTTCATGTAAAACATGAGAAAACACTAGAAGAAAACTAAATTATACTTAATAGCTCGGTTGAATCCAAAATTAGAATAAAACTAATTATAGAAATAGATGAAAATACTAGAACAAATTAGATGGTATCAGAGTTCTTAAAACCGGATGGATATCTATGTAATTTATAACATTTTATGACAACATATTGGCTTGGGTTTTGGATTATTAAGAGAATGATTATATCCTCGAGGTTTAAAAAAAGAATATGAATTACGTTGTTGTGTAAAGAAAGGGTGTTTAAGTTGCAAAGATGTAGCTTGAAAAGCTACTGCATCAGGAATGAACTAAATTTTCTTTTGTTGTTTATCATGCACAACCGAATTAAAAGCTTTAGATACATTAGGTAGGGGATCCATAAGCAGGATCTGACATCTAAATAAAGCAAAACAGTCATTCAACCCATTAAGAACTTAAGAAGGTATTTTCTATAATCTTTTTTTGACAATTTCAACAAGATTACATTCACAATTTGAGCAAGTGCATGTTGGAAAATCTTCAAGACTACGCAATTCTTGCCACAAAGTAGTGACCTTTGCATAGTAAGAGTTAAGATCTAAAGAGCCCTGTTTTAAATATTGAAGATCTTGTTCAATTCTAAATATTATTGGCATATTTTTCTTACTAAAACGTTCTAATAAGTTTTCCAAAACGGCTGAAGTCGATGGCATATGTACAATACCGACGACAATTTCCTTTGAGTCCGAATAATAACCGATGAAAAAACAATATCATTGCAATGATACCATGATTCAAAATCAGAATATGAAAAAATAGGTTTAGAGACCTTACCGTTGACAAATCTCAATTTATTTCGGTCATTCAAGGCAATCATCATAGATTGTTTCCATGTATTGTAGTTTAATTCTCCCATAAGTTTATTAGAAAAAAGATTAACCAAAATTGTATCATTAGTATGCAAGAATAAATGATTTCGGTAAAAATCACTTACCTGTGATGTCGACTCTGCACTTAAAGTTGAAGCCATTAATAAACACCAGACTTGAATCACCCTCTCTGCCACTATACACCAGACTCTGCACTTTCACTAAGAATCAGCCTCTCTACTAAGAACACATGACACTAGAGACTATGCTTCATCGAACACCAACACCGGAATCAAGCACACCAGATGATGACGGATGTGAGTAGTGGAACGAATAGTGGATGAGATGTTCATCGGAGATGGGAATCAACACAGAAACAACGTCATAACCAAAACAATGGAATCAAGCACTGGACACCGGAATCGAGCACCAGAACACCAGAACACGCTCGCCGCACCAGATCCAGAACACGCGACGTTCAAGCTTACCGGACCATAACTATTCTGAAGAACTCAGGAGTATGCAAGATTTGCTGAAGAATTGGTGCATGCAAGAGATGCAAGATGCAAGAGGCTACATAAACTATTCAAAAGTCGATGGGCGTAGGATTGTGGACCGGATGGATCTGGAATTGATTGTTGATCGGTGAATCACAAATCAGCGTATGAAACAATCGTCGTATCGCCGGAAACACCAGAAATTGTCTCCAGAAACACCAGAAACAGTGGTAGCAAAAACATCAGCAGCGAAAACACCAGAAATAGAAGTAGCTGCCTCTTAGACGTCGTCAAACCAAGATGACAACAAGAAGACAGTCACAGTGCCAAAAAACAAGAAGAAGGAGAAACGGTACAGGATGTGCAACGATAGCAGAAAAAATAGGAATCGGCAGAACCACAAAGATTAAAAAAAGAAAAAAAAAATAGCGGAAAATTAAGGAATTTGCTCTGATATCATTTTAGGATGAGAAGTAGATTATGAATTGAAGATTGAATTTTGGGCTTGTAAAGAAATCTCAGAAAAGAATTAAGAGGAAGGTATGTGGGAAAAGACTAGGAATGAGAATTAGAGGGGAAGATATGTAGGAGAAGACTAAGAATGAGAATTAGAGTATTATATATTGTGGATTAAAAGAAGAAAAAGAAAGAGTAGAATATATTGTGAATGAGTGAAATTAATTGTTTTTCTTTGATTGATTATTTATACATTTATACAAGAGGCATATCTTTTGAAATTGAAGAAAATAAAAATAAAAATTAAATATATAAGAAAACAAGAAAAACAAAAAAGAATGCAAAGACAAAAGAAACAAAAAAAATAAAAATAAATAAATATGATAACAGATTTATGTTTTAATATAATAAGGTATATATAGTTGTAAGAAAATATTTATGTATGTAATTTTTGTATTTTAAAACAACTATATATGGGATTTTTCTTTTTTTACAATCGACCTTTCTTATTTGCATTAAGATGTGCAAACTAAGATGTTAAGCTCTCTAAACTTGTACTGGGTCTATACATGTCGACCTGTATTACATTAAGCCCAATTCACAATGGGCCAATGGAGCATTTTTTTGGTTGTTTTTATAGTGACGTAATAAACATACACATTTATTTCCATGACATAAATAAAACAAAAAATAAGGTCATTTAGCGCGTACAAAAAAAATAATGGGGATAAGAAAGAATAGCTGACAGGCTGACGTGGTGATGATGAGATTCGGGCCCAACAAATTATCTTCAAGAAATTCAGATTAATGTAATTGCAAATGTTATTATTAGTCATTTAGCCATATACATTTGGTAAGAGATCTTTAATATATATAATCAATATTTTTATATTCTTTCACAATGTAATAAGTGTACGGAAAATGTATGGTTCGATTCCGAGCCAATAATAACTAATGCAAGTTGACAAAAATTAAGCATGCAATTATAATGTGACACACTAACAAACAAGACAGCAAACAAACTATTAAAGTTATTTATTTCCATCCAAGGACAACTTATATATATATATATATATATATTGGCCAAAACACCCGTTATTCACTATCCATTTCATGTTTCATTACAATCTAATATATAAATTAACCTATAAAAGCAATTTGTAGTGTTAATATATATAATTAAAGTTAAATAATTACATCCAAATATTATACAATTTTGTTGGTTGGTATAATTTCCATTAAATTACAGACATACATATTTTTTCTTTAAACATCGAATTCATTTTCGTTATTACTTTATGATATACACTATATTTGTTTGAAATATCCGCAAATATTTTAAATTTTTACCGATTTCAAAATCTAGTGATGTTAAAGCTACAAATATCTGTAAACATTGGATCATTAAAAAAATAACTATTATACTTCAGAATAAAACCTTTCAGATTATAATTTCAAGATTTTGTGCGACGTATTGTCAAACCCTGAAGGGGTTTTTTTTTTACTCTCTTTTCACCTGAAGTTTTACTTCGTGTTGTCAAGACTGAAGTATTTACTTTGAACGGTAAAACAAATATTTACTAAAGGTAAATAATATATGACGCGACGACAGAGATTAAAAGTGGAATTAAATAGTTTTTAAATGGAATAAAAAGACAAAAGAAGCGAAGGTGTCATCTGAATCTGAAGACATAACGACGGAGATTCCTCAGACTCTGTTGTCTTCTTCTCTTATAGTGGGACCCATACTTCCTCCCCCTACCACTCACGTCTTTTCTTGTCTACACCGCTCACTTATTTTTTCGTTTTTCATATTGTGTTTTTTAATTGCAATTCCACCTTTTTAAAAAAAAAAGGAAAATTATGGACTATCTATCTAGTGGAAAAACAACAAAACCCAACATTTATTTGTTTTCGGAAACACCCGGTAGTTTTTTTAATTTACGTCTAGTTTGTTACTATATCCAAATATATACATTTATATATTCATATATATATATATAAACACATATGCACATATACAATTAGATATACATATATATACATGCATATATACGATATTACATATATTTATATATATACATATTTACATCTTAATACAGAGACACAATGATAACACAAATAAAATTCACATTGTATTTTTGTGTAATGTCGATGGAATACAAAGTTAATATCGTTCTCCGCTTGATAATGCATTATCATTGTTTCTGTGGTTTTATCGCCATCATAACACATAGCTCATAACGCAAATTACATTGATTTGCGTTGGATAGGATCACGTGAACGGGTAATATATTATAACGCCAAGAATAGCTAACAAATCACGAGCGCCATAATAGTAACATCGATTGCATTGCTAGTTTTACGAGCTATTTAGTGGAGCAAAACAAAGAAGTACCAAATGATGAAACTAATAAGTTTTGCGAACTATTTGATGGAGTAAAACAACATATATATATATATATATATATATATATATATGAAGGTTGAAAAGATCATTCAAAGAGATCATTTGCAGTTCTATTGATAAGATTGAAGACAAGTTGCAATGCTACAAAATATTGCATGGATCAAATGTTTCAAACATTGTATGATGTTTTTTCTAAAGGTAACACTGTTCCTAAAATCCTTTGATGATACGTCAAAATTTATTAGATCTCTCTGAATGCAAAATGAAAAGATTTACGTGAGTGCAAACAACTTAATGATCTTTTGGAGAAACAATATAAATGTTTTGAATTGTCATTTTTGTGGGGTTGAAAAGATTCAAACGAAAAACCAAATGAAAAAATAAGTTCTTATAAAAGAATGTTATACATGCCAGTTTTTGAAAAATTTAAGATATTGTACGGAACACAACATACATCACCACACATGTCATGGAATGCGGAACACCATTTTGTATGAAAGCATTTTCTCGACGTATATCTCGGATTGCTTCTAAAAAATTTGTTTGCCTAGTGTTATGCACATATGATTTTTCTCCAAATATGGTCTTGTAAACAATATTTGTTATGGCATGTAATTGTGTCACTATAATTTGTCAATGAATTCTTGATTTTGAATATTTCCATACCTAATCTAGATCATCCAAAAAAAAACTTTAATATATTTTGAAAATTGTTGATTGATGAGGTTAATTATCTGTATATAGAGTGTTGAAACATTTTGATATTTCAAAGTACCAAAATATTTATATGAAAGTTGTGTTGATATGAACAATAAGTGATTTCTCCGCTTATATGATATTGTATGGTTGGAGAAAACATGATCTTTCGTTTCTATACTATATGGATGATATCAATTCGATCATAGTAAAACATGGTAGGAAATTGTGTTAGTTTGATTGTTAACATTGTTTTTTTCTATTAGAAAATACCCTAATATGAAAATAAAATAAGCAAAAAAAGTAAGATGGTAGATAAACATAGATCATCGTCAATCCTATCTATCCCTCCAATGTCATCGCATCGACAAACGACTTCATCATTTTTGCAGTGTCAACAGGTTATCGCGGTTGATCGTTTTCATATCCGGATATTTTCAAACATTGACGAGATGTTGTGTTGTCCCGAGTGCATTCCAATCTCGTATGGTAAACCAACATATTGGTATGTGTTAACTTATAACTAATTTTAATTTATATTATACATTGAATTTAATTTCACTAATTTGTTTTGTTAGTTATATATCGATATTGATGTGATTGACGGGGGCACATTACCTTATGCATCAAGATAAATTATTTTAGTTTGTATAGAGGTCGGACATCGACGTCTTAGATCGTTAAAGGTTATTGGTGGATTTTGTTTATGGTAAGTAATTTTTTAAATTTATTAATAGATATTATAATAAATCTGTTTGTGCTAAAATTTAAATTTATATATTTATTTTAGCAAGAATGGTATTGGAAATATGGTATATAATCGGTGGAAAGATCTAGTAAGGAAGTGCTGGAAGTCACAATCATGAGCTAAAAAGAGAACTTGCTTGTCCATCCCTATTTCAACAGTCCCCTCCATATTTCATATATCCAAAAATCTGATAGGCACTTGTCGACCATTGGTTGCATCCATAATTTCAAAGTGAGAAAACGAAAAAAACCGAAAGATATCTGTTGCACCAGATCTGGCTTCGTTGACACATACATCTGGTGCAAAATCGTTCACAAAAGTCTTTTGTGACTTGGTAAGTATATAATACTTACTGTTCTAATAATTTTTTTAATAATAATGTATAATAATATTTTATTTTCTGCAGCAAGAAGAGTACAATCGATCTTCAATCTTTTTGGAGCTTTTATAGAAGATCCATCAGAAACACGACGAAACATGGGTCTACGAAAATGCTAAAGAAGAAGTCAAAGAGGTCTAAAAAATAGAGTTGTAAATGAACTGGTTCGGTTCAACTCGTAAAAAAACGAATTGGCTCAGCTCGACTCGTTTTTAGAACGAGCTGAAAAATCCTCACCTCGCCAAAAAACGAGTTGCCTCGCGAGCTAGACAATTTAATTAAAAGATTGGTAATATAATAATAGTTTATGTTAATCATCCTCAAACCAAATAAAATATCTGAAATATGAAAATATTAATTCAAATACAAAGTTATTAAATATTAAAATATTAAATGAAATACATTCGAATATCAAATAAAATATCGAATATATAAATATATTTTTATATCATTTTTTAAAATATTTTTAAAATATATTTTCTTTATTTTATAATAAAAAAGATATTAATTTGGTAGAAATAGTAAAATACTAATGATAATATAATTTTTAAATAATATATGATTTCCTTAAATAATATTTAATAAATACAAATAATATATATAATATGAGAAATAGGAAAACATGTGATTTGCATGTGAATTGTACTCACTTCGCGAGTCAGTTTGTCGAAGCTCAAATTCGTTTTTGAATTAGCTTGTCAGCTTATTTTTTAAACGAACTGAAAAATATCGAGTTCAATTCGTTCAAATATGATCTGAGCTCGAGCTGTCGCACGAGTTGACAACTCATTTCACACTCCTACAAAAAATATGTTAATTTCACATAATATATAGGTGTGATTATATATATATATATATAATTCTAGCTATTTTTTAACTAGATGAATAGAATCATATGAAGGATTATCAACTTAGGGCGAAGGGTCAGGATCATCAAAGATCATTCAAGCCATGCTTGACAAGTTTTACATACATGTACGTATGAGAAAAGCAAATTTGATTATGTATTAAACTATCTAATATTTTTTTAGTTATCATATTATTATTTTTATTTGTGTAGATCATATAGCAAAACCAATGGTGATATATATTCGACTTAGGTTCGTTGAAATCCTAAATCACTGAAACTTTACGTGAAGGGACGCCGATGGATATGCACGATGTCATGAATCTTTTGTGAGATGTTGATGATCTATTCACACTAGTGTAGGTGAAACAGGCTGAAATCGCGAGATTCAAAGTAAAGTTTGTCGATTTCGAATCCATTATAGAGCTTTTGTGTGAGTCTATGTCGCACTTCTACCCTCCCAGACTCGCACCGTCATTTGGATATCCATCTTTTTTCACCTCATATCAACATTGTTGGATTAGAAGACCTTTTAAAAGATATTTAGTTTTTTTTATTTTAAAAAAAATTTAAAAATTGTATTAACATTTTCTTTAATTCATAAATTTAAACATATTTAAAAAAATTAAAATTTTTTGCAATTCGTGAATGAATGACGTTTTCATGATTCACGCAAAAGGTTTTACAATAACATTATACCCTTGTATGGTATTATGCAGTTTTTATGCTGCATTCTCGTTGAAAAATCTTGTTCGATTTTTTTTAGCACTTTGTAACATCGATGTGTATTCCTCTAACATTATAAATGTATTGCGAACCCACATTATCTTTTTCGAAAATTTTACTTACGCAATTTGCAACCACATCACCATTGACCGTCTTGACGCACTCTCGTTGATTATACGTAGCATCTTGTGATGTGGTATGGCATTGCCACTGCGTTACCTAGTCTAACACTGAATTAATATTTATATTTTATCAACGATTCCCTAACTCTAGATTCGTGTTATAGTAGCGTTAGGAACTTAGATTTCCAACGAAAAATCAATTGTTCGCTAAGCGGTATTGTGTTGTTTTTTTATGAAAAAAGTGGATATTACATACATCCATAAATAGAACTGAGCGCCATCTTCTCGCATAGATCATATTACGATGTTGGTGTAGATCTAGAGATGACATCCCTTGAGTTTAAGATATAGCTTTCGCATGTATTATTTGGATCCTTATGTGAATTCAATAAACAAATCCCACACATAGCTCTTTGTCTCACATGCTTAGCTGGTTCGGTTGTAATACTTAAATGCTTTAACCCCTACTTAGATTGTGTGTGTCATCCATGGTAAACTTTAAAGAGCTGACGATTAACTTTATAGTGACCACATGTCATTTTTTACTCACACATATAAATAGTACTTTCTAATATATCAATTATTATAAGACTACTCAAACTCAATCACACTTAATTATTGAGTTCTTACAAGAGAATCACTTGAAAGGAAAAGGAGCTTTGATGTTATAAATGAAAAATCCATATATTTAAGTTCTTATCCACCGTCAAACATTTTAACATGAAATACTTATACATATATCACACATCACTAATATTCTATTTTAACAATCAGTATTCATCTCTATCCTGAATTAACTATCTCGTTTACAATTTATGAATTCCAATTTTCATAATATTTAACTATACTTTATCTTATTTCATGTGCACACTCGATATTCACCACTTATCCAATTTACGATGACATACACATGTATAGATTCAAGATCATTTCTTAGCTATATGAATCATAATTTTAATACGAGTACTTTTTTAAATGATTTAATCGTAACCTTTACGATCCATTTTATCTTTTAAAGTCGCCATGTTCTACTACAGATGAGCTTGTATGAGTTTAAAATACTAACAGAAACCTTCTAATGTTTCGTAAGATCTTATTCATAGGGTGAAATAATGTCTACTCAGCAAAACTAATCAACAACTCTAACAAATCGATTGTTGAGCAAAACAACCTCAAAATTCAACATGTTTTTATTTTATTTTAGAGAATGTTGATGTATAATAACATTTGTTGAGATTGGTATAGAAGATTTTTTGTTTATTGTATAAGTACATGGTGTGATCCTTGCGAATAAATTAATGAATGAGGGTAAAGAAGAACTTCTCAGTTGAATGGTTTATCTAAAAACTCCACTTCAAATTTAGGGTTTTCTATATTGTTTCAAGCTAAAACTCCATTTCAATATTGGATTGAAGCTTTTGTTATTGCAACTTATTTGATTAATCGAGTTCCATCACCACTTTTACAAAACAACAGTCCCTTTGTTGTTTTACTTGGTCGTAGTCCTAACTATACATATTTACATGTATTTAGTTGCAGTTGTTACACACATACTTGAGTACATTTGCTCAACTAAAACTTGAACCATGATTGTTGCATTGCTTTCTTGGATACAAATAAAAAATATAAATGATATTATTGTTTTTTTATCCTCTTACATGAAAGGTATTTAATTCTTGACATGTTATATTGATGAGTTGAGGTTTCATTCGAAGACATCTATTCGACTCTTCAACAACAATATACACATTTATTGCTTGTTTTCTAGAAAATAGATCACATTATCCCAAACAGACAACCACATATAACTGCCTATCAAACACTTATCACCATTATAAATCCTCAAACACAATATTGTGCCTCAATTCCAGCTATCGCAAAACACAACTATGCTTCAACTATGTCTAAGTCTAAAACCATCAGCATTATTATATATTTTTATAAATTACCTAAACATTCATCCCATCATAACCAGGCAGAACCTTACATCACTAAACCAAATTCCAGATAAAGTTGGTACGGATCGGATACCTAAAAATTTTAAAGTATTGGAATCAAAACATATACTACGTTTTGAACATAAACTTAAAGTCGTAACACACTGATACTTCATTATTGGATACTTGAAAAAATAGTAAGGTATCCGCAAGTATCTGAACCAAAAAATTAAATATTAATAATGTATATTGGTTTGGGTTTCGGTTCAAATTCGAGTTCGAGTTCGAATACTATATAATTTTTGGCTATCCGACCCACGTCCAACCTAATTCTAATGGTATTTTCATAACTATCATTAAAAAATACAGGTATTTTTGTAAAATCATATGTGTAGCTAGATACCCGTGAATATCCGTCTATGAAATTGAAAACCAAACTCGAACATGCGTCTTTTATAATTTTATTACTCAAATATGAACCCACGAGTTAGATTATTTTCTTCTCGAATTCTGAATGATCTATTTGGATAGCATTTCTTGTAGGAAAAAGCGTGGTAGAATAATGAACATGAAATTTCCTCTTTATTATTAAGGTTTCTACATTAGTTTTTTAGAGTTCAAACAAATTTTCATTTAGAATGATGGTCTCCATCAAACCAGGCATGCGGATGACTTATTATTTTGTTCGCAAACTCAATGTCTACTCCCCCCTAAATTAAGCTTGTTTATACTAAATATAGTTATTAAAAGTTCATTGATCCTTCATATTTTAGAAGTACTATTGTACAACATTTGGAATATCTTACTATAACTTGCGCCCTAATATTAACTTTGTAGTTGATTTTATATTTCAGAGGATATATAATCCTAGAAATGCTGCATTCTCTTTAATGAAGTGCATTTTGCGATATGTTAAAGGTACTATCACTACCGGTTTACATATTCATTGGAATAATCACTTTTAACTTGTATGGTAATAAAGATAACGATTGGTGTGGTTATACAAAATAATTTATTCAATAATATTCTTTTGAATATTGGTGAGCATTTCGAGCTACCGGACTCAAATGAACCGACCAAAAAACTCGACCCATATTCAATATGTGTTACCCATAGAACACATTTAAGTCCAAAACTCAACCCATTTCGGTTTGGGAGAATCCAAAAAAATGGAACAACTTCGAATTAGTTATTTTGTATATCGTATTGAATTTTATGTTATGTTTGAGATTTTTTAATTTTAAAATTTAGAACCAAAATTACTAGAATAACACGATCCGAGTAACCCAAATAGTTCGAATGATAGATCTGAACTACTTGAATTACCCAAATAATCCGAATAAAATTTGAGTTTTTTTGGTCCTATTACTCTAAAACTTGAATTGAAACCCGAAGAACTAGAACAAAAAACATATAGATCCAATTTGAGTTCAGTTTTACCCGAACAATCTAAACCGAACGAAAACCTTAGAACTTATACCAAAACCCAAAATATGCACCATATTTTTTAACATATCTTGGTTAACATTGTTTCTCGGCCAGCTAAACCCTAATAGACCATGTTTTAATCATTTACAAAAGTAGTGTAATGAGCTTTAGCTTCTGCCACTACATAAGTAACATGGATATCACTTTTTATTAGGGATGTTGGCATTTCACAAAGGAATCGTAGACTACAAAAAACAGGTGATTTCAAACGAATATATCCATGGAGAATCCTTCATTGCAAATCAAGATCCATTACGATTTCCAACGGGATTAGAACGGATATTATCCGTTGGAATATTCCAACGGACGAATAATGAAAAACTCTGTTGGTAGATTGTAACGAATGATCGTTACACTGTTTGCAACGGATGTCTGTTACAAAATTGCAACGAATGTCCGTCACAGTATGTGCATTGGATGCCTATTATAAAACTAAAACGTATGCCCGTTGACAATTTGTAACGAATATCCGTTGTCCATCCGTTGGTATGAAAAATGTGTGGGAATTGAAAGGTTGCAACGGCAGCCCGTTGGCCGGATGGCGGAAAATGAAAACGGAATTCCGTTGCAAAATGACGGGAATTTTAGATTCCAACAGATGCACGTTACAATTTTTAAAAACTGTTAACAAACATCCTTTGGTATTTTTACGAAAAAATAAACAAAAATTAAAAATAAATTTAAAAAAACCTTAATTAATTAAAAAGAGTTCTTACAAAAAATAAAAACATAATTTCTATTACATATCATCTAAATTTCTGGCGTTGAATTCATCCATGTGGTCGCCAGCACCTCGTGATGAAGGCGTTGCATCCAAATCGATAATCGGGTCTTGTCGTGGCGTTGTTTCTCCCGTCTGATGTTGGGGTTGGTATGTCCGGCCGGTTAGCAATTCTATGACGCTCTCCATGTACCGTATTTGTGCTCAAGTTTCTCGAAGTTGTGGTTCGAGATGCTCGATACGTCGTTCTTACGTATAACTCTCTTGTTCCACGGGGGATACCGTCGTGGCATCCTCGATGATATCCTTTTGAAGCAAACCGAGATAATATAGATTCCCCGTATACGGTCTAATCGACTAAAAAATAAAAAAAGTTAAAGTTAAAATCGTTAGAAAATATTTTATTTACTAATCGAATTACAAAAAATAATTTTTTTCTTTACCTCCAAATAAATGTTGTCTTTTTGTAAAGGACAGAGCTCGTTGGGAGTTGAACCCGTAAGATTATGATTGCTATGTGATCTTATCCATCACAACTTTCACAGTCTCTTTCGCTCGAGGGTCAACGAGTTCAGGTCCGTCGCTCTCTTCCCCAATGATCGGTTTCTTCTTGGCGTTGGTTTCTACAACAAGCTCAAAAGAGTCAGTTCCCTTTCTATTCTTTGCATATGTTATATAACATAAATATAATTATAGAAATATTTAAAAAAATAAATAATAACTAAAAGAAATTTACCATTTCTTTCTTTCTCTTCAAGAATGATTTTGATCCCGAAGTATGTGGACCATCTCGGGGAACCTTCTCGTCGTACCGACATTTCTTGGCCTTGGAGTCCTCAGACTCCTAATGTTGAACGAGTTGGTTGAATACCTCGTCTTTTGCCCATGTTGGTTTGCCATTCTTCTTGTAGTAATTGTGTTTGGCATTGTTCATCATCAAACGCATTCCGGCTTGCATATCGTGCATACAAGCTGTGTAGATACACAACGTATCCTTCTTCCGCCATCTGTATACACGTTGTAAAATAAATTATAATAAATTAGTTTAGAATAAATGTAATTAATCATTGGAAATACAATTTTTATATTATTTTTAGCTTACGATGAAAGAACACCACCATCGACGACGTATAACTTCTGGCGTCACCTGCTAGGAATAATAGAGGCGATCTTGTAGCGATCCCTGGATGATGTTGTTCTTATGTTTGAGAACATCATCTACATCAAATCTTCGCATGAAATGAAATATTTAGATAATATTTATCATTAAAAACAATATAAATTAATAATTTGAATTCTTACCATGATGTCTTGTTATGACGATCAGGATCGATAATCGGAAGGATGGGACGCCCGTCGAATTTCTTGATCAAGGCGTCTATATCAACCATATCGTCATCTTCATCAAATATCAGTGGTGTCTATTTTCGTGAAGTAGGCCGATATGGTGGCGATGGAGGTGGGGCGGGGCTCCCGCCGAACTCGTTAACATACCACCATATCCTATAAATCGTATAGCCCTCTTTTTTTGTTTTGTGTTTAGAAGTGTTTGTGTGTGATAGCTTTTTAAGATTTGAGAGGATTCTGGTTTAGATTTGTGTTGATAATGAAACTGTTCAAGGTTTAATATACATAATTTTCGAACGGGCATCCATTGGAAATTCCAACGTATGTCCTTTGGAAAAAACGTCCATTCAATAGACGCAATTAATTGATATGACGTTATGTGTTTTCAACAGACATCCGTGGGAATTTCCAATGGATGCTCGTTGGAAATGCGTACTCCTGAGGCAATGGAAACCAAAACGACCGTACGTCTCTCCGTGCAACGGGCATCTGTTACAATTTACAACGGATGCCCATTGGAAACCATAGTAACATATGATAGCCATGATGACATTTCGCAACGGGCATCCGTTGCAAATTGTTATGGGTGCCTGTTACAGACTTTGTAACGAGCATCTGTTGCCAAGTAGCAACGGATGCCCATTGGCGTTGCCCCAATGTGATTTGTTATCATTTGAGCTCCCTCGCAACGGACATCCGTTAAAAATTACTAACGGATGCCCGTTGACACTATGAAAACCTTGAAATTTTTGCTAAGTGTCGAACACAATTTAGCATTTCATCGGGCATCCGTTGGTAACTCCAATGGATGCCCATTGAAATTAGATTATATGAAGTTTAAAAACATTAGCACATAATTTATATATTACATTATAGAATTTACATTTCTCCTTCGGTAGATTCTTCGATTGGTGAGTCTTTCTTCAATTGTTTATTGAATTCATCGTCATTTTCATCTTCTACAACGTCTTTGTAATCGTGTATGTATTCTATGTCTATATCAGTTCTTGTGAGAATCTCCTCTCGATTATTTGTATCAATTAACTGAATCACCTAAGGATGATTGGTTTGTAACGGATCTTCTTGTTCATTTGTACTTATAATTCCTTCTGGCTTGATCTTTACTATGGACCACCATTCCTTTTTTCAACGTTTCAATGTTGTTGGATATTTCACATAACATACTTGTTTGTTTGATCTATTGTAATGAATGGATCATACTTAATATATTGTCATCCCGATTCGATGTCAATTCCTCCCCGTCAATATTTTTGTGTTCCACGTCCTACGGTTGGGTCAAACCACAATCATTTAAAAAGCATTACCTTCAACGCAACGAGACCGAGATATTCCACCTATAGGATTTGGTGCAAAATATCGTAGAAATTATCACCCTCTATTTCACTATAAATGCAAACACTGTAATTTTATGTGCTTCTATGTTTTCCGTGTTTCGTACGTATGGAATGTGTAGCTGCGAGTAAACAAAATTGGTCAACACATAATATTTTCGTGCAAGTCCATTAGCCAAATCTTTTAACCATGTAGGAAATCTCTCATAAGAACATTTCGCCTATATAACATAAAAAACAAATGAATATTATAATATATGCAATTAATTTTAATATATATAAGACCTACACACGAGTACTTACGTAATCTCTCAACCACGAGCTATAATGTTTAACTTTCTGTGAGTTCATCTGCGGCTAGATGAGGATATGTACCGATTACTTCTTCATCAAATATCCAGTAATGAAAATACATTAATATTATATATATATATATATATATATTAGTCGGGTTTAAAAGATTGATTTTCATTGTTTTGTACTGACTTTCATTGTTTTGTACCTTTCGAAAGGTAATAGCGCTTAAAAATTTAGTAATATATATGTGTGGACGTGATTATACGTACTCTGGTATTAACCAATATTCTTCAGATTTACCTCATGTGCGTTCAATCGGTGTAAACATCTCATAAATTGTGTCAAAATGCAAATTATATTGATATAGATAGTTTGTGTGATCATCTGTTGCACGTCTTTCTTTCGTCTGAATGTGCGACTCGAAATAAAATATGTTGAAATACGTAATTCTTCCCACAAGTATTGTTTAACAATAGATACTTCAACCGTTGCTTTGTTTTTTTTCTTTAAATGAAAGAAAAACTTTTCGAAAGGATACATTAATCTGAATTGAACTGGCCCACCGAGTATTGCCTCATCTGGTAAATGTATTGGAAAATGTTCCATGTCATCGAAGAATGAAGGCGAAAAAACTTTTTCCAATGAACATAATACTTTATAGATATTGTTTTTCATTAATTCCAAGTCATCCCTTTTAAATTTCTTGAACATAGATCTCTGAAATATATGCTAATTCCGCAAAGCACATCATGAACGTTCTGTGGTAAGAGTTCCGCAAATGCAATTGAAATGAGCCACTGCATGAAGACGTGACAATCGTGACTTTTCAACCCGATCAGTCTCGAACCAACATATCCACACACCGAGCAATGTTTGATACATATCCATTTGGAAACTTAATGTCTTCTTTTAACCACCTTAATAATGCGGTTTTCGCCGGCCTAGACAATTTGAATACTGGGATAGGTTTCCTTCCATCTCTTAATTCCAATTCCGGTCTTCGATATATTGTCTTCAAATCTTTTCTTGATTGTATATTATCCATAGTTTTTCCCGCCACATTCAAAACAGTATTGATGATGTTATCGAAATTTTGTTTTAATATGCATAACATCTAAATTATAACGTAATATCAATGATTTCCAATATGGTAGTTCCTAAAAGATACTACGTTTATACTTGTTATACCATTCACCTTGGCGTTTTGGTTAACGATGTCTACGATCTCCACCGCATTCTATCGATTCTTGTAAATCGCCCATTGTGTTCAATCTTTTCTAAAGGATTTGCATTTCGGTTTGCACGCAAGACGTCTCTTCATTTTGTACCACGTTCTTCCAAAAATGTTTTTTTATCTTTCTAGAAAGCATGTTCTTGCGTATCAGAGTTAAATAAAATAACCTAAACTAACCGCAAGTGCACGGCACGTGTGTAGTATTTTAGGTGTCGATCCCACAGAGACTATGCAACACTACCTAAACTCGAACTAGGAATCAAACTTGTTAACGAAAGTATGTGGATGAAGAATGAAATATTGCAAGTAAATAAACTACTCGGGTTCTAACAATAAGACAAACGTCCCAGGAAACCGGTTTCACCACAAGACTACCGAAACCAACGATCAACTTATCTATCATGCAATCCCAGTTAAAGCTATCCTAGGCGGACGATCCTAATATGATATCTACCCTCTCTCGAGGCATAGACACGTGATCTAGACAAGCTACCCCCTACTTTCGTGGCTGACACCTTGAAACTAAACCCATAGACTCTATGATTCACCCGTTCACCCTCAACCGTTGCTACCCTACTTTCGTGGCCTAACCTCGGTTGTTCTAAACCTGATCTTCCAAGACTAGAATTCTCCTTTCGGTCCTTCTCCTAATCTCTAACACATGCAT
>CM071867.1:21382120-21407545 GCA_036759665.1 Gynandropsis gynandra
TAAATCTTGGGAATTAGTTGAGAAAATCAAGGGCCCGAGCGGGCACAGCTTCTACCCGCTCGTGCAGGCCTTGTGCCCGACCGTGTACACCCATTTTCGCTCGAGCGGACACCTATGCCCGAGCGTGTTCCTCTTCAGCCCGAGTCGTGCAAAGTTACGACGCATCTTGGTGACGATTAACCCGAGCGGGCACTCCAATTCCACCCGATCGGGCACACATGCCCGAACATGTTCCTTGAGCACCCGAGTCGTGCAAAGCTACGGGGTTGTCTTGACATCAATTACCCGAGCGGGCACACTTCCATTGCCCGAGCGGGCATGTACTAAATGTCGTTTCTGCTCCCTTCGCTCGGTGTTTGAATGTTCACTTCGATCCACGGTCTTGCACAAGTTGAACCTTGTCATTTCGGGGTTAAATTGCCAATATCTCTCGTGTGTCTCGTCATGTCTTCGTTTACTACACAAAACACGAAATGTAGATGAAATCCTCGAATAATCTCGATAAATGAATGAAATCTAATAAATCTACCTAAAACTAGACCTAAGAATGATATAAAAACTACAACGGATTACGTGTTATCAAGTAATATTTTCCGATGTTTGGACGTCTCCCATTTATTCCATTGATGGTTTCAAATATTACGTCCTTTTCTTCGATCACTATACCCGTTATTCTTGGCTTTACCCACTCAAAAACAAATCCCAAGTTCGTGACACATTCGTTCAATTTAAATCTCTCGTCGAAACCAAATTCCAAAACCGCATTGCTTGTCTTTATTCGAATAATGGGGGTGAATATATGGCCTTGCGTTCATTACTTGCCTCTCACGGCATTTCTCACTTTACATCTCCACCACACACCCCCGAGCACAATGGTATCTCTGAAAGACGACATAGGCATATCGTAGAAACCGGTCTTGCCCTCCTTACACATTCATCCATGCCTCTTTCCTACTGGTCTTATGCACTGTCCGCAGCGATTTATCTCATCAACCGTCTTCCCACACCCAATCTTAGTATGTCCTCTCCTTACGAGTATCTATTTCGCCAAACACCAAACTACACTAAACTTCGTGTCTTTGGATGTCTGTGTTATCCATGGCTACGTCCCTACACCGCACACAAACTAGAACCCAAATCCGATCCTTGTGTCTTCATAGCGTACTCCTCCACTCAAAGTGCTTATATTTGTCTTGATCCTCATCGGTTCCGTATCTTCCAGTCACGTCATGTTCGGTTCTTTGAGTCTGTTTTCCCCTTTGTTAACCCTACCAAATTCTTCCCCCAACCAAAGTCGGACACTCCAATGAACACCATCATTCTGCAAACATGTGTCAATCCCACTCAATCCTTTTCTCCACCACTCATTGCTCCATCGCCGCCTCAGCCCCTATGCTCGGATCCTTCGCCACTGCTGCCATCTGATACAACCCGCTCAGGCATGGCTATGACCCGCTCGGGCAGAAACTCTGCAATTGTGGCTACAAATCCCCGTAGCCATACACGAGTCGGGTCCATGCAGAACACGCTCGGGCCCATGGAGAACCCGCTCGGGCTATAACACCCTACTCGCTCGGGCACTTCTAGTGAAATTGTCACCGAAAATCGCCGTAGCTTTACCCGAATCGGGCACATGGAGAACACAACCGGGCCTATTTGCCTGCTCGGGCTATAACAGGGGACCCGCTCGGGCACAAACTCTACAATTGTTGATGAAAATCCCCGTAGCCCGACCCGACTCGGGTACACTGAGAACTCGATCGGGCAGCAAGAGGGTGCCCCAACACAGCTCTCTTCTACCAATTCACACCTGATGGTCACCCGTTCGAAGAGCAATGCTGAACAGAAAACTAACAGATTTACCTTTGTTGCCCAGGTAGACAGTGAACCCACAAGTATCACTCGAGCTCTCAAGGATCCTCGATGGCGTGAAGTGATGGATGCTGAATTACAAGCCTTGCATCACAATCAAACATGACAACTTGTTCCAGCCTCTCATGCTAAGAATATTGTTGGTTGTCGAAGGGTTTTTCACATCAAACGAAACCAAGATGGAACTGTGGAGCGATTCAAAGCTCGGCTTGTTGCAAAGGGGTTTCATCAAAGACCGGGCATAGACTATCATGAGACATTCAGTCCAGTTGTGAAGCCTACCACCATTCGCATTGTTTTGAGTCTTGCAATCTCTCGCGGGTGGCCTCTACGGCAACTTGACGTCAACAATGCTTTTCTTCAAGGTCGTCTATCGGAGGAGGTATACATGTCTCAACCCCCGAGTTTTCTTGATAAAACTCAACCTCATCATGTGTGTAGACTTCAGCGCTCAATATATGGCCTCGAACAAGCCCCTCGCGCATGGTATTCGGAGCTTCGGACTTTTCTCCTTGCTCGCGGCTTCACAAACTCCTTGACGGATACCTCTCTTTTCATTCTCAGGACCACCGAACTTCAAATATATGTTCTGGTATATGTTGACGATATTGATGTTACAGGTAACTCCCCGTCGCGTGTACAACATTTCATTGATGCGCTAGCGGCTCGTTTCTCAATCAAGGACTTGGGTGCTCTATCTTTCTTTCTTGGCGTTGAGGTGACACGAACATCTCGTGGTCTCCTCTTGACGCAACGAAAGTACATTTCAGACCTCCTCAACCGTTCCTTCATGCATGAATCAAAGTCCGTTCCTACCCCGATGCCATCCACCTCGCGCGTGACTATGCAAACCGGTATTCCTCTATCCAATCCGACGGAATATCGGTCAATTGTTGGAGGGCTTCAATACATATCACTCATGCGTCCGGATATCAGCTTTGTGGTAAACAAACTATCTCAATTCATGCATGCTCCCACGGATGTTCATTGGCAGGCAGTTAAAAGGGTGTTACGCTATTTGGTTGGAACAAAGGATCATGGCATCTTCTTTTCCGCCACAAACTCTTTGTCCTTACATGCATTCACCGATGCTGATTGGGCGGGTGGTAGTCATGATCTCAAGTCCACTGGTGCGTATCTCGTCTTCCTTGGTGCGCATCCCATTTCCTTGGTACAAAGGCTGAATACATGTCAGTTGCCTCCACTGCTACTGCTTTCACGATCATCTACAGAGGCTGAATACAGGTCAGTTGCCTCCACCGCTGCTGAGGTTCTCTTGGTTCTTGTCTTGCTCTCAGAACCTGGAATCACACCATCCACACCACCCACATCTACTGCGACAACATTGGAGCGACATATCTAAGTGCCAAGCCTGTTTTTTACTCCCGGATGAAACATTTGGCTCTCGACTATCTATTTGTTCGTGACCTTGTTGAATCAAACAGTCTTCGGGTAACACATGTTCGGGCCGCTGATCAACTTGCAGATGTTGTCACGAAACCTCTACCACGGCTTCCCTTCGAGTTACTGTGTTCCAAGATAGGACTCACCTCAGATGCTCCATCTTGCGGGGGCGTATAAAGGATAATTTTGTCTTTTCACTATTTGTGCTAGGGTTTTGTAATGTTCTCTATAAGTACTCTTGTAATCTCGTTATTGAACTTAATTTTGAATTTCATTATTCAAACTTATCATCAAATGCATCTTACCGAAAATGATGTACAACGGATCTTGATGGAAGTTGGCCTCAATTTTTCCAAAGTGCATTAGAAAAACTACCAAAAGTAGTTAAAGCTATATTATTTCCAGAAAAAAGGATTGTTGTTTCATTAATGTTATGTCTAACAATGGAAGAGATAAATAGTTGGCTATAAACAACAATTGGTCTCAAGTTTTAGGTAGAGGAAGAGATGAAGAAAGAAAGCAAGAGTTAGAGAGCGAAGAAATTCTAACTCTCTTCTCAAGTGTGGTAGTGACGAGAGAAATTACTAAAGAACACATTGGAAACACTTTTGCGGTTTCGAGGTATTCTTCGAGAATATTGGACTAAGCACAAATGGTAGTATTAAGGATAATATTCTGAGTGTGTGTTGATCAACAATTTAGCTTATGACTATAGGTAATGGTTAGAGAATTGAGAGTGTAAAAAGCAAGAGAATATGGATATTGAAAGACATAAATTAGATTAAGAGTGCAAGGTCTAAAAAATACGGGTGAATGGATATTTGTGAGATATATTTGAGAAAAAGTCTTACTATGACTTTTATAAAATTATATTTTTATTTTAATAGATTTTCGGATTCTAATCGCGATGCGATGTAAGATTATTACACTGATTATTTGAATTTATTGAACTTTTTGTTTTTACTTTATTTACAACTCTTATATTAAATTATTCCATTTTTAAACTAAACAGAACGACGTCAACATTTATTTGTTTCGTTAAAAAATCACCTTAAAACACCAAGATGAAATCAACGAGCATTTGTTTTGTCAAGAAATCACCTTGAAACACCAAAAGTGTTTTGTTTAATATTAAATACCGACCAATAAAACACTGTAAAAATATGTATTAATATATTTGAATATTGACTTAAGTACGTGGCGATCCATAAAAATGAGATCAAATAAACTGAGTCTCTTTCATATACAGGATTACAAAGTGAGATTTATTAGCTTAAACAAGATTATTATAACGATCAGGAGACAAAAAAAAAAGAGTAATAATTACAGGCATCCAATAAGTCATAATCGCTGTTGGCAAGAGTAACTAATACAATCACATATGCATATATTCATAAGACATGCGATAAGTCATAATCGTAGTTGGCAATAGTTATTAATACATCACATGTATATATATATATATATGAATGTTTTAAGGCTTTTAATTTTCCAACATCTACAATATTTTTTTAGATTTTCAATTATAATGTTTAGTATAGTATAAGACCCGTTTCCTTTTTATTTTATATCCGAGTTTTTCTAAAACAAATGATAACAACAAGAAAATAGAGAGTGATTCGTTATCGTTACTTGAAAAAAAAATCATAAATAAAAAAAAATGAATTATTCACCAATCATGACGCTTCTTAATTGTTCACATAAGGGATAACAACAAACAACAATAAAATAAAAATATAAGAAAAAACGGGGGACAGAGGTGGGAGACATAAGCCAACGGTGATGATGGTGCCACGTAAGCAACAGACAGATGCCAGATCATCATCTATAGGGTCAACTTTCGTACCCCAACTCTATTATTATTACCTCATCGTTTGGTAGCTGTCACGCTGGATTGCCAAAGGTGGCGCACGCTAACGTTTCGTCGAGTTCATTAATTTCCATTTTAAAATGCGCTTTCGGCGCAAGATAGCATCCTTATGTCATTGTCAGGTTTGGGCCCATTGTGGGCCCACTTACATTCAATTGTTACGTTTTTTTCTCCCCTTACCCAAATGGGCAAAGACATTCTTCTCTCTCTCTCCTTGCCTTCCTTTGCATCCTCGTTTTAAATTTATACTAATTAATTTGATAAATACTATTTTCGGATCTTTGTTTTTTTTTCTCCTCTTCCTTACAAAACTCTACTTCCATCTTTTTAAATATTTTTTCTCTTCCCAAAAAAATATATATTTACTAAAATAATCTTGATTACGTATCATTAACTATGTTCAGTATATTTTAAACAGTGAATCAAAAAATAAACCACTCGATTGATATGACATTAAACATCTTCCACACACACGTGTGTTCAAGATTCACCATATAAGAAAAGATACGATACACATACATAATATTTTAAATTGATTATAATGTAAAAATGGTATATTAAACCGAAAATCTAACAAGTTGATCATATACCACTAGATTTGAATATAAATGTACGTGACAGAATGACAAATGTATTAAAGGTAATAGAATATATTGATTCCGAAATTTTAATAAAATTGTTATTAAAAAAGAGAAATAAAAAAGTTGGAAAAAGGAAATGAAAGAGGGTGGTTAAACAAAGGGTGAAGAGGAGCGAGAGATGGGTATTTGGTAGTTTGGTTGTCTCTCGCAAATGACACTTTCTGCTCCAAGTGGAAGGTTCTTTAGACAAAGACATTACAACTTAACTACTCTCTCTCTCTCTTCACATTCTCACTTCTCATCATCACTCAGTGTTTCTTTTTTCTCTTTCTCTTCCCTTTTTATAATTCAAGTTGAATTCACAACGAAAACCATGTGCATCAACTACCGATCCCATACGTGTTTTGCAATTTTTTGTTGAGTTGTATTATATATATAGCAATTTGTGATATTAATTTTGAATTAAAAAATTAGATATTTGGTTCTTTATATACATATCATCATTAAAAAATTAAAGAAAAAAGATAAAAAATTATAAAAAAATCAAATGTTAATTTTATATATTAAAAGTTGGATTTTTTTCAATTCTAATAAAACCATCTGAAGATTGATGTTGTATATTGGCGTGATTTTATATAATTTTTTTCAATTTTAAAAAATTTTAGATTGTATTGTATTAGTTGAAATTATTAATTATAGTCTTAGATTTTTATATTGTAATTTTAACATTATGAATATTAAGATCATTATTTATACATGCCATTAAATATTTTAGACAGTTAGAGCAATATTCTTTTTTAGAAAGAAAAATCTATAATTTTATTTATAAATGTTATAAATTAGGTTTTAGTATGAAATCAATCCATCTTTATCAATCTAGTTAATCTAGTTTATATGAGATTCTTTTAAAATGATATACAAAAGTATACATATTTTTTGTTAATATTATTAATAATAACATATTTATTTATGACAGGTTCAGCCGGTGTAGAAAAGTGTTTCTCTCTCTTTCTATGAATTACCGTAGGAGGAATAAATATACATGACTAACATTTGAAATATGGATCACTAGAATAATGGGACTAGAATCAAGGGAATCACTAGAATCAATGAAAGAATAAGTATAATGATCCTAAATATATGACTTTCCGTAAGAGCCTCCGTAATACCCCTTCAAGTTGGTGCGTGTAAGTCTCGAACGCCCAACTTGCTCTTGAATGTGTCGAAATCGCTTCATTCGAGGGCCTTTGTAAAGATGTCGGCAAGCTGTAGACAAGTAGAAACATGTTGAGCAGTAATGATGTCGTCGAGAATTGCATCGCGGATGAAATGACAATCGATCTTGATGTGTTTGGTGCACTCATGGAAGACGTGATTGGAGTTAATGTGTAACGCAGCCTTGTTGTCGCAGTAGAGCCACATTGGCCGTTTATGAATATCACCGAGGTCCTTGAGCAAAGTTTCGAGCCAAATGAGTTCACAGGTCGTCATGACCATGGCGCGATATTTGGCTTCGGCGGAGAAACGTGAGACAACATTCTGCTTCTTTGATTTCCAGGAAATTGGGGAGGAACCCAACTGAACGAACCAACATGCGAAAGAACGACGACTTAAAGGACAACCTGCCCAGTCAGAATCACACCACCCGTAGATCTGTAAGTCGAAATCGGAGCGGAGCAAAAGTCCCTGGCCAGGGTTGCCTTTGATGTACCGTACAACCCGAAGAGCAGCATCCCAGTGTTTGAAACTAGGAGACTGCATAAACTGAGTGAGAACGTGAACTGAGTAAGAGAGTTCGGGACGAGTAGCCATTAGATAGAGAAGACGTCCAACCAAACGATGATTTGCAGACGGATCATCAAAAAGAACTCCATCGGTAGTAAGCACTTCATGATTCTGATCCATCTGAATAGACACGGGCTTCGCTCCAAGTAGACTCGTTTCAGAAATAATATCGAATGCGTACTTCCGTTGGGAGAGATAAATACCCGACGAGTTACGCACAACCTCAATCCCCAATAAGTATTTGACAAACCCAAGATCTTTCATATGGAAACATGAGTCCAAATACTTCTTGAAAGCTCCAATGGCCATCTTCGAATTTCCTGTAATGATCAAATCATCGATGTAGACCAGCACGTGAAGTCGAATCCCACTCGAGGAGAACGTGAATAACGAGTGATCGGAGGATGATTATCGGAACCCATAAGACTTGAAAGATTGCCCAAGTTTAGCAAATAAAAATCTCAGAGCCTGTCTTAGTCCATACAAAGATTGTTGTAAACGACTGACTTGGGAGGGATCGGAAAATAGGAAACCGAGCGGAGATTTCATGTAAACTGAAGATCACCGTGCAAAAATGCATTATGTACGTCCATCTGATGAACTTCCCATCCGCGTACAGCCGCAACAGCAAGAACGAGCCAAACCGTAACCATTTTCGCAACCGGAGCAAAGATTTCCTCGTAATCAAGTCCTTCAATCTGATTATTCTAGAGGACTACTAATAGTGCTATATAGCGTTCTATCGTTCCATTTGAACGATATTTGATCATGAAAACCCATTTGCTTCTGATCGCCTTCTTACCCGGAGGAAAAAAATGCAAGAGTCCACGTGTTATTTTTCTCGAGAGCTTGGATTTCTGCATGCATTGCATTCCGCCAGTTCTCATCACCCAAAGCTTCTTTGTAGGAACGAGATTCATGACCAGCAGTTACAGCGGCGAGGAATGTCCAATGAGAAGCAGAAAACGAGCACAATTAACATAATGTTGGATCGAGTAAGCAAAGGTAGATGTGCGACACGAGTCTCGAGAAACTCGACACCGTGTTAGTCACAAAATCCCACAAACGAACCGAAGGGATCTTAAGTCGTTGACCCTTGCCAAGCTCGTTTGCTTTTTTTGTCGAAGATTGAAAGTTCGGGTCTGATTCTGCGTGCTCGTGTCCTATCTGTTATGAAGACTATGATGTCGGGTTTGATTCTGTTTTGGTAACCACTTCGGCAGCATATGAGGAACCCCCTTTCATTGGGAGAAAAAGTCTCAAGAGATGTAGAATTTGGCAATGCTGGAACATCGGGTCGTTGCAGAGAAGAAACATAATCAGCAGCGTCTATATCTAAATCTGGCCAAGTCCAATCCGAGAGATGAGGAAGCTTCGGTTGGACAGGTTGAGAAGAATCAATTATCGAAGCTGAGAAAGGGAACAGGTCTTCACGGAATATATCATCACGAGAGACAAAGAAAAATTGACGATCAATATCATATACACGCCATCCCTTTTATCCAAACGGATAGCCCACAAAAATGCAACGATGACTTCGACTAGCAAACTTGTTTTCTTTCGTATTTTGATTGTGGGAATAACATAGGGAGCCAAACACACAGAGATGTCAGTAGTCCGGTTCTAAGCCATATAAAATTGCAAACGGCATCTTATTTCCAATAACCGATGAAAAGTTCTATTTATGAGATGTGTCGCAGTAAGAATGTTATCTCCCTAAAAATCGATGGATAAATTTGCTTGGAAAAGAAAAGTGCGAGCAACACTGAGTATATATTGATGCTTACATTCAACTCTTCCATTTTGTTGAGGTGTGCCCACTCACGAGGTTTGATGCATAATCCCACGTTCTAAGAATAGTTGATGAAGAGACGTGAATTTTGTCCCGCTGTCGCAGCGAATAATTTTGACCTTAGTAGCGAATTGCCGATCAACCATAGCGAGGAATTGTCGAATATGAGTAGAGAACTCGGTCTTATATGTCATCAAATGTGTCCATACAGCACAAGAATAATCATTCACATTGTTAAAAAAATACTTAGCTCCTGAAAAAGACGGAGTTCGATAGGACCCCCATACGTCACAATGAATAAGTTAAAAAACGAACGATGTTTTATTAGAACTTTTTGGAAAGCAATCGTGGGCATGTTTAGCGCGGATACAAACTTCACACGCATTATTCAAAGGCTTAGAACGGGGGCAAAAACTCAAAGCAGAAATCAAATCCAAAGTCTTCAAGGCGAGATGACCAAGCCGTCGATGCCATGTATCTCGCGAATTAAGTGTACTTGTCCGAACAGCAGCTGTAGTTTCCACAACTCGGAAGTAATACAAATCATCTCGCAGCTCACCTGCTCCAATCACAATCTTAGTAATACGAGCCTGAATTACGCAGAATCGGTTAGCAAACTGTACCACGCAATGTTGTTGTTCTAACAACTGAGATACCGAGATAAGATTGAAGCTTAACCCCTCAACAAAAAATACGTTGGTCAATAATAGAGTTCTCCCGAGGCGCATGTTGCCTTGTTTCAAAGCCATATATCGACGTCCATCTGGCAAGTAAATCGAGCACGGAGCAATATCCGAGATAGACAAAAACGAGTAATTTCCTGTCATATGATGAGAACATCTAGAATCGAGAATCCAAGAAGAATCGGATAACATACCGGACCGAGTCTCTGGTTCACCAATTTCAGAAGCATTGAGCACAATAAATAGTCTTCCATTGTTCTTCACTCACCCTGCTGACTACATCATGATCAGCTTCTATGATAACCGGATGAGGCGGTTGGTTCGTGACATCTGGACGAATCTAAGCCATGTTAACTCGTGTCGTCGATGAAGACCCGTACCCTCTTTCGAACGTTGCAGGAGGAGCAGAAGGTACAGATGATGTTTGTCCTCTGTCGATGAGATTTCGGGGTCGATCTCCCCACCACTCTAGAAAGCCCAGCAGCTGGAAGCAACCATTCGCAGTGTGTCCTGAACGGCCACAGTTCATGCACAACAACTTATTTTTGTCTTCAACAGATAGACATGACAATTGGCCAGTCCATGTTTTTGTCGTAAACGCCATCATGGGGGACCTTTCGTCATGGAATTTCGAAGAAAACTGAGAGTTCTCATCCTGGATTACGACATTGTAAACGGAATCGAGATTTGATAGAGCATCTCGAGATAGTATATTCAAACAAACAACATCAAAGATCGAATCATCGAGTCTCCTGAGAAAATCGTGTACTCTGTCTTCATTCCTGTCTTGTTCGAGCTTTGCGGTGAGGTTGCAAGTACACTTTCCGCAGGTGCAGGTTCGCAGAGGCTTGTAATTTTGCAAATCACGCCATAACTTATTAAGTCTCCCGTAATATGCATCGATGGACATCCCTTTCTGCAAATAATTAGCCAATTCCGAACGTAAACGCTGGAGACGAGGCCCGTGCTTCATTGCAAAACGAGTTTTCAAGTGATTCCAGAGTTCAGCCGCATCCTCACGATGAGCTACATCAGATCTCACCTTCGGATCAAGTGTGTTCTTGAGCCATGAGATCATCAAAGCATTATTAGTGTCCCAATCCTTAAATCAGTCGATGTAGGGTTGGGACGAGGAATTGTCCCATCGAGAAAACCAAATTTCTTCCTCGACTTCAGGGCTTGTCAGATATTGATAGCCCATTCGTTGTAGTTGTCTCCATGCAGCAAAGGTTACGAGAGAACGGGTTCAGGATTGTCAACGACAGTGATGTCGAAGGGGGTGATTGTCCGTCATTGGGTCGATGCCGCTCCAGCAGAGGAACCATCGGTCTAGTTCGCAGAATCGGCGTTGGCTGTCGAAGACATGATCGAAATTTGGTTCGGGGTCGAGGTTCAGATCGGAGTCGAGAATGGAAAAAATCGATTAGAAGGGTCCGCGCTCTGATACCATGAAAGGTTGAGCCGGTGTAGAAAAGTGTTTCTCTCTCTGTCTTATTATGAATTGTCGTAGGAGGAATATATATACAGGACTAATATATATACACGACTAACATTTGAAATATGGATCACTAGAATCAAGGGAATCACTAGAATCAAGGAAAGAATAAGTATAATGATCTTAAATATATGACTTTCCATAAGAGCCTCCATAACAATTTATTTTAAGTTTTCAAGTTATTAAAATTAAATATATATTTTTTAACATAATATATTTATTTATTTTAACTATGAATAGCCCCTGCGATGTGCGGATTAATGTTTTTTTGTGTAAAGATGAAAATGAAAAGCTTGTATGCTGAATTCTTAGTAAAAGTAAGTATTGTGTTGTAATATTTTGTTTTTTAACATGATAATAATCAAGACCCTGCATAATCCGTTGTTACTAGGAATATATTATGCAATGTTAATTTCACTACAATACGTGCTAGTGAATATTTCTAGATCATATTGATTAATATATCATTTTTTATGTCAAATAGTAACATTATTTCTATGATCATGTATATTAGTATATAATGATCCATAAATGTTAATATGGTTTAGTTGTCATCGACGTAGACGATATAAAAGATGTGAAAAAGGAATATGAAGAAGACAAAAAGAGTCGCAAATAAAAAAACAAACCAAATTGAAGAAGAATAAGATATCATAGATTTCACGTAATAACATGATATAGTTGGCGATGTGAAAATAATAGATACATTAAAATTTTAATGTTACAAGTTTTAAAAATAAAATAAAATCCTCATTTTCTTTTGACATAATAATATTCAAATAATATCTGATTAACATAAAATATTACATGTTAATTAAATTTATAATTTGAAATATTATATTTGGATTTATAAATAACCAAAAGAATATGAATTAAAACTAACGTATAAATGTGTCACGATATTTGAGTTTTCATTTTTATTATAAATTATACAAATAGATCAATAAATAAATTTATATTTATTAGAAAGCTTATTGAGGGTCAAAATAAATATCACTATGATGTACAAAGGAAAATCTAAATTATTAACATTTCTTCAATGTTAATATATCCAATGACGTACATGACCACCGGTCTTCATGTTCAACCACTTTGACGTAGACGACCATTTTGACATATTTTGTAAACAATTTTCATTGGTCATATACAAGCATATATATCTAATAATATGTCTTTATAACAACTAATGTCTTTATATATTCAAATATAACATGTATACATCACATCGTGATTAGTAAATATTATTGTGAAATAATAATGAATTAACAATCACCATTTATGTTTGGTTGCAATAAAGGATTAAATTCTCAAGTATACTCAAACAAGGAAAGGCGAAGAGGAGTTTTCAGATGAATCTTCAATTTATGTTTTCTTCACATGGTGAATTATACGAGCTAATCGCTTCCTTTTCTTGCAAGGGGATAATGCTTTTGAAATTTTTATCTAAATGTAATCGTTTAAAGTAGTGGGTTTTCATGTTTTTCATACATAATGTTATTGGTTTTTGTTATATTATGCAAAAATTCACTTGAATAAGTATAGGTAATGGGAAAGCTTGACAAAGGGATATGCTTCTAGTAGCTTAAAGATTTTGTTGAATATGATCTTGATAGGCCATCTTCGCCACCCGAGGATGAAAATTAGTTTACAAAGCAAATCCGAAAAATTTATGATGTTGGTCTAGCGGATTGGCGGCAACTCCAATTATTGTCTTTTGGATTTATGGTCAAACCAATTGTTGTGGACTAATGAGTTTTAGATTTTTCGCTCTCTTTAAAAGATTCTCAAAATCGAGTCTTTACATATCGTCTTGAAATTAATAATCAATACCTTATTTGAAGCTTTTGGTTCTTCTGGTCTGATCATTGTCTCTTTTGCCAAAATTCTCAAACGATAAATTTTTCAACATTATTATTGTGTTTCCTTCTAATATGTGGGCTATGAATTTTTTTTCTTGTTTTTATGTTGTTGCGTTTGAGAGTGAACGTTGTTGAATGACAAACAGACACTACTAGATTGGAGAGTGGTGTACTCCTGAGTTATAGAAAATCAATGCAGTGATGGATTTATGCTTCTATGGTTTGGAGTTACTTACTCTATTCTTGGTGATCATAGTGTCTTTACCATTTAGATTTTATTTTTTTATCTTTGATGTATTTATTCTCAAAGTTCTCAAAATTGCTTGATTCGATCATATAATGTATCTTTCTAACTAAAGATCTTGTTTCTAAGATATTTGATCCAAAATTGGATATTTTTTTTCAAAATTGAATCTGTTTTTTCTGATGGATCATTTAAATTGTGCACATCTTGAGAAATATCGATCTTTTAACAAAAAGTTGTTGATGGATTCTCTAAAATTAGAGTTGCTAATGACTTGATGAGATTTCTAAGTGATGATTATTCTTACGAGAAACTCAATCTTCAATTTCATAGTAACTAATACCATATTAGATAGATCAACCTTTCAAGTCTTTTCGGTCATTTGCTTTTAAGAATTCCTCAATTTCTTTCAAAAAATAATATTTACAATTAAAAAGTATTAAATGTTGTCAATAACAAGTCTATAGTGATCTATTTAAATAAAAAGTATGTAAGTTATAATTTTGTGATAGATTAAATAAACAATAAAAATTTAGTGAAATAAAAACATAAGAGATTAAAAATTCTATTTTTGTAATAATTAAAATATTTATAATGTATAAATTATATATTATAAAAAAATTATGACTTTATGAGTTTAGTATTCTTCATTGGCCATAAAAATGAAAATACAACTCAATATTTTGAAACTTGCTCAATTTTCTAAATATATATATATATATATATTAATATTGTTATTCTTATTATAAAATATTGTTTTATCAATAAATAGTAACATTTGTTGTTTTTTCTTTTATTGTACTTTAACGTTAGTATTTTCTGAATTCAAATAAATTGTTCATTTCACATGATATATATATATATATATATATTGAAATTTAAAACATTAAAATTAAAATATTTGTTAATATAAACATAATATACTTCTCAATGTTAGACTGTTATGATAAGTTGTCCCACATCGGTTAGGATATGAACTTTGGGACTTGTATATATGGTGTTGGGCAATCCTAAACTCTTGAGCTAGCTTTTGGGATTAGTTAGGCCCAGTCCATGTTTGACATAGACCACACATAGTTTTACGAATGTTCAAGTTGGCTATAAATATGGATAACACAGAATTTGTTTATAGAATACTTAAATCGAAGATTATTGATCACTTTTTTGTTTAACCTTTATTTTCTTTATTTTTTATATATGTTTTTAAAAATGTTTTTTTTTAAATTTATATAACAATTATACATAATATTTTACAAAATTTCAAAATATCCATTATCTTTTTTCTCCAGATGTTTTTTAATAATTAGTTAAAATTGCATTGTTATTATCTATCTATTCCTACAAAATAAATTATTTTCATATTGATTATAAATTAATTTAAATTTGAAAAGTCTTTGAAATATGTTAAATAATCAATCATTTACCATTTTATTATATATAAATTATAAGTATCTATCATTTTGAAAATAAATAAACACTTATATACAAATTAAATGAAAATTATTTCATTTTCAAAAATTCGTACGCGGATTCATGGCCTATATTTTTATAATACTTTATTTATAAACGTTACCATAATTCTTCGACTTATATAAATCATATATATAAAAGTTCTTGCATTTGCAAGAACCTCAGCCCTCCACGTAGGATTTGAAAAAATTAATTCTAACCCGTTTTCACAATTTTTTCCTCATCTAGGTAACGATTCTGGGTTGCTTTAAATACCACGTTTTCACAAATTATTCCCCATTTACTTTCTGGGTTGCTTTTAATTCCTCTGTTCTCCCTGCTCCTTCCCCTCCCTAACCTCGCCCTGTGCTGCCGCTCTTTACCCATCGACCTGTGCTCCCGCCGGTATCGACCTTTCTCTCCTCCCTTTCAACGCCTCATGTGCCGGTGAGTTGTGATTCCGTTGTCCCTCTTCCCCTCTATCAATGGTCTCTTCCGCTCCTCTGTTTCGCACGCTGGGGACATTTACGCCCGTCCCTTGTCCCTCTCCTCTACTTCGAACGCCGGGAACCATTAATCCTTACCCTTTTGCGGTTGCTCGGATGGTGTTTGGCCGTAATATCTCATCTCTTCGCTTGCAAAGCGCTCTGTGCCGGTTGTTTGTGCTTCCATGGTTCTTCTCCCCCTCGCCCCCGTCGTCTCTCCGCCTCCGCTAATTCGCACGCCGGCCCCATCTACGCTATACTCATGTTTATTACCTTGCCATACGATATGTCGCCCTGAAAATCGGCTAAATCAGCATTGTGAGGACATATAATTAGAAGTGCGAAAAAGGCTTTTACCGACCTGTATTCCACCAGAGCGGTTTCTTTTTGTCCGTATTTGGGGCCGGCATTGGAGACGCTCCTATTTGAAGACGGTAACACAAATAGGAGTAGATAGAAAACTTTACAGGTTCCTTCTCTTTAAAATTAAGTGAATATATGGCTTTAAACCGATATCGTTGTGAATGTATGGCTTTAAATCGATATCGTTATGTAATATTTGTTGTTCGTGTAGTTAATTTGAGGTAGTTTTGTTCCCTTTTTAGGTTCAGGTATGGGAGATATGGATCTGGATGGAATGGATTTCTCGGTATGTGTTGAAATTTTGACTACTGTATTACTTTTGTCTATATATATCAAACTAAGAGAGATTAACATCGCGGGTGTTGCATGGTTCAGAGTTTTGGTGGCGGTGGAATGGGCGGACCAGGTGGAATGGAAGGCTTAGGTGGACTGGGTGGAATGGATGACTTCGAGGACAATGATGGTGAAGGTAAGGTCCTTGGAGACGCTCCTTCCAGTTGTTTCGCACGTCGTCTCTCCGCTGTTTAAAATGGGGAGTAACATTTTCTGTTTGCAAGTTGATCATGCACTTTGTTGGTACGACATTAATGTGTTATGTGATTACAGTTGCTTGCTGATGGTGTAATTCCGAACGAGTATGGGATCAATCCGCAACAAAAACTAAAATCGGTTCAAAGGTGTGTTCTTCTGTTATTATCTTCTATTATAAACCAAGGGGATACACACTGCACTCGATGTACACCTTATCAGATAAGTAACTCTGATTGGATTTACTATTGCCTGCTGGGATATGGATAAAAAAAAATTGCCTAATGGATTCTATGCTTTCAATTCCTATATTAGTGGATTCCAATTATTAGATTTGTGGCTTACACTAAAGGTTATGCCTTTATGTTCTTGGTTGGCTTTTGCAGCAAATCACAGGGAAACAATGATGAATTTGAATGTCAACTTCTAGAGCTCATTTAGAGCTGGTATTTCATGGGTTGCTTGCATAATATGATTACGTGTTCAGACCATCTGCATATCTTTCTTTTCGCTAAAACAAGGCCTGCGATCTGGTGGTATGACTTAAGTCGTTTGGAAAGCATTTTTGAATATTCCTAACAAGTTTTGTTGTTCTGGCAATTCATTTTGAACCTGACATTCTTCTCTTTCAATAATAGTAGACCTGCTCAAGTTTTTTTCGTAGCAACCTTATGGCACACTTGTGAACTGAAAAGTTGATTTTCCAGAAACAATGCGCAAGAATAAGGGAAAGGGACTAAAGAACAGAAAGAGGGAAAAGATTGAAGCAGATGATGACAAGCATTGGCTTGTGTTCAATGGCTTCTCCGTAAGCTCGGAAATGGTCGATGTGAAGCCATGTGTATCGATGGGATAGATAGAACTGTAGCATAGTGAGAAATGTTGCATCGTGTAAAGAAATTGAGATTGCATATTTATTAATGACATTTTGTTTAAAAACCCTATTCAATGTTACAAATTAACATCATAAAATAAAAATGCATTATAGCCACAAGCAAACCAAAGGATTGCTCCATACACCAAATGTCATGAATATCATTCTCTGCACCTATCTCTCCATGGAATACCTTTTTCTTCTTCATCGATCGTTCGGTTGCTTTGTGTATTATTCCAGTCTGACCATTGATCTGCTTCGGCATTCGGCTTTCCAAAATTTCTGAAAAAAAAAGTTGGTTCATAATACCCTATTTAAACCAATTTATATAATCCGTTACAAATTCCATCCAGCATTTTTCTTAACTACACCCTTGAAGCTGAAAGCTGGAACCAATTTATACCCTATTCCCTGAAAGCTGAAACTGATGCAGCTATTACACCATTCCCACCCTATTCAGCAACGGAACAAATTGCAGACAACCAATAGTTTCATCATGTATCTCCTCCCTGTAAAACATATATAATTCTACCCCATGTCCACAAAGGTTTTTTTTCCACCGTTTACTACACCCTTAAAGACATCAAATATCCATAATTGCCCTGTATTACACCATTGATTCCACATTTACTGCATCCTTTTCATGTTAATTCTGCATTTACATCATTGCACCTGAGCCTATTCAATAATATGAGTTACAAAAAAACATATATACATAATTTCCCTTAACTACACCTTTAAGTACTCATTTACTTCCCATTATATACTTGGCATTGCACGTTTCAGGTCTGCTACTAATGCAGGTTTTTTTCAGTTGCGGATTCCACCCATAATTTCCCTTTACTGCTACCTTAAATCCACATTAAACACATTTTATTCCTAAACTTTTCCACTACCATATTTTCCCTATTTAAATCCCCATAATTTACACAGGATATACAAATCTATCACTCCACTAATCACAAAAGACATCAGCCCGTTTCTCTGTCCTTTTTTCCATGGCCTGCACATCCACTATGCCCGACACAACCACCCCTATCCAATCCACTTTCGACCGGTTAATAGTTGGTCGATCTTTGCAAAATATTGTTGGTCGTGTTTTCCGTGTTTGGAAGGCTCGTAATGTCAAGAAAGGCAGCCAGGTTGACCGTGAAACAAAGGTTGGAAGTGACTTCATCGATAGGTTTTGTACATTCCCCACATATTTAGTGTCACATCTTTGTGTATATTTCATTATTCATACACTAAATACTGGTTCATTTGTTTTTTCGTTTCACAAAAAAAAGTGTTAAGGAAGGCTTCCCTAATGGTGTTAAAGATGGTGTTATGGTTAACAATGGAGTTAAATCCGAAACTGCTACCATTCTAGATTTATTCAACTACATTACAAATTCTAACCACCAGATTCTCACACTGCCTTTGTTATGTATTTTCCAAGGTCACCCTTTATCATTAAATCTTAACAAATTCCTATCACCATTTCAGGAAGCTGAATTTTTATGCCTAGCTAAAGTTCGTGATATTTCGCCAACCAACGGGTGGAATTACGTTGCATGCGGGAAATGTTCAAGGAAACTTAAGAAAACAATTGTTTCTATGGCATGCAGCTTTTGCCCCGAATCAAGCACTATCGGAGTTACAAGGTTTATATTTTCGCCATAATTACCCCTAAGTCAAACTCTCTTAAACGTTCATTCATTTTATCATATATTAGTAGCCCGGGTTTTTTAAAATGCAAACCATTTTTTACAGGTTCAGGTTTGAATTTATCGTTGATGATGGAACGGATGTTGCAACCTTTGTTGCATTTGACCGCGACATTTCGCGTCTCACAAACACACTCGTAACCAATCTTATTGTTTGAGAGGTATACACTTTTTAAGATGTTTTACTTTGTGTTCCTAATTGAACCTAATTTAAAATGTTGTTTTACAATGTTTTTTAACACATGAAGCTTTTGATGACAACAAAATGCCTACATGTTTGCGTCAACTTGTGGGGAAAACTTTTGCCTTTAATATCAAGCTCTCGTCGTACAATTTTAGCCCAAATCACCAAACTTTCACTGTCACCCGTATGAGCATAGAAAACCCTAGCGACGAAACAGATGCAGAGACAATGGACGGTTGTGGTGACGACTGCCCCACAACTGCCGCTGAAGGAGAAAATGGGAAAAGGGCTCGCCTAAACTAGCGTTCTGCTTTGTGATTCCTAATTTTTCAGTTGGGTTTTTTAATTATATTTAAATACATTTTCATGGTTTTTCCTGTTTTCCTTATGTGTTTTCACCCGCTATTCCCCTGTTATCAGCTATGGAACTTTTTTATGCATCGTTACTCTAACAACACTAGATATTTGTGATTCGTGTTACCTTCATGCGCTGTTGTTGTTTCCTAATGTCATTAAAGTCCCACCTACTCGAATCTGCACGTAGATGGCATCTTTACTTATACTAGTAAATATAATAACTTGAATCTAAGATAAATAGATATTTTATATAATTAATTGATAGTTAATCGAGTTTATTACAAGAAAATTAAGATTTAGAGACTAAAGAATCCGTCCTTAATCCATATAGTAGTCCCCAAACGAGCGTCGCCAAATGATATCCGTCTGTAACTTGTCCGTAGTTAAAGACGGAAAATTCAAGTCTGCAAATCGTCTATAATTGCAGACCATCTGGCCATCCGCAAATCGACGTGAAAAATGATGAATACGGACTCGCGATACGCTGGGAAAAATTAGAAGTAATTACGGACTGGTCGATTTTTTTAGAAATTTTTTCCGCATAACTATATTCCTTTTGAAATTTATCTTATTGTGCAGTAATGTATCATTAGCAGGAAGAAAACGACGATGACAATCAAACCAACTCATCTTTCGTCTATATTTCAACTGAAAAGTGTCTATTTTCTCCATGCAATATGGACAAGCCAATCGACCATGCGTTGTCCATCAAGATAACATAACATAAGCTGGAAAATCACTTATTGTCCATATAATAGCACCTCGTAATATAAAATTTTATCGTCTCGAGACATCGTACGCTTGAACTCCCTTCCATAATTCTTTCAATTCTTCAATCAGTGTTTGAAGAAATATATCCAAACTTCTTTTCGGATGATTAGACCCGAAAATCAATATTGTTAAGAACAAAAACTCACGCTTCATGCACATATCTGGTGGTAAATTATACGGTGTCATAATAACTGGCCACAACGAATAATTTCTCCCAGACATCCCGAATAGATTAAAACCATCAATGCAAAGGCCTAAATAAACATTTCGACTCTCAGCTGCAAAATCAGGATATACCTTGTTAAAATGTTTCCACGCCTCACCATCTGAGGGATGACACATTTCTCCGTCAGGACTTGAATGCTCGGCATGCCATCTCATGTCGCTTGCAGTCTTCTCCGATTGATACAATCTTTTTATCCTGTCTGTAATTGGTAAATACCACATACGACGAAAATTGGTTTGCGACGTTCATTTGCGGACGGGGAGTTGCGGTCCCTAATCTATACATTTCTTGTAGTGTTTAGGGACGACGGCCGACACGCGTCCGCATATTGTGGACGGCACTGTAGCCATCCGCAAATTGCGGACGTCCGTCGACAGACGTCCCTAATCCGAGACGCCTTCCAGATTCGTTTTCAATCCATCCGCAAATTCCCGGACGGATTTCTTTTTCTGTCCCTATTCCGTCTATAATTCGTTCCCAAATTTAGAGACAGACTTCACAGTCCGCAAATTCCGTTTACAATCATGAAAAATCTAATAGTGGTTACTTAATTAATCTAGAATGGAATCCGATGATTAAAACTCTTATTTGTTATAAAATCATTTTCTATAATTTTTACGGTATTTATAGTCCACATATTTTGTATTATTGCTAAAAATCTTTAATTTTTTTCGTTTTAATCCGTTAAGATATCACTAAATTTTTACCGACAATAAAAATATTGGTTTTTAAATAAAAGTATTATATATATATATAATGCTGTAAAATGGTATGATTTTTTTGTTGGAGTTGGGTTTAAGGAAATTTAAGATTATTGATCCAAAAATTAACACTTAATTATGGATCTCGTAACTTTAATAGAGTTTAGCAAGTAGATCATTTGCTTACCATCTCTTAATATGCGGCTAAAGTACAAGTTAGGGACATACTCTACCAATCATAATATATTATATGGTATTCTTCATGTATACATCTTTCCAATTCATCATCGATTAAATATTCATTACTTCATTTATTGAGGAAATTTTCACGATTTATACATTTATATATTTTAAAAAATTACACAACGTCTTTATTTTTCAGTTGATTATATTTTATTGATGTATGCATGTGAAAGGTTTAGATCGTTAGCCTTCTCATTGTCATTCATGGTGGTTAAACCTAATTGTTTATTGATTTATAAACCCACTGTATATACTTTAAATAGTATTCTTTACATTAATGATGTTCTTGTCTTTTCTATTTCCATGTAGATGTTAAAATTCCAATTTCATGCTCTATAGATTTTTGAAAATTTAAGTGTTAGTCAATAGGCGGAAACATTATGAATCTTTTTTAAAGGTAAGAATTATATTAATTAGATTATAAAACCTTTAATCTATAAGATTTTAAAGAGTGATTATATAAATTTAATGACTTCTAAACAAATTATATATTATCTCAAATTTACCGAATAATTATAAATATTTTCAGCTTGTTTTTTATTTTATTAAAATTTGATTCATATATCTTATATTATGCTAAAATATTATAACAGAAATTATATATTCATATTGAATAACTGCCATCTAAAGGTCTAAAATTCCTAATAATAAATTGTGACCCTTTGTAACAAGCATATATTTTTCGAAATTACTTGATTTAAAATCTTTTTTATCCATTTCGAGATCTACCTACTACTTTAAAACTGTTGTTCTATCTAATAAAATAAAAAATACATTTGATATGTTACTAAAATTTCAATCCTATCATTTTTTTAAAAAAATTCAATTTCATTTTTACTTTTATAATATTGATATTCTCATATTATCTTTGTGATCCCTACGATCCATACGACCCAAATGATCTATGCGATCATTGTGACTCATTCGATCCATGCAATCTTTCATCGTTCAAAATCTTTGCTCTCAATTTCGAAATTACCTCTCACTCTTTGCTCTTAACTTTAAAATGCGTTCTATTTCGAAAAAATATGAAACCTTATATATTTTCACAAAAAAAAATAATGGCATATTTGTCTTTATTCAATTTTTTCTTCACTAGATTTATGAGTATATATTTGAAACAAGAAACGATATCCTTGATATTCTATCTAACATTTTTAAAAAATAGATTGAATTAAATTTAAATTCATTTATAAAACAGTTTGACAATATTTTTTTTTTTGTAAAATGGTATAAAATAACTGTTACACTTATATTATATGACATTTACTAACATCTATTATCGAAATGGCCGTTACTCGAAGAGTGGAAATTCCCGGTTTGCAAATAAAAATTACAATATATGTGATTTTTAACACAAATTTGGAAAATATAGATATTAAGAGGACCACTCATGCAAAACAACCCACCAACACTCTATACCTACATTTTTAATATCATGTAGTGTTGGTTCTTTTTGGCCACTGAATTGCCACGTATATATAAATTATATATGTATATATATACATCTATGCATACATATATACGCCCACAGACATATACATTGTCACTGTCTATATATGTATATTAGGGAAAAACAGTATGTCAGAGACAAAATTATGGACAAAAATAGATGTATTGTCACATAATTTCAGTCTTTCAGAAGTCATGCATTAAATTGACCATTTTCCTATATTTTTCTCAATCGTCAATTCATAATGCTCTAATTTAATGTATTGTTTGTTCATTTTCTTGCAAATGAATTTGCACAAACACACTTTGACATGCACATAATATTGTAAGAATATGTTCGTATAGCTTTTCTCCTCCGAAACATTTTGTTACATCTTTTATAATGTAATAATAACTAATTAAGGTGAATGCTTAAATAATTTGTTTTTTATTATTAATGATTTAATCGATTTGGAAATATGATTTTATTCGTATATCTTCTTTATAAAATATAATTAGGGTCGAGATAGTAATATTCTCAAATTATTCTCACAAGCATGGCATACAATAATATAATCCAATACCATTTTGAGTTCATTTAATGCAAACTCACTATTTTCTTTCATTTAGGTATTTACATTGCCATTGGTGGGTGAAAATCCGCATATAGAAATTACGTGAAGATTAATCATTCTAAATAACGAAAATCGTAATTCGGATATAAAGAAACAAAAAATGGAATTATGAAAAATATTATAAATACTCGTAAGGTTGTGTGAATTTTTTTTAACTCATGCATTATTGTAGAAATACGACAAAACAATTAATGTAGACAAAAAAGGAAAAGGATAAAACATTTGCCAAGTTCTGTAAGAGGCGGAAAAATCAAGCCTTTTAAGAGGTCCACTTCTCTTTGCATGTGCATGTGCCACACTATAAATCTCTACATAATACTTATCGATTATTAATTTCATATGAGAAATACTTTTATAGAGCTAAACCATTTTAAAAATACCCTTCTTTAAAATAATTATTAAATTCGAAAAAAAAATTGAAGAAAAGACAAATTTACCTTTAATGTTCGAATGTGGAAAAATCCATGTTCGGCAGTTTTTCGACGTGAAAAACTGCAAAAAACGAGAAAGCCGAACAATTTTTCGCCGTGAAACCTGTTTAAAAGTTTATAGATAGAAAGAAATAAGTGATGTCGAACTTGAGAGGGATCGATTTGAAGTTGGCGAGAAGGAAAATGACTAGAATCAGCAGCAGCACTGGCGAAGAGAGCACGAGTCAATCTTCAATGTCGTCAATAAATGCAAGTAGTTCGATTTCGAGGGTTTTGCAAGCTTTCGAGTCACAAAATGGTTTATTGATTTGAAATGGGTGAGTGTCAATGTCAGTGATTCAGTTAGGTCGCAAGGGTCGCAGGAGTTGCATGAACATCTTCGACTCCGTGAGTCGATTGAGTAGCAAGGGTCGCAGGAGTTGCATGACCATATTCAATTCAGTGACTCGATTGTCTCAGTGAGTGGGATGGGTCGCAATGGTCATTTGAGGGGCGTGGGTCGGTTGAGTCTCAGTGAGTCGGTTGAGTGTCGCAGAATGTCTGAGAGTCGTTTGAGTCGCATGGGTCGCACGGGTCGTGTAAAGGATACATGTATAGGGGTATATAAGTCTTTTTGTAATTAGGTCTAACTTTTGAACTTTTGTATATTTATCCGTTTTGGCTAATTTGAATCAATTTATTAGATTTCAAATTATCATGGTATCAGAGCTTTGAAGTCTAACGACACAACAACTTCCCTAAAAATCCGGCGGCCTCTCCTCCCCTCTCCAACCGTCGCCGCCGCCGATCTCCTCCTCTTTCTTGCGGCCGCCGATCACCCTCTCCCTCTCCTCCGACCGGTCAACCCCCTCCTCCCTTCCCAACAGTCGTGCACCACAAAAAAAAACACAAAACGCACCAAAAAACCTAAATTTCCGGTCGTCGTCCTCCATTCCTTCTACCGGCTCGCTTTCACCGCGTCCCGGGTCGCCGATCGTATCTTGTCCTGCGCCGCGCTCCGTTGCTGCTCCATTATCGGTCTCCTTCCCTACAAATCCTAGATCCGCATTCTTAACCCTAGATCTATTGTTCTAACCCTAGATCTAAATTCCCAAACCCTAATTCGTGCCTCTCTTGCTCCACTTCCACCGCCTAGCCCATTTTTCTCGCGTCCCGGATCGCCCCTTCTCCTTCGTCCCGCGCCGCGTCCATTAGTTACCCCTTCGCGGCCACCGATCCTCTATCACTCTACCCTAGATCTAATCTAAGATCTAACCCTAGATCCACAATACCAAAACCTAGATCTTGCATCTCTTGCTCACCGCCTTCAAAACCCTAACTCATGGCCGGCCAAACAAGTCATTCTACCGCCCGTGTCTCCGATGCGGCCCCGACCTTCGATCCAAAACATCCGCTTAGCACCCTTCTCACCGTCAACATGGCCAACATAACCAAACTGACACAGACCAACTTCCTC
>CM071867.1:21416956-21441677 GCA_036759665.1 Gynandropsis gynandra
AAGGCAAAGGCAAAAAGAAGTTCGAGAAAACAAAAGGAAAGAAAAAAGGTCAAATTTGCCGAGTTTAAAGACACATCGCAACCCTTCCCCGCAAGAAGAGTCGTGTGTGACTCAACGCCTTCTCCAATTTGACCTCCAACCGTGAACTTAGGTAACGCGGATAAAAATGTCTGAGTCCGCCGATTATCAAGACCTTATGTAGTGCAGATACATCACAAAGTCATCCATCCAAGTTGTAAGTACTTGTGTGCATCTGCATACAGACTGAGTCCGATGATTACCAAGACATTGAGTAACAGATAGACAACATGATGCCCTGGGTCGACCATGTGACCTTAACGGTCACAGAGGTAACAAGGATTTTTCAGAGAATTTAGGGTTAGATGTTAGAAATCGCCCTTTTGAGAGAATGAAAGACTCGAAACAAGAGATGATTTGGTGCTTGTTGCAGCTTTTCGGTTTTTCTTCCTCTATTTATAACGAAAAATAAATGAACTCTTAAAATTCCAGAAAGATAATAAATACAAAGAATGACCAAGGTGCATGTATTGACTACATTAAAGAACCTTTAATATAGATCTTTAATGTGGCATTGGTAAAATAAAAAACATAGCTAGCACCTGGAAAAAGCAGTAGTCTGACATTGAAAAGACTAGTCGAAAGAGTCGAAATGGTCGGAAGGGTCGCAATGGTCGGAAAGGTCGCACGTGTCCAACATATTTTGATTTGAGCTGTATTTCAAAATTTTATTCATATTATTTGTAAATAATTTGTAAATAATAAATTAGTATCGCAGGGATCCAAGGATCGCAAAAGGACAAAAATCGCAGGGGTCTAAAAGTCCCAAAAAAAACAAAGATCGCATAGAGATAAATTTCGTACGAATATTTTGAGAATATCAATATTTATAAGAATGTTATTTTTTAAGTTAAGAAGAGTATTTTTAAAATGTTTTAATATAAAGGTATTCATTATTTTTGAAGTTACATAATTACACAATTTATACAATATTAAGAAAATATATATATGAAAAGATTATCCAATCGTGTCAGATTATAATTGGTACGTGCCTTGAACCGACCAAACAATCGGTCTGTACTACAACCTCTGCAACTGTAAACGCTTTATCCCATTCGCCTATACGATCGCGTACTCGTCACTCGCTCTCCCCCTCCGCACTTCTTTTTTTCATATAACAAATTATTTTGTCTTTATTTATATCTAATTGTTTCCGTTTTTTCTAAAATGGCATTTTTTATATTTTAAGAATAATACACTAACCATACTGAACTCACCGAAAATACTGGTTCAAAATACCACCGGGATGTCATCTATACTTTGATGGAAAAAACTAATTTTCACATATATATATATATATTAGTATCATCAATGTTTTTTCTTATTGTTACGTTCTTTTTAGATCAAAAAATGATGTTAAACTTAAAATTGAAAAAGAAAGCATTTCGAACATAGCCTAAAATGTTAGTTTCGTCAACTTTTAAAACACAACTAGTTTTGAAATTTTAAAGTTAAAAAAATTAATATTATTGTTCAAGGGAATTTTCTAAATTTATAGGGGTTAATTTAATATCGCATGATTAGGGTTAAACATTAAATTATGAATTTAGACGTCATAAAAGAACCATTTATCAGATTATTTATTAATTAATTTAGTCGCACGGGTTTAACGTATCCTCTTTGACCAGAGGTAGTCTAATCGAATAACCAAAACAAAGCAAAGCTAAAAAAAACAAGTAGAGGACAGGAAAATGCTTAACCATGGTTGGGTTTGTGTCTGGTCAAGACAGGTTTATGGTTTTTCATATTAAAAGAAAAAAGCGAAATAATATACAATTTTTTTGCCGGTATCAAAATATCGTGTTCAAAATATCGTGACACGAGATAATGCTAATTTTATAAAGAAAATCACTTTTTTGGAACAGATTACTGAGCAAAGGAAACGAACAAGTTAGTTGCGGTTTTTATCAAACAAAAATCTCCCCTTTTTTCTCACTTAATAAAATTAAATTATTTTAATGTTTGGTTTTGAGAATTTTCTCATTTTTTGTTTGTTTGGTTATTGTCTGTATGTTGAGAGAGAGAGAGAGAGAGAGTGGGAATTACAAGTTTTAACCTTTATATAGCAAGAAGTAGAATAGGGTGAATAACTACGGTGGTCTGGTCCGTACCTGATCACTACTCTTCTTCTGCAATCTGATCGGGGCCATTAAAGTTTCTCTCTTTCTTGTTTTGCTTTTGGGGTATGCCTTTCACTATAATATCTGTGTTGAAGTGAGAAAACAAAGAGCTTTCTTGCTGTTCCTCAGAAATCTGGGAAAACTAACAGTTATTACAAACTCTTTCTTTCTCTGGGAAGTCTGTTTTGGTGTTCATATTTATCAACTCTTTCTTTCCTTTCCTCTGCGATTTGAATCCGTACCCATGTTTGTGAATTGAGTTACGTTTGAGAGTTGATTTATCTTGTCCGAAGAGGAAAGCGAAAGGACTGTCCTTTCTCTCCTTTTCATTTTCCCTTGTTTCTGAATTTCTGTGGATTCATCTCTTTTCTTCCCTCCGATTTTCCTCCCTAATGGTGATAACCCTTTTGGATTCCATCTGATTCCTGTTGTTTCCATTCACTGTTTCAGATCATATTTATTTTCCTGTTTTGTTTCTCGCGAAAAAAGTCACACCAGAACAATGGAGCAAGAGAAAAGCTTGGATCCGCAGCTATGGCACGCGTGCGCCGGTTCAATGGTCCAAATACCTCCGGTGAACTCCAACGTCTTCTACTTTCCGCAAGGCCACGCTGAGCATGCTCACGCTCCACCGGACTTTCACGCGCCGCCACGCGTGCCTCCACTCATCCTCTGCCGCGTCGCTTCCGTGAAAAAAAGCGACAACGCCCCCGAAAACGACGTTGTTCGCGAAAACAGCAGCAACGGCAACAGCGAGGCGAACAAGCCGGCGTCGTTCGCCAAAACTCTAACGCAGTCGGACGCGAACAACGGCGGTGGTTTCTCCGTCCCGCGTTACTGTGCGGAGACGATATTTCCTCGTTTGGATTACACGGCGGATCCGCCGGTGCAAACAGTGGTGGCGAAGGACATCCACGGAGAGGTCTGGAAGTTCCGGCACATCTACAGAGGCACGCCTCGTCGCCACCTCCTCACCACCGGTTGGAGCACCTTCGTCAACCACAAGAAGCTCGTCGCCGGCGACTCAATCGTCTTCCTCCGTAGCCCCGATTCCGGCGAACTCTGCGTCGGTATCCGACGAGCCAAACGCGGCGGTCTGTCCACTCCCGAGAACCCGGGAAACCCTTACTCCGGGTTTTCGGGCTTCCTCCGCGGGGGCGAGGAAGAGAACAAGACGACAACCGCAAAGATGATGATGGTGAAACAGCGTTGCGGCGGTGGGGACGGGAGGGTTGTAGCGGATGCGGTGACGCGTGCGGCGCGTGGACAGGCGTTCGAGGTGGTGTATTACCCACGCGCTAGCACGCCAGAGTTCTGCGTGAAGGCGAGTGATGTGCGTGCGGCGATGAGGATACGGTGGTGCAGCGGGATGAGGTTTAAAATGGCGTTTGAGACGGAGGATTCGTCGAGGATCAGTTGGTTTATGGGCACTGTCTCCGCTGTTCAGGTCGCCGATCCCATCCGTTGGTCTAATTCCCCATGGCGACTCCTTCAGGTTTGGAAATCTGATAAAACACTTCCTCTGCAGTTTCCATGTTCTGTCTTTACCCGTCTCATCTCTGAGTTATGGGATCCAGATTGGATTACGTTTGATCGGTAGTTGGGTTGGGTTGGGGTATTTTGATTTGGGATGGTTAAACTTGACTGCTGTTGTAATGAGAGAGTGGATTGTTGTTTCCAGGTGGCGTGGGATGAGCCTGATTTGCTGCAGAATGTGAAACGGGTGAGTCCGTGGCTGGTCGAATTGGTATCGAACATGCCTGCGATCCATCTCTCGCCGTTCTCCCCTCGGAAGAAACTGAGGATCCCACAGCCGTTTGATTTTCCCTTCGAGGGGACCAAATTCCCCATTCTGCCACCTGCGTCGTTCGCGGCCACAAACAACGGCGAGTCATTGTGTTATCTATCGTACGATAACAGCAGCAATAACAACAACAATGCTCCTGCAGGCATACAGGGAGCCAGGCATGCTCAACAACTGTTCGGAACACCGTCTTTGTTGTCGGATCTCAATCTCAGCACTTACTCCACCAACAAGTTCCAGTCTCCGGGGCTGTTTTTCCCCGGTTTCAAGCAGCTTAACAACCCGCACCCACGCAATTACGATACTACCCTCACCCGGCTGCAGAGGGATACGGCCCTCAGCGTCTCGTGCTCTCTAACCATGGGGAACCCTGCCACGGTTCAGGAGAACAAAACGGGTTCTGGTAAGACTCACCAGTTCTTACTGTTTGGTCAACCAATCTTAACCGAACAGCAAGTCCTGAGCCGGAAACGGTCGTTAGAGGCACCGAATCACGAGTCTGAGGATAAGCATTCGGGTCACGGGTTAACATGGAACTATGGCCTACAGGGCCTCGAGACGGGTCACTGTAAAGTGTTCATGGAATCTGAGGACGTTGGACGAACACTGGATCTATCGGTTATCGGTTCATACCAAGAGTTGTACCGGAAACTAGCTGATATGTTCGGAATTGAAGAAAGATCGGATCTGTTGACACACGTTCTGTACCGGGACGCAAAGGGTGATGTCAAACGCATTGGAGATGAACCCTTCAGGTAAACTCTGGTGAAAATTTAAAACCGGTTATTGGTTTGGTACATTTCGGTTTCTCCATCGGTTAACGCTTTTGGATTTTAATGCAGTGATTTTATGAGAACGGCAAAGCGGTTAACGATCAAGATGGATCCCGGCAGCGACAATGTGAGAAAGTAAGTGTGGAACAGTTTGGTTTTATGGGTTTAGGTTTGGTTTAGTCAATAATGGAACATCGGTTTTGGTTTTGATTCCGGTTTTGTGCAGGACGTGGATAACCGGCATTCATAACGGCGAAAATGGAATAGACGCGACAAATAAGACCGGCCCGCTAAGCATTTTCGCTTGAACAATCAATGCAATGCAAGTGATTAGAGATCTCTATTAGAATGAAACTGTGTTCTATATTATTTATATTATTATTATCTATAAATATTATGTCGGGTTTTATTTTGTGGGTCGACTTTCATCCATTGTAAGAAAATACTATGGAGTTTTAATTATCTTCTTATATAGTAATGTTTGATTTTGCATTTGCTGGGTTATAGCCACGGAAACCATTGTACTTACGAATATTAATATCGCGACATAATTATATACTACGGTTTTTAGGAGTAATAGTTGTATAAAAAAAATTATCTGATGGGATATGTGGACAATGTTTGTATGGTTCCCTCGTGGGGACTGCGTTGTCCTCCATGATTGGAGTATGTCATTATTTGTTATAATGGAATCATATGACTTCAAAAAATCTTTTTTCACAGACATAAATCTCTAATTAATTTTGAATCATTAATTATATACATATGCATACACTAAAATAATTGTTATGAAATAGATAAATAAGTGGACTGCATCTGTGTCTGTGTTTTCACACATTGTTGTCTTATACTCTTGTTTTTACAAAGCTTAAATAATTCGAAAATATATGGAATTTTTAAGACAAACAGATTTCTTTTTGTAACAAAAAATTCATGGTTTTGACTATAGGTATTTTTATATTTATATTACATGTGAATGTGATTGATAATGCACCAAAATAAATGTCTTTCTCAACAGGGTATTTTCCTATAATAAAAATTGGCATCGACATTATTCATCAAACCCTCGTGAATTTCAAAACTCGGGTTTCTCTTTCTACAATAATCCAAATAAATAATTTCAAACGAAAAGAAAAGGGAGGAATCTCAATAAAATATTCGATTTGAGATATCTTCATTTGTACATAAAGTTGATTGCTTTTAAAATGATCACAATTGTGTACCTCTTATTCCGTCTATGTTATCAACATTTATACAATTTTTTAAAAAAATATATCTAAACTGAAACTAAATATATACTACAGATATTTACAACAACGTATCTGCGTGTATCTCATTATGAAGCTATAATCCGAGCCCAAGAATAACATATAGTTTGTATATAAAATGACAAAAAATAATCCATTTATAATTTTACAATAATAAATTAATTGGTTTTATAAAGTTTTATGAAGATAAAACACAAGCAATGATAATAAAAAAAGGGCGTTGGGATCTAGAATCCGGAAAACATGACAGCAAAAACTTGACTGTCCCGGCGAAGTTGTCGAAAAAGTCAAAGCAAAAGTCTTTGAGTTCGAAAAACAGGAAAAAAAAACCGCACGTGAGTGCATTGGCCCACACGTGACACGTGGGCCCCCTTCACGTGCGGTCCCTTTTCTGCCGCCGTTTCGATGGCTGGGCCTTTCCTCCGTTCCCTGCGAGCTTCTTAGCTCTCTTAATTAATATATTTAACGTTCCACACTTTTTAATTAGAAAAATAAAACAAATCCTTTTACGAAAGCTTGTTATTTTATTTTTTAAATTCATAATTAATAAATAATGAGAAGATGAAATTGTACATTTTATATATTTTATTAAATCTTTAATAATTTTCAGTCGGAATTTCAGACACAGTTTTTTTTACGAAGTTGATCTTGTAGAATAATATAGTTTGTATCCTATTTGTATTATATGGAAAAAATATCTTTTCATACATATAAATTTTATTTTTCGGTATTCTTAAATCTTGTGAAGCATCTAATTAGGGGAAAATTGCATGTTTCTATTATTTCAAAATTTTAAAAACTCATTTTTATTTTTATGTTATTTATAAAATTTCGTCTGAAATGTCGATTTTGGAAAAAAGTCTTTTGATATTTTTTCTTTCTAAATTATTTCTAAAAATTTATAAACTAACATTAAATTATTGTTCATTATCAAGCATATTTGTATTATTCTTCATTGTTAAGCATTACTTGCAATTAATATCATTTTCAATCACTTTTTTATTGTTTATTGTTAAACATCAAATCAAATTTTAGTCTAGCCTCTCAAAAAACGAAATATAAGTTCACTGTAAATGCAGAAAAAACGATATTTAAACATATGCGTCAAATATGTTTTAAGTACATTGGTACATAAATTAAAATATTGCTGAAATCTTTAGAATTGAATTAACGAATGATTGTTTAATTTAATTAAAAAAATCGACTTAGAAAATTTGCATGGTTAGTGAGATAACATAATGCCAAAATAAATTCCAATATATATATAACTATAAATAGCATATAAAATAATTAATACTCAAGTATATAGTTTTAGAGTTAAGTTAAAAATAAAAAAACATTTAAACAAGGTTTTAAATAGGGGTATGAGTGGTTGTCTATTACTGTCCATTGTGGCGATTCTCTTAATAGTTAATGCATGCTAAATATATATAAAAAAACAGTTTTTTAAAGTGAAGAAAATATGACAACTACCAAATTGTGTATGTTTATTTACTTTACTTTACTATATATATATATATATATAATTCTCATTTAAATATTTGAATTTTAAAAATTATATTTTATTTCCATTTTCATTTCGATAAAAACTGTTAATAGAATTTAATAGAAATATACGTGATCATAATCTATACCATACGAAAATATACAATTCAATTTGATTCATTAAAACCATTTATAGCTTTGAACAAATATATAAAATCCTTTTTTTTTCATCGAAAGAAATTCTGAATTGATTATGTTAAAGTTAACAAAAAAATCGAAAAAATCTGAATTCTTATAAAAATAGCAGTAACTATTTTAAGAAGTGAAATGGTCAAAATGAAAATAACCAAGAAGGACAAAAAAAATAAGCTTATCAAGGCAAACACAACTTCACTGAATTACCTCTTTAAATTATTTTATGTTCTAATCCGATTTTCATGGGATCTGCTCTCTTTTTCTTTTTTGTCATTCTCTTCCTTGGGATGATACGCATTTTTATTATTTACCTATACTTAGGATGCTATTTAGCATATATATATATATATGTGATTTTCTTTATTATAATTTTTAAAGCAAGTTCAAGGGCCTTGCCACCCACTAATTTAAAACGAAAAACATTATATTATTTATGTACCAATTCAACTACTATAAATTGGGTTATATAGTTTATTTTGTCCAAATTTGTCTTCATATTTTTATAGCAAACATCGAATCTATTTTCAAAAGTTTTTTTCACCCCCTTTCTGAACAATCTTGATATTATAAGGTTTAAAAAAATCGCAAGTTTCCAAATGATTTAAAAAATAAAAATTTTAGTTTATTTTTCTTTCACAATAAAAAATGGCGAGTCGTTCGTTTCTATCATATTACATATTCGACACACAATAAAAGCATGATTAATGATACATTAATTGGTTAAGGTCCCAATAGGTTCAAAAGGGTATTAGAAAACTGCAATTTCATGCTGAGATTTAAATTAATAAGTCAAGTTGCAGAGACAGAAGAGTGGTGAACCCAATACAAAATTGTTAATGACAATGTTAAATGTTCTAAAACCCATTATAAATTTTAATTGCATAGCAAATAATTATTAATATTAGCAAAAAAAAAAGTGGACAGAAAGAGAGCACTCACACAAGATCCAAGATCCAAGACCAACATTATATATAATAATAAAAAAAACATTTTGACAACATCCATCAAATTCACCAACCTTTTGATAATTTGGTTGGAATGTGACAGTCATCTACTTTGTCATATATAGTCCTTTTGCTTTCTATCATTTTTTATAAAAAAAATTCTTATACACCAAGTGTTCATATGTATATCGGATTTACCTTCTGAATATATTAAACAGTATATAAATTATATCGATAACGTAAATCGATATTTGGTTGTCTAAATGTTTAATATAGACGGTAAATGTAAAATAATTGGTTTGTACGTACCATTTTTGTCAAACGTGTTATTCCAGTTGAACATGGAAATCTGAATTTTGATTATTTTGCAATGTTTTCTAGAAATTAAAGTAAAATTAATGCAAAATTTCCAACCTTATTTTGGGTATAAAGCTAAATTTTTTGTTGTCTCCTTGACAATTGAAAAGAAGTTAGAAATAAAAATGCAAATATTTTCTTAGTTATGCGAATATGTTTAAGCAATTAGAAACTAGATAAACATTATGGAAGATTAGTGCTAAGAATAATAAAAGCTTAATCAGTTCTCTTTAAAGTATTAAATACTAATCACAGTAAAAAAATAAATAAAATAAAATTGAAGATAGAAAAAAAACCCATAACTCTGACAAAAAAGTGAAACATACAGCAAACATGATCGTATATTAATTACAAAACAATTTGTATATTCTTCTCGCTTACGAATTTCATTATGAAAAACAAATGGGGCTTCAGTATAAAATTATAAACTTGTGGGTCGTAAGTAGAAAAAATAAAAGGTAAGGTATGTGAAATTAAAAAAGTAAACAAAAAAAAGAACCCCATTGTCATAAAGCAAAACAGACAGAGATTTTGATAACGTTGCATAGACGTCGCGTTCGTGCGGTAGGTCCCACACTAACCTTTTTATTTTTTTAAAACAATTATTTATTTTTGGCGTCGAAACCGTTCTCGTTAGGTTGACACGGTAGTTACGTGAAAGCGTGAATGTCTCTTACGCAATTCCACGTGTACGGCAAGGATTGCATCGATGATTTCACATCGTGCGGTCGAGATTCTCGTGATCCGCTCTCACCGGTTTGTCGAAGATTTTGAAGGCACGCTAGTTATTTGGTCAACGATATTTTCGGTCCTTTATTTCTCGATATTTTCAAAATATCGTGTCGTATCATTTTCTTAAAAAATGATTTTTTAATAAAAAAAGGAGAATGGTGAAAACATTCACCAAATTTTGAAAATTAGCTTCAAATTATGGTAATTATGTTTTGTTTTATAAGATTATGGTTTGTTGTAAACGTATTTTTTAAGTTTTAATTTCTCTCATATGATTGCGTTGATTTTGGCTATTTTTTTTTTATCAAAATTAGTACTTCGTTAATAAAAAATAGTTTTACCATCTTTTTTTTACGGTGATGATTTTTTATTATCTTCTGAAAAAAATAAATGATTTAAAGCCTCGTCTTCATCGACAGAAAAAGGCTTCAAGAAAAAGAAAAAAAAAGGGAGGAGTCCCCAAAAAGTATCATTATGCATGTAAAAGGGTCAATATCAAAGTGTATTGTGAGTCAATTGTCACATTAAATTTCTTAATCAACTAGATAAACAAAATTTAATTCGGACATTATAAAAGTTTACAGCTCCGAGAGTTATAACCATAAATTGATGAATTTAGTTGCGGAAACCGAAAACATGAGATCTCTTATAGAAATCTTTGTAATCTTATAATTTGGAGAAAAACGTTGACCATAATTATCCTCCTCTGGGTTTGGATTGACTTCAAATAGTATCATCACCTACACATTTTTCTTCCTTTTCACTGTAAAAAAAACTTATTGTTTATGAACTGAAGATAATGATTATAAGATATAGCGGCTTTTATCATTCTGTGAGCACAAACATGTTATTAATGTTTGGGCCAACTACTTTGCGAATTATTAGTTTTTAATTAACGATATTCGTAATTTTGAAAAAACGAAAAGAAATAAGAAAATACATCAATATATTTCCAAAAGTGTGAGAAGGTTAGACACGACATGATGATGACATTAATAAAGTGGCGGTTAGGTTGCATTTCATTTGTTTATGATTTTCTACAAACTGTTTGTTGTTGGTGAGACTATGATATGTTCAAGAGCATCACAATTATAACCACAATGCATATTTTGAAAATGCCAAGTATATTTTAAATTATAAAAAAACATTTACTATCAGGATTGGATGATTTTGTTGTGAGTCCGAGAAAATTTGGAATGAAGATTAAATCAGGTTCTGGAGAAAAGGGATGCGGATATTGTCCAAAGAGAAAAGAAGAGGAGAGAAAAATATTGTATATTGTAAACAGTACAATAGTTAATATTAAGGACAAAAGACTATTTTTCTTGGTTTAATTCCTTTTAATCTATTATCCGTCAATTTTTCTTATAAACTATTTAGTAAAAATCCTATTTCTCGTAGCTAAGTATCTGTTAATTTTTATGTTAATTTTTTTAAAAAAAGACCAAACCAAGATTCGGAAATTGGAGACAAACCATTTTCCGTCCATAAAAATTAGGGACAGACCAATGTGGTCGTTCCTAAATTTAGGGATGGAAGGTGGCCGTCCCTAAATTTAGGCACAGACCATTGTGGCCGTCCCTAAATTTAGGGACGACAAAAATCCGTCCTTAAATTTAGGGACGACCACATTGGTTCGTCCCTAATTTTTTGTAAAAATAAAAAAATAAAAATAAAATAAAGTTCGATTAGATTAAAATATAAAAATTAGTACATAACAATAATTAAAAAGCATATATATAACTAACATTTTTAATCCTAAGCTGTTGGAGGTATTTCCGAATCGTCGTGATCGGAATCACTGCTCTGAAATGCATCCCAATCGATGTTAGGCATTTGCGATTTCATCATGCGCAGAAACTTTTCCATTCGTCTTTCTGATCGTTCAGCTCGCTTGCTTGATCGTTCAACCTCTTTTAGTGCTTGTTCAACGCGCCTATCAGATTCTTGTAACCTTTCGGATAACTTATGCCGGAACTCGTACTCCGATACTTTTTCTTTACCCTTGGAGGAAGTTGAATGTTTTGAGGCCATTCCTCCAAGTCCGAAAATACAACCTTTGTATGGCGTAACTTGCTGTAAGACGAATATCGAGAATTAATAACATTTATAAATAGTAACATTATATCATATTGAAATGTCATTATTACCTCGAGATACAACTCGTTGTACTCTTACTGACTAAGAGTAGTTTGTTCTCTCGGGGAAATTTCCGATATTCGTTCCGCTGCCATGTTTTCAATTTCATCGCGAAGGCTTTTCTCCTTGGGATCCACCCACGAACCATCTGACTTCTTAACGTGCGTACGTTTCAACAATTCTAGGTACGATGGTTCGGATCCCTTCTCTTTCGCTTGAAACAAATAAAAAAGATATAGTTTAATGAAATGTTAATTTTATATAAATGCATAAAAAGTAGAATAAAGCTTACCAGATCTTTGTATACTTCCGCAAAAGAACGAGATCCTGCCGTATGTACGCTTATCCCGTATCCTTCTCTATCAGAACGTCGGGATTTACTTGCTCGCTCGCTTTTTGCCTTAAATTCTGGAGAATCCCAATATGCGCACATCTGATCCTAAATATCTTCTGCTATCCAAACGGGTTTTCCTTTCGTCTCTCATTGTTGCCGACATAAACCTACGATAGGCTTGAGACGCTTTCCCGCATGTTTGTCAAATTCGGACTTTACTAGTCCGGTAATGGCGGGATTCCAATAAAATTTTTGCTGAAATAATAATAAGCTTATTATATTTAAATTGTAATTTAAATTACTTGATAAAATTAAAAATTGTTTAAAACATACCACAAATGATTTCCACCATCATTGCTTAATATCTGGATCAGTATGTGTCCAATTGTAACACGGCCGATCATAATCAGCTTTTATTGTCATTGATATGTGGCGATTAAGTTGATCATATCCAAACCTAAAAATCAAAATGAAAGATAAATTAAAATTTAATTAACTATTTATAATTGAGATTTGAATTTGATTATACGTACCATAGTCCGCCGCTTCCTCGAACAAGGTCTATAAGAAGAAGCTTGCGTCGTTCTTCATCCATTGCTAAAATTTCTTCTACTGTTGGTTCATCGTATATCTCAGGGTCGTGATGCATTACTAGCTCGGGTGGTGGTTGCATTTGCAGATGATATGACATATATTGCCCTGATTGTGTTGATCCAGTGTTTCAGAAGAAATTTGAATTCATATATTCTTCAAACCCTGAATTGGAATGTCGGAATGAGATGAAAGGTTGCCACTTTCCTCGGACTGAGGGCGGTTTCTCGTTTTACCGCCTCTTCCAACGCGTCGCGACATACTGAAATGTGAAATTAAAATATTACGTTAGAACGAAATTCCATTAGAATGAAATTTCAATTGTAATAAATTTTTTTGACAAAATTACTAAGCAATCCACCAAACTTCTTCATGAATTTAAATTCCTAATAAACTTTTTAACCAAATTTCTTATCAACTCTCAATTCCTAAGTAAAATCCAACTAAATTCTTCCCTAATTTTTCGTCTAATCTATTTTTAATTCCTAACCAAATTTTTTCGCCTAATCAATTTTCAATTCCTAACTAAATTTTTTCGCCTAAACTAGTGAGTGAGAACAATTCGAACATTGTGTTACGTGGAAGATCGGTGGAGAGGGCGGACGCGGTTGCTGGGGACGTGGCGGACACGGCTGCTGGAGACAGAGCGGACGCGGCTGCTGGAGACAAGGCGGATGCGGCTGCTGGAGATAGGGCGGACGCGGCTGCTGGACAACGAGGCGGATGCGGCTGCTGGAGAAAGGGCGGACGCGACTGCTGGACAACGAGGCGGATGCAGCTGCTGGAGAAAGGGCGGACGCGGCTGCTGGATACGACGCGACTGCTGGAGACGACGCAGAATCCCGGCGGCGACTATTGGAGGCCCGACAGCGATAGAGAATCTCGACGGCGAAAGAGACTACCAGATACATAAAGCCCGTCCCCAATTGGGGACGATTGTATTACGATCGTCCCCAATTGAGGAGGGGCTTTATGTATCCGTCCCCAATTGGGGACGGACGCGGCTCGTCCGTCCCTAATTGGAGACGGCTCATCCGTCCCTAATTGCTACCCGCTCGGGCTGCAAAAGAAGACCCTTTCGGGCTTCAATTAGGACTGAAAATCCCCGAAATAGAACACGACTCGGGCTGAATTAAAAGGGCATAATCATTAAGAAACGTCTAATCATTAAGAAATAGAAACAATCTGTAAACGTCTAATCATTAAGAAACAATTTGTAAACGTCTAAAAAGGGCATAATCATTAAGAAACGTCTAATCATTAAGAAATAGAAACAATCCGTAAACGTCTAATCATTAAGAAACAATCCGTAAACGTCTAATCATTAAGAAATAGAAACAATCCGTAAACGTTTTAACATGATTCATCATTTTCAGAGTCATACAATTGTTCCGTCGAATCTTGTGTTTCTGTATTTGATTCAAATTCGTCATCTTCTTTTTCTTAAAGATCATATTCATTTCTTTCAATTTCTTCCATTTCACCGTGCGTAGTTCTTCAACACATACCTTGTCAATAGTAATAATCTCGGTCGTTTGTTGTTGCATTGGAAATTGTTGTTGTTCTGTGTTGTCGATAAATTTTCCCCTCGGAAGTATCTTCATTGCGACACGCCAACCTGAAGATCTTCTAATATGCGGATAGGAAACATAACAAACTTGATCGACTTGTGACGCAAGAATAAAAGGCTCGTATTTTGTATATCTTCATGTGGAGTTAATTTCTACAACGCCTAGTTTGTTACTCTTGTTCCGCGACCGATTATTGGATCGAACTAATCACATCGAAATAACATCATTTTTAAACCGACATAACCTACAAAAAATATAAAATATGAGTCAATATCCAAAATGACATACGTGGTAAGGATAACATTGTTTTAAATTTGTTTTCCATACCTGGATATTCCAATTGCAAAATTTCCTTTAAAATCCCATAAAAATCTGGTTCATCGACCGATGCACAATAGCTTTCACCTTTCACACATACACCGTAATTCATCGTCGACTTCAATTTTCCATGATCGTAAGTGTGAAAATTATAACCACATGTAAAATACATAGGCCAACTCATAACTTTCACAATCGTTCCTTTGCCAAGATCTCGTAGCCACAACGGGTGATTGCCCATCTCAACCTGCATTATATGTACAAAATTAGACACATCGTCAGAATATTATAAAAGTTATTGCCCATCTCAACCTGCATTATATGTACAAAATTAGACACATCGTCAGAATATTATAAAAGTTGTCCCGAATCCGTCCCTAAAATGGTTTTTAAAGTCCTAAATTTAGGGACGGTCCCAAATCCGTCCGCCATTTTAGGGCTAGAAGGAGATACCGTCCCTAATTTAGGGATGGATGTTTGGCCGTCCCTAAATTTAAGGACGACAGCACCTTCCATCCCTAAATTTAGGGACGCTCGTGCTCTACCGTCCCAAATCTGGGGCGCCTTACTAATCCATCCCTAATTGGTCCGCAAATACGGACGGATTAGAGACGGCTCTTCGGTACGCAAAATTGGGGACAAATTTTATTATCCGTCCCTAATCCGTGTATAATCCGTCCCTAAATTTAGGGACAGAAATGTTAGTCCCTAAATTCCGTCCCAAATCTTGAATTTTCTAGTAGTGAATACGAGTCTTAGCCTACTCCCCCAAAATTCATACACCTATTTCTCCTTTAAGTTTATTAAGTAATCCTATATCCTTAAGATTTGAAAATTTATTATATAACTCCATCAAATTTATTAAGTCATCTTATATCCCCTAAAGTTAGGAAACTAATCTTATCTTTTTCAAAAAATGTGTAAATACAATATAAACGCAACATATTACATTTAAACTTTATAAATGTAGCATATTACCTTTAATAATAACATATTTCTAAATATTGGTTATTATATCCATATTTTTATGGTTGAGAAAAAAATATTAAAATAAGGAAACTTTAAATATAAAAGATACTAAAATATCTACAACATGAATGAAATCACAAAATTCTAAAGATTACAAAACGATAAAAAATATGAAATGATGTCCAACTACACAATAGATTAACGATTACAAAACGATCGATCGTGTAAATTCGTGTCATCCAGACATAATTTTAGAAAAGATCCAAACGAATCTCCACAAAAGAAATGATCTAACTTAAACAAACACGAAACCAATTCATTGTGGGCGATGTAGTGCATCTAGACATAATGTTGATTGTGTTAACAAATACAAGAAGTCCATGTATTTTTTTTAATAATTTGTATAAGATTTTGATTTGTATAACAATTTGTATTTTTTTTAATAATTTGTATAACAAATACAAGAAGTCCATGTATTGTTGGTTTGTTATATTTCAGCAAAACGATAATATCACAATACCCTCACAGCTTCTAGAATGTCAAATTATACCATTCTCTGTTTTTCAAGACGTTTAGGTAACATGTATTTTGCAACTTTTATTAAATTATAACATCTTTTAATATGTCTATGTTTATTTTATTTTGACATATCATTGTGTTGGCAAAATCATTTTGAAGATCATATCATATTTTTTTATCGTTTGTAATCGTGAACCTATTGTGTAGTTGGACATCATGTCATATTTTTTTTATCGTTTTATAATCGTTAGAATTTTGTGTTTTATTCATGTTGAAGATATTTTAGTATCTTTTGTGATTTAAAGTTTTCTTAATATTTTTTATCAATCATCAAAACGTGGACATAATAACCAGTTTTTTTTATCGTTTTGTAATCGTTAGAATTTTGTGTTTTTGTTCATGTTGAAGATATTTTAGTATCTTTTGTAATACAAAGTTTTCTTAACATTTTTTTATTAATCATCAAAATGTGTATATAATAACCAAAATTTAGAAATATGTTACTATTAAAGGTAATATGTTACGTTTATAACTTTTTAAATGTAATATGTTGCGTTTATAAGTTTTAAATGTAATATGTTATGTTTATAAATTTTATAAAATTTAGAGAAAAATAATAAAAAATTTTAAATGCAATATGTTGCATTTATAGTGTATTTACACATTTTATGGGGAGATAAGATTAATTTCCAAACTTTAGGTGAATATAAGATGACTTAATAAACTTGAGGGTTGATGGTGGTTTTTGAAGGTGGAGGATGGAGGTTGATGGTGGTTTTCGAAGTGTTTAGAGTGGAGCGATGGACATCACAAAAGGTCCAGAATCTTCTTGATACAGTCCGATATGACTTTTAATCGTTCCCATAACAGTTTGAAGACACCATGAATTCAGTTGTTCCCAAAACAAGTTGAAAACATCATGTTCTTGATGAACAATAAAAAAAACAAAAGAGTTTTATTCTTTGCAAATTCTAGTTCGACTATTACAAATGAGATGGAGTCTTTTATATAGGAAAGACTCCATATCAAAACAAAGAACTTGCATAAATACATGATTACAAATTTATCTACTTTCCTTTTAGGAAGATTTCCTAATCATAGAGAATCTTCACTGGAGGAAAGTAGATGATCCGTTGGGATATGATCGGCTTGGAAAGATTTCCTAGCCGTTTGAGATCTTCGAAGTAGAAAAGTAGATGATCTGGTGGAATAAATATGATTTTAAGGAGATTTTCCTAGTCGTGAAATAAATATGAGTTATTATTTTCTGTATTTCCTTATCCGTGTCACTCGAGCCCCTCGGTTTCAGGGGTACGGGTCGCGACTATGAATATCCACCACCACCTCCAAAAGGTGACCATATATATCATCACTCAAACATATTTATAAAATAAATAACTAGATTTACTTGAAATAAAAGTGGTCCAACCATAAAGTGAAAAATCAAACCATAATCACGATAAATAAGACATAAAAATGAAATGCGAAATAAAACTTATTAAATCCTCTTGCACGCCTCTCCCATCGATCCGCTATGAGCTTTACTGCTACAACTCAATCTCATTGTTCCTTTTCATCACCATAACTTGTCCATCCATGCACAAATAGGGTAAATATAAAGACCAATTATGTGAGACCAATATGTGCATGCATACCATGTGCATGCATACCATCAACTTTCTTTGACCCCGAAACTTAGTTGAATGTCAGTTCTCTATGTTATATCTAACAACTTAAGTCTCACAAAAAACAACTCATATACATACCATGAATCCTCATATGACGATACAAGAGTTTGGTCCAATCTTCACTTATAACGTCTCAATTTCCCTCTTATGAAGTTTTTTAAAATTATATTGTATTCATGTCTTGTTTGAACATAAGAACTTCTTACGAATCAACAAAAAAATAAATTTTGACGTGGAAGGATCATCACCTTAGTGTTTCTTATGACTTGACGATTCATGAAGATGTTACTAACAACAACACAAATCGATTTTTACCCTATCCAAATAATTAATCTCCATAATACATATATTCAAATTTGAGAAATAATGATAAGGAGAAGTCTGGATTTTATTGAAATCTTGATTAGAACTAACTCATAAAGAGAAGATGACTAGAAACCGTTCGCAATTTCAGACCATAGCACCGTCCGTAAATCGATGGCAAAAACAACCAATAAACAAACGAATGAGTCGTTTGAAAAAACGTCGGGGATCATCATTCTTGCATGCATCCCAATGATGGCAGGAAATTTTGCTTTCAGCATGCGCATCAAACATTGATGTCATCTTTCTAATCGTTGATGACGTCTTTTGGATTCTTTTTACGACTCGATTAATTGCGTTACATTATTTCGTATCTCATGGTCTGTCGCTTTTGATTTACCTTTGGAGGAACTTAAATGTTGTGATACCATTCCTCCAAGACCAAAAATACGACCTTTATACGATTTAACGTGATGTGAAAAAAGTATCGAAATTCAGTTACAATTATAATTAACAAAATTATATTAAAATGTAATAATTATTCCTCGAGATACAACTCGTTGTATTCTTCCTGACTAAGAGAATGTTGCATTCCGTATCCTCTTGTTGGAATTTGGGACACTCGTTTTGGTGCCTTGTTCTTAACATCGCCATTAACACGGCTTGCTTTGCATCTACCCACGAACCATCAGACTTCTTAATATGTGTACGTTCCAACAATTCTAAGTATGATGAATTAGATTCCTTATCTTTCGTCTAAGCTAAATTTCAAATATATATTTTTAATACTAACCAAATTTCAATTGTATAAATTCTTAAAACAATATTATAAATCTTAACAAATCTTCGTAAACTTCCACAAAAGAACGAGATCTTGTTGTATGGCGCTCATCCCGTATCCTTCTCTATCAGATCAACGAGATTGATTTACTTGCTCGCTTCTTTGCTTAAATCTGGGATCATCCCAATAAGCGCACATTTCCTTCCAGACATTGTCTATCATCCAAAAAAATTTTCCTTTCTTCTCTCCATCATTTTTGCAATCGTTTACGAGAGCTTTCAGACAAACTCCCGTAACCCGTTCAAATTCAGACTTTACTAGTCCGGTAATCTCGGAATTCTTATAAAATTTTTTTTGAACACTTCAAATGATTATTTTATTTAAACTATTATTTAAAATTTAATAAAAATAAATATTATTAAAAACATACCAAAAAAATTTTCACCAACATTCCCTCATATCGAGGTCGGTCCGTGTCCAGTTATAACATGGATGATTGTAATCAGCATTCATTGTCTTTGTTATATGACGAGAAACTTGATTATAACCAAACCTATAAATCAAAATTAAGATAAAATAAAATTTAATTAACTATTTACAAATTGATTTAATGATATGTAACACTGTGTACTGTTTTCACGACTCGAGTCTAAATGAGGAAGTTTACGCATTTCTTGGACCGTTGATAAAATTTCTTCCACCGTTGATGCATCTGAGGCTTGTGATACATCATTGGCTCGATCTGTGGTGACATCTGTTGATAATAAGGATACGACATATATTATGTCGATCCAGTGTTTGGGAATAAATTCGGATTCATAAAATTCGAAAATCCCGAATCAAATTATCATGTTTGTTGCAAAGGAGGTGGCAATTAGTACTTTCCTCTGAATTAGAACGGTTGCTCATGTTACCACCTCATTAGCACATATAATTTCCAAATCTAACAAATCTTTTTACACATCTAACTAAACTTATTCCAAATCTCTTTAAGAAACTTCAACAAACACTTGATCTATACATATTAGTTTTCCAAATATAACAAATCTTTTCCAAATCTAACTAACTTATTTCAAATCTAACTAACTATATTCGAATCTAACTAAACATATTCCAAAAAATTATGTAGAAACTAACTTGCCAAACAGAACTAGAGATAGACGGTGTCGGATGGACGGTAGAGACCGACAGACGGTTGAAATGAACGGTTTTAGATGGATGGACGGACCATAGAAATGGACGGTGTCGGATGGACATATGGAAAACACAGACAGTAGGAACAGAAGGATAGACAGACGAACATATAACGTCGGGTAGCGGTGAGAGTTGGGTCGCAAGGAGTTGCGGTAGCTTTGGGGAAGGGTTGAGTGGTAAGAGATGGATGGCGTTGGGTATTGGCAAGCTCGGAATGGTGGAACAATGGAGAAGGGTTGAGCGGTCGAAATTTACATGCATGTGTGTAGTATTTTAGGTGTCGATCCCACAGGGACTACGCAACACGAAATAAGATCAAACTAAAATCAAACTTGCTATGATGGAATAATGGTTGTGAGATGCAAATAATGAAAATGCAGTAGACCTAGGAGTTCTTGACAAATGAGACAAACGTTCTAGGATACGGTTTCACCGCATAACTTCCAAAATCGACTATCGATCTATCTAATCATGCGTTCCCTATCACGATATCTAAGACGGACGATCCTAATATAATTCCTACCCTCTCTCAAGGCATATGAACGTGATTCAATTGAGTTATCCCCTACTTTCGTTGCTGACACTCCAACTAAATTCCATATGATCTATGATTCATCCGATGAACCCTTAACCGTTACTACCCTACTTTCGTGACATAGTCTCGGTTGTTCTATGCCTGATCTTCTAGGACTAGAATTCTCTTTTTGGTCCTTCTCCTAATCCCTAACACATGTATCTATGTGGTTTTCGTAAATACAAGATATTCAATGCTCAGATAAAGAATACATTAGCAAAATGGAAAATGCATTTATAAATAAATCAAAGAGGATTCCAGGATAGTCATGGGCCAATCCCTTCTTCTAGAACAAGGCAACTACTCAGTCATGAGTTCGGAATCAAACAACATAAAAGAAATAGAATGTTTAAGGAGCATAGAAATCAAACGAGGCGTCGTCCCGATTCGATCTTCCGTCTCCGTGCGTGTCTCCCGTCAAGAGGGCTCTCTCCGATGATGGATAGGCTCCTATCTACCCTCCTAGGGTTTCCCTTTGTGCTTTCTTCGTTTGAACTCAATTGGGGTCCCTTTTTAAACTTTCTCTCCATGGGAGAACTTCAAGGAAGGTTGTTACAGACACGACCCACGCGGGCTTTGTATCCAATCTGTGCAGGCTCCCCTACTCCTCCATGACCCACGCGTGCTAAGGATGAGCACGAGTCGGGCTACTTCTGCTGGACCATCACCCTACGCAGGCTACGGAGAGTGTGAATGGTAATCTGAATTATTGATTACTGAAAAGCCATAAACGGCTATACATACAAGAGGTTAATGATATGACCTAATGAGGGAATAGTAAATTACAAATATACCCTTAATACAATAATATCCTAATATCCTTATACGCCCCCGCAAGATGAATCACCGGAGGTGATTCCAATCTTGGAACACAACTCGTGAAATTGTAACCGCGGAAGTGGTTTGCTAAGGAGATCGGCGAGTTGGTCCTTGGAGTGCACGTGAGAAACGCGAAGTGTACCACCTTCAATTTGACCACGAACAAAGAAGTAATCAAGGGCAAGGTGCTTCATACGAGAATGGAAAACCAGATTGGTGTTGAGATAAGTAGCTCCGAGGTTGTCACAATAAATGGTAGGAGCCAAGGAGAGGGTGACACCAAGTTCCATGAGAAGATTACCAAGCCAGCAAATTTCGGCCGAGGTGTTGGCTACGGACCGATATTCCGCTTCGGTGGATGATCGTGAGTGTCCATTTTGTTTCTTGGATGACCATGAGATGGGATGTTTGCCAAGATACACAATGTATGCCCCCATGGATTTGAAGTCGGATGAATCACCAACCCAATCCGCATCGCTAAAGGCATGAAGAGTTAAAGCATTGTGAGCGGCTTGGGCATGAGAACCAGCAAGATAACGAAGCACACGTTTGGTGTAAAGCCAATGTTCATCCGTGGGTTGATGCATGAATTGAGACAACTTGTTGACGGCATAGCTAACATCCGGACGTGTGAGAGCAAGATATTGTAGGCTGCCAATGACTTGACGAAATTCAGTGGGGTCGGACAAAGGTGAGTCCGAGGAAATAGTGAGCCATGAGGTCGATGGCAATGGTGTTGAGACAGGCTTCGCTTCATTCATGTTGGTCCGAATGAGAAGATCCGTGATATACTTCCGCTGCGACAGGTGGAGACCCTGTGATGTCCGCGTGGCTACAATGCCGAGGAAGAATGTTAGAGCACCAAGATCTTTAATGAAGAACCATGACGCCAACAACTTGATGAAGTTCTGAATGTGAGCGGAAGAAGAGCCCGTGATGATCATATCATCGACATAGATGAGAACATAGAGCTTTGTAGTTGACGTGTTGAGCACAAAAAGTGAGGCATCCGCAAGAGAGTTCTTAAAGCCAATGTGAAGCAAAAATGTCATTAACTCAGAGTACCACGCACGAGGAGCTTGTTTGAGACCATAGATAGCTTTCCGAAGTTTGCACACATGACGAGGGTGATCCTTGTCAACAAAACCGGGTGGTTGCTCCATGTATACATCTTCGGTGAGTGTGCCTTGAAGGAAGGCGTTGTTGACATCAAGCTGATTGATGTGCCATCCGTGGGAGACCGCAAGACTAAGCACGGTGCGAATGGTTGCGGGCTTGACCACGAGACTAAAGGTTTCGTGAAAATCCACGTCGGGACGTTGATGAAAGCCTTTAAAAGCCTTTAGCAACCAAGTGAGCCTTGTAGCGATCAATGGAACCATCGGGTTTTCGTTTGATACGGAAAACCCATTTGCAGCCAGCAACATTGCTTGCGGTGTGATGAGAGACAAGGTCCCACGTCTTGTTGCTTAGAAGAGCATTGAATTCATCATTCATTGCTTGTCTCCATTTGGTGTGACGTAGAGCTTGGGTTGCTGTAGCGGGTTCAATGTTGTCTAGAGAACCTGTACAAGCATTCGCAAATGGAGGATTAGATCGATTGAGATTGATCTTGCTGCGAGTCACCATGGGATGCACATTTCGATTGGTTGGTTCCACAACAGTAGAACGAGCCGCGTCCGAAGACGACGCGAGAGTATGGTCCACGTCCGAGAAAGACGCAGGAACCGTGTCCGAGAAAGACGTAGGAACCGCGTTCGAGAAAGGCGCAGTAGCCGCGTCTGAGAAAGACGCAGGGACCGCGTCCGAGAAAGGCGTAGGAACCGCGTCCGAGAAAGACGTAGGAACCGCATCCGAGAAATGCGCAGGAGCCGCATCCGAGAAATGCGCAGGAGCCGCGTCCGAAGGTGACGCAGGAGGACAGACCGCGTTCGAAGTCGACGCCGGAGAAGAGGAGACCGCAGCGTTGCTAGTGTCCGTGTCACTCTCAACTATGATCAGGGAAGAATCTAATCTTGGGGGCTGCGGTGGTGAAGATGGAGCGTGGGCCAGGGTGAAGGGCTCAATGGGTGAGAAAGAAGGACCATGGGACAATGAAGAGGCAGCGGGTATGTTAGGATGTGTGACATATTGGGAAAGATTAGCAAAGGGAAAAACGGATTCATGAAAGTGCTCGGGAGTGTGGGGTGGAGTTGTGTAGTGTGAGATGCCATTGTCGGATAGAAAAGAACGGAGGGCTATGTATTCTCCACCGTTGTCGGTGTAAAAATTGACGATTTTAGCGTTAAACTTGTTTTCGACAAGAGATTTGAAGGCAATAAAAGTTGCTCGAACTTGTGATTTTAGTTTGAGCGGATAAAGCCAATAATAACGCGTAAAATGATCAACAAAAAGAACACAATACTTAAAACCATCCGTTGAAATAATCGGAGATGTCCATAAATCGGAGAAAACAAACTCAAGCGGTCGAGAAGAAACAATAGATGACTCATTAAACAGAAGTTTATGACTCTTATTACTAAAACAAGAATTGCTTGGAGAAACGGAAGACTCTCGAACTAACGGAATATGAACCTTGGACAAGGCGTGTTTAAGGATGGGTAGTGACGGATGTCCTAAACGGGAATGCCAAGTGGAAACGGTGGGCTTTAGGTTGGAGAATGCGACAGTGGGTGAGGTATTGGTGGGAGAGGACGGCCACACATACACTCCATCTTTAGTGTTTCCTTGAAGAACCGGCGCCCCCGTGTTTAGATCCTTCACCTGAAACATATGAGGAAAGAATGCAACGGAAACATTATTAGACTTGCATAAGCGCTGAACCGAAACCAAATTCTTGTGCATTGAAGGAACACAAAGCACATTATCAAGCAATAATGAACGATTTGGTAAGGAGAGCGAAAAGGAGCCCGTATGAGTGATCGGTTGTCCGGAGCCATCAGCAATGGTGACCTCTTCGCCACCGTGATACTGATTGTGATAGATTCTGCAAGTCGGAAGTGATGTGATGTGAGGCACCACTGTCAAGAAGCCAGCTCGAGGTATCATACGTGGGATACATAGCAACGTTTGCAGTAGGCGGCCAAGGACGTGGAGGAGGTGTCCACCGTTGTGGAGTCGGATCGGAGGAGTTGTTTGCGGATATGAGGCGGAAGCGGGAGCAGA
>CM071867.1:21452263-21475536 GCA_036759665.1 Gynandropsis gynandra
ATCCCAACGGACGTCCGTTAGAATTCCTAACGGGCTTCCGTTGGGATGTTTTTCCCGCCAAACGGTGACGGACATCTGTTGCGCGTTGCCGCCAATTAGCAACGGACGTCTGTTGTTCCTTCCCGCCAATTTGCAATGGAAGCCCGTTGCAACCCACAATTCCCGCTCTTTTTCGATTTCCCTTTCCAACGAACGTCCGTTAACATTTGCAACGGACGTCCGTCGGTACACGGCAACGGAAATCCGTTGCAAATTTGCGACGGGCATCCGTCACCAATACTTGCAACGGGCTTCCGTTACAAGATTTGCAACGGATTTGTCCGTTGGAACATCCGTTACCACTTTGCAACGGAATTTATCCGTCGCCCATCCGTTGCGAATTGCGACGGATCCGAATTTCTAACGCGTTGTTCGCAACGGACTAAAATCCGTTGCAGTCCGTTGCAAAAGGCCATTCCCAACGGATTTTTGGCCTTTTCCAACGGATATGTCCGTTGGAAATGGCATGTTTTTTTGTAGTAATAAATTCCATAGACTTACGTTTCTGCAAGAATACGGATCGTGTAGTACTAGAGTTGAACACTAAAAACTGATACAACTATAGAGTTACTTAACTAATGAATATGATGAGTAATAAACCAATCGGTAAAATGCAAAATAATGACTAAAATAATTAAATGGGATAAATGCAATAAGATAAAACACCACATGTTTCGAATAATGCCAGAACATGTAATGGACGTTTCTATGAATCATGAAATCGGATTATCTCGATCAATGGAGAACTCAAAATCAATTATTTGAAGTGACTCTCTCGATGCCTAAATCCACTACCTAGAAAATCAACTTACTCATCTCCCAATGCATCAAATCGAATATTTAGATGCATTAAGATCAGTGGGGAACTCAACCTTAATAGGGAATTCAACCTCAACCTCAATTATCACGGTTCCTAAATAGATTAACCGACCGGTCAAGATTCTTATTAATCTAATTCATTCTAGGGTTAATTCCAAGACTTAAATCTGACTTTCGAACCTAGATAAGCCTCTAAACTCATTCAAACAAGTGATCAGCAAGGATGAAAGCATTAAGACCCATCAAACCAATTGAAAGAACAAATCTGACATCAAGCATTAAGATTCAAACAAATCCAGTACAATAATGCAATGAAGTGCTAATAAAGATCATGGTTATAGATATCAATACAAATTCAGAGATTTGTTTGAATCTCCCAATTGCGAAATAAACATACTAAACACATTAAGACTACTACCCTAATTCCTGAGTTCAATCAACCGACCGAACAAGATTCAAAATCGATTAAGACCCCAAATCATGGCTAGGTTCTAAAATCTAATCCACCTCTCGATGCAATCAGACTTTTAAAATCATTCATTCAAGTGACCAACAAGAATAAAATCATTAGAAGCAACCAATCAATCTGAAAATGATAAAATACTATAACCAAGCATTAAACACCGACCTTCATTACATATCAACAAAACTCTAACCCGTGGCAATGGACCTACTCGTAAATGGGTTTAGAAAAAAAAAATACAAATAAAATCTATCTTAGTCATAGGTAAAGAAAGAGATGCCTCCCTATTCTAACACCGTAATATTTGATAGCTCCTCCGCGTTCCGAGTTCGTCTCTCCGTCTCTAACTTTCTGCTCTGTCCATCCGTGAGAGTCCAAGCTTGGACTTTCGGCCCAAAAATGAGCTCTTAGGCTTCAGCAACCTCCTCAGCCAACTTCCTCTTTGCAAATTGACGTCCCCTTGCTGTTTAAAGGCCTCTCATTTCCTTTTCCTCCTTGGCAGCCTGCACCGATTGCCCTTTATTCCATCTTTTCCTTTTCTTTGGCCGGATTCCTTTTTCCTTTTCATTTGTGTGTTTCCTTTTATCCAGCAGCTGCGTTTCCATTTTGTGTCCAACAACCGCATTTCCATTTTGTCTTGCAGTTGTGTTTCCATTTTGTGTCCAGCAGTTCCATTTTCATTTTGTCTCCAACAGCTGCATTTCAATTTTGTTCAGTAGCCGCGTTTTCATTTAGTGTACACCAGCCGACGGTTTCCATCCCTTGTAACTCAGCCGTGCATTAAGCAGCGGCTATTTCCATTTCTTGTTCCAGCGGCTGTTTCCATTTTGTGGTCCATTCGTGCATTTTCATTTTATGGTTTTAGAAATCCTAGACGTTCGACCATGCACAGCTGAACCGAAAGTGGTTTTGCTTGGTTTTGCGGCTTTTACTCATGTTTGTATCCCGATATCTTCATTTCTTGCAAAACACGAGAAAACGCTAGAAGAAAACTAATTGATGCTTAATAAATCGTTAAAGTGCAAAATAATAATGAAACAACTATAGAAAGAGATGAAAATACTAGAACAAATTAGACGTTATCAAACTCCCTCAAACTTGAACATTTACTCGTCCTTGAGAAAAACTAGAGTTAAGGACTATGAGAGTCAGACAACAACTAGATACTAGCATAAGTACTTCGAAAAATCAGCCATCATGCACATCAACACGTTATACGAACATAGACTTAAGTAAACTTAGTTCAGACTTCTATCGACCGAAAGTCATGAGCCGTGGAATCCTATACATCATCCAAGTTCATTTCACTAACTCCTTGACAACATCCAAACGATCTCCATACCAATTCACCTATGCATACATGATACTTTTCTTTCTTTTCTTCTTGTTCTTCGGTTTCCATCTCTTTGTTTTAAAATCCACCTTCGGTTTCTAGGACGTCAATTTCGAAGAGGACAACTTTATACTTAGACCCAGGTTGTCGATTGACACACTCATAAAGTCTTGTAACCTTAGAGGAGTGAAGAGTTTGCATCATTGAAGAATTGTTTAGACCAAATCATTGAGATCATGCATCAACTCTAACCCTTAGGCCGTAGAAAAGGCGCCTGAACCCACCACTTAGACCCAAACCATGGAGATCGACGCACTCAAGTCAATTTAAGGCGGAAATAGCTAGAATCTTATTCTATTGACAACGGATTATAAGCGCATGGAATCATAAAAAGAAAGAAGTAAATCTAAAAGGTATTTGACTTAACAAATAATGAACGGTATACATGAAGATATAGATACTTAGGACTGAATCCTATGGGCCGGAATGTAACTATAAGCGATGGATTCACGCAAAACTACTAGACTACTCAGTATCTAAAAGTATTTTTTTTAGCTAACTTAGGCTTTTGTTCCCGATTCGAAAAAGTTGCACAAAAATGGCTATAGTTCAAAATTTCGTACTAGATATCTGTCCATCTAATCCTAAAGAAAATAATGTAAAGGCTAAGATAAAAGAAGAGCTCAGCGTCTAATCCTAATTACAAATATCTCACTCGAAGAGTACCCCCCCTAACTTGAATGGAACACCGTCCCAGTGTCCAAAATCTGTGAGAGGAACTCACATAGCAAGACTCTGGAGAGGATAAAGAAAGTTAGAATGTGTGCACCTTGTGTATCCTTGCTGTCTCGAATTGGTGGTGAAGCTGGATGTTGTTTGCTTCTACTCTGTTGTGGATGATATCAAAGTGGAGAACCTGTAAAAAAAAGAGTCATAAAATCAAAAATAGAGAGAGTACGCTACATCATGGCAGCTGGTAGATGCATGCGAAAAGAAAAATAATTAAGTTCTGAAAATAAAAAAATATGAAGCTTGGGTTGCCTCTCGAGGAGCGCTCGTTTAACGTCTCGAGTGTGACTAAGAAGCTCAACTCGTCATCATCGAGGCTTGCATCTTCGTCATCATCGTGTGCAGATTTGAGCTGCACAAGAAAAGATAAAACACATGAATCAGGTAAGATCTGAAAAAATTGACTCAAAAATAAAAGAAAAGAAAAATATGAAAAATAACTAAAGATTCTAGAAAGGATTGTGTCCTGATTTAGAAGTATCCTAACTCTAATGTCGTAATCTATTCCCCGACAACAACGTTAAAACTTAACCTGGTCAATCTCAAGTAATAAATTATCTAGACTAACAATTTTGCTAGAATAAAGATCTTTTCCAGCAGTGGTTTCCATTTTTTGTTCACTACAAAAAACAGGCGATTTCCAACGGACATATCCGTTAAAAATAGCCACATTTCCGTTGCAATGAGCGATTCCCAATGGACAGAAATGGATCGAGAGCTATTAGGAATCACTTGTTGCAAATCAAGATCTGTTGCGATTCCCAATGGATTACAACGGACGGGTAATGGGAAACTCCGTTGGTAGATTGTAATGGATGAACGTTACAATGTCTGCAATGGATACCCATTACAAAATTGCAACAGATGCCCATCACATTCCGTGAAACGGATGACCATTAAAACATTGCAACGGATGCCCGTTGACAATTTGTAACGAATATCCGTTGCCCATCCGTTGGTATGAAAAATGAGCGGGAATTGAAAGGTTGCAGCCAGATGGCCGGAAATGGAAACAGAAGTCCGTTGCAAAAGGACAAAAATTAAGGATTCCAACGCATGTTCGTTACAATTTTTCAAAACTTTCAACGGGTATCCGTTGAGATCTTTACGAAAAAATAAAAAAATAAACAAAAATTAAAAATAAATTTTAAAAAATCTTAATTAATTAAAAAGGGTTCTTACAAAAAATAAAAACATAATTTCTATTATATATCCTCTAAATTTATGGCGTCGAATTCATCCCCATGGTCGCCAGCACCTCGTGAAGAAGGCGTTGCATCCGAATCGATAACTGGGTCTTGTCGCGGCGTTGTTTCCCTCGTCTGATATTGCGGTTGATATGTCCGGCCAGTTAGCAATGCTATGACGCTCTCCATGTGCCACATCTGTGCTTGAGTTTCTCAAAGTTATGTTTCAAGATGCTCGATACGCTGCTCTTGCGTATAACTCTCTTGTACCACGGAGGTACCATCGTGGCGTCCTCGACGATATCATTTTGAAGCAAACCGAGACCTTATAGATGCCCTTTATACGATCTAACTGACTACAAAATAAAAAAAAATTTAATTTAGAATCGTTAGAAAATATTTTATTTACTAATCGAATTACAAACAATAATTATTTTCTTTACCTCCAAATAAATTTTGTCCTTCTATAAAGGACTGAGCTCATCGGGAGTTGAATCGCAAGCTTGTGATTGCTGTGTGATCTTATCTGTCACATCTTTCACGGTCCGTTCTGCTCGAGGGTCGACGAGTTTAGGTTTGGTGCTCTCTTCCTCGACGATTGGTTTCTTCTTGGCATGGGTTTTTACAACCATCTCAAGAAGAGTCGGTTCTGTTCCTATTCTTTGCATCTGTTCTATTACATAAATATGATTATATAAATATTTTAAAAAACAAAAAAATTAAATAATAATTAAAAGAAAAATATCAGTTCTTCTTTCTCTTCGGGAATGATTTTGATCCCGAAGTATGGCGATACAGACCATCTCCGGGAACCTTCTCGCCGTACCGACATTTCTTGGTCTTCTTGGTCTTGACCTTGAAGTCTGTGACTCCCAATGTTGGACGAGTTGGTTGAATACCTCGTTTGTTGTCTATGTCGGTTCGGTATTCTTCTTGTAGTAGTTGCGCTTGGCGTTGTCATTTAGACTTGCATGTCGTGCATCCAAGCTGTGTAGATGTGCGATGTATCCTTCTTCTACCATCTGTATGCACGCTGCAAAATAAATTATAATAATTTGGTTTAGAATAAATGTAATTAATCATTTTAAACACAAATTTTATAGTATTTTTAACTTACAATAAAAGTATACCACAATCGGCAGCGTATAACTTCTAGCGTCACCCGCCAGGCAGTGTTGTAAAAGTCGGTCTAGGCGGCCGACTAGTCGGCGCCTAGGCGCTCGGCGGTACCTAACTGTCCAGTCTAATAAAAAATCAGTTCTATTAGTCGGTCGAGAAAAATCGACGACTAGTCGGCGCCTAGGCGGCTGATTAGACGGAAATCGGCCGCCTAGACAGATCTTTTTTTAAAAAAGAACAAAACGACGTCGTTAGATCGTTTTGTTTTAAATAAAGTTAAACAAAAATTAAACCAAATAGATTAAACCAAAATTTTGTTTTGGTTCGTTCGTACATCTTAACAATACCGAAAAATTATTGCTCAATGATTAAGAGGTAAAATCATTTTGGCACCAACATATAAATTTATCTAATATACTGCGGATATTAGATATTTAGATCTTTATTAATGTATTGTTTGTTTATGATATAGTTAATGAATTTATATGATTTTATATTTTATATATAATATTTTTTATTTATGTTAATTTTTAATATATTTCATAATTTTAAAAATTAATATATATTAAAAAAACGCCTAGTCGCCGACTAAACACCGACTAATTCGACTAGTCGCTAGGCGGTGACGGACCGCCCGACTAACGCCTAACGACTTTTACAACACTGCCAGGAATAATAGAGGCGATTTTGTAGCGATCCCTGGATGATGTTGTTGTTCGTATGTTTGAGAACATCATCCACATCAAACATGCACATGAAAATGAAATATTTAGATAATATTTATAATTAAAAACAATATAAATTAATAATTTGAATCCTTACCATAACGTCCCATCATGGCGATCAGGATCGATAATCGAAAGGGTGGGATGCCCTTCGAAATTATCGATCAAGGCTTCTATATCCACCTTATCATCCTCTTCATTAAATATCAACGGTGCCGATATTCGTGAAGAAGGTCGATATAGTGGTGGTGGAGGCGGGAGCGGGGCTACTGCCGAACCCGACAATATACCACCATATCCTATAAATCTTCTAACCCTCATTTTGTGTTTTATGTTTAGCAGTGTTTGTATGTGATAGATTTGTAAGATTTGAGAGGATTTTGATTTAGATTTGTGAACGGACGCAATTAATTGACACGACGTTCTGTGTTTCCAACGGATGCCCGTTGGACATGTGTACTCCCTAGGCAATAAACGCCAAAACGACCGTACGTCGCCCGTGCAATCGGGCATCTATTCTAATTTGCAACGGATGTCTGTTGGATAGTAGCGTAGGATAACCAAGATAAAATTTTGTTACGGGCATCTGTTGCAATTTGTAACGAATACGCATTGAATACTTTGTAATGTGCATTCATTGCCAAGTAGCAACGGACGCTCTTTGGTGTTACCCAAGTGTCAGCCATTGTCTGTTGAGATCCCTCGGAACGAGCATCCGTTAGAAAGTACAAATGGATGTCTGTTGACACTATGAAAACCTTGAACTTTTTGCTAAGTGTCAAACACGATTTAGCATTTAAACAGATATCCGTTGGTAATCCCAACGAATGCCGTTGAAATTACATTATATGAAGTTAAAAAAAAATTTAACACATAATTTATATACTACATTATAGAATTTACATTTTTTCTTTGGTAGATTCTTCGATTGGCGAGTCTTCCTTCAATTGTTCATTAAATTCATCGTCGTTTTCATCTTCTGCATCTTTCGGTTCAACTTCATCATAATCACATATGTATTCTCCATCTATATCAGTTCTTGCGAGAATCTCCTCCCGCTTGTCTTTAACAATTAACCGAGTCAGTTGCGGATGATCGGTTTGCAAAGAATCTTCTGTTTCATCTTTGCTTATAATTCCTTATGGCTAGATCTTTACTATGTCCCACCGTTCCTCTCTTCGAAGTTTCAATGTTGTTGGATATTTCACATAGCATACTTGATCTGTTTGATCTATTGTAATGAATGGATTATACTTATCATATTGTCGTCCCGGATTGATGTCAATTCCTCCCCATCGATTTTTTTCGTGTTTCACGTCCTACGGTTGGGTCGAACAATTGACATTTAAAAATCATTACCTTCAACCTATAGAATTTGGTGCAAAATGCCGTAGAAGTGATCACCCTCTATTTCACTATTAATGCAAATACCATAATTGTATGTGCTTGTATGTTTTCCGTGTTCGTACGTATGGAATGTGTAGCCGCGAGTAAACAAAATTGGTCAACACATAACATTTCATGCAGGACCATTAACCAAATCTTTTAACTACCTAGAAAGTGTCTCATCAGAACATTTCACCTATAAAACATAAAAAACAAATGAATACTTTATAATGTACATAATTATTTTTAATATAATATAAGATATACACACGAGTACTTACATAATCTCTCAACCATGAGCCATAATGTTTAACTTTCATTTCTGTGAGTTCATCTGTGGTTAGATGAGGATATGTACCAATTACTTCTTTATAAAATATCCTGTATTGAAAAATACGTTTATATATATATTAATCGTGTTTAAAATATTGATTTTCATTGTTTTGTACCTTTCCAAAGGTAATAGCTATTGAAAATTTAGTAATATATATGTGTGGACATGATTATACTCCTCTGATGCTAACCAATATTTTTCGGATTTACCTCTTGTGCGTCCAATTAGTGTAAACATCTCAGGAATTGTGCCAAAATGCGGATTAAATTGATATAGATAGTTTGTGTGATCATCCGCTGCACGTCTTTCTTTCGTCTGAATATGTGACTCGAAATAAAATACGCTAAAATATGTGATTTCTTCCAACAAGTATTGTTTAATAATAGATCCTTTAACCGCTGCTTTGGTTTTTTTTTTGCTTTTTTTTCATTAAATGAAAGAAAAACCTTTAGAAAGGATATATCCATCTGAATTGAACTAGCTCACTAAGTATTGCCTCATCTGGTATATGTATTGGAAAATGTTCGATGACATCGAAGAATGAAGGCGAAATTTTTTTTCCAATAAATATAATACTTCAGAGATATTGTTTTTCATTAATTCCAAGTCATCTCTTTTAAATTTCCTTAATATATATCTCTGAAATATATGCTAATTCCACATACCACATCGTGAACATTATGTGGTAAGAGTTCGCAAATGGAATTGGAATGTGCAAGTGCATGAAAATGTGACAACCATGACTTTTCAACCTGATCAGTCTCGAACCAACAATATCCACACACCGAGCAATGTTCGATGCATATCCATCTAGAAACGTAACGTCTTCTTTTGACAACCTTAATTATGCATTTTTTGTCGGCCTAAACAATCTAAATATTGGGATATGTGCCCTTCCATCTCTTAATTCCAACTCAGATCTTCGACATGTTATCTTCAAATCTTTTCTTGATTGTATATTATCCTTAGTTTTTCCTGCACATGGAAATCAGTATTAATGATGTTACCGAAAAAGTTCTTTTTGATACGCATAACATCTAAATCATAACTTAATATCAGTGATTTCCAATATGTTAGTTCCCAAAAGATACTACATTTATACCAGTTATACCATTCACCTTGTCCTTTTGGTTTACGATGCCTACGATCTCCACCGCATTCTATCGATTCTTGTAAATCGCCCATTGTGTTCAATCTTTCGTAAAGGATTTGCATTCTGGTTTGCATGCACGGTGCCACTTCTTTTTGTACCATGTTCTTCTGAAAATGTTTTTTTATCTTTCTAAAAAGCATGTCCAAGAGGAAGATATATTCTGTGACAATCAAACCAACATGGTTTCTGACCATGTACTAGTCGAAATGAATCTGTATCCTCCATACAATATGGACATGCTAATCTCCCGTGCGTGCTCCATCCTGATAACATTCCATAGGTAGAAAAGTTGCTAATTGTCCACAACAAGACCGCTTTCAGTGTAAAATTTTGCGTCGTACTCACGTTATAAGCAATAATTCATCCGTTCTACAAATGTCTTAATTCATGAATTAAGAGCTGCAAAAAGACAAGTTTTCTTCGGATGTTTTTGTCCTGGAATGAGCAACGTCAGAAACATTACCTCTCTCTTTTCAAACACATAACGGGAGGCAAATTATACGTAGACAAAATCACCAGCCATAGAGAATATTGACTTCCAAATTGTCCATATGGACTAAAACCATTGGTGCACAAGCAAAGATAAACATTTTCGTTTCATATGCGAATTCAGGAAATATTTCATTGAAATCTTTCCAAGCCTTACCATCCGATTGGATGTTGCATTATCCCTTCATCCGTCGAGTGTTGTGCGTGCGATCACATTACTGCATTGGTTTTTTCGATTGAAATAACCTTCTCAACCTGTTTGCTACAAGCATATAGAACATTTTTTATGGTACATATGTACGTGAATGTGGTTTTTTTAGCCAAAATCTGCTTGCACCGCAAAGTTTGCATTCCAACAAGTCTTTATCATTACCCCAAAACAACATGCAACTGTTTCTACAACATCAATTTTCTCATGTGGCGTTCCCAAATCTTTTAAAACATTCTTTGTTTCGTAGTATGTCTCGAGAGCTTGATTATTTTCCGGTAAATATTCACACATGGTTTAGCAAAATGAATCCATGCAATTTCCAGTAACATTGTAGTCTGTTTTTATACTCATCAATCTTGAAAATAAAGATAAATGGGACTAAGCTTCACGACAACCTTCATATATAGATTGTTTCGCCAAATCTAATAAGTTTAAAAATCGGCGTGCCTTATTTTTTGACATCTCTTCATTCGTTTGTTCAACAACTCTAAGAAAAGCATCTGACACCAATTCCACATATGGATTGGTCGTTGATGCTTTATAAATAACTTCTCCATTTCTTTCTACTTGTGCTTCTAACATAATATCTCTAACACCGCAATTTTCCCCTTGAAATAATCAAATTTCGTAATTCTCTACAAAACCCAACTTGTAAAGATGTTTGCAAACAATTTATTGACTTTGATAAATCATGTTTTTGCATCTTTTGCATGGACATAACATTGTCCCGCGTTCTGGATACAAAGGTTGCATCGACGCAAAATTCATGAATTACTCCAATTCGTGTAAGAATTTTAGCGTAATTTCTTTGGTTATAGGATCTTTTCTTCTCTACATCCACTCTCTTGATCTATATATCTCTATTTGAAGAAGATGAAATTTTGTTGAAAATATATTTGTTGTTGATGGTTTGATGCCAAAACCTTGATATTAATCATTAAATAGTGTTTTCCCAACATTCAGCCGTTGGAATCATTAACGGATGCCCGTTGCAAAGTCACGTGAAAATATCCAAAGGCAGTCCTAGAAATTAGCAGTTTCACCGAGCATCCATTATCAATACAACCAGACATCTGTTACAATGGGCAACAGATGTCCGTTGGCCCATTTTTGTGGTTTTCTAATGGCGTGTCAATGGATGGTAGCAATGAACATGATTTGTTGCCCGTCCATTGACAATTGCAACGAATAGCAACGGATGACAACCCATTGAATGTTCTCGCGTATCCGTTGCAATCCGTTGGAAATGTTCATCAATCCGTTCGTTGATATTCAAGTGTTGTTTTGTTGTGATAGACCCGAGAATCAATATTCTTAAGAACAAAAACTCTTTTTCCATGCACATATCACGTTGTAAATTGTATGATGTCATAATAACTAGCCACAATGAATTATTCCTCTCAGACATCCTAAATCGATGAAAACCATAAGTGCAAAGGCCTAAAGAAACATTTCGACTCTCAGTTGTAAAATCAGGATACACATTGTTAAAGTGTTTCTACTTTTCATCATCTGAGAGATGACATATTTCTCCTTTACGAGTTGAATGTTCAACATGCCATCTCATGTTGCTTGCGATCTTCTAAGATTGATAGAAGTTTTAGATTCTGTCTGTAATTGGTAAATACCACATACAACGATACAAAACCGATTTTACATTCATTGTCAAATAAAACCGATCTTTTCCATAAAATCAACAATTATTCAAATCCGATGTCTCTTTGCAAAAAAAATCATGCAATTATCTTGACAAAATCAATATTTTGATATAGCAATAAACCTGATGATCTCATCATCTTATTTGTCTCATAATATGACTCTACTGCATTTTTATATTCAGAAAAAAATTCTCTTTCTATTGCAATATAGAATCCATGCAATTCTCAGAAAGATTATTTCCAGTTTTCAAATTCATCAAACATGCATATAAAGAAAACTGTGGCAAACACATTCTACAACCATCATAAAGTGAATAAATATGATTCCAAACGGTTCTGTCATTAATAAATTTTTCATTTTTGCATTAGACACATGGACAAACCAACTTACGGTTTCTTTATAAACTTATTGTTTTGTCACCATCGTCATAAACTATGTAACACCCCTTATAAACTCTTCTGATACACCTTGAGTTTCTAGAAAAATTATTCTGTACATCCATTGTCTAGAAACGAAAATATTCGATCTCGATGATGATTCCTTCCATTGCCTAAATCCATATGGTACCCCCGTACTAGTCCGCAATTTTGGGAACTGACACTTTTGCAGTCCACAAATTTGCGAACAAACACTGTTACTGTCCTCAAATTTGCGGATGATACTGATTCCATCCGTTATCCGCAACAACCCGCTTTTCCGTCTCAAATCCATCCTAAGATACAGACAACTTATAGGCTGCTGTTCCATCCGGAAATTTGCGGACGGATTACGGATGGAATTATCTTGCAATCGATATTCTGTCCGCAATCCATCCTGAAATTCCGTTTCGAATTTCTAAATTTCTAGTAATGTTTTTTCTCTTCATCTCTCTTTCTTTCTCTTCTTACTTTCCTACGATCTTTATATCACCTTAAAAAAACCTTTGAATTTGTGGTCTCGGTCTCACCTGATATCCCTTGCCTCATTTAACTCATTAATTCACAAGTCATATTGTTAACTCAACATCTTTTTGTTTAAGTTCAACATAAATTGTTTAACGATCCCCAGTCCGTTTCCTTTTCAGTTCAATAATATGATTTTCTACAATATCCTATACTATATCCATCCCAAAGATAAATCCCTTCCCACCACAGTTTAGTACAAGAGTGTGCGACATTGTCGTCGTATAACGCTTCATATGGTCTTCCAATGCTTACGTGATAGTTATTATTGTACGCGAACTAAATAAGCTCCAAATGGTTATCCCACCTATGAGACAACTCTAACCACTAAAACAAAGAAACAAATATAACTCATAAATTTAATTTAAATGAATTTCAATGGATGCCGCAAGATTATCAATGGATAAGCATCTGTTGCAATCTATTTGAATTATCAAATGGATACTGTTTGTTGGGTACTAAGCAGGGAGTCTAAAAATCCGTTGGAATTTTATTGAATTTTTTCAACGAATGACCGTTGCTCGTTCTTACAAATGATCTTTGATACATTTAAATTTTAGATGCAACCATTGGAGAACGTGATTGTTAGCGATCAACGAGTATCCGTTGGCATTTTCAACGGATATCCGTTGAGATTTTCTATATTTATACACCAAAATCAAATTCCTTAGCATCATGCCATGGAAAGAAATATACTTTCAAACAATATCGTCATATTCAAATAGATATATATACAGATCAGAAGAGTGGATGTATATAAGAAAATATCCTATAACTAAGAAACTTATGCAAGAATTCTTACACGGATTGGAGCAATTCATATTTTTTTTTTCGATGCAATCTTTGTGTCAAGAACGCGGGACAATATTATGTCCCTGCAAAAATGCAAAAACACGAAGAAGAAATTGTTTGCAAACAGATTTATAAGGTCGGTTTGTAGAGATTTACGAAGTTTTATTCTTTCATGAGGAAGATTGTGGCGCTAGAGATATGAGTGTGCAAGAAGCACAATCAATGAAAGGATTGAAGATATTCATTGTGAAACAACGATGAACAATCCATATATTGAAATAGTGTGAGACGCTTTACCTAGAGTGGTTGAGCAAACACATGAAGAGATGCCAAATAATGAGACACAACGATTTTTCAACACACTTGATACAAAGAAACAACCTATATATAAAGGTTATCGTGAAGGTAAGTCTCGTTTATCCTTATCATCACAATTGATAAATATAAAATCATATTAAATTGTAGTTGAAAATTGAATGAATTTATTTTGTAAAACCATACGTAGATATATACCGGAAAATAATAAACCTCATACAACATAATTTGAAACAAACAATGTTTAAAAGGATTTGAGCATGCTGTATGAGAAGATTGATTTTTGTAGAAATAGTTGTATGTTGTTTGGGGAGGAGATAAAGACATTTTAGAATGTAAATTATGCGGTATAGGTAGATTTCGTCTAAATAAAAAATCTTAATAAAAATATGTACCGTACAAAGGATGTGTCATATTCCTATAGCAAACAGGTTGAAAAGGTTGTACGGGTAAAACAAACCCGTTGCTGCAATGAGATGGCACACAAAACACTTGATGGCTGAAGGGATAATTCAACATCCATTGGATGGTGGTGAGGACATCAGACTCGAACTGGAACAAAAGGAGAGTCAAACAAACGAGAAGCTACCACAAGGAAACGAGCATACCAAATCTTCCCACGGCCTACTCACACGTGGATGAACAAGGAGGTTGCGTAACAAAGTAGCAGAGATTGTAATAGAAGCATTGGAGACTTTTAACCAGAAGGAGGATTCGGACCCGATCCAAACGAACGTCACGTTGGTCTTTTACATTGAAGCAGGCCTCAATCCGCCCACTTAAGAACCGACGGGCTCGAGCGATATGGATAAAGAAAAGCGGAAGATGATGATCATTTCTTATCCTTTCCAACGACTAGAAAATCCTCTCAAATGGCTAAGAAATATTCCAAGCCAATCTTATCCCACCGGATCAGCTTCTTTCCCGTTCCAAAGATTCCCAACGACCATAAGATCTTCCTAATGGTTAGTAGATCAATCCATTATCTAGAATTTACTAATTTTATTTATTGTAACATGGAGCCTCTCCTATATAAAGGACTCCATTTCATTTGTAAAAGACATTGAAATTTGAAGTAATAAACTATTTTTTTGTGTTCTTGAGGAGTGTCAGAAATACATTGACTTTAACTTGTTCCCGGAACAATTGAAACCATTATCCGACTATATCAAGAAGCGTTCACACCTCTTGTAGTGTCTGTCACTCCATCCCAAACACCTCAACTTCAACCATCAACCTCTATCCTCCACCTTCATCAGACGAATCTTGAAAAGAGCCCTTAGGCCAGTCAAGAGATCCTCCACCATCCTCCACCATCATCCACCGTCAACGGACGACTTCTTGAAGAGTGTCCTTAGGACAGTCAAGAAATCAACCTTGACACCCCGAATCCTACTCGAGTGATCGAGGTTAATGGATTCTCCATACGCGTTCTGAGTTCCCACCTCAAGGCGTGCATCAGATGGTAAGGCTTGGAAGGATTTCAACGAAATCTTTCAAAGTTCTTATTTAGAATGAGGAATGTTTAGCTTTGTCTATACACCGATGGTTTAGTCCATATAGACAATCCAAAAGTCAATGGTCTACGATTTTATCTTAGTATAATTAACCTCCTGGTATGTGTTTGAAAAAAGAAATTATATTTTTGAAGTTGATGATTAACATCTAAAAAATGTTTTCGACGTGTTCTTGTAACCCTTAATTCATGAATTGTGAGATTTATAGAACAACAAAATTGTTGCATATGACGTAAATATGACACAAAACTTTACATTGAAAGTAGTCTTATTGTGTACAATTACCGACTTTCTTACCTATAGAATGTTATATAGATGGAGCACACACGAGATATTGGCATGTCCATATTTTATGGAGGATAGATATTCGTTTTGTCTAGTACACATGAAGAAACCATGTTGGTTTGTTGGCATGGAAGATTTCTCTCTCATAAATATATTCGAAAGAACGTGATACAGAAGAAGATGCACTATGCATGCAAACATGTATACAAATACTATATGGACGAGTAAAATCGATGGCAGATTTAAAAAATTGGTGGAGTATGGAAGAGATAGTGGGCATCGAAAACCACAATGCAAAGGTCATAGGGCATAACTGGTACAAACGCAATATTTATGGGACTTAGCATATTGGAAATCACTTGTATTGCGCCATAATTTGGATGTTTTGCATATTCAAACTACGTTTTTTGATAACATATGATAACACGTAATGTGTGTTAGTTTTAGGCTAGGAATTTATATCATTTTTGCATAGTTTGCATAGCACGAGTTACGAATCCGACACGAACGTTCTTTATATACTCCTTTTTTGTTGATTTTCAGGTTTTAAGGCGACAAGGCCTATTCGAGCTTTAGAATGTCGATTCTTGGATTCAACCGCGTATAATGGGAGTTACAAGCCATTCAGAGCAACTTCAGGCCACGAAATCAAACAGAACACCCAAGCATCGAGCGAAAGGAACGAAAACAAGAAGATAACTCAGCCCGCTTGGGCTTGGAAGAGGCCCCGCGTGGGCTGCAACTCCAGCAAAATTTGCACGACTCGGGGAGGCTTGGAACACGCCTGGATTGGATGAATAACACGACCCCGCGCGGGGTGGCTAAGTTGCCCGTGCGGGCTGCACATTGACCAGAAAAGTTTGCCCAGGTCGGGCTGATGAAGAGTCCGCTCGGGCTGGAGGAAAACATTCACCCCACGCGGGTAGAGCATGAGCCCGCGTGGGCCACCTTTCTCTCAACAACCTGTTTTGAATTCAAACTTGAATTAGAAAGAGAGGGGGTGATCTAGGGCAAGGAGGACAACGCACAAGCTAGGAGAGGGACTAAAAAACACAAGGAGAAACTCGTGAGAAGTTGGAGAAGAAGAGAAACAACAATCCGGACTTTGGTATCAAGATAAGGAAGATTAAGGAATCATATTTCTTACTTTTTATCATTTCTAGGGTTTATTTCTCTTGTATTACAGTAGATTCCATGAGTGACCAAGCCTCTAGCTATGGGTTAGGATTGCCGGATTTGTAATGGATGCTGGAAATTATTCCTTAATGCTTAGACTTATTGAAGTTTTCTTGAAATTCGGTTTTATAATCAACATCGTAAATGTCTTATACTTGTGCTGACCGCTCAGTAATTTAGGAATTCGTGTTTAGCTGGAAGGTTAGATCATGAATCTAGAACAGTTGATTGTAGATTAAGCTTGATTAATGAGAATCTGACCGGTCGGTTAATCGACTTAGGAATTAGGATTGTGCGTTTAACGCTACAGTAATAAAAAGTTAATCACTGCTGGAAGGTAGGATTCCACATTATTGTGTTTAGGAGGTTTAGGATTCGGAAGAACCATTCCTTATTTATGAGCATGAATTCCCCGTAATCAAGATAATTCGAAAGGTTCATGATCCTTTGTTAGTTGTATCCCGGTAACTTGAAACCCACAGTGTTCTTAATTATCAAGTTTTTCACGTCACTTCATCGCTGTCATTATCCATTTTAGTGTTTTTAGAAATTTGTCCCACATCACCATCAATTCAACCCATCTTAGTTTAGTCGTATTCTTAGCTTAGGTTGCATTAGTCCCCAGAGTTCGACCCTTGTATTACACCGATCCGTATACTTGCGGTAAGTGGATATTAGACATATTTATTGCTTGATAGTTCGCACATCAACATACAATCAAGAAAATATTTAAAGATAAAATGTCGAAGACTTGAGTTAGTTACGCGATTGAAATGAACCTATCTCGATATTCAGATTGTTTGGGCCTGCAAAAACAAAATAATTGAAGTGATTAAAAGAATACGTTAAATTTACTGATGGATATGCATAAAAATGGCTCAGTGTGTGGAGATAATGGGTAACGGCTCATCGGGTTGAATAGTCATCATTGTCATGTTTTCATGCAGCGTCTCATTCAAGTGTGTTTACAAAGCTATTACCACACAATGTACAGTACGTGTAATGCAAAATTTGGATATTCTTTAGAGATATATGTTAAGAAAATGTAAAAACAAATGACTTGAAATTATTGAAAAGCAATATCTCGGTGGTATTATGCTCTTTGAAAAAAGTCTTTCTTCCTTCGTTCTTCAATTTCATGGAATATTTGCCACTGCATTTACCACATGAGGAATACTCGATGAATTGGTACGATTCAAATGGATGTATTCGTTCGAAAGGTTTTTCTTTCATATAAATAATACAAAAACCAAAGCAGCGGTTGAAGGATATATCGTTAAATAATAATTCTTGTAAAAAATTACATATTTCAGCATATTTTATTTTGAGTCATATATTTTGACAAAACAAACAAGATCAGAAAAATATCACACAAACTATCTAATTGATTGTTTAACATCATATCTCGTGGTTGAGAGATTACATTTCCGGTTTTTTTGGTAGACAGAGAAATACAGTGTTCTGACGACAACATGCTATGGGGTTGTGATCCCGCTAATATAAATATATATCACGTACTTTGTATATATATATATATATATTTCTTAAAATTATATATTTTATAAATAATCATTCATTTTTATATGATAGGTTAAGAGTTGGGATGAGAGACATCCCACTTGGTTAAGAGATTTGACTATCAGTCCTGCAAGAAATGTATTGTGCTGGCAAATTATGTTTACTCAGATATATATATTCCACTCATACAAGCACAAAAAAACATATAAGCATATACGATTATAACGTTTGCGTTAATAGTAAAATAAAAGATGATAATTTCTACGATATTTTGCACCAAATCCTACAAGTTGAATATCATAGTCTTGTTGGATTGAAGATAATAATTTTCAAATGTCAATGGTTTAACCCAACCATAAGACGTGGTAGACGAAAAAATCGGTTGGGAGGAATTAACATAAACTTGGCTTGACATTATGCAAAGTATGATCAATTCATAACAACAGATCAAACAGATCAGGTATGTTACATGAAATATCCAACAACATTGAAACGAAGAAGAGAAGATTGATAGATCATAATTTAGATGAAACTGTGTGGCGTTATAAATATAGAAGAAAAAGAAGATCAATTTGAAACCAACAAACCTGAGCCAATACGTTTAATCGATAATGAAAATCATGATGAGATTCTTGCAATGACCGACATAGGTGACAAATACATCAATGATTATGATGACGTTGAATCAGAAGATGCATAAGATGAACATGACAACGAATTTAATGCACCATCAAAGAAAGACTCACCAATTGAAGAATCAACGGAAGAAGACTTGTGATTTATGTAATTATAATATCAAAATTATTTAATCTAAACTCTTTTATTCCATTTCAATGGATTGATAATTGTAACGAACACTAGTTGATTCTTACAAACTCTATTCAGACTTAGAAAATTTTAAAGAATTCCTTAATTTCCAACGAGCATCCGTTGAAAATAGCGATGATGATCTATAATGTGCCTACCTATCAAATGCGAGTCCGTTGCCTCGGGAACGTAAGTTCCAACAAAAACATCAGGTCAATAAATTATGTCTATTAATTGGACGTGTTTTCCAAACCAACGGATGCCCAATAGAAATTTGGGAATAAATCTCGTTTTACAATTTCATTTTCAACACAATCTCAAAACCTAAACTAAAAATTCTCTTAATGTTCTCATTTACACATGTATGTTTGACGTGGATGATGTTCTTTAACACATGAACAACAATATCATCCAAAGATCCTAGCAGGTGACACCAGATGTGATACGACATCAATGGTTGTGTACTTTTATTCTATGTATTATTACATAATTATAATTTATTAAATTTATGTAATATATGAATCTTATTTAAATTTGATTTTGTAGCGAGCTTATAGATGGTGTAAGAAGGACACATCGTGCATCTATACCACGTGGATGCACAATATGCAATCACGGTGGCACCTGATGATTAACAATGCCAAGCATAACTACTACAACAAGACCATCAAACCAACATGGCCAACGAACGAGGTTTTCAACCAACTCGTCCAATCCTAGGAGTCGGTAGATTTCAAGGCCAAGAGCGAAAAATGCCAAGAAGTTCGATACAGGAAGAAAGTTAATGGGATGATCTGCATCGTCATACATCGGGAGCAAAATCATTTTAAAAAAAGAATTGATAAGAAATTTTAATTTGTAATATATATTTCTTCATATTTAAGTTTTTTTATCTAATTAAAACTACTTTAATATTTGCAAATATAAAGGATGGAATGAGAACCGATGCTTCTTGAGTTGGTCATTGAGACACATGCCAAGGAAAAGTCCATCACCGAGGAAGATGTTAAGGAACCTGAGTTAGTCGACTCTCGGGCATAGCGGATTGTAAAAGCTGTGACAGATAAGAGCACACAACAATCACAAGGCGTAGACTCTTCTTGAGGTTGGTCGTTGAGACTCTTCTTCAGGCGGTTCTTGAGACTAAGCTTTTGATGAACTTAATCTTTTATAAAAAGAAACAATTTATTTATAGATAAATAACGTTAATATTTTATAATGTTCATTGTATAAGAATTTAAAAATCGATATACTAACTTCAATTTGATTGTTAGTACAGTCTTTTATATTGTATAAGGGACGTATATACGGTATGGATTCTCTATAAATAGTTATTGTAGATGAAGCCACGACGGTATTGCCCCCCGGTCCTAGAGACGTAAATGAAAGAACGACGCATTGAGCAGTTCGAGGCTACACTTTGAGAAATGTGAGCATACATGTGTCATATGGAGAGCATCATCGAATTGATGACTGATCAAGCGTATTACTCACCACCACGTATGGAAAAAAACCACCGAGACAAAAATCAATCATCGACTCCGGCATGATCGTTTCTCGAGGAGTTGGAGAAGAAGACGACGACGATGTTAGTTTAGATGGTATGTAAGGTACTTTGGCTTCAACTTTTTGTATAAAATATCTATATATTAATTTTTTTTTATTTTTTCATTATCTTTAAAAATTCGTCGATTTATCAACAAATTTCCGTTGATAACAGAACAACATTATTAACGAGCATCCATTGAAATCTTTTAAATTTTTTCCATCGTTGGTACATTGCGCAAAGACTTACAATGAATCCCTGTTTGTTTTTGACGCGATCTCGATTGGAACAACGCTCTAGACAAGGTTAGGGTTGGATATGCCTTGCTGCAACAAGTTGCACAAGGGTGTGTGGGGCGAGTGGTCACACGAGAGTTGTGGAAGGCTCTCGATTCACCGGTTCGTCTCCGATGGATATTACACAACAACGAAGGACGAACAACCGTTGGATATTACACAACAACGAGGTTGCTGGATATTACACACCAACGAACCAAGAATTCACAAGAATTCGAAAAGAAAGATCAATAGATTATTCAAAAGTTTGATTGAAAGTTGGATGTGTTACAAAGGAGGGGATGACCGGCCATTTATAGAATCTTAGGCCATGCAAACATTAAATGCGACATTAATGGGTAGTCTTCATGCAAGGCTACACATTAATACCTAGAAAACATAAAACAAGAAGATAAACTTTGTAGGACGTGCATGTTGGGGTGCGAACTCTTCTTGGAACCCCGGGTTATCAATTAGGTCACGGGAATAAGTGACACGCGGCCTCGTTAAAAACCCGTCGTCGGAAAACCCTGTGGGACAAAACCGACGAAGGGAAAAGAGTACACGTTGGTCACTTTACCTAATTAATAACCGATGAGGGTCGGGATTCGGCTTGAATGACGTTCCTTAGGCTTGTGACTTCACGTGAACTTGAATATTCTTCATGCGCATGGACGGCCATGAGAATTCCGATAATAGCGTCTTGAAGCTTCGCGGCCTTAGCTCGGGTCATGGGACCAGTTAGTATGATCAAGGCTTCTTCCTCCATAGCTCTTGCTCGGGTCACGGGACCAACGTACTTCGATTTGTTCGCGTCTCGGGACGCGCTAGTGATGGTCGCGTCTCGGGTCGCGTTGTCGGCATCTCGGGTTGCACATACGGCTTCTTCTTCCGCGCTGGAGGTCGCGTCTTCTTCTGCTTGGTTGGTCGCGTCCTCGACGTCTCCCGGGATCATATCAGAACATGAGCAGCCCAGACTAGGATGCAGACAATAAAAAAAAATTTCAATCAACTCGACTTATAGATTTTGTCACGGCCACCACGCATGTTGACAAGTCTTCTACTCTTGCGTCCTCGTCCGCTTACCCATTGGAATAATACGTCTCTTGCTCTACATTTTGTGTTCCACATCGAGCTCTACCCGCGGTGGTGACCGCCAACATGGAATCGACATATTATTGTATTGCACTTCAGGATCCACAACGGAGGACCGTTGATATTGTTAATTTCGAGGTCCAACCGTCGAAATGAATTCGTGAGACCTTGTAACGGGCATCCGTTACCATTTGTAACGGATCGCCGTTGATATAGTTAATTTCGAGGTTCAACCGTCGAAATAAATTCGTGAGGCCTTGCAACGGACATCCGTTACAAATGCCAACGGAAGTCCGTTGGAAATTTCACTATATATATGGTTGAATCTAAAACAATATCAATATCAACCAATATGATATATTCACCACCAAAATCAAGTATCTTCCTTCTCAATGGTTAAATCCAAAACAGCTTTGATAAATTTTCTTACTGGTGGTAAGAGTAAGTTTATTAAGGTTGTTTTGCATTCGATCATTGAGATAAGGTACTAGTTTTGATGACGGATATGAAGTATCTGTTGTATTCATGGTTGAATCTAAAACTACTTTTATAAACTTTCTCACCTGGTGGTGAGGAAGTTTATCAAGGTAGTTTTGGATTCAATTATGACTGGTTTTGGTGACGGATAGCTGTCGAATATGAATCAAACAAACCACCGATATCAAGTATTGTATTCATGGTTGAATCTAAAACCACTTTTATAAACTTTCTCACCGGATGGTGAGGAACTTTATTAAGGTGGTTTTGGATTGGATTATGATTGGTTTTGGTGACGGAGGTAGCTGTCGGATCGATAGAATTCTATGCTAAAGTTATTTTTTTATTTAATTATTATTGTTATCTTATGTTAATCATGTAAAAAGAGATATAAATGAAATTTTAGACTCTATATTTCGGTTTTTTGCGTATTGATTGAGTTCGATATGAAATAAGTTCCACTAACATCATTAATATCATAATTATCAAAACGTAAACTATTTTAATATCCAAAAAATAACGAATTATAACGAATTTGTAAGCATTTACAAATATAACGAATTATAGATCGTAAAAAAATAACAAATTATAACGAATAACGAAAGGATATTGATCGTTATAGATCGTAAAAAACCGGGGAAAAGCGTTCCAACGGCCATCCGTTGCATGTTGTTTTGGGGAAATGATAAAGAATTGTCGGAATGCAAGTTTTGCGGTGCAAGCAGATTTCGGCCTAAAAAACCATCTTCACGGAAATACATACCATACAAGAAAATGTTTTATATGCCTATAGCAAACAGGTTGAGAAGGTTATATGAATAAA
>CM071867.1:21477241-21502176 GCA_036759665.1 Gynandropsis gynandra
CACCGTAAAAATGAATTTTTAATGTCTAAATGTTCTAAAAACCTATTCTTAGATGTTGTTAATGATAGTGAAACTCTAATAGTAGCTAATTTTGCAACAGGGTTACAAAATCAATTCCTTCTTTTTCAGTATCTCCCTTAGCCACTAGTATATCTTTGTACCTCTCAATGCTACAATCAAACATATACTTTATTTTATATACCTATTTGCATCCTATTGTAGACTAAATGGATAGTAGAGACATTCAATGTATTATTATTCAGTAATAAATTGACTCTTCTATCATCGCTAGAGACCATTTAAGAGATTTGATTGCTTGAAAGAATTTCTTTTGTTCAGACTCCAAAGAAGTTTGCATTGTTAGATTCTCTGAGATGAAGAAATATTTTTATAAGACAAAAACAAGGATATTAGATAAAGTGTTGTATGACAATTCTGTAGCAATGGAAATCAGACATGTAATGAGGAGATTTTATTTGTCTAGTTGATGTTTTGGGTTGACTTAAGAGAACAAATTTATCATGAGGAACATAAGGTTGCATAATTAGTAGGAATGTAAGAAATCAGGAGTAAAATTGAGTTTGGAATAATGTCAGAAAATGTTTGATTTGAAAAAGAATTGAAAAATGGGAAATATTTCATGAAATATGTCTTTTTTATTTACAGAGATTTGATTACTTTTTAAATCTAAATTCCTATATCCCTTAATTATAGAAGGGTGACCAAGAAACATAGAAGGTAAAAACTTAACAATAAACTTATGTCTATACTTATCTAATGTTGATGTGTAATAAAGACAACTAAATACTTTTAAATGAAAATAAGTTGGTTGCTTACGTGTAAGCAATTCATATGGGCTTTTATTTTGAAGATAAATTTGAAGTAACATAATTAATTTTTGAACTAACAATGTTATATGTTTATGTTTGAGGTCAAACCAAAATAAAATTTTAGGGATTAAGTGTTTGAATTTTTAAAACTTGGAGGATAACTATAGATTTTATAACATTTGGTTACGAGATGATATGGTAAATCCTAATGAGAACAAAACAAACACATTTTGGTCTTGGGTTTAAAGCATTATTATTATATTCTATAGGTTTAAAAGATTGATATGAGTTTTGGAGATTAACATTTTGATGAGCATAATTATGATAGGAAATAGTTTGAAATGTAACAGACTTAGAAAGAACATACATTCCTCTTTGTTATCTATCTTAGACAACCATATTAAAGGCCTTAGAAAGATTAAGAAAGTAGATCCATAAGAAAATTTATCGTCGAATAAGTGCAAAAATATCATTTAACAATTTAAGCAAACACTTGCTTTCATTTTTCTGAGACAAAAGTTTAGAAATATTGTCGTCATATTTGGAGCAAGAATAAGTTGGTGATTCTTCTAAGTTTTTTAATTCTTGCTATAGAGTTATGAGTTTTGTATAATATATGTTTAATTTCACTAGACCTTGTTTTAAGTTTTGTAGTTCTTGTTCAAATTTTGAATATTCGCGGCATATTCGTTTCACTAAATCTATGTGACAAATTTTGCCAAGAAATAGAGGTAAATGACATATGAACTATGCTATCAACAATCTCCTTTAAGATTGAATTCAGTAGCCATGACATACGACTGAATTCAATAGCCATGACATAATAATGTCATTCCAACGAGATCAAGTATCATAATCAAAATGTGTAGGTAAGAGTTTAGGAATTTTACCATTGAAGAATCCAAGTTTATTATTATTATAGGTATTATTTAAAAAATCTAACTTGCATCATAATGTGCACCACGTTGTACAAAAGTGTTATACCACATGTTTTATACATTTGTTTACAACGTATGCTCAGCTTTATACACGCGTTGTACCACATATTATGTAGATTGACTTTGGACACATTGTACACAATATTTTTTTTATTATTAAAGATATTATTACTATAATAATATTTCATCATTATTATTAGATATTACTAGATGATACCAGCGCGATGCGCGGTTTTGTGATAAAAACAACTATATGTATCATTCAATACAAATGCACAAATTCTAATTTTCAATGTAAAAGTTTAAACAATAGATTCATAAGATGTAATGTAAACTAATAATGCCATCTATTTATAATATTATTAAAATTTTAAAACGTAATATGTTGGAGGTAGTGATTGCACTGGAGTTTTTCGTATATTTTTTCCTATCCGTACCTGCATAATTTTTTAAGACGAAATTTAATTTATAACATGATTTAAAAACAATTAGTGAGGTATGAACATAATTTGAGAATCTTTAAAACTAATTTATGTTTGAATTTTTTGATTGCCTTTAGATTTTTATTGATGTAGATATTTGTAGAGCATAAAGGTCAAAGTGTTAACAAAAATGATTAATACATTTATAAACGATAATTATGCAACGACATGAACAAAAACACATTTATTAATTAATATAAGTGTTAGTTTTTTTAATACCGTTTATCAAAATCTAGATGATACTCGCGCATTGTACGGTTTTGTGATAATTAAACTGTGTTTTTTTTAAGTGTTGGATATAGTTCATCAATGCAAACATTGTTATGACATTTGATATATGTATTAGTCAATACATGAATTCTAATTATCAATATAAAAGTTTAGAAAATATATTTATAAGATATAATGTAAAATAACACTGTGATTTGTCTATAATATCTTTGAAATTTTAAAACATAATTTATCGAAAAAGTTATTTCATATTTTGGATATTAGTTTTGCGCATAATTGTTTTTTCGTACCTGCATAATTTTTAGGACAATTTAATCTATTACATGATTAAAAAACAATTAATGAGGTATATAAATAATTTGGGGTTCTTTAAATATATATTTTTTTTGAATTTTTTGATTGTCTTTAGAATTTGATTAGTGTAGATGTTTGTGGAACATGACGATTGAAGTGTTAATAAATCTTATTGATACATTTACAAAGGATAACTATGCAACGACATGAAACGAAAAATATTAATTAATATAGGTGTAAATATGTTTTTTTTAATATTGTTGATCATTATGAGAAATTTTTCCTCTTGTAGTAGTGAAGTATGATGATCCTCTGTGAATCTTCACATTGGCAACGGTGTAAATTGCTTACTTTTCTTCTCTTTTCAAACTAATTTACAGCTCAACCAATGATCTGTCATGCTTGCATGAGTTGCTTTCTTGAAGAATGTTGTTGAAGGAACGTATGATCAGTTATCGTGGATTCATGAGATCCAATAGGTAAAGAGCATTAATCAAACTTCCGTTGAACATGCAAATCGAAACCCGAGTTATGGGGCTGGAAAATATGGCCAGTCACGTGATGAGAAACCGAGCTATCCAAGGAGGGACATCACGGCTCCAGCAAGCTGCGACACGCCGAAGATACCGACCGCGGGACGAGACGCGCAGAAAATTGTTCCAGCCGCTCCATTAATTTGCTTGTTATATGTGACATGTCATGCAAAGGAGCTCTTTGAATCCATGGCTAGAGCTTTCCTTTGAAACCATATGGATATCATTTAAGACATTTTTCAAACGCTTGTGAAATCTTTAAGGGCTCTGTGAATTATGTCTAAACCAATGTTCGTACATACCCTAGATAATCTACAATGATCTCAAATATGTTTTTCAAGGTTTGGCAAAATAAACCATGGTTTCTTATGAAAAATGTTTTTGCAGTGGGGTTATAGGGTTCATGTTCTGTTCAATTGAAGGTCCTCATGTTGACTTCAAACATCAAGTTAACTTGGAGGTTAAACATCAAGTTAACCTTGGAGGTTTATAACTATGAGGTAAATTAATCGAAATTACTACAAATTTTACTATTTTTAAGCCAAGTTTCAGGATCCAATAAATTACAATGGCTTCATCTTTGAATCCTTATGTTATTCAGCTCCATTCAGCCGCATTTCAGCTTGCCCTATTTTGGGAAGAAGGTAATCTTACTCTAAAATAAAGTAAAAAAGAGAACTTTTTTGGATCTTCATGTGAAGGAGTCTCAAATAAAAGTTTTGTGATTGTTCGATTGACTATTATGACTGAAAGAGCTCTTTGTATTTAGTGATCAGTGACCACATAATTTCTCATATATTAAATTTCTACATAGAAAATAAGCCATAAAAAATAAAATATATAAGTAAACGAATATAATATCATAATTTATTTTGAATTTATATATATATTTCAAATTTATAGTTCCAAAAAAAATTTACCCCAATGTGTAGGTTATAACCTAGTATAAAAAAAATAAATAAATAAGAAAATAAAGTTTTTATGCTACTCAAGGACAAAGACATCCGAGTTTCAGTTTAATTTTTTTTTCTGAAAAAGATAACAAACCCACATGGCGTTTCATTTTTTTCTTTCTTATTCTACTCTTTTTTTTTTCATTGTTGTGTTCTTGCTTGTCCTCTCTCTCTTTCTAACTATCCGAAGGAATTTTTGTTGTTCAGTTTAATTTTGGTTTTTTCTCTCATAAAAAAATCTCGAGATTGGCGTGTGAGATAATTTTTGTTTTTTTCTATCAAAGTTCAGTCAAATGCGATAATAAAGTAGCAACCTTTGTCAGGCAAAAAAACAGCTGCTGATGTAGCGGTTAGACAAAATCGCAGCTTCCACCAGGGCACTGTCTGAGATACGAACTCCGTGATGAAGTTCATACCTTGCGGGAGATGTATGGTTGGACTTGACGAATGCGGTTAAATCTCTTTCTTTGTAACCCATATTTTTGAAGTTTGAGAAACCACTTAATTTGCCTATCGTCTTATGCAGGATCATAACCAGATATGGTGTCCGATATGCAAGCAAGGAGAGCTTCAAGAGAATCATCGACAAATCTACTGCAACATATGTGAACTGCAACTAAACAAATGCGATGAGGTGCACATTTAACATGCATTCTCCTTTAGGTTTTGTGATGAACGGTGTTTTCTTGATCTTGTATTTGTGTCAGGTTAACTTGGGAATGCTGCGAGAACGGCTCGCAGAAACACACTCTGACCATTTCGAAAAGGGATGTAGATTGAAACCTAAGTTCTGCATCTAGAATCGGTTTAATTTAAAAGCATTGTACATAGTGTGCGACTGCTGCAATACCTCCAAATGCTATCAGTTTGTCTTTGTAAACCAAGTCATGTTCTGTTCATGTTGACAGACTATACATAACACGGTTAACATTTTGTGTCCTACATCTTTTAATCGTTGTGACCAAACAAATACAAATGTCCAATTACAATGCAGTAATTGTTTGTTTTATCTCATGTTCGAATCGAACTCAGAAATCTAGATTCATCCATGGAGATCGACGGGTGCTCATGAACTTTCTATAGAAGATACGAATTAAACTTTACATCTAAAGACTTGAATAAAAATAATCAATAACAATATATGAATACTATCAAACTTTTACAAAATAAACGAACTCATCTTTCCAAATAAATAAGACAAATCTAATATTCAGAATGAGGAAGAAAAAAACTAAATTTGAAATTTTACCATAAAAAGACAAAAAAAAAAGAAGAAGAATATCATGCATTATATAAATGATTTGGCAACAACAACAAATACACACAGCTCGGTCTTATGTTTGGCACAAAAGAAATCACCATCAAAATATATCTTCATTTCACGCTCTAAACAGACAAAGGATCAAAACAAAAATGGTTAAGGAAACAGAATAACCCACAAATAAGTACCTAATTTGATGTGGTGAATGGTTTGATGGGACCCCAATGAGAATACATGCTCTACATCGACCACGCTTCTCCCATTTCAATAGCAATCTCATTCTCGGCACCTCCATTTTCAGTAGCTCGAATCCAAGTGGTATGCCCTACTCGTTTTTTACCCATTAACACCACGATGAAAGTATATCTATAAGTTCTTAGAAGTGCTCTTATGAGTTGAACTTGTTCCACGCTTCATGTTTTTTTTTTGTCAAAGAGGAAGAGCAATTAAAAGAGATGAAACCAGCGAATGTGGTGTGATGGTGGCATAACGCAGTCTAGTTTACTCGGGTGTTAAGGTGCTTTACAAGTGGAAACTAAGAACGCTTACCTTGAGCAAGGCGGACACCTTCTCGGCAATGCATTTCTGCTGGAGATTGGTGCTTTTTTTATGCACTTTGTCGGGATGGATGCACAGGGTAGCCTTTCTGTAAACTTTCTTAACGAATGCGCCGACAACTAAACCGGTCAAGAAACGGGTTGCCAACCACATTCTATCCAAAGAACTTGTTCATTACCCCAAGCCTACATCAAAAAAGATTTATGGATTCAGAACAGGCTTTCATATTTACTTGCTCCACGAAAGAGAATAACAAAAAGGTGAAGAAAATAAAAATACAACGTACATATTGCAACGTTGAAAGTAGAGCACGCAAGTTTTTCTCCTTCCTTGCAGCCCAATGATTGATCTCAACATCCAGGGTGTCAGCGTTCCGCTGAAATCAAAGTTGGAATTATGCATATGATGATTACACAACACGAAACAATCGAGACAATTCCCGAATGTGACTATTCATAGTAATGGTACACAAGAGGATCCTAAGTTTAGTGAATAAATCGACATGATTTTGACCAGGTGTAAATCCGCAGCAATAGGAAGGGAACACATGGAAGTAAAATCAAACCACATAGTAGAGAAAACTTACATGTCTCTCAGCTTGCTCCTTGTGTGCTTGAAGATTATGTTCATTTTTCTCAGCAAGTGCTTTTGCCTGATTAAACAGAATTCATTAGATTATGACGCCAACATACATAAATTTGATATTGATACATACAGCCCGCTCCTGCGTCCTCTGGTGGCATTCCAGTTTGGCTCGCCGTCTCTCTTACTTTCCCCTTCAACCTCTTGGAACACGCCAGATTGGGAAGCAGCAGCTTTTTTACACAGATAATTCAGTGGTGACTATGTTACCCAGATATTTCGCTCTAGCTATTAGTGCACCAATATCAAGTGATATTAGCTGACAACATGAAATAAGATGCAATCAAAATCAAATTTGTAGATAATAGTCCCACTGATTATACATCTGTCCGATTTAAAATGAAGAATCTACCTTTTTGTGCATCAAGGCTTGAGGTACATCTCCTTGTACTATCCTCTAGGCAAACCTGTTTAGAAAGAATGTAGAATCTTAGGATACACATCTCGGATGTCTTATTAAACTATCATGGGAAGAATCAATAAGATATCATATCTAGATGTTTACCCTTCTAAAATTGCAGTTTTACCGACTACTGGTTCACCGATCAAGACAAGGTTGTTCTTAGTTCTCCTCGACAAAATCTGAATACATCTACGGATCTCATCATCTCTCCCAATTATAGAGTCAAGCTTTCCTTCTCATGCCATTGTTGTCAGATCCTTACCAGATTTCAAGCTTCATAGCAACATCTACATGAATACTCTGCACGTACCCTTGAATCATTGTGGTCCACTTGCCATTGATTCGTTCATCGTCTGCGATGTAGTCGTTGATTGTCCTACTTCGCTCTGGATTCTATTCCCCTTCGATTCGTTCTTTTCTCCCACTGTAATGTCGGTCAATTCATTCTTCGTCCTGCCTCGGTCGAGTCTTGACCAATCCATGGCCGTTGAAATCGAAATAGACCAAGAAATGTTAGAAAAAATAGTTATAACCCATTGCTGCAAAAAACCTGAAACTAAATCTGCTCCATTTCGATGTCAATATGTATATTTTAATTAACAAACAAAGGCTTGATTTAAATTGTAAGTCTTAGTTATATAACTACTTTTAGCGACACCAAGGCTTGATCAAAACTAATATAACAAACAGAGGCTTAATTAACGAACAAAGGCTTGATCTAAAATTGTAAGGACTGAGTCAAGCTGCTCCATTTCGATGTCAATATGCAAAAAACTTGAAACTAAATCCATAGCCTGACCGTGTGTATTAGGTTATTTTATCAACGAATTCATGGCAAGGGCAGCAAGGATCTGCGAGCATAGGGAGGCGATGCATTGGAAAGCTTCTATCGCAGAGGATGAGGTCAGGCGCCGAACCGGTTGCGAGGGCTGTTCGTTCTTCATCCTGCCTCAATCGAGTCTTGCTCAATCCATGGCCGCTGAAATCGAAATAGACCAAGAAATGTTAGAAAAATAGTTATAACCCATTGCTGCAAGAAACTTGAATCCAAATCTGCTCCATTTCGACGTTAATATGTATATTTTGATTAACAAACAAAGGCCACCGAGTTAGAATTGGTCGGTGGCCGCAAAGGATGTGGTCGGGCGTCCCACCGGTTGTGAGGGCGGCGAAGATGTGCTCAGATGATGAGTAGAATGACTATAGGGTTTCCTTTGCGGTTTCGAGCAACATTTAGCACCGAGTTAGAATTTAGAGACCACCGCACAAAGCAAAACCTCAAGTTTCAATGAGAGCAGTCATCACAGAGTTCCATGCAACAACGTTTCCCTCAGGAATTTCAGCGAGCACTTTCCGTGCGTAAGAAGTTTTATTACAAGAACCATAAAAAATGAATCAAATTGTTTCCAACATAGACATCAGAATCAAAACCATGTTTCCAACACTCAACCTGAATCTATGTTCCTGCAGTGAGACCAAAAAATGAAGCGCAAACCTTGAGAAGAAACGAGAACGTGAGCTTGTTTGGTCTGGTTCCTCTTCTCTTAATCTCACAGCAAACCCGAATCGATTCTCAGGGGAATCGCTTGAAGAATAGCCTCTGTTAAGCATATTTCAAGTAGAATGGTCGTCGACAACAAATGAATCCAAGCGAAAAAGAGAGAAATCGGAAGAAGAGATAAACCTGTGGGAAACTCGGCTCTTTCGTATTCTTATCATCTGTACCATGGCTTGTCTGAGACCAAAAACATCCCATCTTCCAGGCAAAGAAGAGGAAGAAACATCTGAGACCTCGATACCGGCGAAACCCTAAATTGGATTGAAAGAAGGTAGCAGAAGCAGAGGATGAATCTGACATTGGCATTGAAGAGATGAGATGAAGAGGAAGAGGAAGAGGCAATGGCGGAATTAAGAGAATGAATGGAGGGATGAATGAGGAAAATTAATGCGGGTGAAAAACGTGTGAAAAGAAAGGGTAAGGGGATGTTTCGTTCCGGAACTGACGTGGCAGCGTGCTAAAAAACCTCTGTTTTATATATATAACTACTAATACTTATTTTATATTTTGTTATTATTAAATTATTAACATTAGATATTACTATTCATTATTACTGATACTATTATTATGGTTATATTTAATTATTATTATTAAATAATAATAATAATAATAATTAACATTAGATATTATTTATAACTAATGCTATTATGAATCTATATATTAAAAGTTGCTATTTTTCCTGGTTTCTCAGCGATTCTGTTCGTTCAGCCCTCCACCTCAACATCGCCCTGCATTTATTTCATCTCCTCTCCACGATCTCGCATCTCCCCCACGATCTCACCTCTCCCCCACGATCTTCTATACGCTCTCACAGTGTTATTGATTGCTCTGCCTCTTCTCCTCTGTCGTTGCCTGTTCGGTGCCTCCCCCATGGGCTTTTCCCCGTCCGAATGCCCCCCTCCCACCAAATCCCTCAAGCGAGTGTTCACCAAGGTTCGTTTCCATTATCGCCTTCCTCATTTTTTTTCCTTCTTCTTATTTTCCCTTTCATTTCGGCATTCTGGTCTTCCGTCTGTCCTCAATCAGCTTCGACATTCCTTCGTTGGTCCTACAATCCTTAGCCGATTCCGTCTCTCGGCGCCTCCCCAAAGCCCTTTCCTTCTGCCGGTTGACCACCGTCCCAACATCGCCTCAATCCTGCGCCATCCTTTGTTCCCTAAGGTTCGTTCCCAATCTCTTCTTCCTCTGCTTCCGCTTCTGCGTTCAGAACTGCTTCGCTGCCCGCCTCCCATGCTTTGTTTTCGCTGCTTTAGGGACCTGCCTGTCCATATCCTTTGAACGCCCGAATTTTACAGTTTCCGGTCTCAAGGTGTCTTCTTCCTCCGCCCGTTATGTCTCCCAACCTATTGTGAGTTCTCCATTTATTCCTCTTTCCAAATTCCTTATAACAATCAAAAGCCTAATATTTGTTGTTGATTTTTGCTCCAATTTGATACGATTAGGTTTTTGAACGATGGGGAGAGGCAAATTCAAGGGAACACCCACCGGCCAACACCATTTCTCTCATCCAGATGGTTTACGTAAGTTTTTACTTTGTTTTCTTGATCGTATCATATCTGTCAACTCCGTTACATAGCATAGAGGAGTGTTGAATTTATTATTCATGTACATGTGTGCAAATTTCATCGAGAATTACGATCTTGAATATTTTTTAAATCATTATGTTTGATATGTATCTGTTTTTTATGGAATTATCAATATGAGTTCGGGATAGATTTGGATTTCAATTTCATTTTGGTGATTTCTACTCATTTCTATTTTGCTAATTAGATTTGCATGATATGACTTTGTAGAGTTATTGGAGTTTCGATGTTTATTGTAATCGAGGAGACTAATTATGATTGCTTGTTCATATTACTGTCTGTTTAGCTATATTGACGCCTTTAACTTATCTTAATAAACCTAATACTATGATACGCTCTCTCTCGTTCCTGTTGTGATTTGAATGACCCTTGGTTGATATCTTGATGGTATATATATATACACACACCCTTTTCTCCTATTAGTTTGTGTATATGGTTGTTCATATAGCTTGGGTTAGTCATGGGTTTATATATGGTATTGAGTCATTTTTCTATTAATAAGCAGGTGCTGGCACATCTTCAGGACGTCCTCGATCATTCAAACGGGTATTCTCCTTATTCTTGTCTCTTTATGTTTGTGCAATTTGTGTCCTATATTATCCAATCTGTATGTATGGATGACAAATGATGTGTCAATGGCCATTGATGGCATTATCAGCGAAGAAGCTGAGTACGAACGCGAACATGAAGAAGAGGTGAAAGAAGAATCTGGGGAAGAATCTGATAGCCAAGTTACTTTAACCATTTTCCTTGATATAATTTCAGGAGAAGAAGAAAGGACATGAGAGTCTAATTGAAGTTGATAACCCTAATAGAGCAAAACCGAAGGCATTAAAAGCCAGAGACCTCGATGTAAGCTTTTTAATTCGATATTTATTCTAATATTATCTTGTATTGACATATTCTTTCTTCCATGTACAGGCCGGCAAAACCACTGCGCTTTCAAGGCGCGAAAGGTCACAAATTCGATCCTTGTACTTTCTTTTCATATACAAACTAAGAAATTTTACTAGACATTGCTCACAAATTGACCACATGCAAATTAAAGCCTCTCTCCGGCTATATTTTTCCACTTGGAAGAACGCAAGTACAAAAAGACCTGCATGTATTACTTACATTTCTGCAACAATTTCCCTGGCCATCATTACATGAAGTTGTTTGAATTTATACCTCGCCTTACGTGAAGTCTCAGCTATTTAACCCGTTTTACTTGCTTGCTTTCTTTTCTCTAAAGCAGTGTATCCAAGATCTCGACTGGATCATCATGGTACGAATCTGTTTACATGGCACAGTTGGCCGCACAAGCTCAACTGTATGAGGCAATTGTTGAATTCAGGCAGAAGATTGCCAAGACAATGGATGTCGAGGAACACTTTTCCATAGCCAACATATATCTAAATTATTCATTCACATTGACTATTGTAAATCTGCGTCAGAACAATGTAGGTTGGATTTATTGCCACTTTTTTTTTACATAATTGTGTAAAAAATTGTCCCAGGCACACCTTTTTGTTTGCCCCTCTTACCTTGAAACGCTGACATATGCTGCACGCCTTGTGCATCCAATATCCTCTTTGTTCCTATCCCTCTCGCTACCCAATACATTTTCCTTATGCAGTTGTTTATTGCATTCCACCTCCAGTGCACAACAACACAACCTACATTATACCGTCCCAGCTCTTTGTCGATTCACCATATTCCAGCCAGCTAATTCAATCCTGTATATTTCTTCCGCAAAACAATTACATCGAAACAAATTAGTATGTAAATGTACGAGCCTGCTTCCCTTATCTTCTATGCCCCCGAACAGCAACGGTTGTTACCATAGGTTAATTGAGACTGAATATAATATCCTACTGCAAAACTTAAATTAAACAACCAAAATTCCAGATACTCATATACTATGCCAAAATAAATTTTCTGTAACTGGCCCAATAAAAGTCTGCTCAACAAAAAAACCTTCAGACAAAACAATTACAGCCACTATTCATCCCCATTATTTGCTATTTAGTGCTTTTTATTACAATAACTAATTACCCAGGCCACTAACCCACCACCTCTGTCCGTTTAATTCACTGTTATACTCCCAATCTCTATAAATTTCCATTATTTTCATTCCATTTCACTAATAGCAACAACTCCTTTGTTTTTACCAGACAGCTAACAAACCCAAAAAAAAATCATGAGTTCTGCCCCAACACAGTTTGCAGATTTGATGGTTGGTCGCTCGAACCAACGGATTGTAGCACGCCTGTTCCGCGTTTGGGAAGCGCGGAACCCTAAAAAAGGCGGTCAACTTATGTGAATTGAATTTCTCCTTATTGATGAGACAGTTTGTAGTTCCTATTTAATTTCGTTTTTTTTTCACATTTCCAGCCAGCTTGTTTGCCGCTCTATTTGTTGCTTATCGACTGGTTTTTTTTCCAGCCATCATTGCTCCACGGTTCCGTCAGTCAAGGACTGTATAATGGGTTCGAACACCTTCTCAAGGAGGGGGCTATCTTAGAGTTTGAAGGGTTTGAAGTTGTTCGAAGCAACGAAACCTACAAAGTTGCTGATGCCAACATTTCTATACGTCTAACCGTTATGACCAAACTGTTTGCATACACCGCTGCAACTCCTACCTTTGCGCGCGAGCTTTTCCGCCTCAAAACGTATGAGGAACTGACATTGCTCGCAAACACAAACACTACTCTCCCAGGTTTGTTTGTTTTTTAAAAACACTGCCGCACTGCTTTACTTTTATCTTGCCTCTTTTAAAATAACCGTTGGTTTTTTTAAAAGATGTTATTGGCCGCCTTTGTACTATGAAGGACTTCAATGCTGAAGACACACATGCAACCCACCGAATTATGCCTCGTTTACAGCTTACTGGGTATGTTATAAGATTTTGTATCCACATTCCCTACTCTTTTTTCACCCGATCTAACTTACAGTTCACTGTTTCCATTTTTTAGCGGTATGGATATTACCATCACCGCTTGGGACCAGAAGGCTATCGATCTCCGTTTAAAGCTACAAAAATTCAAAGCACATCCTTCGGTTATTCTTGTTTCCCATGTGAATCCTAAGTTTGTTGGAGGTCGGTATTTTTTTTGTCAATTTTTTCCACTCACTGCCTACCTGATACGGTTTACCCTTTTCCTCGCAGGCTCCCTTTTTTTGAATTCAACATTTGCCACCCGATTCTACTTTCCCGACGATGCTGATTGTGTTGGCACGTTCATTGAGAGGTAACAAACTTTTTATTAAAAATGCCTTCCCGTTTATACAATGCGATGGTCATCGGTTCGATTCCGATAGCCGGCTTTTCTCTATTTTTTAGATTTTTTATACATGATTTTTAATGTACTTTCAAAATTAAAGAATATTGAAAAGATTTCTTTCACCTTTTTCCAAGAGTTACCACTTCATTTATATTATATTATGTCATATAAATATGTCATTTAAATCCATATAGGAATATATATTGGGTAAAGGGGTTAGATCTTTGCAAAATAAAAAAAAAGGAAAATTTGTATGATTTATTTGACTTATATATATTGTATATACAATAAAAACAATCTGTATATTGAAAGAAAACATCTCCTTACTCTTTGTTTCCAATAGTTTATTGGACTGTATTTCACTTCCTTTATCATTATCATTTAGATCAGAGTATTTTGCTTGCTATGTTTATATATATGTGTGATTGTATACCCACACATTACCCGATAATATCTTCCTGATCTTCCATGACAACATAAAGGATGGCTTTGATGATGGTCTCAACAGACATTCTCGCGTCAACAATGTTGTGAAGATCGAATCTGTTTCGATCTTAGATTTATTTGCGTATGTAACTACGTCTGACCATAAGGTAGTTTCCCTCATATGATTGGCTTTATAATGTCGATTATTTTTTTTTCCTTATTTTTCTATACCAATAGGAAGCAGAATTTTTCTGCACCGCGAGCATTCTTGATATGCTCACCAACAACGGTTGGAGCTACATCGCTTGTGCCAAGCAACACTGTTGCAGTTACACGGTGCGCTGAAATGTTCTTTTTTTCCTTAGTTTGTTGTATCCTATATGTCTTGCTGCTAAACAATTTTTCTTTTCCCAGATTTAGAGTTGAATTTAAGGTTGGTGATGGTTCCGAGACTGTAGTTTTCGTTGCTTTTGATTGTGATATAACTAAAATCACCAACCAAAAGGCTTCCGACCTACTAACTAATGAGGTTTGTTTCCCCCCTCCCCCCCATGTAATCCCCGTTTTTCAAACCATTGCAGTATCCTAACCCACATCGTTGACTATGATTAGTCTGCTGCCGGTGATGTTGACATCCCACAGTGTTTGAAGGACATCATTTGACGAACGTTTACCTTTCAAATCAAACTGACCTCTTACAATTTTACGCCTCTCCACCAAAATTTCACCGTTTCGCGTATTTTGGAAAGCACGCCCGTTGGAACACACGAATCTGCATTAGTTGAGGTATTCCGTTCGTTTTATAAAAATATGTTATTCATATTTTTTTTAGTCTTACCGTTGGTGTATTTATCATTTATGTATTAGGTGCAACCTCCCAGCCTGGTTGAAGCTGTCAACCAGATTGGCGGTGCATCTGTTGGGAAGGTTGAGCAATCAATTGTTGACATATTTGAACAACCAACTCAGCCAACAGAAATGGGTGTTGATCGTGGGAAGCGGCTTCGCATCGAGTGAATGCAAACCGCATTTCTAAGTATACTGGATTAAACATATATCTATCTTGTTTTTTTTTCTTTCAGTTCAGACTTTGTTCCCGTTTGCTTTTCCAGACTTCATCTATTTAAGTTTTGCATTTTGGTGTTCATGTTTTTTTCCTCCCTCCTACACATTGGTTGGCTTATACCCATGACAAACCCAAAAACAATCAATGCTTAACGCCATAATATAGATGACTTACTGGTTTTAGTTCTTTGTTTTCTCTGGCTGTCCAGCTGTTTATCCATTCTCCCTGTTTAACACAAACCCCATCAAAACCTCCTAACACAAAAAAAACCCATGCAAACTGGGTGAAAAAAAATTCCTTACCAAACTCTTATTTGATTTGTTACCCCATTCTCTTAACATACAATACCTGCGAGGGCTGCTAGAATGCCATATCATATGACAGGGGCAGAACGGGTATCCTAAAAGATGAAAAGCTAGGAGAAACCCCCGCTCCGTGTGTTCTCTATCGAGCTACATTTCACCCCTCCCAAAGGTCGTCTGTATTTCATAACCAAATGCCTGCATAATATAAAGCAGTATAGAAAGAAAGGCCAATCACCTTTGCAAACCTTCGTGCGATAGTTTAGTCAATAGGAAATCCATCGAGCCAGCGTTACCTACCGATTCTTTCCCGTTGCAAACCTCCATCTGTCCACGAGGCTGTAAAAGAGAAAATGGTTGCGAATCAAGCAAAAACGCGCACTGGCTACCGAAAGAGCGTCTCCCGACGTACGTAGAGTGTATTACATATACTCCCAATCAGCTTCAACTGGCTCATCTATCAAACCGACAACGGCCGAACATTAAGTCGGCCTTTCTGCCATTCCTCCAAATAGGTTCCGCTGCATGGATCCTTCCTCCGATGCACCAGGTTATCCTAAGATAGCAAGTGGTTATTGAAATGGGAATTATTGAAAATTGTATGTGTCTTTACATCTATGCAAAGAAATCTAGCACCCTCTTTTCTTCGCTCAAACCTCCATAACGCCCCTTATCGTAATTCATTCTTCTAAACTACACATATATAGCCTCTCACACAATTTCACAGTTACATATTGCAGCAAAATTGGTACGCACACACTTTTGTTTTTCTGGTAGTTGTAGGAAAAGGAAACATTATTTAAAAACAATAGATTCTTAGCTGGAAATACTGGACAGGAAATGGAAATTTACCTTTCTACGTATCAAACGTGCAGTATTAAATCGCCTTCCTTCCACCGTCCACACCAAACCTCCCGCAGATACAGGTTTGCCGCCGATCACCTATCAAACCACCATCGCCGTAGAAAGGGTAAAACAACAGCCGCTAACGCCCACTCCCATGCCTACGCACCTCTTAATCCACGATTTACCCGCCGATTCCTTTTGATTTGAAGTAATATTATAAGTCCAAATGCTCACTTCACTCTCTACAAGAAATCCAAGAATCGTTTCTACCAACAACAAGATTGCATTAATCTTTGTTCTTGGATCTTAGGTCTTGGATTCTTGAGCTCATTCATCTCTATATAAAGAGAGTGTATCCCTTCAATTCTAATCATCCAAAAATAATAAAGTTCATAAGATTTCTCTTTTAATTTATCTCTTTCTATCTCTTTCGTTCTTAGTTCTTCAAATTACTTTGAAACTTCACATGGTATCAAAGCTTGCTAAACCCTTACGGGTCCGTTCGTTCATCATTTTCGCCGATCTCCTTACTAAACCCTCACGGGTTCTCTTCGGTGATTTTTTATCTTTCCAATGACGAGGCAGCAATTGTAGAGTCTCTCACATCTGCCCAAATCCAAAGAAGTTCACATATCTTGTGGAAAAGAACCACAAAATATTATCAATCCAAGAGGATTCAAGAAGTTTATACAACAATCATTCAGTTTCAATCTTGAACAATGGCGGCAAATCAACCGCAGTATCCATTCCCAGTACATATTAATATTTCGAACTTTGTTACAATAAAGTTTACGAATTCTAACTTTCTTTTCTGGAAAGCTCAAATAGAGTCTCTTCTCCGGAACCAAAGATTGTTGGGATTCATTCAAGAAATCAAGGATGAAGTTTCAATACAAGAGTCATCACAAACATTTGAATGACATCTCAACGGATATTCCGAATCCCGTACATGACTCGTGGTTACAAACGGGCCAGCGTATCATGTCATGGATCATCGATACTCTTTCTAAAGAAGTCTTCAACCATGTTGTTGGTACGAATTCAACAATGGAGCTACAAAGCAAACTGAATGTCGACGTTCCGCCGGACATCAGTTTGAAGGGGAGTATAAGTCCAAATGCTCACTTCATTCTCTACAAGAAATCCAAGAATCGTTTCTACCAACAACAAGATTGCATTAATCTTTGTTCTTGGATCTTGGGTCTTGGATTCTTGAGCTCATTCATCTCTATATAAAGAGAGTGTATCCCTTCAATTCTAATCATCCAAAAATAATAAAGTTCATAAGATTTCTCTTTTAATTTATCTCTTTCTATCTCTTTCGTTCTTAGTTCTTCAAATTACTTTGAAAGTTCACAAATATGATTCATACCCGCCGATTGCTCTTAAATCCTCTTGCTTCATTTGATTCGCAGCTTGTTAAGGACGCCCCGTCGCCGGCAGCCGTCGTTTCCGTGCCTGTTGCGTGTCAGCAACCCCCCTTCTCGGACGCCTCACCATACGCTTCTCGTCTACTCCAGAGCTGAGGGATTTATGGCGGCGCTGCATCCCGCCGTTCTTCTGGCGGTCTCTGGCACCCGTCGAGCGCTAGGTCTATGGGCGGTTCTCTCACTCAGTCTTCCCAAATAAGGTTATTACGGTGGGCCTTTTTAATTTAATGTATTGCTTTTATTTTCCTTAAATTTATCACCATTTTAAATTCTAATTTTTCCCTTATGTTAATTTAATAGTTGTATTGTTTTAAATATATTAACTTTATTGTTGTGTTGTTTAAAATATTGCAGGCGTTCGAGTGGTATCAAATAACAGACCAATTATCCAATGAGAAAACCTAATCGTAATGCTCTAACGCTATTTTAAAAATATAAATTTAATGCTTAACGCATTCCTTTTTTCATATTGAATTCTACAACCATTTAAAAAAGGGTTTTCATGCTTTATTGTGTATTGTTTGTTTTTTATTTAGCAGCAAATAATCATCTATGGTTTTCTCAAAAAAACATGTTGGAACCACAACAAATAGCAAGTGTAGCAGATTGTGACGTCCAACGGAAAGGTTTTTCTTCCTTCTCTCAATAACGTTTGAATCAACCTAATTTAGCAAAACAATTTTTTTTTTAATTTGATCTCATAAGTGCACGGATAAAATGTGTCATTACCGTTTACCCTAATATATTGCTTTATACTGTACTTTTGATGCCAGAAATATTCAGGGCCGCACGGAGCATGCGAAAAGCTATTATGACTGCTCGTAAGCGCTCCCGTCTCGCTAGAGGTATCCGTATTTCAGTCGTTGTGCCGCATTCTTTTGTTGATGTCAGTCCTAACATTTTATGCCTACAGCCAACCGTCCGTGGCTTTCGGATACAAACATCCATCCAACATTTCCGTTAGAAATTGACTCCGACCAAACCCGTCTTAGAAGAGGTAACACAAACGTGGGAAAAAAAATTCTGTTAATAATTTTACAACTTGATTTTGACTAAGCTTACAAGAATGGTTCTTCAAAATGGAAAGCTATGTCTAAATAAAAAAAATACTAACAAATTTCCTATTTGTGGACTTCCAAGAAACGCTAAAGCGGCACACACTATACGTCGAACACTTTACATGGCCAAACACAGAATGCATCGCCGCATCGGTAATGTCCCGTCTACTGAATAAAAATTGTACCTCCTCATAAAAAAATTTCATCTATGCTCGCAGTTAATCATTTATTCCAAAAAAAAATTTCAGGTTGCGACACATTGACTTTACAACAGCCCATCTCACCATCGCAACAAGGATGTTACTTATGAAAGTGACTTACTATTACCTAACACCAGCCTTTTAATCCCATTTATTATCATATTTTGTATAATAACATCGCATTGCTATTTATATACGTAGGTCTGCATCATCCGTCGTTTGTGTGGAAAATGCTATTATTCAATGCCAACATTGTGACGCATTAGTTTGGCGGTCCGAGAGTATTTCTACGAAACAAAACCATGGACAACTGTGATTTAACTTATGTTGCAGCCAGGGCCGCATTCGTTTGCCAAGGGTCTCTGACCCACTGCCTATTCTCAAATAATTGCTAGATACATCACTTCCATTTCGAACAAATATTCGAGCGTATAATTCAATCCTATCATTCACATCGATCGGTGCAAAGATCGATCATTCTGTTGCTGGGGGGAATGGTCCTTACACCTTTCGTATCCATGGTCAAAATCACCACCAGATTGGTTCACTTTTGCCGATTGAAGGAAACCCTCCAAAATTCGTTCAGCTCTACATATATGACACTGCAAATGAGGTACGCAACCGTATAAAAACATTACACCGTACAACAACTTCAGGCAGTCTAGACGAGAACATCGTGGAAAGCCTTATACATATGCTTGATGAGCATAATCATTTGGCAAAGACTTTTCGTATAGCCCGTGATCGTTATGAAGCTGGGTCTACAACTGACTTTTCCTTACGATTGATCGAGCCTCGAATGAAAGGTAAACAATATGCTTTACCTATCGGCGATGAAGTTGTTGGTTTAATTGTTGGTGATCTTTCCTCAACTACTGCAGAGCGAGATGTTATCTTGCAATTGAAACCGTCTGGCCAACTATATAGAATCAGCGACCTCCATCCTTTGTTCATGAGCTTACAATATCCATTGCTTTTCCCTTATGGTCAATCTAGATTTCATGAGGCCATATCATACGTCGAAGTTTGTAAAAAAATCAAAAGGTCCTTTGTTACAATGCGAGAATTCTATGCCTACCAAATCCAAACACACCTATGTGAGGGAAAACGATAATTAACGGGGGTCGTCTTTTTCAACAATATGTTGTTGATGCATACACTGCCATTGAACAAGAAAGAATACGTTGGGCAAGAAACAATCAGAAGAAACTTAGGTCGGATCTTTATAATAATCTGTTTGATGCAGTCGGCAAGGGAGCTACATCTGCTAAAGTTGTCGGTAAAAGAATTATTCTCCCCCATCATTTACTAGTGGCCCACGTTACATGGTTGAGAATTACCACGATGCCATGGCTATGTGTAGGTGGTATGGTAACCCCGACCTATTCATTACAATGACTGCTAATCCAAAATGGAAGGAGATATGGGACCATCTTGCTTCATATAGTAGAAATAGTGCCAGTGATAGGCCTGATATCGAATGTCGCGTTTTTAAAATGAAATTAGATGGCCTTATAGAAGATATCAATGCAGGAGTCTTTTTTCCCACACCCTTATCAGGTAAACACAATCTCATTTAGTTAAATTTTAAATGGTTATTTCACTTTTCTAACAACAATTACTATAATGCCATTAATAATTTCTTTGTCACAGTTATATACACTATCGAATTCCAGAAGCGTGGTTTGCTGCACGCCCATATCTTGATTTGGTTGCAACCTAACTTCAAAAATCCCACCACTGCCGAAATTGATACATTTATACAAACAGAACTGCCTGATAAAGAATTAGACAGTGAGGGCTTCTGCTTGGTTGAACAACATATGATGCATGGTCCATGTGGTCTTGATAGGCCATGGTCGCCATGCATGGAAAATGGAATTTGCACAAAGAAATATCCAAGGCCATACATCGAAAACACATATGTGGATAATATAGGTTATGTCTTATACAAGCGTAGAGAAGATGACTCGAAATTTGTGATGAAAGGGGATATCAGATTAGGAAATCAGTTTGTGGTTCCACATAACGTTCAAATCTTGAAGAAATATAGAGCACACATTAACGTTGAATGGTGCAGTAGATCTAATGCAATCAAGTATCTTTTCAAATATATTACAAAAGGGGTTGACAAAGCATCATTACTGATAGAAAGGGACACTAATTGTGGAGGCACGTCACATTTGGAAAAGACTTTTGTTGTGGAAATCAACGAAATCACAAACTACCTTGAGTGTCGTTACCTTTCTTCTTGCGAAGCGGTTTGGAGGATTTTTTCCTTTCATATACACCATCAGAGACCTCCAGTTATGAGATTATCATTGCATTTAGAGAACGAGCAGAGTCTAACTTTTGAGGATGCATCGGATCTAGAAAAAGTCTTATCAAAGCCAGGTGTGGAAAAAACTATGTTTACAGAATGGATGAAAACAAATGGAATGTTTGAAGATGCAAGAGAATTAACATACGTGCAGTTTCCAACCGCGTTCGTTTGGCACAGTACAGACAAATTTTGGTCCAGGCGAAAAAGAGGTCTAACACTTGGCAGAATTATCAACATCCATCCAACATCTGGTGAACTCTACTACCTACGGATGTTACTAATTATAGTTAAAGGGCCAACGAGTTATGATGACATCAAAACATTTGACAATGTCAAGTATAATAGTTTTAAGGACGCCTGCATTGCTAGAGGATTGCTTGATGGCGACAGTGACCTATGGGAATGAGTCTTGGAAATTCCTTTCAGACGATATACTTTCCAAAAAGAAGAAAGAGTTCAGGTTTCCCCAGCTTCAACTGTCAGCGTCCGAGATCCAGCAATACACACTTACAGAACTCGAGAAGTTGCTTAGTGAAAATGAAAAATCATTAGCAGACTACTCTGGTATGCCAACTCCAGATACAAGCATCCTAGCCGACATCGCAAACACCATAATACGTCACGATTTTCATTTCGATGAGCAATCAGAAAAGAAAGTGCATATGGATTTAATGTCCACAATTAACGACTTGAAAATTTACCCAGCAGTGATGGACTCAGTGTCCCGTAGAGAAGGAAAGTTTTTTTCATTTATGGACCTGGTGGTACTGGAAAAACCTACTTGTATAGAACGATTATCTCCAAGATCAGATCAACAAGAAAAGTTGTGATACCAGTTGCATCATCGGGTATAGCTGCACTAATTCTCCCAGGGGGTAGAACTGCACATTCACGGTTTAAAATCCCTTTAGACCTGCACGAAGGATCGACATGTGACATTAAACACGCAAGCATGGCTGCAGAATTGTTGAGAAAAGCAGAATTAATTATATGGGATGAGGCTCCGATGGCACATCAATAACGCATTTGAAGCGCTTGACCGCACATTGAGAGATATTATGTCTACGGACGATGAAACAGTTGTTGATAAACCTTTTGGTGGGAAAACAATTCTTCTAGGAGGTGACTTCCGTCAAATCTTACCGGTCACTCGCGGGGGTAGGACTGCACTGTGATGGCATCCATTAGTCAGTCTCACCTATGGCAATCATGTCATGTATTTACATTAACGAAAAATATGCGCTTAAATCAACATGAGATCGAGTTTGGAAAATGGTTATTGGATGTAGGGAATGGGCGAGCACGTAAACAAGTAATCAATGCCGATCCTTTAAGTGATGGAGAAAAAATCTTGTTGATAAGGCATTATTGCTTCAAATGACAGAAGATCCACTTCAACAACTCGTGCATGTAACCTATCCAAATTTTTTAGAATCTTTCAAGAACCAATCTTATCTTACAGAAAAGGCAATTTTAACTCCTCGGAATGCACATGTTGATGAGATCAATCATTACCTCCTTGCACAGCTTCCAGGGAACATGGTTGAATTCTTAAGTTCCGACGTTATAGGCCTAGATAGTGCTCCTACTACTGATTGGCAATCATTCTATCCTATCGAATACCTCAACTCCCTAGAATTTCCAGGTTCCTCAAAACACAACATATGTTTGAAGGTCGGTGCCCCCATAATGTTGCTTCGTAATATCAATAAAAAAGAAGGTCTGTGTAATGGAACACGAATGGTTGTGACTGAATTAGCATCGAGAGTTTTGGAAGCAGAGATTATTACAGGCACTCATATTGGTAACAAAGTCCTTATACCTAGAATCATTTTGTCACACAGTGACTTAGGTCTCCCATTTACACTAAGAAGGAGGCAATTCCCCATTCGTTTGTACTATGAAATGACTATAAATAAAAGTCAGGGTCAAAGTTTGAAACAAATTGGATTGTATCTACCCAAACTGGTTTTCAGCCACGGACAGTTAAATGTTGCACTATCAAGAGTGACATCAGCCAATGGATTGCGTATCTTAGATCTGAATAAAGAATGCACACAACAATCGCTCATAACAAATGTTGTCTATGCAGAAATATTCGCTGTGTAAAGGATATACATGTAAAAAGGGTATAAACGTAATTTTTGTAATTAGGTCTAATCTTGTAATTAGGTCTAATGTTCTTTTTTGTACATATAGCCGTTTAGGCTCATTTTAATGAATTATTCAGAATTCAAATTATCATGGTATCAGAGCTTTAGGTCTAACGACAACCTAATTTCCGAATTCCTCGGTCGGCCCCTCCTTCTCCTCAACCCGCCGCCGCCGCCTCTCCTCCTCCTTCGCGGCCACCGTCCCTCTTTCCTCTTCTCCTCCGCCCGTTCACCCTCTTTTTCTCCTCCCTTGACGTCGTCCCACCACTCACAAAAGCCACCAACCCAGAATCTCTGGCCGTCGTCCTCGACTTGTGCCGCCCTGTCCGTTGTTCTCGCGTCGCGGCTCACCTCTCACTGCTCGTCTTGCACCGCATCCCGTTGTTCTTGCGTAACCCTACCGCCCGTCTCTCCGATGCGGCTCCAACTTTCGATCCACAACATCTGCTAAGCACTCTTCTCACGGTCAACATGACCAACATTACCAAGCTAACGCCGACCAACTTCCTCACATGGAATGTTCAGATTCGAGCCCTCCTAGAAGGCCACAATCTCCAATGCTTCACCGAGGACAATTCCATTGTTCCTCCGGCCAAGATCCACCGCGATGGTGTGTCCGTTGACAACCCTAATTTCCAGCCATAGAAACAACAAGACCGTCTCCTCTTCTCAGCCCTCTTTGGAGCCATATCGGCCTCCCTTCAGCCCCTTATTGCATGCGCCCCTTCCACCTACGAGGCGTGAAAGACGCTTGCCAACACCTATGGCAAAGCGTCTCGCGGCCATCTCCTTCAACTTCGTAACAAAATCAAACGGGAAACCGCTGGATCATGAATATTTCCTCGATGCAGTCCTTGACGGCCTTCCCGAGGAGTACAAGCCGATTGCGGATGTAATCCGAGCGAAGGACACTGCTGCATCCGTTGAAGAAGTTCACGAAAATCTTCTCAATCATGAGGCCAAATTGGCTACTGCTGAGCCGCATCCTCTCTTGGCCGTTGCTCCCATCACAGCCAACCTCACGGTCGCACGATCACAGAATTGGTCCCACCCGAATTCTCGCTCATCCGGCCAATCCAATTGGTCTCGCCATCCTCGTCAACGTTCACCAACACGCTGTGGCTATCAAGGGCGGTGTCAAGCGTGTGGTGTTCATGGCCACAGCGTTCAATGCTGTCCGTGCTTTCGCCTTGTCTCCTCACCCGGTATTCTTGAGAACCCGCCGATGCAACCATGGCAGAATTCCTCACCGAATTGGCAGCCACGTCCGCAAGCTCATCATGCTGCTGCCTCTTCCTGTGATGCAACCTCGTGGCTACTGAATAGTGGAGTGTCTCATCACATCACGTCGGATCTCTCCAACCTTGCCGTTCACTCTCCTTACCGTGGCATCGATGATGTAGTTGTCAGTGATGGAAACGGTTTATCCATCACACACACGGGTTCCATTTCTATACCCCTTGACACTAGACCGTTATCTTTACGGAATGTTCTATGTGTGCCTAAGATATACAAGAATCTGATTTCGGTTAATTAGTTGTGCAAAAATAATGAAGTATCCGTTGAATTTTCTCCTTATGATTTTCAGGTGAAGGATCT
>CM071867.1:21503028-21521413 GCA_036759665.1 Gynandropsis gynandra
TCGCGTCTTTGGATGTCTATGTTACCCATGGTTACGTCCTTATACAGCCAATAAACTAGAACCCAAGTCTGATCCATGTGTCTTCCTCGGGTACTCATCCACCCAAAGTGCATACGTTTGTCTTGATCCTCTTAGGTCGCGCATATTTGTCTCCCGTCATGTTCAATTCTTTGAGTCCATCTATCCCTTTACCGACCCTACCAAATTCTTCCCACAAACCAAAAATCCAACTACCGTTGCCACCCCTCAACCTAGCGTCAGCCCTATACCATCCTTCTCGCCGCTGCTCATTGCTCCATTGCCGTCTCAGCCCCTAAGCTCGGATCCTTCGCTGCTGCAACCCTCGGATATTGTCTCTCGGTCTCCGACTCCTCTTGATGTTGCGCCACCAACATCGTCACAGTCTTCTGAGCTCATTATCTTGGACGTGCCACCACAACGTCCTCGAATCAATTCTCACCCGATGGTTACTCGTTCAAAGAGTAATGTTACTAAGCACAATAACCGATCTGCTCTTGTTGCTCAGGTAGAAAGTGAACCGGCCAATATCACTCAAGCCTTAAGGGATCCTAGATGGCGTGCAGCAATGGATGCCGAGTTAAAAGCCTTGCATCGCAATCAAACATGGCAGCTTGTTCCAGCCACTCAAGCAAAGAATATCGTTGGTTGCCGATGGGTGTTTCGCATCAAACGAAGACAAGACGGATCTGTGGAACGATTCAAGGCTCGACTTGTTGCAAAGGAGTTTCACCAAAGATCGGGCATCGACTATCATGAGACACGACAACTTGATGTCAATAATGCCTTTCTACAAGGTCGTCTTTCGGAGGAGGTATACATGTCTCGACCCTCGGATTTCATTGATCAAACTCAACCTCATCATGTGTGCAGACTTCAACGAGCAATCTACGGGCTTAAACAAGCCCCTCGAGCATGGTATTCGGAGCTTCACACATTTCTCCTAGCTCGCGGTTTCATAAACTCTCTGGCGGACACATCTTTGTTTATTCGCAACACAACCGCACTACAATTGTACGTGCTAGTCTATGTTGACGATATTGTTGTTACAGGCAATTCCGCATCACGGGTACATCAGTTCATTGATGCCCTAGCCGCACGTTTTTCCATCAAAGACTTGGGCCACCTATCATTCTTTCTCGGGGTAGAAGCAACATGGACATCTGATGGCCTATTTTTGACTCAACGTAAGTACATCAATGATCTTCTCCACCGCTGTCTCATGCATGAATCAAAGCCGGTTCCTACACCCATGCCGTCCACCTCACGTATGACACTTGACACCGGTACTTCCCTCTCCAATCCAACGGAATACTGGTCTATTGTTGGCGGCCTACAATATCTCTCTCTCACACGACCGGATGTAAGCTTTGTCGTCAACAAGCTGTCCCAATTCATGCATGCTCCCACGAATATTCATTGGCAAGTCGTTAAAAGACTCCTACGCTATCTTGTTGGCACGAAGGATCGAGGTATCTTCTTATGAGCGCACAACACCCTCTCCTTACATGTCTTTACCGATGCAGACTGGGCTGGAGATTCTCATGATCTCAAGTCCACCGGAGCGTATCTTCTCTTCCTTGGTGTGCATCCTATTTCCTGGTCATCTAAGAAGCAATCCGGACTCTCCCGTTCATCTACTGAGGCTGAATACCGATCTATTGCGTCCACAGTCGCAGAGGTCCTCTGGGTCATCGCGTTATTATCTGAGCTTGGAATCACGTCATCATCACCATCCACCATCTACTGCGACAACATTGAGTGCTAAGCCGGTTTTCCACTCTCGGATGAATCACTTGGCTCTCGACTATCTCTTCGTTCGCGGCCTGGTTGAGTCGAACACTCTTCGGGTTACTCATGTTCGAGCCGCTGATCAGCTTGCAGACATTCTCACGAAGCCTCTTCCAAGACTACCATTCGAGGTCTTATGCTCCAAGATTGGACTCACCACGGGTGCTCCATCTTGAGGGGGCGTGTAAAGGATATACATGTAAAAAGGGTATAAACGTAATTTTTATAATTAGGTCTAATCTTGTAATTAGGTCTAATGTTCTCTTTTGTACATATAGCCGTTTAGGCTCATTTTACTGAATTATTCAGAATTCAAATTATCACGCTGGACTACCAAATACATAAGGTTAGCATAACAACGCTTTCTTCACTCACTCAGTTACTTACTAAGTTATGTGTGGTTCTTATTTAAATACCTGATATTACTTTTTCCTCTTTTTAGGTCATACGATCGTAAGCAACCTTAACATGTCATCATACAGAATCCTCCATGATCACCCGTTTAAAATAATACACTATTTTCAGAATATCGTTAATATAACATTCCTCCTACTAACATGATTCTTGAATAACATTCGTTTCCATATTAACACATTTCTTTCCCGATGCATTCCATTTAACACTTTCTCATATACAACCATTAAAATATTTAAATATTCTTTGTTGAATTACTACATAACATTAATATACATTCTAAATAATACAATTATATAACTTCCCGCGCATCGCGCGGGTATATACCTAGTTAAATATAATAATGGTAACAAAAAAAAGATAAAAGTGTACAACATAGATTCCAAAAGTTGTAAACATATTTTTTCTAATATTAAATTATTTTAAAAAAATAATATTAATAAAATTGAGATATTCCTTGGTTGAACCTCAAATTTTGGTATTGAACTTGTTAAATTTGTCTTAATCATAATTTGTTTCGTCATAATACACGTTTAGCTTACTAAAAATGATGTATTATAATTGTTTATAACAATAAACCATTTATTATGGGGTAAAACTTGTAACTTGTACATAAAACTTATACTATACATTGTGTGTCTTATCTTATACTTGATGATTAAGAATTATAACAATCGAATTCAAAATTCGGATTTGATACAAACGTGGAATAACACATTAGGTTAACTAATAACTAAGGTTCAATAAAAAAATAAACGGTACAATCAGGATAAAATCCAATTGTATAAAATATGATTACAAATTTGCATCAATTGAATATTGATTGAACATTCTAATGTCCATAATTATCATTTTGAACAATTTACGAACGTTTTTGAATCCCATAAATACGATTTTAACAAGTTAAAAAATGTTTGTTTTACACATTGTGTACTAGCACGAACGCTGTATACATACGTTGTGTATGATATTCTTTCTAATACTTAGGACGACCGTTGTACACATATATTGTGTATAATAACGTGTGTGTACAACATTTGTGCTAGTATTTAGCACATACATTGTGTATAACACGTGTATAGAACATTCGTGCTAGTACTTAGCACATACATTATACACAATATGTGTGTATCATGTTTATGCTAGTATTTAGTATACACATTGTACATACGTAACAAATTAAAAATGTATAATGAAATATAACAAGTAACAAACATATAATAAAATATAACGAGTAACAAATTAAAAATATAAAAAAAAATCAAGTAACACAGAAAGTTTCTAAACAAAACATGATAAATTTTAAAATTATCCCGAATCAAAGTATTGTATGCAATCAAAGATAATTGCTAGAGAATAACCGAAACACATGTGTTTTTCCATCGCAGACCAATTTGAAAGTTAGAGAATATCCCATATTTTGTCCATTTGTACGAAAAAAAAATTCTCCGTCCTCTTCTCTTGCAAACCCCACCATGACTCAGGGGATTAAAAGCTAATGACCACGACTTCCTTTTCATTCATCAAAATTATCTCCAACTTTTTTAAGTCAGACTGTTTGACCTCGGAAAGCCTAATTGGAAGGTTATGCACCATCATCCAAGTTCACATCAATAAACATGATTAACATCATTAAAACGTTCCAGTTGGTTAAAGAACCTGTAACACCCCCATCCCGAAACAATCTCGGGACTAGGAGTGTCCACCATCACCTCCAAGAGGTGGCTACACGTGTCATCGTCAAACGCATTTATAAAATAAATATAAATGATTTATTCTGAAATAAGAGTGGTCCGGACCAAATAGCAAAACAACTACGTAAAGACCAAAGTCACGTAATGAAATAATAAATACGAAATGCAAAATGAAATTCATCGAGACCTCGTCCACGCCTCTTCCATCAGTCCGCTGTGAGCCTTCGTGTTGCTGCTCAACCTCATTAATTTTTCTCCTCGCCATATCTTGTCCATCCACGACAGCCCACAAATAGGATGAGTACGAAATACGCACTCAGTGAGATCAATACGTGTACGAACTCTGTACCACGTATTCTCCTGCTCGAACTGAATATCATAAAATAACATATATCCACAGTCTAAACTAAAGATATACAAATCACTCTACCCTAACCCGACTGAGTATCCAAAGTCTAAGACTAGTACCACACTGGATCATAACACACAGAGTCCACACGACTCTAGCTCGGGCATACGCTCGCAAAGTCCAAAGGACCCCAGCACACTGAAAATCTCGCAAGGTCACAACGTACCCCAACTATCAATACACTACACTGAAAATCTCGCAAGGTTACAACGTACCCCAGCTATCAGTACACTACAGCGCTCCGTCACTCGAAAGGTTACCACAACCCCAACACGGTACGACGCTGGCAGATCCACTGATCTGACTAACTCGACGCTCCGTCGCTCGCAAGGTTACCACAACCCCAGCACGGTATGACGCCGACCCAGATCCAAGTGTCGCATATACTAACACCAGATCATCTCTAGTCACTTATACAGTCATATACTTATCATCAATTCTCATACGAGAAATTTAGGGTTTCAATCCAATTCCACTTGTAACGTCTCATTTTTCCCATTATGATCCTATAAATTCTATCATGATCATGCCTCATTTTAAAAATATAATTTCTTCCATAAGTCGATCACAAATCCGAATTAGGATGGAGAAAATCATCACCTTAGTTTCCCGACGATTTGACGATTCTTGATATTATCGCTAACAACACCAATCAATCCTTCCCTATTATAGATCCATTCATTCAATAAATTTCCATAATATAAATCTTCGAATTAAGTGAATAATCACAACGAATTACTTAGAGATTTACCACAATCGCGATTAGAATCCACCCACGAAGAACGCGGTGAAAATCTTCTTTGATTTGTTCTTCTTCTTTTTTTCTTTCTTCTTCTTTTTTTTTCTTTCTGCACGCTGTTGTCTCTCTCTCTTTTCTCTTTTTTTTGAACCGTGCACTTGTGATTTTTAACCATATATATATCTTTAGAACCGTGCACTTGTGATTTTTAACCTTATATATATATATATATAGATACGGAAGTCGGTGGTACCGACTTCCTCAAAAATCGCGGGTCTCACAATTCTCCCCCACTACAAAGGAATTCGTCCTCGAATTCTATATCTCCAATTCTTACAGCAACATTTATATTCAATGAATGGAGGAACCATAAACCTCATTTTCAAACAACTCAGGATATCATGACTCGGTTTCATCTAGAGTGGTCATTGAGTAGTGAATTTATGCCCAAATTAGAAGTCGTGACAAATTTTGTGAAACAAGTTTGATTTATATTTGGACAAAGTCCAACTTACCAATATTGTGGTCAACATTATTGTTGTGGTAGTTTTGGAGAGGTAATGATGATAATGATGAAAATCATAAATTGAAGAAACTCGATCCGAAACAAATTATGTAGAAAACCATGTCACCTTCGTGACAAAAAATACAAGATCACCAATTCGATAAACATGGCCCTGACGAAATCTTACCAACAATGGGCGAATCTCCAACCATCCAACTTACTTCCCATGTTTGTTTATGACAAGTTCGATCCAAGTTTTGTTTTCTTGTTCTCATTCTTGCCTTCTATGTGTATTCACGAAAAACTTCAAATGAATGTTCTGCAACAAAAAGGCAAAAGGAAAAAAGATTCATGTTTCTCTAAAGTGAAACAAATAGAGAGAGAAGAGCAGATTTCAAGGTATTCATGAAAGCTAAGAAGAAATGGTTGGAAGAAATGAGGGTTTGAGATATTTTTCAATAGATTTTGTGATTTTTTAGAAGATTTTTTTGTAAAAGAGGACGAATCAGAAAGAGATAGGAGATGAAATTTGTTTTTTTATTTGAGAACTCAAAAGTTTTAAGCTTGTAAAAAAGACAAACTAGCATTCAAAAGAACGAAATGACATTCTTATAATATTTGTGTATAATAGGCGTATTGAAATTAATAATTTATTTTTCAGGAAAAAAAATAAAAATGCATTAAATTAATTTTTAAAATGATTTAATTTAGAAAACCGATCTTTGATCGAAGTCATTTGAGATTAAAGCCTAATGCAAAATTAAAAGTCGGGTTTCATTCTGAAATGGACTTAATGAAGGTAAAATTTTTTCTCGCGGGATCTTTGACTACAATTTAATCCCAAATGAAATTTATTTTTTATAATAATAATACAAACTCCAAAATACAACTATTTCCTTTCAAATTCTACTGTAATTTCTTTGGTAAAACATAAATCATTTTGATTGATCGATATAATGTGCATTTTGATTGACCAATGCACTGAGTATGTAAGCATTCTTTTTACCTAGCTGGTTTTGCGGAAAAAAATCCGACATTGTTCTTTTTCTTTTCCCACACAAAAAAATGTCTTCTACTAAGTTTAATTCTGTTTTTGAACAGAGATAATGCATGTTCATTTCTCTTCTTATTCTTTGTATGCATGCTCGTTCATCTTCTTGATTTGCATTCTAGTTTTTTCATCTTTCTCTTGTGCCATAACATTGAGGCCATAACCTTTTACAACGTATGGTGAATGTGCAATGTTGTACAACATGTGGTTGAATGTGCAATATTGTACAATGGGGGGTGCAATATGCAATGATGTACAATGTGTGGCATAACGTTCGTGGATAAACTTTACACAAACGTTGTACACAAACGTGTACAACATGTGTACTAAGTATTAGCATGAACGTTGTGCAAACGTTGTGTACAACGTGTGTACTAAGTACTACCATGAATGTTGTACACAAGTTGTGTACAATGTGTGTGCTAAGTACTATCATAAACGTTGTAAACAACATGTGTGTACGATGTACGTGGACAAACTTAGCACACATGTTGTAAACAACGTGAGTGTACAAAATCCGTGGTAGTACTTAGCATGAACATTGTACACAATGTGTGTGTAAAACGTATGTGGTTGGAGTTAGCACGAACACAACGTGAGTGTATAATGTTCGTCCACGAACGTTGTTAAAATATGTGTGTATAAAATTTGTACTAAGTTCTACAATGAACATTGTACACAATGTATGTGTACATTGTTTCCGCTTATACTTAGTACACACGTTGTGTACGTGTGTACAATGTTCGTGGTCGTACTTAGAATACACATCATATACAACGTGTGGTGCAAATTTGATTCATGAATTTTGTGACATTTCACTTTGTTGTGTAGGATGAATGTTGAAGGATTTAATGAGTGATTAGTAATTCATTTTTACTATGGGAGGTTTTATCAAAAGATCCCACATGATCAAACTACATGGTGGATTGAAGAAAAGGATGAATTTTATACAATATTATTTAATAAGAGTCCGCGAAGTGTGAAATACAATGATCTTGTTGATCATATCAGTAGGAAGATTGATATGGATAAATCTACGAAGAAGATACAATTGAACTATGTCCCAATGATGGTAGGACCAAAGATGTCTTCATATGTCTTAGATGATGAAAATGTTATTGGCTGATTGTTGAAAATTGACAAAGATGGATGTAGAAATGTCTTACACGTTGAGATCACAAACAAAATCCAAGAAAATAGAGATGTTACTGGCTATTTGTTGGAAGTTGAAAAGAAAAGTGTTGAATGAATATGAACCATGTGTTGAAGAAGAAGAAGTTGAAAATGAAAAATGTGTTGAATCTGGAAATGGAGAACTTGATGAACCAGAAATCAAATTGATAATGAAGTACTTGTTGAACCGAAGATGATGTGTGTCTTGATAATTTAATGATTGTTGGTTCTTAAATTTTTTTCAGGACAAAGATTTAAATATTAACGTGGGTCAAGCATTTTCATGCAAAGACGATGTCGTGTTGTTATTTTAAAAGGTTGCATACATCAAAGGCTTCAGATTTAACGTAGTGAAATCAACGTGGACATTGTCTTCCATAACATGTAAACAAAGAGATTTTGGTCGAAAATGGTCTTTGCTATAGTTAGGCGTAATCTTTTAGATGCTTTTTCATTGATGGTATATAACAAAACTAATATATGTTCCCTAGGTGAGACAAATAATAATGTTGGCATATCAAAAATGGTTTAGTCGCTTTTTAATGCACGATGCCCGAGACAATTGGATATATCAAGTCAAAGAAATATTAGATCGATGGTACATAGATATTTTATGTAGAAATATCATATTCTGAAGAGGAAAAAAGATTTGGAAAACTTTTCAAAGAGATAAATGATAGATAAAAGTTTTTTTAAATCTAAAAATTCAAATATTTGAAGTTTGTCAAATACGACAAGATGTCATTCAAAAAGCCGAAATGAGATTCTTTTAATATTTTTGTGCATTAACAATATTCCAATTAGTAATTTATTTTTTGGAAAAAAATATTTATTAAATTATTTTTAAAACGAAATTACTTCGAGAATATTAGCTTTCATCAAAATCATTTGAGTTTGAAGCCATTGAAAATCTCTAGAAACGTGAGAACACGCGCAGATAGACGCGTGGAATTTCATTTTACCTTCCTCCGTGAAGTCTCTCTTCTCTGAGAAAGACTTCGTTTTCTTTCTACGATCGTCTCTTTCTCGTCAATCGATTAAAAACAGGAGGAACAGATAGCTTTCTGCAAATCGAAACCCTAATCTGTTTTTACGGTTCTCATTATCTCACTGAACCGGCTATTCTTCGATTTCGATGGATTCTGGAATCCAGGTGCATCTCCTGTGACGCCAAAACACTTGTTGCTGAACACCTATATTAGGGCAAAACCCCTATAATTTTTCTCTTTCGATCTCCGTGAGGTTGGCAGATTCGAACTTTGACCTGTTGGCTGGGAATTTCAGGTTTTCTTGGAATCAGGTGCGAGATTAGATTTATGTTTTCAAGGATTAGCTAGTCATTCGATTTCTGCTGTAAGATTTCTGGATTTTTTCGCAGTTTTGAGCGAGGATTTTAGAAGGATAACTTGATTTGGTCGTCTTTGAATCTTGCGGTACATATAATTAGATCGAGATGACCGGATTAAGCTTCCGGTGGTGAATCGGTTTTTTTTTGTTTATTCTTTGGTTAGCTGGGATAATGACTTGCCCTAGGTTTAGATTAATGATGGTCACTACAGAGAGCCGAGAAAATTCTACTCCTGTAATATTTATTTTTATTTGTCAAGGTACTACAGGACTTTTGAAGTGATTTATGATTTTGGGCCTGACATAGAGTAACGAAATTAAGCGTCGGGGTGGAGATATTTTTGTATTCTCTTCTTGTATAATGAGTGTAGACAATGAACAACAATTTGCGATGGATCCGCCTGTTGAAACCAATGATGGATCCGCAAAGTACGTTATCTGTTCTGTCAATAAAGAATTTACTGTTGCTCTCAGCATAAGCGTAGAAGTAATCATTCCTTCTATTGAATCAGGAAACCAAGAATCTCATACACCAGAGAGTTTCTTTTATCCTTGAGTAACTTGGATGTTTGCAAAAAACTCCCAAAGCTGCCAAGTGGATCTGAAGAATTGCTGTCATGGTGAGTGTTTTCGAATAGGCTTTCAAACTTTGAGTTAAAGAATGCATCCGTTAGATTTTGTGCTGGTTTTACATGCTAAGCTGTATGCTTTTGAGAACTGTTCCATGATTTGTATCCTCCACCTTGAGCAGTTACTCAGAAGATCCTTTACCAGAACGTCGAAGAACTGGCGATTTTTTGTCTCATGGTTTCAAGCGGAATGACTATAGTTCGTCCCCACCTACCAGGGGTGAATCGGGCAGTTATTCTAGAGGACCCAATGGAAGATGGGAAGGGCGCTCTGGTGGATGGAATGATAAAGATAGTGATTCACAATCTGACCGGGATTCAGGTAGTAAAGGGTTACTTGTTTTTCCATTGTTTTGATGTTATGTAATGATCTTAAATGCATTGGACTCTGGCAATCCAATATCGTCTCATCTTCATCTTTGCTCTTTCCTGTCCTAAAACATAATCTTACAAAATACTTATAGTCGGTAATACATTGTTTATTATTGTGCTTGCTAGAATTATATCCAGCTGGTTGTTTGAATCTGTTTCAATGTAAGTTTATATCTGTGCTGCAATAAATGGAATAAAGACTGTTTCTCCAGTGAACTTAATGAAAAAACCATAAAGAAAAATTTTCTTGTTAGTTTGGGATTGTAGTTGATAATTAATGAATTCTTCTGATAGCAGAGCATGGAAGGCGTTTCGGCATGCCATCTCGGAGGCCTTGGCAAGCTCCTGAGCATGATGGACTTCTGGGAAAAGGCTCTTTCCCCAGGCCCTCTGGCTATGGGGCGGGCACATCTGGTCCAAGGTATCAGTCTAATGATTCCTATCAGCTGAGCAGAAGTAGTGAGCCTTATCATCCTCCACGCCCATACAAGGTGAAGTGTCTGATTCTCTGTGCGGCCATCATTTTCAAAAATGTCATAGATTTCAAGCTTAGTAATGCTACTCAATGTTGGATATCATCTGGTTATGGGCATTGGTTGAAGTTTCATTTTAGTTTAAATGGCCTGGTTTTTTAAATTTCCTCATTTTTTGTAGGCATCACCTTTCTCCCGGCGTGACACCAAAGACTCATTAAACGATGAAACATTCAGTTCTTCTGAGGCTACGAGTGAAAACAGAGCAGAAGAAGAGAGGAAGCGACGAGGTACAGGAGAACTGTTGTTTAATTCATTCTAACTTAGGTGTTATCTGATTGTGCAGTTCTTATAGCGTATACGTGCATTTTGCTCTCTATCGAACTTGAATCGACATTCTCAACTTTCTTTCAGCTTCCTTTGAGTTGCTGAGGAAGGAACAGCACAAGGCATTCCAGGAGAGGCAAAAGTTAAACCCAGAAGGACGGAAAAATGACTTTGACTTTACTGAATTGTTAGGGGATTCCAAGGATGAACAAGGCCAACCAGAGAGACGCAATCAAGTCAGTGAATCTTCTACACTTCTTGGTTCTAATAACAGCGCGGCTCCTCCTCAAAATACTACACCCAGACCACTTGTACCTCCTGGTTTTGCGAGCACGCTTTTGGAAAGGAAACAAGGAGCAAAGCCTCCTGTAAGTGTCTGAAATTCTGGGATGCCTATTTCTTGTTATAATTGGTATGGTGTGTTCTCAGTACCTTCTTTTCTTATTTGCATATTGTGGAATAGGAAAGATTTCTCTTCTAATAATATTCTCTTTTGTTATTGACACTAGATGAGCAACATAGAGACTAGTTATTTTGAGTCAATATTCAATATACTCGCGAATATGTGAAGATATAAAGCTGAAAGGGGATTATTTTACCTGTATTCTTCTCATTCTGAATTATTGATTCTTGATTCATTTGTCCTGGTGAAGGAAAATGAGAGATTCATGCTTTGAAACTATCAAGCTTTTAGCTACATATGTAAATGCTGTCTGAGATTCATTCTCTCTCGGTTAAATTAATGAGTTGAATTTGATTGTGGGACTTTTATTTTTGGTTTTATATTTTTGTGAGTATTTGTTTGAATGCAAGATTTGTTATTCTTGGTGGTAGCTGATGTGTTAAGGTTGCTTTTTGGAGATGAGTGATGTTATTGTCTTCGAAACCTTATTCATTGCCACCTAACTCATATCTGTACTTATGCCGGTCTTTCTCGCCTGTGATTAACTGGTGGTTTACCTTTTGTGCAGACTGGAGTTTCTCTACACGAGGGTAGTCTGTTGAATTCCAAAGATGGCCATCTAGTGAATAATTTGTCTGTTAATGATGAGACACAGCTGACGAATCAGGCAGGCTCAAATGAGCTGTTGATGAGAAGTACAGATGTCAATATCTCCGCTAACTTAAGTGAAAAGGCCGTCGGTTTGTCTACAGTGCACAGAATAACTACTGATACAGGATATTCTGAAAAGAATGAACAAGCAACGACGAAGTTGGACCAGAAGAAAAACTTGGGGAACTCAGATGGACCTTCAATCCTGGATAAGATATTCAACACCGCTTTGAATTTGAATGTTGGTGACGACCCTACTTTTATTGATGTAAGTTCCTTTCCTGTTCGTTCCTTTTGCTCCTTCATCCCTGAGCCTTCAATACTGTCTTCTGTGATATGCTCTTGCTTTTATTTTCTTCATTATCTGCAGCTATGTGCTTCATTATTGGCTCAAATGTGCACACATCTTTTTATATGATGTGTGTATCACAGGATGGTAGAATGATATAGTTGTTTTTCTATGAAACTATCGGCCCCATGAATCACTTTTTTAGCCCTACTATAATAGATTTATGTTACATAAGTACGGCTATATATAACATGATTGGGACATCCTGTTCCTGTATGTGAAGAGAAGAATGATTTACGTTTTGTAAACTTCATTGATTGCATCAGTTCTTTCAGTTTTTCGTTTCCCCATCTCAAAGGAATGTTTGTTTGTGGAAATAACATTTAATATGGTGCATATGTTTATGTTTGTACTGAGCCATAGTTTTCGTGTGAAAGATTTTTAGCATCTCAATTTTTTATCGCTTTTGTTACTATCTATGCAGCAAAGTGTCAACAAAGTAGAGGAAAGATTGAGCCCTCAAAAGATCAAGTCTTCCAAGTTTGCATATCTATTTCATGAAGAAGGTAACCTGCCGACTGTATGCTGGAGTTTAGTTTTTCTTTTTTTATTCACCACCATTCTTCAATTTTGAATAACTTCTCTTTTTATCTTGCAAGCACAGATAGTAAACCACGAGAAGATCTCCCATCCATCGAGCAACCAAGCGGCTTGCTCTCACTGCTGCAGGGTGCCAATAGATCGCAAACCTTCGATGTAAAATCTAAGGGTGCATTTTCACCAAGGCTTCCCCTCCAAGGCCGAGACACTAAAAGGCCTGACCAGCTGAGCAATAATTCCCCAAGTAAAGCAGCGGCTGTCCCTCCTATTCTCACCTGTGAAGACCTTGAACAGTCTATTCTGTCAGAAGTTGGTGATAGCAATTTGCATTCACCACCATCTGTGCAAGACTCGAATGTTTCTTCTGTGAGGACTAAACAACACAAAACATATGTTGATGACCAGGCTTCTCAGCACCTACTTTCTTTGTTGCAGAGAGGACCAGGCCTGGAAAATCAAGTTATGCTACTATCTTCAAATATAGAAAGTAGATCACACTCTCAGGAACCACTTAATATTGGCCGAGCAAGCAGAGAGGCAGATGCAGGGAGTTCTCAAGATTCAGGGAAGAATTTGACTCTCGAGACTCTTTTCGGGAGTTCCTTCATGAAGGAACTGCAATCCAGTGGAGAACCTGTCTCTGCAAAAGCTGGAGTTTTTGAGGCTCATGATTTGCCCATGAAAGGCGAAGGTCTTCTGCTAGCTGGGTCCTCACTTGGATTAGACCAATCTGTCAGTGAACTGAGCCAAAGAGATCAAATGAGATCTAATGTTCCTCCTGGAGGTCTATTTTGTTCTGCAGACGATTCAACTGGACTGGGCCCAAATATTGGTGCTGCTGGTGTTGGTGTACAAGGAGAGGATAAATTACTTACAGTTGGTGATTCTGCGAAGGTGCATAAATGCATGCCTTTCAAAGGTATCCCTAATCAAGAGCTGGAAATGCCATTTAATATTGCTGAGATGCTAGCTGCCTTGAATTCTGGCCCGAGGAATGAAGGACCACTAATAGGAGTTCAAGATAGTTCTTTTCTCCCTTATCCCCCCCAGTATGCAAATGGACAAGACCTCCCATTTCGGCCTTCTAGTGCTCAACCATCTCACCCGCACCTGCAACCTTCTCATCTAAATTGTTCAGGCCATTCATTCCACTCGTTTGATCCTCGGCATGGTAATGTAAAGTCTCAGATTGATTTAATGGCCTCCGGCAGTGTTCATCAGGATCCTCCTCTAAATCACCAGTTTCCAGCAAACATGATCCGGACACCATTCCATCATACACCTGGTGGAGTTTCTGAGTTTGACCATCTTCCTCATCCTATCTTTCAGCAAATGCACATGCGAGCCAATATGCCCCACACCCATCTGTTACAAGGATTTCCGGGTGGTCCACCGCACCATCACCCTCCTGGTGTGAACCATCAGATGCCAGAGCTAAATCCATCGCAAGGTTTTCCCTTTGCCCATCACCAGCCAAACTTTGTTGGACATAACATGCCACCACCTGGTAAGACAATATACATTTTGTTCTCTTCTGGAATTCAATAATTCAACCACGTAAAGGTAGCCATGGGCTTAATTCAACCTCTATAGATAGTAAAGATAATCTTGAAGGTTGAAAGTGGGATTCATTGGGTGTTTTTGCGAGAACCCATTTACAGCCTATGCAATCTGATAGTCATATTTGTCCTGTAATTGTTATGTGTTACTTCCTGAGCTTTTCATGCCTGATGTGACTCTCAAAACGTTTATGACTCATGGTTCAGTGCCAGAAGTAAACAGAAGTGATCATTCAGGATCACTGCATAGAATCCTGGGGATGGATCGAAGGATGGAGTCGCAGCAGATTCTGCCAAAGGGTCAAGCAGGTGTCCCGCATCGACAAGGCTCCTTAGGTCATGACCACGACCTGGGATTCGGCTACCGATAGTTGGTAAAAGGGGAAAAAAGGAATGTGAAATACGTGTCTCAACATGCCAAGGAGTAGGAACAGCGGGAAGAGGAGCATGAAACCCTTCAGTGTATGTAAGTGGAAAATGAAACCCTCAGCGTCTCTTATTGCTTGTGAGAACTTGGGATGTTTGTTGAGTTGCTTCATTTATATGCTCAGGAGCTCACAACAACTCGCTGTTTCTGCGTGTCATGATTTGCCTTCCCCATTATATTCCATATCCCAAACTGTTTTAAGTTTTTTTCTCGAAAGAGTTAAATAGGAAGAAAGCTTCAGTGAGCAGTCTGATAGCCATCTTTGAGAACCTAAACTTATTTGTTTTGAGGATTTAGATATGCATATATGATAAATCTAGAGATTCAACCGAAGAGACATTAGATATCTCGGATAGCATATGTGACATCCTCGTAGAAACCAGCAACACCAACACCTTACATTACATATGTACACACCAAGTAAGATACAGTCTAAAGCCACCGCCTTCTCTGTCCAAAACTCACCTATAGAACTATATCCAGACACGCCGCACATTCTTCGATTAGATGCATACATATATACATACGCCTACTATGCACATTGCCTTGTGTTTACCTAGAGATATTAACCCTTGTTCACAAATGTTGTGGCTCACAGGATTCCACAAAGATTGAAGCTGATTTAGCATATTTTCTATGTCTCCTTTGTAGTTCGGTTATTGTACGATGATAGCAGCCTTCTCTGCAAATCCACACCATGACAGCATGAGAAGTAGACAAACTTTAACACCAAGAAAGAACAATTCATCAGAATAAACTTACGTGTTCTTCAAACTCGGGACTTGTCAGATTTACAGAGAGGTTTCTCATCAATAACATCACCTGATTACCAATACATTGCTCCGTTAATGATGTTATCTCATCTTCCCAGATTCGGTAAATTCTTGATGAAGACCAAAGTTGATTCGGTCAACATACCGTTTCCAGGTTTATTGGATCCATCTGCTTTAATCTCTGTACATGACCCGTGGCATAAGGATCAAAGACACTTCCGATGAAGCTGTAGACTTCAGCAAAATTTGGCATCACTGTGTAAACAGCCACCACACAACTACTACTCAGTGAACATAAATAACGGAAAAAGCAAAACGTAACTCGTATTTCACATCAACAAGTATTTTTTTAAGTGCAAAATCCTACCTCTTGGTGGCCTTTCACAACTTTCCTGAACATTCAGCTCTGCCATGGTCCGTGTCCTTTGTGTATCGTCCGTACTGCTACTGCTGTAGCAGCAATTGTTGGTGACCGTCTGCGTGGAGACTCCCGGTTCTTCTACTTTCACAGATTCATTACCCAACATTACAACATTATTCACGCCCCAACATCATCTTAATTCATCGGAACTAAGCAAAAGTAGTCAGATAGGTACCTTTGATCACCTGCTGTGGCATGTTACTTGAGTTCACTGATCCATACTTCCAAGAAGAAGAAGAAACAGGTGTACTAACGACAGGATTACCCAGCATCGACTGTGAATCAGTGTACAAGTACCCAGGTTCAAGCACCGGATTTGAAGATGGGAAAGACACAGTAACCGGGGGCACAACAGCAACTGCCATGTAGCAAATAATCAGAAAAATTGAGTAGAAATCAGTTAGAATGTGAGACATGAACTGACAAACAATTTGAGGAAGAGATCACACTCACCACTTTTAGGAGCCTTTTGTGGGTATGGATGAGTGGCTTTCCTCTTTGGTCGCGGAGGTGGAAGGTGCTCACTAGTCCCACTTTTCTGAGCCTTGAGAAAGTACTTTTGAGCATGGCTTCGTATCTACAGATCATATCATTCAGACATCCAACTGATATATTCGTACATATCTCGTCCACAACAAAGAAATGACCAAGAATAAAGGAAACCCAACAGCAGAACTCAAATTTGAATCTTTGACACTGGTTATGTTGTCATTGGATAGAACAATTGTACTTAACCAAAGCTGTAAATGAATGTAACATAAAAAATCGGATTTTATTACTAATTAACTGCAACTTCCAACTCGGACTAAACTTAAATGCCTTAATAACTTGTACACTCATCAACATTAACTGTTCCACCAACAGGTCTAAAGATAACACGAGCCATAAAGTGTCTTTTGATTACCTGGATCACTGTCTTCGAACCCACAAAGGCCTCTATTTTCTTCCAATCTCGATCGAACCTGAAATAGTCAAACATTATCAAACTTGAGAAAAATCTAAACTTAATCCACAATAAGAACCCATATTGGCCTCCTACAACAGATTACGCTGGATTTAGCTACGAAATCGCCAGGACCCATATCGAAGCTTCTAACCAGGAAAGTTTATCCAGCATCCCAAATGAGTACCAATCCCCTATTATCAAATAAGAATGAAAATACAAAAATCCAATTCTATACGTACAGTTGGAGAGCTTCTAAAAACTTGTCATGCTCCTGCTCTGTCCAGCTCTCCCGAGACTTCGTGATCGTGTACGGCTTCCGACTTTTCTTTGTCAGGTCCTCCGCAAAGGACATAGTACTGCTCCGCGCAGTCACAGGCATCGGACTGATCGCGCTAATACCAATCCCCTCCGCTGCCGGAGCCGGCGCCGCCGAGTGGGGCAGGGTGTTGAAACCCGGTAAACCCACGTTCATGGGATCGAAGAAGGGGAAACCCTGAGCAGGGTTAGGGTTTACAGACACCATAAAGCTTGAAATCCTCTCTTTCGGGTTCAGATTCGTCTGCGGTAATATCGGTATGTCGCCTCTAAATAATTACCACTGATCATATCTCGTTAAGAGATTTGACTTTGTCTTTTATAAGGGGGAAAGAAGACAAGGGCAGAAGCGGACATAATGCACCATGACCGAACACGCGTCAAGATCCGGTTACTCAGATCAGACCGTCGGATAAAATTCTGCTGGCCACGTGGACTTATCCCATACCGTTTGACGCCGTTAAAAACCACCACTAACGGGTCGTTAAACCCCAAAGGCAGGGTTGGGTTAAAAAATATAAATTAACGGGTAAAAAAGCGCCACGTGGAATAAGATGCCGAGAAGGGAGAATTTACGGTTTGCACCCTTGTGAAGGGACACGAACGAAGTTTGAAGTTTCTAGCACGATCTCGAGATAACGTCTTTTGAAGCACATATATAAAAATATTTTAAAAAAATATATCCCAACTCCAACAAAAGCACCATTTTATATTAAAATGGATTAAAAAACCAAGTAAAAACCTGAAATATTCATGTTGGTTCTTCTCCTATAAAAAATTTATAGATGACTGTAACAACCCCATCCCGGAACAATCTCGTGATTAGGAGTGTCCATCATCACCTCCAAGAGGTGGTTACACGTGTCATCGTTCAAACGTATTTATAAAATAAATATAAATGATTTATTCTGAAATAAGAGTGGTCCGGACCAAATAGCAAAACAATATGTAAATATCATAGTCACGATAAATAAAAAAACGAAATGCAAAATAAAACTCATCGAGACCTCGTGCACGCCTCTCCCATCAGTCCGCTGTGAACCTTCATGTTGCTGCTCG
>CM071867.1:21526903-21561964 GCA_036759665.1 Gynandropsis gynandra
GTTGGTGCCTGCACCGGTACTTGTGGCGTTGCCGAACTCTCCTCTTGCTCATGTTGTTGGTTTTCTGCTAATAGCTCTCTTAACATTTCTCTCATGACATCTCTATCTATTCCACTTCGTGATCTTCGTCCAGATGATTGAGACTGTGTACGGCTAGTGGAACGAGAGCCTCCACTTATTCCGCGACCAAGAGCTCTAGTAATCATCCTCCTCGGTAGTGTCTCCTACACACAGTTAACTACTATTAGTTTCCACAGCTCTAAATCCCACTAGACAATCTAGGACATGTGTGCTACGGTCTCGTGGCTTTATCAAAATATTTCGTAAAACATTTAAAATCCAATGAAAGCGATAAAAACGAAAATGACAACCAGGCTCTGATACCAATTTGTAACACCCCCATCCCGGAACAACCTCGGGACTAGGAGTGTCCACCATCACCTCCAAGAGGTGGCTACACATGTCATCGCTCAAACACGTTTATAAAATAAATGTAAATGATTTATTCTGAAATAAGAGTGGTCCGGACCAAACAGCAAAACAAATACGTAAAGACCAGAGTCACGTAATGAAATAATAAATACGAAATGCAAAATAAAACTCATCGAGACCTCGTGCACGCCTCTCCCATCAGTCCGCTGTGAACCTTCATGTTGCTGCTCAACCTCGTTACTTTTTCTCCTCGCCATATCCTGTCCATCCACGACAGCCCAAAAATTGGGTGAGTACGACATACGCACTCAGTGAGATCAATACGTGTACGTACTCTGTGCCACGTATTCTCCAGCTCGAACTGAATATCATAAAATAATGATATATCCTAAGTCTAAACTAAAGATATACAGATAACTCTACCCAACCCGACTGAGTATCTAAAGTCTAAGACTAGTACCACACTGGATCATAACGCACAGAGTCCACATGACTCTAGCTCGAGCATATGCTCGCGAAGTCCAAAAGACCCTAGCATACTAAAAATCTCGCAAGGTCGCAACGTACCCCAGCTATCAGTACACACTGAAAATCTCGCAAGGTCACAACGTACCCCAGCTATCAGTACACACTGAAAATCTCGCAAGGTCACAACGTACCCCAGCTATCAGTACACACTGAAAATCTCGCAAGGTCACAACGTACCCCAGCTATCAGTACACCACACTGAAAATCTCGCAAGGTCACAACGTACCCCAGCTATCAGTACACACTGAAAATCTCGCAAGGTCACAACGTACCCCAGCTATCAGTACACACTGAAAATCTCGCAAGGTCACAACGTACCCCAGCTATCAGTACACACTGAAAATCTCGCAAGGTCACAACGTACCCCAGCTATCAGTACACACTGAAAATCTCGCAAGGTCACAACGTACCCCAGCTATCAGTACACACTGAAAATCTCGCAAGGTCACAACGTACCCCAGCTATCAGTATCATACAGCGCTCCGTCGCTCGAAAGGTTACCACAACCCCAACACGGTATGACGCCGGCCCAGATCCAAGTGTCGCAATACTAACGTCATCGACCCGATACTCCTCACGTGACAACTCTCACCAAAGCGCTCGCACAAGCCTTCTTCCGAAGGTTCGAGTGTGAAACCACCCGATCGAGCACACTAACAAGATATTCACTCGGTTTAAAAACCGAACCCAAATATCGACGTTCTGCGACCCAACACTTGGTCGCACGTCAGTTCTCTAGATCATCTCTAATCACTTATACAGCTCATATACTTATCATAAATTCTCCTACGACAAATTTAGGGTTTTAATCCAATTGCACTTGTAACGTCTCATTTTTCCCATTATGATCCTATAAATTATATCGTGATCATGCCTCATTTTAAAAAATATAACCTCTTCCATAAATCGATCACAAATCCGAAATTAGGATGGAGAAAATCATCACCTAGCTTCCCGACGATTCTGGCTAATATGGCTAGCAACCACAACGATCAATTTTTCCATATTATAGATCCGTTAAATTCCATGAATTTCCATAATATAAACATTCGATTTAAGTGAATAATCACAACGAATTATTTAGAGATTTACCACAATCGCGATTAGAATTCATCCGCGAAGAACGCGATAAAAATTGAAGATCTTTCTTCAATTTCTTCTTCTTCTTTTTTTTTTCTTCTTCTTTTTTCTTCTCCCATTTTCTCTTCCTCTCGGCAATTCTCTCTCTCCCTTTTACAATCTTACGACTGCTCCCTCTTTTCTTTTAACCTAATATTTAAATTATATAAATCGGTGTGGTACCGACTTCCTAAAATATCACGGACATCACAATGACATTAAAAATGGAAAAAATGGAAAAATGAAAAAATGGAAAAAATGTAATTAATTTTTAAAAGGTCTATAAACTCATCCGAAACTGCAGCAATTTCTTCGGACATGGTTTCTAGATAAACCCTACACCAAACAAAACACACAACTAACAAAGAAAGACATAATACACAACCCACAACACAAACAGAGAGTCGAGGAGGGTCCAAAGAATACCCATTATACTTTTTGTTACAAAGCACAACCTCCACGGATATTAAATATTAAACGACTTACATATTTTGTTTTAAAAATTAATAAAAATTTGGTAGATATTGATACCAAAACGACGCCCGTTGTTCAATCCAAAAATCCAAAACTCGCAGAATGCGAAGCTAGTAGTCGATCCAACGTGTGATACCGTCCTCTCCTACGGTTGCCAGAATCTCCACACGCACTTCCAATACGGCCTGAAACCAACAAGGGATTTTTCACAACCACATAATCATACGACCATATTTTTTACCAGTGGAAGGGGAAAGAGAGATTACAGAGAGGTAACGAGGCTGCATTCCTCCATACAACCTTCTACCGACCAACTCTCCCACACGTCAAAACTGTGGCTTGCAAACACAAACTCCTTTCTTCTGTTAATCTGCAAAACCTCACTCATTCACCTCGCTTTACTAAATGTCCCACTTCACACAATTCTATCAGTATAATGTAGTCAGTGGCTGATGGGCGAAAGTAAGAATTTACCTGCAATAGCTTCCCACCGGCTGCAAACGACCGCAACCCAACATTCTCCTGCATAAAATGCTTCATTAGCAATGCCTATTAGCCAACCACTCTCAAGAATATGAACACTCTCTTCCACAACAGCAAGAAAACAATCTCAAGATATCACTACAGCATTTTGGCACGCATATGATTGGTTGGCACTTGTCTGTGTTTCATCAGTGTGTCAAACAACCGGTTGGAAGACTTTTCAGATCCCATGGATTGATTCAGAAGGAATAAAATATGGTATTTGGCCCAAACCTTGTTTCTGTAAGCAATTATGAACTGGGCAGCGGGATCCCGTTTTGTTATATTGGACATTGTATCCAGGAACCAACCACCGCCTTTAGTTCTTTGCCTAGAAACATGAAGTCCTGTGAGGTCTCTGGCATGCAAGGCTACAACATACCCATCTTTCAGCAGTTCACTGGACTTTCCACTAAATTTCTTGCTCGGCATTACAATATGCTCACTGGGGGATTCTTGCATCAATTCTAGAGGTGTTTTCCTGCTTCTTGAATCTTCAGGCGAGACACACCGCGAACTTGAACTCAATGCTTCTTCAGTGTCACTCATGGCAGTATCCTCTCCCCGTGAAGTGCTTTCTATATGCAATCTTGAAACATCATCAGGCCTTTGCATGGATTTTTGTTGAGAATGCCTCTTTTTCGCTTTTTTCCCTGATCTTGTACGTCTTACCTCAGCTTTTGTCGCGGTATCTTGAGGCATATTAGAACTTTGTTGCTGAGCAGGGCTAGGAAGGTCCTTTAACTCACTGCTAAACTTTCTCTGGAAGACTTCGGTACTAGTGAGAGTACTTTCTGCCTGTTGCCTACTGGTGGATTCCAAAAGTGCTGACTTTCCACATCTGGTAGATGGTTGTTCATCTTCTTCACTAGCCCCACTTTCCTCAACTTCCTCATCAGAAACAGTATTATCTGGAACTACGCCATCAAAGAAGAATGACTGCAGGATAGAGATGGCCTTTTCCCGTATTTCCATCCATACTTCCTCGCTATAATCCGCACTGCGGGGTAGGATCAATACATTCGGCATTTCCTTCACCTGTAATAGGAAAACACACCATAAATAATGTGTTTTAATGTACCCAGTAGTAATGCTATCATATTAGTGTGCGGCAATTCAAACTCATCGTGCCATCAAGTAAAAGCATAGATTGCAGTGTGAGGAGATAAATGACAGAGCACTTCAATGAAGAGGCATCGGATCTCCCATTCACAAAAATGTCAGGGTAGCTGAAATGACGCCACAAACTGTTGAAATCTTCCAAAATTACCAACAGGATAAAGTTCTTTTCACCTAGAGAATCAAGGAATCTATAGGTATAGGAGATCCCTTTTTTATGTTTACGTCTACCAAGAGACGAAAAAAGGGGAAGAAATAGATTTTAAAGACCGTGCAACAAGATAATAAGCAGCCAGAAGATTTCAGATAAGTGAATTTTGGGTAGAATGAATGAAAACTCATACCCATGCTTCCATCCACTGCGGTCCTTCAGCACCGTCAAGAGCACAGCCAGCTAAAGTGCCATCAATAAGAAGTTGCTTCACAGCACAATCATCCAGCAGCTGGCTGCTTCCCGTGTTTACAAGGAATGCCCCTGAAGAGAAGAATCAACTAATTAACCAAAGCAGAGGCCTGAGTGGTTATTTCCTTCCCCAAAGTACTCCGAGAATCACAGCTCTATTTGACCCATTCGAAAAGAAAATGCATACCAGGCTTTACATGCTGCAGACACTCTGCATTAATGATCTGAACTGTATCGTTCCTTAATTCACAATGCAGTGAAATTACATCACTTGCTGCTAACAGATCATTCAATGTATCCATCCTTCGGGCTGCAGGAGGGAATCTCAAGGATCTGCGTCGTTCTCCATCTCCCTGAGAGACGAGGAACATTAACACACATCAAAACCCCAAGGATCTCAAATGCACAACATTAACACATGATAACATGAGCAGCTACATAAGACAGCATTCAAACTAGTCAGAAGTATTTATCTGAGAGTGAAAAGGACAAGCTTTGTGTGCTTAAAACATGAGAAAAGTACAAAAGAATCTCGAACCAGCTTGCATTTGACATTTTGTTGTGAGATTCCGACACCATAAGAATGAGAATAAGAGATTGTTTGGAAAGATTGTGAGTCCCAATCAGGAGGCTATGTAAATACTTCCCAACCAATCGCATACCTCCGGAATATCGAAATAGAGCACACTCATCTTAAAGGCCAAGCTCCTCGAAGCCAAACACCGAGCGGATGCAGATCTGCCGACGATTCCCAAAACCAGACCACGGCACCGCCTCATTCCCCGGCAAAGCGGCTGAACCGATCCGAGCCACCCGGAAGCCGAGAGGGCGTGGCGGGAGAGCAAGTGGGTGCGGCGAAGCAGGCCGAGAATGAGAGCCATAACGGAATCGGCGATCTCCTCGGCACGAGAAGCATCGACATGGACAAGGCGGAGACCAAGGTCAGCGGCGAGGGCCGAATCAACAGAGCGATCAGCGGAGCCGAGGCAGAGGATGAGCTGGTGAGGGCGGAGACGGCGCTGCGCAGCGCGTGGGAGGTACGCGAGAGAATGGAGGAGAACGGCGGTAGCGGATTCGATCTTGCCATCGGCGATGCGGCTGAGGGGGACGTGTTCGACGCCGGCGACGCCGGAGAGGGAGTCATGCTCGAGAGCGCAATCTTCGACACAGTTGAGGGTAACGACGAGAGGGAGCGGCATCACCGTCGTGGGAGACGGAGGATAGTTGCGGTGGGGCATTGTCGGAGGAGGGGATCGGATTTTGCTAATCTGCTTCGTCTCCCTACTCTCAAGGAGTAGACGACAACTTGAAATTGAGGGGACATGGACATGGTCGTGGTTAGGGTTTAATCTCGCAATTTTATGAAACTTCAGGGGTTGATTTTATAAATTCCTCGGGAAGGCCTTATTTGTTCAACCCTGATACGGCGTCCTTTTCCAGAATTTAGAAAAGTATTTCGAAACAAATCTTCAAGAAGCTGATTCGTGTGAACAGTATTCCAGGGGTCACGTGGCCGCGTCTGAGTCATCCAGATCCGGTGTCTGCGAGGTGTACGGCCGGGATGGATTGGGGCATGCGCGGGTTGTAGACCCGACCCGCGATTTTTGGCCGTCCGATTGGCCTCGTCTCTCTCACTTTTTTTAACTTTGGGTTTTAGTCGTTCGATGGGCGGTTTTCATTTCGGAATCGAGGGTCGGATTTTGTCACCGACACCTCTCTCCTATTTCCAATCGTTGGATTTTCGTTTAGGGTTTCCCTTGTGCTTGGTTCTGTCGATGCTTCAATGGGTTTTTTTGGGTTTGTTTATGCTTCTCTCTTTCTCTATGTGTCTTGCTTTTCGATCTATGTGGTGTCTCTGTGTTGAGTTTTCCGTTCTGTTGTTTTCGTTTGTTTGCTGTGTTTGCGTTTGGGTCTCTTCGATTTATGGTGTTGTGGTTGGGGCTTCCGGTGCAGGCGTCTTCGTTTAGGGTTCCGTTGAGGTAAAACGATGTGTTGGGGTTTGGGTCCTCTTGATTTACATTGTTGTCGTTAGGGTTTGTGGTGTGTTTCTTCCGTGTTTGTTTGTGGTTCTCTCTGTTTTTCTTGTGTCTTGCTTTGTGTTGGCGTTTGGGCCTCTTCGATTCATGGTGTTGTGGTTAGGGCTTTGGGTGCAGGCGTTTTTGTTTAAGGTTCCGTTGAGGTAAAACCATTTGCCCGCTGTGTTGGCGTTTGGGTCTCTTCGATTTATGGTGTTGTGTTTAGGGCTTTCGGTGTTGGCATTTTGGTTTAGGGTTCTTTTGAGGTCAGTGTCTTTTTCGGTGTTGCTGCATGTTCCGATCTGTGATTTCCGCCCATTGTTCTCAGTATCGATTGTTGGCGTATCGGTTTAGTTCTTGCAATGGACTGGTGTTGTTTTAGGGGTCGCTCTTAGGTTTCCTTTGTGCGGTGGTTAATTTTTAGGGTAGGGTTTTGTTGGTTGTTTTCCGTCTTTACACTATCTTGTTGTTTTAGTTCTTGTTATCTGTGGTTGCATTGTTAGGGGTTTGAAAGTCGTGATTTGTTATTCATGATTGTTCTCATTCTGTTGTGGAGTTGTATCGGTTTTTTTGGTTCACCATTGCTGTTTTTAGCTGTTGGTATGTTAGTTTATATACTGTGTGGGATTGGTACACTCTTATTCCTCGCTTGCGTATCGCATTGTTGTTTTTGGGTTGTTGATTGGGTTTTTCTTCATTGTTTGTTGATTCTTTAGATTAGGTTTAATGCATGTTATATCATCGCTTTGCCTTTGTTGCTCAACCTTTGATTGATTGTTCGTCGTTAAGCTTGCGTTTATTTTCTCATCTCTAGATTTATTTGGTGGTTGTTGTGTTTTAAGTGTAGTTCGAGATGAGGTTCATATTGCTTGTTGTGTCTTGGGATGTTTTGTGCTTGCACATTAAACTTCATTTTGTGTATGAGTATATTGTTTTGTTACTGGTTTCGTGCTCATACTTTTTTGCTGCAGATGAGGTTTATATTTTTTAATGCCTTGTGTATTCATGTTAAATATCATTCCATGTATGTGTCTATTTCCTTTTAATTGCTTTTTGCATAGGTGATTGTTTCCGTGTTCGTTTTATGGTATGCCTTTATGTTGACTATTTGTTTTTGTGTGAGTAATTTTGCCCTGTACATGGGGTAATTGACGTGGCTTTAAATTTCATGATATTTACCTCTAAGTCAGTAGCTTCTACTGTACAGCTATGATGACCTTCTGCATTGTTAGCTACGTGGCTAATGTTGATGGCATTTTAGGATGAATCATCCAAATATTATTTTTTTCCTGTGAAAGTGAAACTTGCTGGCAATGTTGTAAATGACGTGTCCATGCATGGTATGCCTTTTAATTGATTTTACATTAGTGATTGTTTCAATGTTCTTTTTGTGGTATGCCATTATGTTGACTCTTTGTTTTTGTGTGGGTAATTTTGACGTGTACATGGGGTAACTGACATGGCTTTAAATTTCATGATATTTACCTCTGATTCGGTAGCTTTTACTGTACAACTATGATGACCTTCTGCATTATTAGCTATGTGGCTATTGTTGATGGCATTTTAGGATGAATCATCCAAATATTAATTTTTTCCTGTGAAAGTAAAACATGCTGGCAATGTTGTAAATGACGTGTCCATGCATGGTAATTTCCCTGTCTGAGTTAGCTTAGTGTAATGTCCAGTTGTGATGGTATCCTGCATGTTGTCAACATATTTCACAGTATAAATAGATAGTGGCATTCCCCCTGCACATTTAACTGGTTCAGTGGCGTTTTAAAGCATAACATAAACAAAGTTTCCAGATTAAATTTAGTTCATCAGATATGTATTGCCCTCTTATTGATATACGTCCTACATAATAAATATCGTTCCGAATTCGGGTTCACATTGTCCGTGTGTGGAACTTTGATACTATCCATGTTTCGAGGTTGATTTCAAACTGGGAAGTGGTCGTCTGTGATGAATGGGTACATTCCTAAGTGCCTTTTTCTATTGTTTGATGTACGCTGTTGTTTTTTTTTCAGTCCTCCTCTTGCATTCATTTGTATCCGCTTTTGTAGGGCAACCATATGCAAAGTTCGGTTCGATTGAACTTTTTGGTATCGTCATCAACGGTTCCTTGTGGAAGGGGCATGTTGTATGATAATGAACTTTAATATCAGCCACAGTTTCGGGGATTACAGAGCTTCAAATCTTCCGTATAAGATAATATTTACGTCTACTACAGTTGTAAGGCCTTGTGGGGATCTCAACAACTCTAACCATTACTTTAACTTTGTCTCATACTTCGACATACTGTCGGGTGCTTTAGAGGAGTCAATTCTCATCGGTGAGTCGTTCTGTGTATTTCAGTTCATTGTTGTTTTATATACGCAATATGTGGTTTTAACTTTCTCGTATTACCAACTGTTAGATGTCATTGGTGAGTCATTGCTGTCGGTGTGCTGGCCGATGTTACATATGCGGAGCGAACAAGTCGGTGCTTAACAGTTCAACTTCGTCATGAAATGTATTTGCACTCTTTATTTGTTATCTATACTTCAGTTATAAGGAGTTGGTTGTTTTGAGTTTACTAACAGTGATTTTCGTGGTGCAGTTCGAATGTTCTGGAATGTACCATGTGAGAAACATTTTCGTATCAAATGTACGATTGTATTCGTGCGCATGAGAATGGTCCACTGATCGTCATTTGTCAACTCTTTAAAATACGGAGGTGGGGAGGTACTTATTTCCTTTGATTATTGCTTTGTTTATATTCTTATGTTATTTATTATTAAATTAATTTTAAGGTGAGAATATTTTCTTTGCAGTTTATGATTGTTTTTCTACCAGCACGTGGAGTGCAATTACCGTCGTCGAACTCCATATTAGTGTTTCACTTATATGACATCGTTTTGTCTGTGTTTGCATACTTTTCAACTGTGTAATTTTAGGCTTTACTTTTTGTTGTGTTTTACGGGTTTTGTGAACGCCTAATGTGTGATGAATTTACGTTATGTGTAATGATACATTGTAATTTCAAAGGTTCTAATAATGTTTTCTTCGTACCATATTGAATTCACTTTTCCTCTCTCTTTACGGACGTTGTGCATGGCTGATATGAGATGAATTTATCTCCTTTGTTACCATATTGTGTAATCTGAGAGGTTTAAATGATGTTCTTTCCATATCAGATTGAATTTTTTTGGCTTTCCCTGTTTCTGTGTTATAATTTAAGCTATTGTGTTATTGTATTTTACTGATAGTATTTGTTGAAATAATTAGAGTTTAAGAGATTGATGAAATTGATTGAGAGTTGGAGAGAATTGGAAGGGAAAATGTTTTCATTCCATTAAGATATTCATTACAATGAGAGTGTTCTTCTTATAGAACATAAAAATGCTAAATAGAATAAGAATTAAATTAACCTACAAGTACAACTAATTAATGCCTAAAATGAAAACACCATGTTGCATTTGGGAGGAGTGAAAGTGACAACACCATTGCATTCTCCCTAGGCTTCTCACGTGAAGGGCATTGCCTCAAATGGTAATGTCTTCTCCTTCCCTTCCAACAACACATTCAACCTTCCTCTTATAGTTCAAATGTTGTTTTGTAATTCTATCAAGATTAATTCTATCCATATATGATTAATAAGTCACATATGTAGAATTTAATCTTAATAATATGCATGGTGGCATACCTATGGGAATACATATATCATTATTAGGTAACTGTCACTTGGGACAAATGAGAGATTGTTAAAACTATATGTCCATAAATGCAATTAAAAATAATTGTAAGGATCATTAGACAATTAATTAATTAAATTTAATTAATTGCATAATGGTGATTAAAGTTATAATATATATACATACATCTATATATATATGATGTGCACCAAGTTAAACTATCACAATGCATGGTCATAGGAGATGATGTCTCGATACCCAAATCCGTGAGAACATTTTTGATCTATACTAGCTCATTGGTTAACTTCCTCATTGCTCGGTACTCGGCTTCCGCACTTGAGCATGAGACAACCTTTTGCTTCTTGCTTTTCCAAGTAACTAAATTGCCTCCTATAAATGTGCAATAACCCGTGGTAGACTTCCTATCCACTCGATCACCGGCCGAAGTGAAAGCCCCTGGGATTCTTTCACGTAAATCCAATCCGCATCACAATATCCTACGATCTCCGTGTTCTTGTTGCATCCCATCCACACTCCTTGATCCGTAGTTCCTCTTAAATAGCTTAAGATCCGTTCCACCATTTTCCAATGGTAGGTTGTTGGTGCTTGCATGCATTCGCTCACTTGGTTCACCGCAAAACAAATATCCGGCCTTGTGATTGTGAGATAGATCAATTTCCCAACCATTCTTCTATAAAGCTTAGGATCTCCAAACGGCTCATCATCAATCTCCCCATTACGCATTACTTTGTATCCATCTTCCAGTGGAGTTCTCGCAATTCTTCCTTCAATTGTACCTAGCTCATTCAACATATCAAGGGTGTACTTTCTTTGGGATAGAAATAGCCCTTCCTTAGAACGACATATTTCTATTCCTAGAAAGTACTTTAGTTTACCTAAATCCTTAATATCAAGCATGGTTTTAAGATATACCTTTGTAGCTTCCACGCCCTCAATGTCACTTCCCATGATAATTATATCATCAACGTAGACAAGCACTAACACTATTCCCTTTGAGCTTGGTAAGGTGAATAATGTGTGATCGGCCTCGGATTTCCTAAAACCACGTCCATTTAGGGTTGTGCTTAGCTTGTGGTACCACGCCCTTGGGGATTGTTTAAGACCATAGATTGCCTTTCTAAGTCTTAGAACATTTCCCAGTTGAACTATGTGCTCTAGCCCCGGAGGTGGGTACATGTAGACTCCATCTTCTAGTTCCCCTTGTAGAAATGCATTCTTGACATCCATTTGCCAAAGGTTCCACTCAAGGTTCACGGAAAGTGAGAGTACAATCCGGATGGTGTGAAGCTTTGCAACAGGAGCAAATGTGTCTACATAGTCTTTTCTATACTTGTGTGAATCCCCTTGCCACAAGTCTCACTTTGTGCTTTCAATGGACCCATCACTATTGTATTTGATCGTGAAAACCCATTTTCTTGAGACGGCTTTCTTTCCCTTAGGTAATTCCAACTCAAACCAAGTGCCATTTATCTCCATTGCTTTATGCTCATTCCCCACGGCATCTCTCAACACTTTATGTTCTTTAGCATCATCATAAGTCTTCGGAATATACTCCTCATCCAAGTTGGCCATGAAGACTTAATGTTCATGAGGGTACACGGCTAGAGAGCATGTTGCTTGAAGTGGATGTGCCACGGCCTCACAATTGTAGTACACCCGAGTATTCTTCATCATAAGTCTTGTACTTCTCCTAAGTGGTTGCACTCCTTCTTGCACTACTTCTTGTGTTTCAACCCTCGGTGTATTCTTCATCATAAGTCTTGTACTTCTCCTAAGTGGTTGCACTTCTTCTTGCACTACTTCTTGTGTTTCAATAGCTTCATCACTTGTTTCTATCGGTGCTTCACATGGTTGAGTACTTCCTTGGTCATGAACCGGATGTTCTTCTAGTGGATGTGCGGATGCATCCATATTTTCTTCCTCATTCCCCCTTTCATGATCAAGGGAAGTACCCTCACGAGTCATTTCTTGGACAGCCGCATTTCTTCTTGGAAGTTCAACACTTCCTAACCCAAGTGTCTCCAAGATTTTCTTGAGGTTGTTAGCTCGGTCCGAGGGTGAACTAGCCAAGTCTTTTAAATTCTCCCAATTTTTCTCATCATAGAACCCTTTGTTCTCCATGAACTTGACGTCTTTGGATATTAGAACTCTCCTTGTAGAAGGATCATAACACTTATACCCCTTTTGGGTAGTGGAATATCCAATGAACATAGCCTTTGTGCTTCTTGCCTCTAGCTTGTTTCTTTGTTCCCCAGGTACTAAGACAAAACATACACAACCAAAAACTCGTAAGTGATTAATAAGAGGTTTAGTTTTGTTTAATACCTCAAATGGGGAGAGATCTTGTAAGATCTTTGTTGGAGTTCGATTTATAAGGTCAAATGGGGAGAGATCTTGTAGGACTTTTGTAGGGGTTCGGTTTATAAGATAGCATGCGGTTAAAACCGCATCTCCCCAAAACCTTTTTGGTACACTTGTATGGAACATCATAGACCTTGCCACCTCCATTAGATGTCTATTTTTCCTCTCGGCTACACCATTTTGTTGTGGTGTATATGGACAGCTTGTTTGGTGGAGTATGCCATGCTTGGATAGGTGTAGTTTGAAGTTTGTGCTCATGTATTCTCCACCATTATCTGATCTAAAAATTTTAATCTTGGCATTAAAGTGGTTAGTCACATAATTTTGAAAATTTATAAATGCTTCTAACACTCTATCTTTAGATTGTAACAAGGTAATCCATGTTTATTTTGATTTCTCATCTATAAATGTGACAAAATATTTATGGTTCTCTCTAGATATACATGGTGTTGTCCATACATCACACTGCACGAGATCAAAGCAATTGTCATAGTTTGTGAAAAATTTAGAAAAAACAGTTCGACAATGTTTTCCTAGGATACAAGCCTCACATTCATCCGATTTAAAAGAAACACTAGGTAATATTAAACTTAAGGCACGAAAATGTTGATGTCCTAATCTAGCATGCCAAATAACATCATCACAAGATACTGAAAAAGATTTAAAAACATTAGAAACATCCGAAACATTAGAATTATCCGAAAAAGAGTTGGTGTCTTCAAGCATGTATAAATCATCCTTGGTGACTCCTTTGCGAAATATTTTCCTTGTCTTAATATCCTGAAAAGAAACCTCATTAGGACTAAAAATCACATTACATTTTAAGTCATTTGTGGTTCTTTTAACCGATAGTAAGTTAGATGTGAATTTCAGCAAGTATAATGCTTTTGAATCTTTTTCAAAAAGTTTAAGTACTCCTTCACCTTCTATTGGAACCTTATAACCATTTGCTACTATGACACTCCCTAGGGGCGGTCTAATGTTCTTTAAGAGATTAGCATCACTAATCATATGATGAGAGGCTCCTGAATCAATTAACAATGGCTTAATATTTTTAGATGCAAGTAAAGCTTTACCATCTTTATTACCGGAATTTTCCTTCAATGCTTTCATTAGTGCCTCGAGGTCGGACTTTTTAACCATTTCAGCTTGAGCATTCATCATATAGGCAGCCATGGTTTTGAATTCTTCTCCATTGTTTTGAGAAGAGGAAGCACCGGCCGGTTCTCCTTGAGTCTTGTTGGAGAAATGAGCTCTTTGATTCTTGAAATTGTTGTTCCTTGGTGGTTTAAGGTGGGGATGTAGAATCCAGCATTCCTCTTTAGTATGTCCCTCCTTTTTGCAATAGACATATTTTTTGAATCCTTGTTTGCCGCCAAACCCTCCTTGAAAATGTCCCTTGTTTGCTAATTGTACCATTTCGCCTTTGCCTCCAAATAAGCCAAGAGACCCTTCTTCCTTTTGAATTTGAGCACACACATCCTCAAGGCTTGGTAGAGTGTCGGACCTAAGGATGTGTTTGATAACATCATTGTAGGCGGGGCTCAAGGTAAAGAGAAGGCTAAAGACTTTATCTTGCTCTTTTCTTTCGTTAAGGACTTTTGGATCGATGGAGCTTGGCCTTGAGATGTCTATCTCCGCCCATAAAGATTTAACCCTCCCAAAATGTTTGTTGAAAGTCATTCCTTCTTGGTTGAGGTTGTTGATTTCTCTCTTGACTTCATAAATCCGGCTTATGTTAGAGATGTTGCCGAAAACCTTCTTGAGGATGTCCCATAATTCTTTTGCACTTTCACAATAGGAATAGGCTTCAAGGATTGATGGTTTAAGGGAGTTTTGAAGGAAGGAGAGGACGGCTTGATTTTCTTGAGTCCATTTCTCCGAATCCATGGTGATGATTTCTTTCCCATGTTCATCATGAGATGTCACCTTTGGAGCTTCTTTTTCTTCAATATGCTTCCAAAGGCCTTTGCCTCCTAGGGTTTCTTTAATTAAACTTGACCATAAGAGATAGTTTGGCCCTTTAAGAATCACGGGTACAACCATCTTTGTGCTTTCCATGTCCATTGTTTGGTGTTTGAGAAGATAAAAAAACCCGAACAGATTTTCCGAAGAGAATAAGGAGATTATGATGAAGTATGATGAGAATAGACTAAGAAATTTATGTAAACCGCTCTGATACCATGTTGGAATAATTAGAGTTTAAGAGATTGAGGAAATAGATTGAGAGTTGGAGAGAATTGGAAGGGAAAGTGTTTTCATTCCATTAAGATATTCATTACAATGAGAGTGTTCTTCTTATAGAACATAAAAATGCTAAATAGAATAAGAATTAAATTAACCTACAAGTACAACTAATTAATGCCTAAAATGACAACACCATGTTGCATTTGGGAGGAGTGAAAGTGACAACACCATTGCATTCTCCTTAGGCTTCTCACGTGAAGGGCATTGCCTCAAATGGTAATGTCTTCTCCTTCCCTTCCAACAACACATTCAACCTTCCTCTTATAGTTCAAATGTTGTTTTGTAATTCTATCAAGATTAATTCTATCCATATATGATTAATAAGTCACATATGTAGAATTTAATCTTAATAGTATTATTTAACGTATTTCATATTTCTTTCAACAGATCGACGGACTATCCGCAATGTCCAGTTCTCGAGTAAATTGTTCGTTGATCAGAATCATCCTATGATAGTGGAGTACAAAACGAAAAATGTTTATCTATACTCATTATTGTTTATAGCGTTGCTACTACATTCTTCGTCCAGTAAATTCTTTGGAATTGATATCTGATAGCTTTTTCATTTACACGTTGTTTATGATGCAGGTTTTCGTACGATGCGCTTCTTCAACCAAAGGGAATACACTTACTTGCTCCCTGTCCATAGCCAAGCGAGTCTTTGGACTTTTGGAATGCTTTCATGGTAAAAACAATAGTGGATTTAGGGAAGGCCACTGAGGTACGTAGTCACATAATCAACAACGCAACATATTGCACTACATATACCATTGTGTCATTGTTTTGTTCATGTGATTTTGTTTATGCAGACGCTAACTTGCCTCGCCTCAGCTTTGATCACTGAGGTATTAGGTAGAGATGGATGGTATTACCTTGGCTGTAATACGTGTTCACATAAAGTTAATGCTATCGCGGACGACAGTTCAGCTCGTGCCACAATACGCCGGTTCTTATGCGATTCATGGAAAACAACAACAGACAACCCTTTTCCAAAGTAAGTTTACATTTTAAAATTTTTTCCCCATTCTAAGATGACACTCACTGGATTTCTTATACCGTGTGTCTAATTTGTTTTCCGATCTACAGATTTCGTGTATATGTTAAGGTTATTGACGACACCGGTGAAGCCATCTTCCTTATCTTTGACAAAGAAACTGTTCAGCTCCTCCGCAAATCCGCGCTGGACATAAAAAAATGCAGAACCCGAGGTTCCGTTGAATTAATTATTATGTAAAGTTCATATGTTTTACAATTCTGCCGATATTTAACCTCCTTCATTATTAACATTATTTTATTTTCTTCTAGGAGATATTTTCAGCCGAAATTCCTCTTCATTTAAGAGAACTGGAGAACCGAAATTGTCTTTTCAAAATAACTACCTATCCATTGCAACAAACTCAACGACCGTCGACATCGCGCAGCTTAGGTAAAGGTGCCCTTCCTATATATCGAGTCAGCAGGCTTACAGATAATGAGGACATACTTCGGGCTATATCTACTAGGGTAATTGCCTTTCTCACAGTATTTGTCTCCATGTTTGTATTGGTTTTGGATTTTTCCCTCATACTAATTGGGTTATCTTATTTTTTGCAGAACCCTTCTTTCGTCCCTTTCACACAGGTATATCATAGGGTCCAATTGTTTACATACAACATAATTATATTAGATCGATTTCATCATACAGATGTCACCGTTAGTTACCATAACCTAATTTTTATTATTGATTTCCATTTACGTTAGATCTCTCCGGATGATAGCTCTATGGGCTCCGTCCCCAGCTCCCCTTCTAGCAGCAATTCCTATGGGAAGCGTCACGCTGATGACAGCGATACTCAATTGTCTCTTCAGTCAAGTACATCAAAGGTAAAATCAATGACTCGTGATGTCAGTTCTTTGAAATGTCCAGAATAGAGGCTTTGCACGAAATCGACTTACGTTGTTCAAATCGTTATGTGTAAAACATTTTCCCACTCTGTATCTATCAAAGCTCGGTTTCATGCACATTATATTTTGTCAGCTCACTTAGGTGGCCTCTTTTGGAAGGCTCAGTAAATTTTGTTCTTTGAATAACTCTAAGCTTAAAAAAAATATTATACATAGCGATGGTTTGTTTTGTCTCTGTATAGTGATTTTGAATTTTCGTAGTTTTGGACCAATATATTTCTATGACTTACTTTCACTATTGCAAATTACGAAGCTTCCAGTGTGTACGCATGTTAGCTGAATTGGTCAACAGTCAACCATCGTACCCAGGCAGCTGCTCTTGTTCAAACATATTGTCTCACATAACTACTCCAACTGTTAATCTCTTCTCCGGTGCGTATTTTAGGTTTTGTTATTGCAAATACCATTCACAAAACATATTTCCCACACATTATAATAATTCATTTCTTCATGTTTAATTATCCGGGGTATTTACCATCGCTATCTCATACAGGTAATGCTTCGTATGTAGATGTTGGAGATCAATGCTTTTGTTGTGAATATTGTAATACAAAAATGTGGTACGAAGAACGTTCAAATAAAAAGGACACTATTGATGATCCAAAATTTAGCTTATGTTGCTATAGAGGAAAAATATTATTACCGAAACTATCAAACCCGCCTGAATATTTAACGCGTCTTCTTCAAATAGATCACATATATCATAACCATTTTAAAAAGAGGGAACTTCAAAAATACCCTCGTAGGGCTAAAGTGCTTAAAAAATACCCTTCCCTGAAAAAAAGTTTCAACTTCAAATCTACCCTTAAAATATTGATAATCCCATTTTACCCTTGTCGAAAATTTTTCTCTCTCCTCTAGAGCACCTCTAGTTCTCTTCTCTCTCTCTCTCCTGTGGCACGAAAATAACTGTTCTCCCACACCACAATAGATTCGGCGAGAGTAGCTTGAAAGCGACATCAGATTCGCTGTCAATAGGTTGAAATTTTTGTTGTCAACAAAGAAGCTTGCAATTAAGCACATACAGCAGAAAAACTAGGTATGTATAGTGAGTTTTTTCGTGTTTCTCTTGTGTTTTTCTTGTTTCTTTTGCGAGTTATGAAGCACTGGGTCAATATAAGACTCGTTTATTGAAAACTAGTCTAAACGAGTCATATTTATTGAAATGTCAAATAATCGCAATTAGTGACTGGGTCACAGAGTCGTACGGTCGTACTGGGTCACAGAGTCTCATCAAGGGGTCGAAGGGATCAAAGGTCTTCGTAGGGGTCCAAGGGTCGCATAAGTAAAGGATCGCAAAGGGGTCCAAGGGTCGCATGGGAAAAGGGTCACAAAGGGTTCAAAGGGTCGCAGGGGTCCAAGGGTCGCATGGGTACCAGGGTCGCAGATGTAAAAGGGTCGCAAAGGGTACAAAGGTCGTAGAGGTACAAGGGTGGCAGAGGGGTACAAGGGTCGCAAAGTGGTACAAGTTTCGCAGAGGTAAAAGGGTGGCAGAGGGGTACAAAGGTCGCAAAGGGGTACAAGGGTCGGAGAGGGGTCAAAGGGTCGTAGGGGTACAAGGGTTGCACGGTCGCACTAGGTCACAGAGTCTCATCGAGTCGCACGGTCGCAATGATCATAGAATTTACCCCTCTTTTATGTTTTTGTTACAGGTGTAATGGATACGGTGGATGAGAAAATCACACTGATTTATTTTTTGTATGATGGTAAATGGGAAAAAAACCCAAATGGAGAATCTGAATGGGTTGGTAGAGTTCAAGAAAACCAGAGAGTATTTTTCTTATGTCATCCGGTCAGTCTGACATACCAGCAACTGATTGATGAGTTATGCACAGAGATGATGGTAGGAAATAATACAACAAAGTTAAAGTTAAGCTATATGCCCACTATTTGTGAAAATAGGAAGCCTACATATATAATGAATGACAAGCATCTTATTTGTTATCTGTTCGATCGCATAAGAGGAATTCGACCACTACTGTATGTGGAGATAGAATCGGCAAGTGTGAAGTGTGAAATCGAAATTGAGAGGGAAATTGAGCCTCTAATTCCTGCTTTTTGAAGCATTGCTAAAGAAGGTGAGGATCGAGGTGTTGTATATTATGATGATTGTGTTATTGTAGGTCCAAATAACAAAAGTAGAGTTGAGAGTACTGCGTAAACAATAAATATTTTGGATTCGGATAATTCTGATAGTGAACATACAAGCGGGTTAAGAGAAGATGGTGGGTGTGCAATGAATGTGGTAGTTGATGGAGTTATTTGTGGCAGTAATAAATTTGATTCTGATGTGCCAACTGAGCATAAGTATGGTGATGGTGAGACAAACTCAGAAATGGTAGTTCACGATTGCGGAAATAATATCTTCGACTTCGAAGATGGATTGCATCTTAAATTAGGCAAGAGTTTGATAGTAAGAAGGATGTACAAGCATTTGTAAGGAAGGTTTCAATCGAAGCTTCGTTTAGATATACAACATTGAGATCTGATACGAAGCTGTGGGAAGTACGATGCAAGTTTGCCGGAAGTGATTGTAAATGGAAATTACGCGTGGCAGCAATCCCGAATTCCATACGGTTTAGTGTGAGAACACACCATCCCATTCATAACTACACAATCCCATTCATAATTGTTCACCTGTATGTAAACGCACCGAAGCTACAAAGGGTACAGCGCAAATGGTTAAGGATTATTTGAAAGAGGAATATGCCGGAAATTATGAAACACCTCCAGCAAAAGAATTGATGGCTCATGTAAAAGCAAAATACGGTGCCAATGTATCGTATTTGATGGTATTAAGAGGCAGATGCGGTGCTCGAAAGGAGATTCGTGGTGATGACTTTGAACATTATAGGAGGCTTCCAGGGTGGTTGCACATGTTTACACAAAGAAATCCCGCATCTGTCGCAGATCTTGAGCTCAACAATGATGGGAAAAGCTCCAAATACCTTTTTATGGCTATAAAGGGATGGAAATACATGTGTAAAGTGGTTACTGTGGATGCGACATTTCTAACAGGAGTGTACAAGGGAGCATTGATTGCGGCGACCACGCAAGATGGTGAACATCACCAATATCCTCTTGCATGGGTAATAGTCGATAGAGAGAAGGACGAATCATGGACGTGGTTTATGTAAAGATTGAAAAAGGTGATACCGGACGGACGTGATGTCGTTGTGATATCTGATCGCCATAAAAGCTTGATCAAAGCAGTCAAATAAGTGTATAAAGAAGCTGATCATGGTTTTTGTGCGCGTCATATATCGCAAAATATAAAGAGCTACGTCAATAAAGGCCATGGTAGAAAGATTTCAAAGGGTTATACTATGGCAAAAATGTTCTTCAAATGTGCAGCAGCATACACGGAGAACGAATTTGAAGTGCTATTGAATGTTTTGAAGGCCAGGTACAAAAATGAGTTTTGTGACTTTTGTGCCCTCTGCGACCCTTGTACCCTTTGCGACCCTTGCAGCTCTTCCACCCTTGTACCCTTTGCTTCCCTTTGACCCCTGTGACCCTTGTGCCCCTGCGACCCTTGTACCCCTACGACCCTCGTACCCATGCGACCCTCGTACGCCTGCGACCCTTGTACCCCTGCGACCCTTTCACCCCCTACGACCCTTGTATCTCTACGACCCTTGTACCTCTGCCACCCTTGTGACTGTTGTGACCTTTGTAGCCATTTTTGACCTTTGTGACCTTTGTGCATGTATTCTAATGTCGTAAATTATTTGGATAAAGAGGAACTTGATCCCGTTAAGTGGGCAAGATGCAAATTTAAGGGGGAAAGGTACAACTTATTAACCACTAATGGCGCCGAGTCAATAAATTCAACGTTGAAGAAGTCAAAAAAATTTACGATCCTAGGGCTTTTAGATATTTGTTTGGGAAAGACAGTGGAATGGTCCAATAGGTATAGGTTGGAGGCAGTCACCGGTGATGATTCTCAAAAGTTAACACCTTACGTTGAGAAAATGTTACATGAACGGTTTGGATAGGCATCCAAGTATAATGTTATTGAATTGAACAGTCTGAGTGATGAGTATGAGGCGAGAAATGAGATGGGTAGAAGATTTGTAGTGAGTCTTCAAAAAAGAACATGCGACTGTAAAATGTTTCATGTGGATAAGTATCCATGCAGTCACGCAATTCCGGCAACACATAAGGTTGGTAAAGACCAGATCTATGTTCAAACTACTACCTTCGGGAGACATGGCGTTTGGCTTACCAAGAAACCGTGTATCTGGTTCCTAATTGCAGTGATTGGGACATTCCTCCTAGAGTGACTGACTTTACGGTTCTACCTCCTATGGTGGCTCAGAAAAGGCAAAGCGGGAGGCTTAAAGAGATTCGTTTTCCTAGACCCGGTGAGGCTTGGAGAAGTACCCCATCTTCGTCGAGACAAACTCCGTCTGCTACGTCGAGACAAACCCCATCTTTGTCGAGACAAGCCCCGTCTTATTCGTCGATACAAAACCCATTTTTGTCGAGACAAACCTCGTCTTCTCCATCGATACAAAGCCCATTTTTGTCGAGACAAACCCCGTCTTCTTTGTCGAGACAAACCTCATCTTCAAAAGCCAGCATCACTAGCAGTGGTATGAACGTGACAACCGAGACAATGCTGACTTCAAAAAAAAGAAAGGTTTGTTAGTTAGTAATTGTGTAATACTATATTATTTATATTATTTTGATTAAACCTTTTGTGACTTTTATCATTATAATTCGATAATTCTTCATTATAATTCGACCCATGCGACCTTCAATTGGATTAAATTAGAACCCATCGGACTCATGCAACCTCATGCTAACAATTATGACTCATGCGGCCAATGCGACCCTTCCGACCCATGTGACCCTTCCGACCCATTTCTAATTTAGAATAATTACAATTCTATTGCTTTGATTGCTCTTTGACATTTTATCATTGTTAATCCGTAAATTCGTCGATTTTGTTTGTATTGATCCTTATATGCGACCAAACGACTCATGCCATTATCAATATTTGAGTTGTATACGTCTAATTTAGAATCAATATAGGTAATAATATAAATAATATCAACATTTGAAAACAATGTTGAATGTATTTTTTGAAATTTTGACAAACTCATCCGACGATTTCTTAAAACACTACTATCGCTTTTGAAGAACAGGCATTGGTTATACACAACTCAACTAGAGAAACATGGGTCATAATCTATTTTAACCATTGATTAACGTTGTAAATGTATTGTTTTGATTGACTTTTTACATTTTGCCATTATAAACCCGTAAATTCGTCTATTTCGCATGTATTGATCCTTATATGTGACCATGCGACCCATGCGACCCTCATTTGGCATTAATTAGTTTGACGTTTTAAATGTATTGTTTTGATTGGTTTTTTACATTTTATCATTGTTAATCCGTAAATTCGTCGATTTCGTATGTATTGATCCTTATATGCGACCAAACGACCCATGCCATTATCAATATTTGAGTTGTATACGTCTAATTTAGAGTCCATATAGACAATAATATAAATAATATCGACATTTGAAAACAATGTTGAATGTATTTTTTGAAATTTTGTAAAACTCATCCGACGAGTTCTTAAAACACTACTATCGCTTTTGAAGCACATGCATTAGTTATACACAACTCAACTAGGGAAACATGGGTCATAATCTGGTTTAACCATTGATTGACGTTGTAAATGTATTGTTTTGATTGGTTTTTTACATTTTATCATTATAAACCCGTAAATTCGTTGATTTCGCATTTATTGATTCTTATATGTGACCGTGCGACCCATGCGACCCTAATTTGGCGTTAATTATTTTGACGTTGTAAATGTATTGTTTTGATTGGTTTTTGATATTTTATCATTATAAACCCGTAAATTCGTCAATTTCACATGTATTGATCCTTATATGTGACCATGCAACTCATGCGACCCTCATTTGGCATTAATTAGTTTGAAGTTTTAAATGTATTGTTTTGATTGGTTTTTGACATTTTATCATTATAAACCCGTAAATTTGTCGATTCGCATGTATTGATCCTTATATGTGACCATGCGACCCATGCGACCCTCATTTGGCATTAATTAGTTTGAAGTTTTAAATGTATTGTTTTGATTGGTTTTTGACATTTTATCATTGTTAACCCGTAAATCCATCAATTTCGCATATATGTGACCCATGCGACCCTCATTTGGCATTAATTAGTTTGACGTTTCAAATGTATTTTTTTATTGGTTTTTGATATTTTATGATTGTTAACCCGTAAATCTGTCGATTTCGCATATATGTGACCCATGCGACCCGCCGAAAATTCTGTCACCAAATTTCCGCCGAACTTTTCATCATATTTGAAAAAAATAACAGTCCTTTCGAATTCTGCAGTCATGTCTTTTCGAATTCCATCTGACGGCGATTCGATATCCAGGTCATGTCTTTTCGAATTACAGTCGTTTCCTTTTTTACAATAACGACACACTCTCTCTCCCTCTAACTCTCATCGTCTTCCATCAATTTTTTCGAAAATGCCACATTTCCCTTCTTTCTTCAGAGATATTTTTCCGTGCTATCTGGATATCTACATTGTAATCTTCTTCATCTGTCTCTCTTTCAGTATGTTCAATGTAGAGAAAGTATAGATTTGACTTTGTTTTTTGTTTTTTGTTACAGGACATCCCGAAGATATTCTTCGATTAATATATTTATGGGAAAAGGAGGGACAACAACACGGCAACACTTAAATCGAATGGGTCTAACAGAAGATGGAAAGTCAAGTTGGATGGCTCCAGATTCACTGATGGGTGGAAATATTTCTCCAACGACCTACACTTAAGTATTGGGGATTACTGACTTTTCACCCACGAAGGTGACATGGTCTTTCACGTAACCTTCGCCACTCCTGCTCAGAGGATTTTACCAGTCGTTGTGGTACCAATCACTCGTTTGAATCTGGCCGTAGATTCATTGGTAAGTGACTTGAATACAGACTTGAGTGATGTCGCAACTTGGGTAAGGATTTTCACGATTTTTATTCCTTTCTACAGAAGTCGCAGAAACTTCCAATAGGGTTTGCGAGGTCGAGAGGTCTTTGCCATAGACGATGTAAGATATATCTGATGATAGGATATGACTTCCGTGGGAGGCATATCTAAGGCCCGTGGCATGTGGTGGCGCTTCCATCAGAAGAGGTTGGAGAAATTTTTATCTCGATCATCAACTGACCGAGGGTTGTACCCTCGCAGACGAAATATATGCGAGTAAACCAACACATGTGCTTAAGTTTTTCCCTCAAACAGGGCCTCACAGTAATAGTGTTTGATTTTCAGTTGTATTTTGATTGCTCTAAACCTCCTTTGAACAAGAACATTAATTTGAACTTGAACTACATGTTTGTGTTTAGATGGTTTTTTACAATGATACAATAGTAAGTATTATTGTTAGTATCGCTGTTTTTGTGGAATTACTATTATTGTAACAAAGGTCGCGAGGAACAAGGGTGACAGAGGGACAAGGGTCGCAGTGGTCCAAGGATCGCAGAGGGACAAGGGTTGCAGAGGTAAAAGGGTCGCAGAGAGACAAGGGTCGTAGAGATAAAAAGGTCGTAGAGGGACAAGGGTCGCACGGGTCCGAGGGTCGCAGATATTAGCATATATGTATTTCCTTATTATTGTATTTTATTATGTTACCTAAATTTCTATATTCTTAGGATCTTATGATGTATATATTTCAATATCATATCAATAAAGAGATTAGGGGATTTTACCAAATTACATGGTATCAGAGCAACCCTAATCTCTTTCTCTCTTCTGCCCACCGCCGCCAGCTCCTCTTCGACCAAAAACCCTTCGCTTCGGCCGCTTCCGCCCCTTCGGCCGCCGGCTCACCTGTTATCTTGTTTCTTTTTATTCTCTTCTTCGTCGCAGCCGTCATCTTCTTCGTGTCTCATCATGGCCGCCGCATCCGAGAAGCCATTCGGGATCACCAACATCCGATCCCATATCCCCATTACCCTAGACATGGAAGAATTGAACTACGACTCATGGCCCGATGTATTCGAAACTCATTGTGAGAGTTTCGGCGTTTTGAGCCACATTGACCCCATCCGATGAATAGAAGCGTATTGATGGCCTCGTGAAAATCTGGATCTATGGGATGATCTCAAAGTCCCTCCTCCAAGACAACCTCAAAACAAAGTCTACGGCTCGCGAGACGTGGCTACGACTTGAACTCCTTTTTCGTGACAACAAGGAGGCACAGACGATACAACTCGACAATTAATTACGCACTATCACCATTGGCGATCTCTTAATTCACGCCTACTGCTAAAAGATCTGAAAAATTTCGGATCTCCTTGCCAACCTAGAGGCGCCGGTGAATGAATGATCCCTCGTCATGCATACGCTCAATGGGTTGAAGAAAAGTTCGATAACATCGTCAATGTCGTCCAACACCAAAAACCATTTCCGACGTTTGAAGATGCTCGATCGATGCTGCTACTGGAGGAGCAACGTCTCGCGCAAAACCGTCGCTCGGATCCTTCTCACCACGACCACGGATCCGCCCCGATTGCCCTTTACGAGCAGGCTGACAACGCGCGGGCGGATTGGCAGCAACATCTCCCACCCGCGCGGGCGGATTGGCAGCAACATCTCCCACCCGCGCGGGCGGATTGGCAGCAACATCTCCCACCCGCGCGGGCTTACTACGCGCGGGGAGATTCGCAAAACCATCTCCCACCCGCGCGGGCTGACTATGCGCGGGCAGATTCGCAGAAACATCTCCCACCTGCGCGGGCTGACTACGCCCGGGGAGATTCGCCGCCGCCCTATCAGCACCAACACAAACGCTCACGCGGCCGCTCACACAGGAGACATCGCGGCCGTAACAACAACTCTAACGGCTGGTACTCCAACCCACCGCCGCAGCAGTACCAATTCCAGCCGCCGCTGCCTTGGACTCCACCTTATGCCCACACGTTCTCCGGGTATGGCTAGAACCCTTACCCGCAGTGGTACCCTACACCACCGGTGCAACAGCCGCACCAAAGCATGGGTCCCTCAGCGATGCCATCCGCCATGCCGCAACACGCAACCGTTATGGTGCAGACCGTGGCCCTCGATCCCACTGTCCAGCGCACAGACGGACTGCCTCGGGCTGTCAACACAGCGACCGCTTCCCCGTCAGACCTAATCCAAGCGTTTAATGCCATGAACGTCACTAACTCAGCCGACGGGTCGTGGTACATGGACACCGGAGCCACCGCCCATCTTACGTCGCAAACAGGTATACTCGAGACTACTTTTAATTCGAGCATTAAACCGAGTGTCTATATAGGTGATGGATCTTCTATTCCCGTAACCACTATCGGCCAAACGACCTTCCCCACACCCAACCGTAGATTTGATCTCACCAACGTCCTTGTTTCCCCATCCATTATCAAAAACCTAATTTCGGTAAGACAATTTGCTCGTGATAATAATTGTTCTATTGAATTTGACGCTTTTGGGTTTTCTGTGAAGGACAAGGTCACCAAAACGACTCTACTCCGATGTGACAACTCGGGCCCTCTCTATTCCTATCCCCCACGGCCTCATGCGCCTAGCCATCCGCACCCGCTTTTGCATTTCTCACCTCAGGTTCCACTTGGAATCGTCGTCTTGGACATCCCGGGGAGTCGGTTTTTCGTTTTTTACGTTCTTTGGGTTCCTTTTCTTATAATAATGACAACGCAAACTCTCTTTTTCATGCGTGTCAACTTGGAAAACACATTCGCTTACCATTTAATAAATCAAATTCCATTGTTCAGTCCTCGTTTGATGTTATTCATTCCGATATTTGGACATCTCTCGTTCCAAGTATTAGTGGCATCAAATACTACGTCCTATTCCTCGACCATTTCTCACATTTATTTTGGGTTTATCCTCTTCGTCGAAAGAGTGATGTCTTCGCAAAAATTCTCCATTTCCACTCTTATGTTCAAAACCAATTCGGGAATCACATCAAAATTTTTCAATGCGACCATGGGGGGGGGGATTTGACAATACGTCACTTAACGTTTCTTTGACTCTAATGGTATTTTGATCCGTTTCTCATATCCTCAAACCTCACAACAAAACGTCAAGACCGTACGCATGATCTGCACCATCAACAACCTTATTCGTACCCTACTCTTCCAAGCATCCATGCCGCCTCATTATTGGGTGGAAGTGTTGCATGTTGCGGTTCACCTCCTCAACCTTCTCTCGTCCGCTTCCATCCAAAATGAGACACCTTTCACAAACCTTTTCCAAAAACCAGCCACCTACGACCATCTCCGTGTTTTCGGATGCCTATGTTACCCTAACACCCATGCCACATCACCTCACAAACTCTCATCCCGCTCGACCCCGTGCGTGTTCCTTGGATATCCGAGTCATCACAAAGGTTTTCCATGCCTCGATATTCAAATGCGCCGAATCATTATATCTCGCCACGTCGTCTTTTACGAGAACACGTTCCCTCTATCTGTACCCGTCCTCCATCGGCCAAATCCTACCACTTCCTTGACTGCGATGATACTCCTTCACCCATCCTTCGGCCCCTTCTCCAGAAACCCCACCGGTCACAACCCCTCCCCTACCCACAACCACCCAAGCCAAAAGCCGAACCCACTCCATGACAACCCGTACCCAAATCGGCCGTGCCAAGAATTCCCGCATCATAGCCCTTCAAACTACCACAATCTCGCCTATCCCCACCACACTCCTTAAGGCCTTAGAGGATCCTGATTGGCGAGACGCTATGCAAAGCGAATTTGATGCTCTTATTAAAAGGGGTACTTGGGACTTGCTCCCTCGTCCCCATGATGTTAACATTGTGCGCTCCATGTGGCTTTTTCGTCATAAGTTTTATGCAGATGGCTCCTTGATGCGTTCTCAAAGTTAAATAAATAACCTAAACTACCGTAAGTGCACGGCACATGTGCAGTACTTCAGGTGTCGATCCCACAGTGACTACGCAACACAACCTAAACTCAAACTACGAATCAAACTTCCTAACGAACGAAATATGGTTTTAGGAATGAAATACTAAAAGCAAATAAACAAACTAGTTCTTAACGATGAGACAAACGTTCCAGGAAACCAGTTTTACCAACAAACCACCGAAAACCACAATCAAACTATCCATCATTTAAGTTATCTAAGGCAGACAATCCTAATATGATATCTACCCTCTCTCAAGGCATAGACACGTGATCTAGTCAAGTTGCCCCCTACTTTCGTGGCTGAATCCTTGAACTAAACCCATAAGATCTGTGATTCATCCGTTTTACCCTCAACCGCTGCTACCCTACTTTCGTGGCCTAACCTTGGTTGTTCTAAAGCTGATCTTCTAGGACTAGAATTCTCCTTTCGGTCCTTCTCCTAACCCCTAACACATGTACCTACGCGGCCGTCGCAAACACAAGTCATTTAAGCCCTCAGATAAAGAATAGATAAACGAAAATGGGAAGATGCATTCAAAGATAAATCAAAAGTGGTTCCGGGATAGCCATGGGCTAATCCCTTCTCCTAGAACAAACAAACTACTCGCTCATGCGTCTGTAAACAAACATAAATGAAATAGAAGGTCTAAGGAACATGAAAACCAAATGAAACCGAAGTGTGAAGTTGATCTCCAATGCTCCTCGTAAGTCTCCTTCGCAAGAACCTTCTCCCTCTCTCTCTCGATCAAGAACTGAATAATGAATGAATGAATGTCGATCTCTAGCCCCTTTTTCCTCCTTTAAAGTCGTTTTCCTTATTGTATGAGTCCCTCACAAACTTCCATTTATTTTAAGTCAAATTAACTTATTTTAAGTTGCAGGTGACAGTCGCGACCCGAGGGGACAGTGAAAATTACCCGCTCGGGTACGGCGCGGAAGATCGCGCAAGAACGCGATGAGAAAGAGGTGCCCTGGTCGGGCTAGGGAGTGCCCCGGTCGGGCTTGAGTGTGCTCTTGTCGGGCTCAAGTTGCTGGACAGACTTGCCGACTAAACGCCCGCGCCGGCAAGGGTGTTCTTCGCCGATTCTCGTTCTGTTTGTTCTGTGAGGATCCTCGATGTTTGTACTTTGTCTCGTGTACGTCTTTTAGCTCCAAAATGAACCGAATATGCATTAAAACCTGTAAGAACATGAAAACACGAAAAAAAAAGTAAAACAGAGACAAAATCATACGTAAACATCACATCTATATTGTAAACATCTCTAAAATTGTACAAAAAATGCGTATGAAAACAAGATGATCAAAATCCCCCAGACTTGAATGTTTCCTTGTCCCTAAGCAAACGTAAACGTGGAATACGTGGGGTGTATAAAATCCGAGAATCCCCCCTTCTCCTAGAAGTACCGCTAAAGCGAACCTAACCGATCAACTAGCACGTCGAGAGCAAATTCGGCCTAATTAAGTTTCGACCTAATTAAGTTTTCGGTCTTCATCCTAGGTTCACCAAGGCTACCCATGAGAAAGTAAATCAAAGGAAAACTAAACAAGCCACCGTAACTCTCTCCTCCAAACAAGACTTCAGACAATGCTAAACCTAGAACAACCGAGGATACTTGTTTCTTTTCCGAGCTTCTTTCTTTCTTTATTCTTTTTTTCTTTTTCTTTTTTTTCTTTCTTTTTATTTTCTTTTTATGACTTCTTTTTCGTTTCCTCTTTTTTTTTCTTTTTTTTTCGTTTTCTTTGCATACACACTAGGCTTCTAGGACGTCGGATTTGAATGGATCCAGCCTCTACTTAGACCCAGACTACCGATGACGGTATACTCATGCATCTGTTTAAGAGTGCAGCGGAGTAGGCGGTGTTTTATTTTTGCCATGCCCTTAGGACGTAGAAAGATGATCGCCAACCCACCACTTAGACTCGAGCCATCAAAAGAGTATCAAGGTCGATGCACTCATATCGATTTTAAATCATGCATTTTAGGCATTATTTCTATCGACAACGAAGCGTTAGTGTGCGCTCTTAATCTGCAAATAAGCTCAATTTCATACGATATAGTAATCCTCATAGAAAAGTGAAGTAAAGCATCGTCTACACGAAGTATGACATCTGGATAGAGAGAATAAACGATAAGCTAGCCTAGCAACCTCGTCTAAACCCCCCACAAGCAACACTAGGATTCCCAAAGAACTACGACCTATTTTTTTTCAGCCGACTAATAAGCTCTACCGCTTAGGGAAAACCTAGCTCAAACATGCGAAATTTCACGAAAAAAGCCAACTTCTTAAGTATCCTAGTTCAGGGTTTCATCTCAAAACGTGGCACCGGACAAGTGCCTGGGACGACTCTGACTCACAAAAACAAAAAACAAACTAAAAACCACAAAATAACCTAAAAACTACAAAGTCGAAGGGAAGATGAAAGAAAATAAAACGAAATCACCTGACAAACGTGAGCTACTCCCCCAGACTTGAATTGAACGACGTCCTCGACGTGAAGCTCCGATGGAGGGTAAGGGAAGTGAAGCACATTTGCGGTGGTATTTTTTTGTGTTTTTTATTGTTTTTTTAAATCAAAAACGAATAACCGAGTCTCAAACTAAAAACTAAGAAAAATAAAATCAAACAGCTGGGTTGCCTCCCAGAAAGCGCTTATTTAACGTCTTTAAGCTTTAACGTCTCCATTCCTCATGCGTGCGCGACGGGTGGATCGGAAAGGGAAATAGAGTTTCCACTTTAAATCGGTTGAGCGGCTTGGTAGAGCTTTTGCCGCTGTCCATTAGCTTTGAATGTGCCACCCAAATCGCTCCATAGTTCCACTTCTCCATGTGTGAAGACTTCTCGTACCTGAAAAGGTCCAGACCAACGTGAACGTAGGTTGCCTGAGAAAAGCATAGGACGAGAATTGAAAAGTAGAACTATATCACCTGATTGGAAGTCATGAGGTAGGGTCATTTTGTCGTGCCATCCTTTAGTCACTGCTCTTTCTTTGGGACATCATGCACGAGATTCACTTGCTCGCTGCCCGAGGTTGGATAAATGATACCTGTATTGAAAAGTTTTATGACGTCTTTTTCCATTACCTCGTGCAAGTGCGGGTGCAACCTCTTTTGAGTTTCAACGGAAGGTTCATGGTTGTCTTCCGTATAATTTCCGTGCATACATGTTGAAGAGCTGACTCTCCTACGTTTCTTTACACGAGTGGGTTGTTTTCTCATCTCATCTGCACTCAAGTTAGCATTCATAACAGCAGGATATTTTATCGCATTGAACGTACTCATACCGAAAAGAAACGGAGGTGGCTCAGGATCAAGTTTGGACGTCCTCTCCGCTGCGAAACCAGTGTGCATCTTGTGTGGTATCTCCTCACATGGGGCGTCTCCTAGTGCTTCAATAGCACTCATGAATTTCGTGTACACCTCATCTCCTTCGTCCACAAATCCTGCATTATCGCAAACTCGTGTCAAATACCGTGCAAGAGAATCGGAAGAACTTACTTGATCTTGCGTGTCTTTTGCTAACTCGTCCAGCGAATCAACTCTAAGGCAAGACTCCTTGGATAAGGATTCGTTCATGGGGCTGGAGAGGTTGAATTCGATTGTCTCGTCTCCGACACGTAAGGAAAGCTTCCCTTGTTATACGTCTATCAAGGCACCTGCAGTAGCTAAGAACGGTCTACCAAGAATAATAGGTGTCCTAGCATCTTCCTTTATTTCAAGTACAAAAAAATCAGTGGGAATGCAAAGCTTACCTACCATGGTGGGAACGTTTTCAACAATTCCCACCGGATATCTTACCGAACGATCCGCGAGGCGCAGACACATCTTTGTAGGTTTGAGATTCCCAAAGTCCATCCGCTTGAAAATCGAGTGTGGCATGATACTCACGCTTGCTCCTAAATCGCACAAAGCATTATCAATATCAATATTACCTATTGTGCATGGAATGGAGAAGCTTCCGGGGTCCTTCAACTTTGGTGGGAGCTTGTTTTGAAGGATAGCGCTGCATTTCTCGGTGAGTGCTACAGTCTCGTTCTCTTCGATGTGCTTCTCTTTGGATAGTACCTCTTTGATGAGTTTGGCATGATTAGGCATCTTTTGGAGGGCTTCCACGTATGGGATGTTGATGTCAAGCTTCTTGAGACCCTCCACGAATCTGCTCACTCGTTCTTTATTCTTAGTGCTCACCAACCGTTGAGGGACGGTATAGGAGGTTTGTATGCCGGTAGAGCAACTTATGGTTTGTCTAAATCTGATTCAACTCCTTCCATAATTGCAACCCTACCTTTTCCTCTATTCATGGACGTACCAGCAGCATTCCCCGCTCTTTCGAGGGCGAATTCTCAACCACATCACCGCTGCACACAGAAATAACATTCACGTACTCTCTCGGGTTTAATTCGGGTTTACCTGGAAGCTGTCCAGGATTCCGAGAGGATGAGGCAGCTTGCTGTGCTACGGAGTTCTTTAAACTCTTCACATGATTGCTCAAGGATTCCATCTGAGTTTTGAGCTCGTTGATCGCTGTCCCCACGTCCGCATTGAATTTGGTTTGCGTTGAATGTTGTTGCCTTTGCTCCTTGATAAATTCGAGCAATACTGCCTCAAGGTTTGACGAAGAGGCTTGAGGGGGTTGATGAGCTTGTGGAACTTGCTGAGCATGCTGAATTTGCTGGTTATTTTGCTGGTATGGCTGCTGTGATTGCTGAAATCTCGAATACTTCATCGGTTGAGTCGTTCGGTATGAAAAGTTCGGGTGATTCCTCCAATTCGGGTTGTAGGTATTCCCGAATTGCGTGTTTCCTTGCTACTTGGCATAATTCATGTATTCCACATTCTCTTGCAGCGTGCATTGATAAGCCACGTGTCCTGTATCTCCACAATTCACGCAGTACATGGCTTTCGCTGCATTACCCGTCGCTCTGCTCTGATTCAGCTCGTATAAGCGACGAGTGCTGTTAGGCATACCTCTCGGTGTTGACCACATGGTGTGGTTCATGGCAAGGTTGTCAATCAGCTCGTATGCCTCCTCGACGCTCAGATCCATAAATGATCCTCTGGCAGCGTTATCCAACGTCATTCGGTGTTCATATGAAATTCCGTTGTAAAAGGTTTGGATAACGTACCACTGCTCGAGACCATGGTGTGGACACATGTGTAGAAGATCCTTGAATCTGCCCCACGCTTCAAACAAAGCTTCTCCATCTCTGCATCTGAACGTTGTGATTTCCCCCCTCATTTGAATCGTCCTGCTCGGAGGAAAGAAGCGCGATAAGAACAATGTGCAGAGCTGATCCCAAGTCGTGATCGAACCAGCGGGGAGCGATTGCAGCCAAGTTTTTGCTCGTCCCCCAATTGAGAAGGGGAAGAGACGCAGCAAGATCGCATCCTCTGAGACTCCATGTATTTTGAATGTACCGGAAAGCTCAAGGAAGTCTCTGAGGTGCTGATGGGGATCCTCATGATTTCCACCCATGAATTGCTTCTGATAAAGCATGTTGATCATCGCCGGCTTAATCTCAAACTTTTCCCTAGCAACAGCAGGCATCCTAATGGCTGTTTTCACATTGTTCATGTTCGGTACCACGTACTCCCTGAGACGACGTGGTGGAGGAGCCTGTGGTTCTCGCGGTTGAGGTGCGAGTGGCTGTTGCTGCATATGCCCCAAATTACCGAGAGGTAACTGAAGCTGTTCGTGTTCGTTATGATTATCCATATCTCGTTGATCTGACGGCTCTATGTTACCTTCTTCCTTACCCTTTCTCAGTTGTTTGCAAGTCCGCTCGATCTCTGGGTTGATTCGGAGTGGACTAGAAGTGCCTTGAGACCTGGTCATAAACCGACAATGGAAAAACGAACGACATTAGGTAGAAAGAATCGAAAGAAAACAAAAACAAAAACAAAAACAAAGCAAGAAAGACTCTAGGCTCGAATCTAAGACGCGTTGACAATAGTCCCCGGCAACGGCGCCATAAACTTGATGTGTTCTCAAAGTTAAATAAATAACCTAAACTACCCGCAAGTGCACGACACGTGTGTAGTACTTCAGGTGTCGATCCCACAGTGACTACGCAACACAGCCTAAACTCAAACTACGAATCAAACTTCCTAACGAACAAAATATGGTTTTAGGAATGAAATACTAAAAGCAAATAAACAAACTAGTTCTTAACGATGAGACAAACATTCCAGGAAACCAGTTTCACCACAAGACTACCGAAACCGACAATCAACCTATCTATCATGCAATCCCAGTCAAGGTATCTAAGGCAGTCGATCCTAATATGATATCTACCCTCTCTCAAGGCATAGACACGTGATCTAGTCAAGTTGCCCCCTACTTCGTGGCTGACACCTTGAACTAAACCCATAAGATATGTGATTCATCCGTTTTACCCTCAACCGCTGCTACCCTACTTTCGTGGCCTAACCTCGATTGTTCTAAACCTGATCTTCTAGGACTAGAATTCTCCTTTCGATCCTTCTCCTAACCCCTAACACATGTACCTACGCGGCCGTCGCAAACACAAGTCATTTAAGCACTCAGATAAAGAATAGATAAATGAAAACGGGAAGATGCATTCAAAGATAAATCAAAAGTGGTTCCAAGATAGCCATGGGCTAATCCCTTCTCCTAGAACAAACAAACTACTCGCTCATGCGTCCGTAAACAAACATAAACGAAATAGAAGGTCTAAGGAACATGAAAACCAAACGAACCGAAGTGTTAAGTTGATGTCCAATGCTCCTAGTAAGTCTCCTTCGCAAGAACCTTCTCCCTCTCTCTCTCGATCAAGAACTGAATAATGAATGAATGAATGTCGATCTTTGGCCCCTTTTTCCTCCTTTAAAGTCGTTTTCCTTATTGTATGAGTCCCTCACAAACTTCCATTTGTTTTAAGTCAAATTAACTTATTTTAAGTTGAAGGTGACGGTCGCGACCCGAGCGGGTAGTGAAAATTACCCGCTCGGGTACGGCGCGGAAGATCACGCAAGAACGCGATGAAAAAGAGGTGCCCCGGTCAGGCTAGGGAGTGCCCCGGTCGGCTAGGGAGTGCCCCAGTCGGGCTTGAGTGTGCCCTGGTCGGGCTCAAGTTGCTGGAAAAACTTGCCGACTAAACGCCCGCGCCGGCAAGGGTGTTCTTCGCCGATTCTTGTCTCGTTTGTTCCGTGATGATCCTCGATGTTTGTACTTTGTCTCGTGTACGTCCTTTAGCTCCAAAATGAACCGAATATGCA